>CM077503.1:54826287-55459287 GCA_039654745.1 Houttuynia cordata
AGAGAATGGGCAACTTTCATATGAAGGTTTTGATGGAGACGAAGAATTCATTGATATTGACGATCCATGGTCAGGGGATGAGTGGTTGTTACCTCTACACACACAAGCCCATGAGCTGGACAAGGGATGTCTAGAAATTGATCCGTGTGAGTACGAGGAATTTCTAAACGTGGCTGCAACAAAATCATCCACTTGGAAAGGGAAGAATGTTGTTGTATCCTATAACTAATAATCATTGGACGCATGGTTTATTCATATTGAAGAAGATGGAGGTTGGGATTGGGGCACTAAGTATAGTTTGGATGAGGAGCTTGAGACATGTGAGGAGGAGGTGATGTTGAGCAGTAGTTTGCAAGCAACCGACTACGAGGCTCTTCTTGTGCTAGGGGCTCGGTTTGAAAGCACCAAATATTTCAAAAGACCTCTTGTTGATTTGGCAATAAAGAGGAGGTTCACTTATACTATGGTTGATGAGAACAATGATATATTTACTGCAAAGTGCAAGGAGAATGGGTACAAGTGGTATATTCGGGCATCAAACAAGTCAAGCGTTGTTAGCGTCACAAGGTGGGAGGTTGGGCATACATGTTCATGAAGATGGGAACGAAAGATCATCCTTTAGTTTCACACCTGTGGATTGCAATGAAATGTCATGGCCTACATAAAGAGTTAAATACTAGTACACTAGAGAATATCATAAGGTACATTGAAAAACATTGGGGCATCACAGTTAAATATAAGAAAGCATGGCAGGCAAAAGAAAATTTATCGGGGTGATTGATGGCAACCCAGATGATTCATATCGCATTTTGCCCCCATATGACAATGAATTAGAAAAGTATAATCTAGGAACCTATGTAGTTATGGAAAGGTCTTTTGATATAACTGAAATAGAGTTGGACGGATACGATTTCAAACGTGTGTTTTGGATGTTTGGTCCCATTGCAAGAGCTTTCAGAAGTTGACTTAGCCGTGGATGGAACATTCTTAAAAAGAAAGTATCCCAGATGTCTATTGATTGCTACAATCATTGATGATAATCAACAAATGGTGTGCGATGCATATACTGTTGTTGAGGCAGAGACAAGAAACACTTGGTAAGTTGAAGACCAATCATTAGTTCTAGTCGTGCCATTGTGAACACGATATGCAGGAGCACTGCATATCGTGTTCACAATGGCACAACACAAGTAGACTATCGTGTATATGTTTGCAAGAGTCGTGTCTTCGATGATACAACTACAATGACTTATTATGATAACTGTAGTCATATTTTTCTCACACAGTTTTTATCCTATGTTACTTTCAGGATGTGGATTCTTAAGTTAATTCGTACTTTTCTTTTCATGGAGCCGCACTTGAGACTAGACACAATTATTTCTGACAGACATAAAGGACTTCTCAAAACAATCCCTAATGTCTTTCCGGAGGCTCATCATGAGTTTTGCCTCCATCATATAGGACAAAATATCCTAGACAGATGGAAAGATAAACACTTGAAGAACCTCTTATTCAGAGTTGTTCATAAATTCAAAAAATGAGATTTTGATGAGGTCAGAGAATAAATTAAGCAACATAATGATGAGGCATTCAAATACATTCATAACTTCAACTATAGAAATTGAGATAATGTTGAATTTCCTGGTAGAAGATATGGTACTCTTACGTCAAACAGATTAGAGAGTGCGAACAATATGTTCTTGAAGACGTGGAGTTGGCCAATCTAGATTGATCGAGCAAGCACGTGCCACCACTACAGTCAACTTTGAGAGATAGAGTGCATGACATATCATTGTACGAATTTCAAGTGAATTCTCTCCACCATATGATACGTTCAATGTGATCATTACTTAATTTTTGTGTAAATAAAATACGACTTGTTTCGGTCCCTGTCTAAAAAATATACGACTACACATAATGTTAATTATTAGACATGTGCTTTCTCAGGACTACGTGAACCTTCTGAAGAAGGCATGCACATGTGGAGAGTTTCAGAGCATGTGACTTCCTTGTAAGCATGCTATACCGTCAATTAATCAAAGGAGTCTGGACCCAATGCTATATTGTGAGAAATAGTACTACACAAAGACTTACTGCACAACCTACGAAGAGTCAATTCTACTAACATTACACAGACATCAATGGTTAGATAATGAGGTTCTACCAAAATATGATCCACCAATTTTGGAAAAGTAGAAAGGCAGGCGAAGAATGAACATAATTGAATCATAGTCGGAACCCCACAAGAACCCAAGGAGATTTGTCAACTATCACCAGCTTAGTCAGAACAGAACTAATTGCAATAACCCTATATAGTTGAGAAATAACCTTAGCACAGAAGAAAACGTTCAACCATAAATGAACCAAATTCAACTTCAGGAAAACATCGTTCTTGATTTCCACATCCAGCGTTTTTCTTTATGTAAATGAAATATAATGGCAGTGAGTATTACAAGTAACAGATAGTGAGTCATGTCATCAAGGACACAATAGAAAAATAGAAGAAATTTTAGCATGCAATTTTTAACTTGTATTGTGTATTTTGAATTACAAGTAACATACATTATGCAAATTAAGTGTGTATTTAAACACACGATAGCATTGCTATCGTGTCCTCAATTACACGATAAAATTGTTATTGTGTCCTTGAATACACAATAGCACTGACATCCTGTGTTTGAGCAGTGCTATCGACACGATAGGAGAAAAGTCATGTCCTTGAATAGTACAATCCCTCAAATATATTGTGTATATGATAAACGTGTATACGAACAAAATAGAAAAAATTTAAGCATGCAATTTTAAATATTTGTTATGTATTTTGAATTACAAGTAATTCACAGTATGCAAATTAAGAATGTATTTAAATACACGATAGCACTACTATCGTGTCCTTAAATACACAATAGAACTGCTATTGTGTCCTCGATTATAAGATAGAACTGCTATTGTGTTCTCGAATAAATGATAGCATTGCTATCGTAGTGCTATTGTGCCCTCGAATACACGGTAACACTGTTATCATGTGTTTGGGTAATGCTATCGTTTTATCAAGGACACAATAGGAAAAAAGTCGTGTACTCGAAAACATGAACGCACAATCCCTCAAATGTATTGACTATGTGAAAAACTTGTATATGAATAGAATAGAAAAAATTTAAGCATGAAATTATCAATTTGTATTGTGTATTTTGAATTATAAGTAGCAAATAGTATATAAATTAAATGTGTATTTAAACACACAATAACACTGCGGTCGTGTCCTCGAATACACGATAGCAGTGCTACCGTGTCATCGAGGACATAATAGGAGAATAGTCGTGTTCTCGAAGACTTGATTGCATGATCCCTCAAATGTATTGTGTATTTGAAAAATGTGTATATGAACAAAATAGAAGAATTTTAAGCATGTAATTTTCAATTTGTATTATGTATTTTGAATTACAATTAACAGACATTATGCAAATTAAGCATGTATTTACACACACGATAACATTGCTATCATGTCCTTGAATACACGATAGCACATCTATCATGTCTTAAATTACACGATAGCACTACTGAAACACACGATAGCAGTGGTATCATGTATTTGAGGACACAATAGTAGTGTTGTCGTGTGTTTGGACAGTGAATCGTGTCATGGAAGACTTGATGATCAAATTCCAAAATTGCCCTTCCTGCCAGGTACTGTGTCTCATACAGTATATAAAGGTCTTTTAGAGGAGGAAAATGGTGATAGTCTTGGCAGAGTGGCGGAAGAGGAGAGAATGAGCGTTTTATTTTAACGGCAAAGTGTGATATATACAAAATATACACATTTTTATATGTCTTTCTACCTATTTGTTAGTCATAACTTCTAGTTAAATTAAGGATAAACATTGTATGTTTGTAATTAGGAATTTAATAAATAATTATGCTTAATTGATTTATTTAGATGCACATTAATTGGATTTAATAGAGTTATATTTTATTATGCGTCTAAATTGAGTCTAATTTGATTTATGTAGGTTTCACGAGCTCGAGTTTGTGGTTTATTGAATTATTGCGCGTCAAATGGATTTTTATGCAAAGATATCAAAGATCCGACGGTTAAGGATATGTTGACGGGTTTTAAAGAGCCAATTTATTTAAAACATTGAGATTACGTGCAGAGAAGATCTAAGCCGTTGATTTACATCCAAGAAGAAGAATGCATTGATTTAAAGTGAAGAGCCATTCAGATTAGATCCGGTGGATGAAAATGAAAGAAAGGAAACTGAACAGGTTCAGTGGTTCAGTCAGGCGGAAAGAAAAAAAAAAGAAATAAAACAACCCGAGCCAAGACCTCTTGTGTTCCAGCCAAAACATCAGCATTCGAGGCCGATGGCGAGAGCGACGACGGCAGGGAATTGTAGAGAAGAGGAGATGGCCAGGAAGGGAGACGAGCACGGGAGCGATGTCGAGCAACAGAAGCAGCGAAGATGCTTAATTTAGAAAGATCGCGTGCAATAGAGCTGAATCGGGAAAATCAAGTTTCAAATCCATTTCAGAATGGTAAGATGCTAATTTCGATTCGAGTGGAGATTTCAAAAAGGGTCAAATTTGTGCAGCAAAAGGAAAGATGAATTATTGGGTATGTTGGCTCTGTTTTGGGAATGCATAAAGACTATTTTTTTTCTACAATTTGGATGGGATTCAACACAGTTTGAATGGCAAACTGGTTGGATTTAGAAGAACAGATGGAGCTAATTGGAATTGTTATTTTTGCCACACGAGATTGGATTTGGAAAGTTCTAGTTTGGGGGAGAGAAGGAACTGTTTTCCAGTCTATAAAATAGAGCAAGACAGAAGCCGACCGGAGGGCCGACAAAGAGTTTTTTTAATTTTTTTACGGACATTACAGTCGAGCAATTCAAGTTTCTATTTTTGTTTTTTCTTTTCTTTTTACTCTATTTTTCTTTTTGTTTTGTTCATCTCGGCTGTTGGGCGGCTTGGAAGTTTTATAAATTTGTTTGAAGGCTACTGGGAAGTGGGCATTGTTATTTTTCTATTATCTCAAAATTCTTGTAAGTGACTTTGATTTTTAATTAAGATAAATTCTATTGTTTTTGCAGTTCAATTCCTTAGCATGAGTAGCTAATTTCCTATCAAGGCTGAGATGATGCTATGATTAATTGTATGAATGTTATTCATATGATTTAATTATTCTCTTAGATTAATGAACTGTAATCATTGTTATTTTTAATTTAATTGCATCGAATTCTAAGTTTTAAATGGTGTTTGGATATTAGTTGTGATTTATCTAATGATAGATACAATTAATGATTTGAATTTCATCTATTGATTTGCAAGAGAAGACAAATTTTTTTTTTTTGAATTTGTATGCTTTCATTCTGAAATTTTCTGTGAGAGAGTAGATTGAATTGCAATTCTCTACGAGATAATTGTGAGAAAAATTGCTGATTTAGGATATTTGCTCCCGTAATTATCATGTGCTGCTTCTTATACCCAAGGTTTTAAGTTTTTTATTAAAGTTACATTTTTTGTTTGTCAATTAGGTTTCTTTCTTTAGATTCAATAATTGCTTTTACATTAGTTGTTTAGTTAAAATCGTTTAATCAATTTTAGTCTTTGATTAGTAGTAGTTATAGTTAATCCTATCAACCTAATCTTTCGAAAGGGTAGTTAATTTGATCTTGGAATTTAAATTGCAGAAATACAAGTCCATGTGGGTTTGACCTCATAAATCATATGACTATTTTCCAATACGATTCGTACACTTGCGAGTAAAAATAAAAAGATAATTTTAAACAACAAGTTTTTGGCGTCGTTGCTGGGGATTTGTTGGAAATCCGGTTCTTAGACTAATTGTACCCATTGTAGTCAATTTTAAGTCATCGAAAACAAAATAAAAAATTAAAAATTAAAAATACACACTTGAGAGTTGATTTACGATGTATTACCACACACGTGACCACATACTGCGTCTGGTTACAAAATAATTTCAATCTATTAGAGAATAGTGAAATTGCAATTGATCTTTCATTCAAAATGGAAGACCAACCCGAGAAATCTCTTAGGGAGTTATTTTCTTCAATCACAATCAACCCTCCATCTTGCATAGTGTTGTCTGCAACCTCTTCAAAATATTTTAACTAAACCTCAGATAATTTAGTTCCTGTCAAATTATTATGGTCTTAATAGAGAGGATCCTTACATGCATGTAAATGATTTTCTTGAAATTTGTGCAACTTTTAGATTCACAGACTTTTGAGATGAGTTTGTTCGTCTGCACCTTTTCGCTTTCTCTTTGAAGGATAAGGCCAAGGCATGGTTAAACTCACTCCCGATTGACTCTATCACAACATGGGATATGTTGGTGAGGAATTTTTTGTCAAAATTCTTCCCAATGGATAAAATTAATAGATTAAAAAGAGAAATTACTGATTTCATTGAAGATGAAAATAAAAAATACTATGAGAGTTGGGAGAGATACAAAGACTTATTAGTAAAATATTTTTAAACATGGAGGTTAATTCAGTACTTTTACAATGGTTTAACTCAAACACACCATAATATGATTGAATCAATGAATGATGATGCTTTTTTAGACTTAGGAGGTGAAGCAGCATATAATTTCTCAGAGCGATTAGCTGAAAGGTCCCAACAGTGGGATTTTGCAAGTCATAGGGAGAGACAACATCAAGCTTCCAAGAAAGGTGGTCTCTACAAGATCAAAGAGGATATAGATGTTCAAGTTAAACTCGATGCACTAACCAATAAAATAGATGCCCTGAGTATAAACTGAAATATCAATGCTCTCAACTTGAATAAAGGATGCTCTGTGTGTGTCAGGCCGATCTCTGAACTACCCTTCAATTAATACTTATCCAGAGTGTTATGCAGAACAAGTTAATGCCCTAAATAATTATGGGAAGCCGACAGGAAATCCTTTCTCTGAAACTTACAATCCAAGTGGGAGAAATCATCAAAATTTGTCTTGGAGACAGAGTCAACCACCTATGAATGTAGGTGGGCAGCCCATGCAACCCATGCATAATCAGTTTAGGCAGAATAACCTATCTTACCCAATTTTATCCCAACCTCCCACCCAATACCAACAACCATCCACTCAATCTCCATCCCTTACACAAAAACAATCATCTTTATAGGACACTTTCAAATCTTTCATCTAATCTATAAACCATGTTATTCAATCAACCAACCAAGCTATGCTTGAGATGAAAAACTCTACACACATGAATACTCAAGTAATTGCTAAGTTGGAGACTCAGGTTGGTCAGTTGGTCACTCAATTACAGAAAGAGAGGGAGATTCGCTATTCAACCTGTGCCTAATCAGAAGGGCCAATGCTCCATTGGTAGTAGCTCTAATTCTTCACACAATGAGGAACATGTTCAATCAATTACTCCCTCTGTTCCAAATTACTGTGTACATTTGAAAATAATATCTATTTCAAAATACTATGTACATTTGGCCAAATCATGTGACTTCTTTCGGTCTCTTCCTAAAGTCATATGGAGCTGATAACTATCAGCATCCACTCTACAGCATATGTGCAAACTGAGCAGAGGAGACAAGAGGCTCCTCTATCCGAACTGAGAGCTGAGAAGAAGACTTCTTATCCCATCTTTCTTGCATTTTTCGATGATCGGAGTGGCAATGGCAGGGACTTGATGGGGTATTTGGAGATGGTGGATCAGATAGCCATCCAGCAGTCTCCAGGCCAGATTGAAGAGCAAGGACCATCCTCCGCCATCCCAGAACATGGAGAAGAAGCTGATGCAGAAACTAAAGATTCAACCTTTTAACAAAAAATCTACCAAAAATGAAAAGGCATGTTAGGCGGAGAGTTCGAAAGTTGTACGATGGTAGAGGTGGAGATGATCTGGTGCTCCTTGACGGTGCTGTCGAGCTTGGTGAAAAATAGGAAAGTTATGAAGGAGGAACAGTCCCCGTCGGGGGCACTGCCATCCAGCACCGGTAGAGGCATCAAATCCTCCCTCCGCCACATGCTCGAATGCCATATCCCCGATTAGAGTGTAGGATCGTCCCGGTTGTGCAGGAGGGCGAGGAAACTGAGCAAGGCGTAGGCAGTGGCAACTAGGTTGCATTCCTTGAGAATAATCCGGAAGACCACTCCGAGGATGTAGGCGGTGATGCGGCGACCCTCGAGGACCAGCGACGTGCGTGGCTTCCGAGCGAAGGCAAAATGAGGTTGTACACCACCAGCACAGAGAATCTGCTGGTGTATAAAGACATACCCAGTGGGACGGGATATCAGGGGGAGAGGAGAGGAAGTCACGTGACTTCTTTGTGGGCCCATGGTCCAATAAAAATATCAAAATTTTCAAATGTACACAGTAATTTGGAACGTAGGGAGTATTACCCTTAGGTCTGGAAAACAAGTTAATAATAAAATTGAATTTGCTGAACAAGAAGAAAGTGAGAACACTAAGCTTGAAATAGAAGCTAAAGAAGTTAATTCTTCTCTAGTTGTTGACAGTGATTGATCGTTTCAATATAAGAACTCTTGCAAGTGCACAAGGCAATTGTACTACAGCGAGTATTAAAGGGTTGTCGAACCTCAGGGACAGTTAAATACTTTACCAAACTCAAGAGAAAGTTGCAGTTGTTGATTTAATCAAAGAAAACAATGAACTTTAACTACTTTTAACTGATTTGAACCAACCTAGAGAAATATCAAGGCAACGAATCCACCACTAAACATGCAATTACTACTCTTAATTATTATTACGTGCAAATTGACATGATAGGTAACTCATGTTCTTGGTCGGACAAGAAAGTTCATCCACTCTCATGTAATTAATTTTATACTTGGTTGGGCATAGAATCAATTACAAACCTGTTCTTAGTTAGACACAAGGATTAACAAGATCTAATTCCCTTCATAATCAATTAAGTCTATGGTTAAGCACTAAAAAAAACTCATGAAATAACATTAAGCATGAATCATATCAACTTTATTAAATTAAACTACAAAGAGTAGCAATACACATCTAGGGCTTCATCTAGCCTTGACAAAGAATTTAGCTAGACATAGAAAGAGAGAAAAGAAAAACATGATTTTGTAGATCCATTAGCATGAATCCTTTCTTCTTCTTTGGCTCCAAAAGACTCATTCTTCTTTGCTCCTCTCTAGCCTCTGAGATCTATTCTCTAATGCTCAATATGTTCCCCCTTAAAGCATAAATATAGGGTTGAGAGAAAACACAAAATCCCCTTCCAATTTTGAGTCAAAATAGATCTTATTTCATTTTGCCAAATACGACGATCGATCACTTCAATGGCTGATCGATTGCTTGCCGATCGATCACTTGGTTCCTTCGTTATTTCCACTGCGTCACGTCGATCGTTTGGTTCAATTCTGTTTTCGATCGACCGGTTGTCATTAAATCACAAACGCTAGTAGATACGATCGATAGCAAGTGGTCCGATCAATCGATTTCTGTAGACTCAAAATTCCAGTAGATATGATCAATCAAAAGTACGATCGATCTCCTTCTTCATTCTCGTTCTGTTTTCTGGCCGTGGCGATCGATTGCGTCATGTCTGGCGATCGATCGGATACTGTTCATTTTCGAAATTTTTCAATTTTCTCTCTCTTCTTAAGCCAAAAAGAGTGCATGTCTTCTCTTCTTACAAAAGATAAAAAACTTATTAAAGTACTCTTAATTCTAATCAAATACTAACATAAACATAAGTTTAGGAGATAATTATATATATAATTCAAATGTAGATCAGTGATCCTCCACCTAGGAATTTTGTGCCTAAAGCACCATATCCGTAAAGACTAATCAATCCTAAAAGTATTTAAAACAAGTGCAAATAAATATTCCTTTTCTAAATGTAATTCAACTAGTGCCCTGATATGCTAAATTTTTGAAAGATTTAGTTTCTGTCGAAAGGAAAAATCATGTTCCTAAAAAAACATTCCTAGCAAGACAAGTCAACTCTGTCATTCAATATAAATTTTTTATCAAATATAAGGACTCTGATTGTCCCACAATTTCATGCATGATAGGGAAACATCAAATTGAGCGAGTTTTGTTAGATTTATGGGCCAATGTTAATTTATTGCAATATTTTGTGTATTTGCAATTAGGTTTAGGAGACCTAAAACTCACTTCAATGACACTTCAATTAGCTGGCCGTTCGGTTAAAATTCCTCTAGGTGTTGTTGAAGATGTTTTGATTAAGGTTGATTCATTTTATTTCTCTGTGGACTTTGTCGTCCTTGATACTCAACCTGTTTTGAACCTAAGTGGGCAAATACCTGTCATTTTGGGTAGTCCATTTCTATCCACATCTAATGCTATCATTAATTGCAGAAATGGGGTGATGAAAATTTCTTTGAGGAATATAAAGGTGGAACTAAACATCTTTGACATCAGTAAACAAACACCTGACATGGATGATGTAAAGAATGACTACAACAGACGGGTTTTGTTTGCATATTCGAATGAGTAGAGGTAGTGGTGGCTAGAAACATGCTTGATGTTTTGTTGGAGTTTTAGTATGATTCCGAGAACTTATTTAACATTAAGGGGAGAAATTAACCCTCACTGAGAAGGAAATTACCCTCATCACTGGCTTGTGGGCATAAGTAATAGTGGCCCAAGGACCAGCTTACGTATTACAAGTAATACTTACAAATATTTGGATAGATTTAATCAAAATCCAATTCTATCTCCACCTATATCAACCTGTCACAAGTTTACAACAGTGGTATGGTGTCATCGATGACACAATAATAGTGGTATGGTCTCATCGATGACACAATAATAGTGGTATGGTGTCATCGATGACATGATAGCAGTGCTATCGTGTATTTGAAGACACGATATATTTAAGTCGTGTCTTTGAGAACACGTAGAGTGCTAGTCACGATATGCTTCAAGTGTGCTCTCTTATATACGGTAGTTGCCTAATGTTGTTTAATTGATTACGCATATAAGGTTTTTCGAGTACACTACTGATCTGCACATGAAATATGCATTTTATTAGCTCCTAAACTTATATTTATATTAGTGTTTGATAAGATTTAGGGATACTTTAATGTAGTTTTTGGTTTTTGTAGGAAATTAAGCGTAAGATACAGAAATGTGGTGAAATGTAACTCAAATGGTTAAATCTTCATAACTTTTTGTGTATGTCTCTTATTGGATTGATTCAAGTTTCATGTTAAAGTTCAAGAAGTCAGCTTTCTAACTCCACCAACTCCGCATAATTCGGAGTTCAGAGCGAAAAGTTATGACCATTGGAATAGTGCTACAGGAAGAAACTGAGAAACCGATCGATAGGCCAAAAAAGCGATCGTTTGCCGTATACGCAAAACCAAAATAAGACCTATTTGGACTCGGAATTAGAAGGGGTTTTGTAAATAGGCCTTAAAGAGAATGTATTGGATATTAGAGAATAGAGTTTTGAGTTCTTTTGGAGTCCTTGGAAGCTAGAGCAAAGGAGAGAAGAAGAATAAGATAATGAAGAACATAATGATTTCTCTTCCAATGCAAGGCTAAACTCCTTTCCAAGGCATAAATGATGTCACGCCCCAAAATTCCCGGCCTCGTCGGAGTGCGGAACACATTTTTTTTCATGAGTTTGTTTGAGGCTAGAAACCCTGAGATATGACTGAATACTCGAACATCCCGTCTAATACATCACCATGAATAGATGTGTACTCGACATAACACAACTGAGTCTTTAAATAACATCATTAACACATATGAAATGAGAACTTAACAATCTTAAATTAATCCAAAATACAAGTCATCTAAAATAACTAAAAATCAAAATCATTAAAATGCTTTGGCCAAAATGCCAATAATATTAACACTAAATTTTAAAATAACAAAGAGAGCTTTATTCTCCACAACTGTCTTCGAGTCTTCCATTATCTGCACTTGCCATAACTAGACTTTCTTCATGCCTGCATCAGAGGATGCATGAGTATTCCGAAGAAATACCCAGTAGAATGCAAAAACCCACAAGAAAAGAATATACAATATAGGACAAAGAGTAGGGTTTAATATGAGAGAGTTGAATAATCAAGAATATTTGAACTGAGCAACAAGAATTTCATTATAAGAGGAAATAACATCATCAATGAAGACTCTTAAACATCCAAAGTGTAAGGAGAGAAATTACTATAATCCAAGACTCCGAACATCAACGCTTCCTGACTCTCAAGTATAGAGCAAGGATAATAAATTATACGACTCCAAACAAATACTGGTGTAAGGAGAGAATAGTCAAAATACTAATGGCTCCAGACAACTTTAGTGCAAGGAGTTACAATTTCTGCTCGCTGAATTTACCGATCGCAAAAGGTAAAATATACCAGAATCATGCTAGAGGTTCTCCCTTCGAAACCCGGCCACGCGTCTAGACATGCTGGCCCCATCCGTGCTTACGGGCACAATGGGTGGAGAGTACAGACCTTCCGTAATATCATACAGCCTAAACGTACGTATTTGCCTCCCTTCGAGCAATAAGGAATCAAAATTCCATAAATATCGAAGGTCATGCTGGACCTAGCAATGGGTCGTGAGCATACTATGATTCCACCGAACAATTAGTGGAGAAATAGGTCAATGTCAAACTGGACAATG
Source organism: Houttuynia cordata (assembly GCA_039654745.1). Classification (NCBI taxonomy): domain Eukaryota; kingdom Viridiplantae; phylum Streptophyta; class Magnoliopsida; order Piperales; family Saururaceae; genus Houttuynia; species Houttuynia cordata. The sequence continues at coordinate 54,838,926 of CM077503.1, forward strand.
TTTCAACAATAGCAGAGGTCTCAACTTTCTGAGAATAGGGTGACTCTTACTTCAATGACTCACTCATGGAGTATGAATAGAATATCAAAGACTCTCAACAACGTATGACTCACGTTCTGGAGTATGAAATAGAATAGTAAAGACTCTCAACAATGACCATGTTACGCATGCATAGCATAGATAAGACTTATGAACTGGACAATGTTTCGACAATAGCAGAGGTCAATGTCAAACTGGACAATATTTCAACAATAGCAGAGGTCTCAACTTTCTGAGAATAGGGTGACACTTACTTCAATGACTCACTCATGGAGTATGAATAGAATATCAAAGACTCTCAACAACATATGACTCACGTTCTGGAGTATGAAATAGAATAGTAAAGACTCTCAACAATGACCATGTTACGCATGCATAGCATAGATAAGACTTATGAAGAAAGACTTGATCAAGAATTGCCTTTCAAGACTCTAAGAAAATTCAAGTTATATCATGAAGAATATTAAGCTCTGGTTTCAAAGAAGACTTGACTCAAATAGACTCAATAACAGGTCAACTGAAGTTTCTCAAACGAATGGAAATGCATTGATCAAATACCTGATGAAAAGACTTCAAGGTTTTAAACTTTGGTCAAAGAGAAATAGATGGTTCGGTTTCCAATTGGAAACACGAATCAAGTCAATATCACCAGTGGAACATATAAGACTTGATGAACATTAAACCACTCACCATTAGCCCATGATACTATAGTATTATACTTAGTCCATCCTACTGTAATACTTACTTAAAGTCTTATATAATACATATAAAGTTCTTAGTATACTTATTATAGCATAGGCTATTGCTTTGACAAAGTTTTCCCAACCTTTACCATAATTACAGTGTTCTATTTTTACATATTAGTCAATTTCCAACCCTTACCAATGTCAAAACAGAAGGAATTAGACTCTGACCATTTTACTGTGATTACTCCTATGTGTCTCGTTTACAACCCAACAAACTGCATATTTTTATGATTTTTATATAATTAGTTACAAATATTTTAATGAAGGTCATCAGTACAGAAACAGTTCTGGCCGAGACCCTTAATCATAGTTCTAATCAAATTGTGAGTGTGTTTACCCCATAATCCATTCAATAATACATAGTATACTTGAATATCTTCCATATTTTACTTATTCCAGAACTTTATTAGGTATGATATGTCATAATATTTACAAGGATTGAGGTGTACTTTCATTATCTTAATTCATCTCACATGCATACCCCTTTTTCTAGTTGAATTAGGCAAACTGGACAACTAATTAAGGACGATAAAATTTTGACAGCAATGTCAGAGACCAAAAGAACACAAGGAAGCTTCAAATAGGACTCCAAATAATTCAAACTTCTCATCATTGGGCTAGCATGTGTAACAATTAGGAATTGGAACATCAAGGTTCACACGATTGAGCAACAACACGTAATGACTGGATAATTGAAAAGACTGGTACTTAGCGATTGACTCTCATGAAGATTCACAATCATAAATCAATATATTGACACAAGAAGCACTTGAACAAGGTATGAAATTCATATCCAAGAGTGTGAGAAAAATCATCCTACCTAGTCCAAACGTAGTATCTTCTTGCTTCATCGCGAAGGCTTTTGATTCCTCTACACGATGCCGCCCTTTAGCGCTCCAATCGTTGACTCTTGAGATGAAGGAAAAATGTGTAAAGCTTGCTGGAACAAAGGAGAAGGAGAAGGAGAAAGTCTTGGGACGTTCACAAAGGAATTTGGTTGAAAAATACCAGCCATCCCTCTCTCTTGTGCTTAAATAGACCCAAAACCTACTACAACTAGGATATCTCCAAATCAAGACTCCTTCTTAATCCAAACTCTCAGTACCAATTAAAAGCTCTCCCTCATTAGTAAGGGACGTTCATCCATGTTAATCCATTGGGTTTCCTTCATTTAATTAGGATTTCAAATCTCTAATAAGATTCGTTCACTATCTTAATCCTAATTACAGCACATTGTCATACGCATAACAGTCCATTTCCGACTCTTTCCACGGTTCGTAAAGTTAGACTTAGACTCTGAACTTTTTATTGGAGTTAGACCTATGAGTCTAGTTTCTAACCCCACTAATTTTATATTTTTTTAATTTTTTTTGAATTAGTTATGATTTAATTACTTCTGACTGTCGACACAGAAATAGTACTAGCCGAGCTTACAATCTTAATCATACTTTACATATCTCGTTCCAAACTAGGAAACTAACATATTTAGGCCAACCAACTAGAAGTCCCCTTCCTATTGGTTGATTAAAAAGTGAAATATTTATCTCTTTTTAATTAAGATTTATCTTCCCTAATTATCTCAACCGAACTGATATTTCCTGATCCTACGCGATACTTACTATATTTACCGCTATTAGGTCAAATCGTAGATTTTGCTCCAAGATTTACTCCCACCATCCAAAGATCATCTAATGGAAAGGTCTTGCGTCTTTGCTTGAGTCCTACGCGCACAGGTCTCTAACATCCCGCAGTTGCACTCCTTGTCATACTAACACGCGTGCATCACTAACCACACACCAAAACCAAATTCACTTTACTAATTAAGAGTAATCCACTGAACACATGCCCTGGCGCCTGGCCTCACTCAGCGCCAGGTTGTGCCTAGCGCCAGGACCAACCCTCGCGTCCTGGTTTTCTACTACTATTAGCCATGCGATTAACAAATTATATCACATCATTAAATCAAATAATACATCAAAGAACATCACATAACCAGAAATCAAATCAGGAAATGAAACTTTCCTATTTTAGACTAGTTTCCTAAAATAGATACCTTTAGTTAACGTACTAATTTTCTGGGTGTTACAGATGAAGCCCAATAGACTGGTTGTATAGTCTCTTTTCTCTCATCTATGCTTTAATCTAGTTGGTGTATGACTCTTTATTATGCAATTAAAGTCAATTCATTGAAATTTGTTCTTTGTACACGAGAGAGACAAGAGTGAATTAATTGGATTTCAATCTGAAAGAACACTTGCGTGTCCGAGAGGAACGTGAGTGGTCTGAAGTGTCATATATTAATAAAGATTCATTGGTTTATACTCGAGAGAGAGAGATCACAGTTCCATGTGCTTAATTGATTCATGTGTTATGTCCGAGAAGAGAGCACTATAATTTGAATTGACAAGTGTATGTCCGAGAGGAATATGCTAGCCAATTAGGAATTTATTTCAAAGAGAGAGAGATGATACACTAGTTTATTGTGGTGGATTCGAAGCCTTTGTATCTTTCATATATTGATTTAATCTCAGCTTAGTTTAGTTAAAGTTCACTGTTTTCCTTAGATTAAATAAAAACTGCAACTTTCTCTTGAATTTGGTAAAGTATTCATCTATCTCTGAAGTTCGACAACTCTTCAATATTCGTTGTAGTACACAATTGCCTTGAGCAGTTGCAAGGGTTTAATTTTAAACGATCAACTACCATCTTTCACTCCATAATGGATCCTTGCAGTTCGAGAGCTAGAATGTGGCCTAGATTAGGGTGTGTTGATGTGGAAGCCAAAAAGGGAATCCAAGTACACCATCAATTTCACAAATATTACGTTGAGTTATTTCAAAGGTTGGTTGTCCAAACAAAAGTTGTGGACACTATTTACCCACTTGCTGAAGAGGCAAACCTCATTACGTATTCTCCTAAGGAAGAGCAAAAGCAGCCTCTTAGTGCGCCCTCACCGAGGAAGAGGACAGAGAAGTATGCTCATCCAACAACTGCCTTACAGAGGATTCTTCAGGGTATCTGTACCCTAATTGAGGTCACTCTAGAAAAGTCAGATGGGATGGATGAGCAAGGCTTGAGGGTAGGACATGTAGTTGAGGTTCTTCAAAAAATGAAGGAGTCTACTAACATATTAACCTTGCTAGTGGACAACTTTAATGTAAACGAAGTAGAGGTTTCACGAGAATACATACCGAAGGCTCAAATTTTTTTGAAGGGCAGCTGAAGGAGGTACCTAAAGAATAAGGTGAGAAGAGGGCGAAAAAGCCCCCAACAGAGAAGAAGCAAACGGAGGTGCCCCCCATGGAGAAGGCACCCACGGAGAAGCAGGCAGAGCAGCCTCCATTGGAGATGGCACTAGAGACAGGCGCAATGGAAGAGGAAGAAATACCACAAATTCTATCTCCACTTGCTTTAACCCATCGCAAGGTTATGGCACACAAATCAATCAAAGGAAGTTATTTTGCGTGTCTTGGAGAATACAATTTCTTGTATCGTGTTCGCGTCCTCGATTACACGAGTCATTGACACGATAGCCTTGGGATCACGTACTTGATGACACGATAGCAGTGCTATGGTGTCACCGAGGACATGCTAGTCTCTTTATTGTGTAATTGATGACACGATAGCAGTGGTATCGTATCATCGAGGTCAAGATAGTAGTGGTATTGTGTCATCAAGGACACGATAGCCTCGTTATCGTGTAATTGATGACACTATAACAATAGTATCATGTCATCGAGGACACGATAGCAGTGCTTCAGAGACACGATATTTTTACTGTCATGTCATCCATGATAATATTTTTATAATTCCATCTTTAAATCGTCTTTACAGAAAGTAGGTGCTTCGCAGAGATGGAGGTTACTCGTGGCCAAGCAAAGAAAGTAGAGAACATTCTCTGGCAATTATGTGAGGAAGTTGAAAAGCAACCGGGGCAGACATCTTTATTCCTAGACGCTTCATGTGCCAAAAGGAAAAATGAGACATTTGGTGAAGGCAAGTGAGGTCAGAAAAGCACCTCCACCAGCTAAACAGGCGGAGGAGAAGTCTCCTAAGAAAGGAGAAAATGTATCCTAAGCAGGAGGAGGTGTCTCCTAAGAAGGATAAAATGGATGTTGATTTTCCATTCTTTATGACCAGCCCAGAAGTGCTTGCTAGTTTGAGTTTTTATTATTGGGGAAGAAAGAGGGAGCAAAAGAGAAGAATGTAGATTCTGAAGAAACTGTATTCGATTATGAACAACCTTCTGATGTTATAGCAGAAGTACTATCTGATTTGAAACCATAGGGAAAAGAGAAGGAAAAAGGAAAGGCGATGGAAATACTTGGAATTAATGCATATGAACAACGTCCTCTTGAAAACCTGCCCAATGAATATTTTGACACTTTGTTCTTCTTCAAAATTGTCTTTTTAGAAGGAAAAAATCAACAAACGATTATGACCTGGGTGATTAACCCAAGGACTCTTTATCAACTGGAAACACTAACGGATACGAACTACTTGAGTCTGCTACAAACAACCAAAATAAACTCCAATGTACGTATATATGATTGCCCATTTCCATTGTTGTAAAGTCATGTATTCGAAGACACGACTCCATCCTGAGTCATGTATTCGTAGACATGACTCTATTATGAGTCGTGTCTTTGAAGATACGACTATTTGTAATTTCGTGTGCGCTTTACCACGATCTTTGCACTAACCCCTTATTGTGTTCCAATCCATACAAGCGATTGATGAGTTCTTGCAATTGCTAAAGCAAAGGAATGAGAACAACGTAGGCGTGTATCCATTCTCTTTTTTTAGAAGCCTCGTCATTCAAAAATATATCAAATATGTACTCTTGTTAAAGTCACTTTTTTCACACTAGTATTATAAGCAATGCCATATACTAACCATAATAAATTATACTATTTTGTAGGATTTTATCCCCAATAGGGATATTTCAAAGCTTGCACATAAGTTGGTAGATAACTTGCTTAAAGGATTCACAAAACACATGCACTATGGTTTCTTCCCAATCCATACTTTCAAAAATTTCTGCTTGCTAATTCTCCACTTCTGATCTACACATGAAATATGCATTTTATTATCTCCTAAACTTATGATTATGCTAGTATTTGATTAGAATTTCTACTACTTTAATATAGTTTTTGGTTTTTGTAGGAAACAAGATTAATACACAAAAATGAGGTTAAAATAGACTTCAATGGCTAAATCATCATAACTTCGTCTGCAAATGTCTGATTGGACTGATTCAAGTTTCATTTAAAATTCAAGAAGTCAGCTTTCCAACGCCACCAACCACGCGTAATTCAGAGTTTGGAGCAGAAAGTTATAGCTATTTGAAGATTGTGAATAGTAACTACGATCGATCGCATGAACTGCAAAACAGTGTTATTGAAGGAAACGATCGATTGGCTATCAACACGATTGATCATATTTACAGGAGTTTTTGATCTGCGCAAGACAGTAACAGCGATCGATCGGAATCAAACGGCATCGATCGGCAAAGTGATCGATCGGAGGAAAATAACGAAGGAATTGCGATCGATCGGGAAGGGATCGATCGATCGCCGTGTGTGGTAAACCGAAATAAGACCTATTTCGACTTGGATTTGGAAGGGGACTTCGTGGTTTCTCTTCAAACTTATAAATAGGCCTTATGGGAGATCGTTTTGGACTACCTTGGAGAATCTAGAGACCACCTTTGAGCTAAATTGGAGGCTAGAGCAAAGGAGAGAAGAAGATGAAGAACATAATGGTGATTTCTCTCCCAATGCGAGGCTAAACACTTTTCCAAGGCATAGATAAAACCCAATAATCTAGTTATATAGTTTCTTTTCTCTCATCTTATGTTTTTACTCTAGTTGGTACATGGATTTTATTGTATAATCATTGTTAATTCATTAAAAGTTTGTTCTTTGTACTCGAGAGAGACAAGAGTGAATTCTTGTGAGTTTCAATCCGAAGAATACTAGCGTATCTGAGAGGAACGTAAGTAGACTGAGGTGTTATCTATCAATAAAGTTTCATTGGTTTATACTCGAGAGAGATTGATCACAATTCCATGTTTTAATTGTTTTATGTGTTACATCCGAGAGGAGAGCACTATATTTTGAGTTGACAAGTGTATGTCCGAGAGGAATATGCTAGCCAATTGGAAATCTTTATTCAAAAGAGAGAGAGAAACGATACACTAGTTTATTGTGGTGGATTCGAAGCCTTGGTCTTCTCCATATTGATTAATTCTCACTTAGTTTAGTTAAAGATCATTGCTTACTTTAGATTAATTAAAAACTGCAACTTTCTCTTGAATTTGGTAAAATATTAATCCGTGCCCGAGGTTCGACAACCCTTCAATACTCACCGTAGTACAATTGCCTTGTGCACTTGCAAGGGTTTTATAATTAAACGATCAATTTCCCCATGCAATGTTAGCGTTTCTACAATCCTCTAGGGGAATCTAGCATTGTACTCCCACCACACGGAGGTTGCGACAGTTATAGTGGAATTCATGAATGACATGCTCCAAAGACATTTCAAAATCAAAGGAGTTCAGCAATGGAAGTTGTCCCAGATCAAGGATGCACCTTTGCAAAAGAATTCTTTCGACTGCGGAATCTTCATAATGATGTATGTTGCTTACTTGGCATCAGGGATAAAACAAACAATATTTGATCAAACAACCATAACAATGCTATTTTGGCCTATAATAACTGTGATTATGCGACGACTCACATTAGGTAGGTGATACGATGATCTACACATGAAATATGTATTTTATTAACTCCTAAACTTATGTTGATGCTAGTGTTTGATTAAAATTAGTACTACTTTAATATAGTTTTTGGTTTTTGTAGTAAACAAGAGTAAGATACAGAAATGAGGTGAAAAGTGACTACAATGGTTAAATCTTCATAACTTCGTGTGCATATGTCTGATTGGACTTATTCACACTTCATGTTAAAGTTCATGAATCGCAGTCGCGTGCAATTCAGAGTTCGGAGCAGAAAGTTATTACTAGTTGAAAATTATGAACAATAACTATAATCGATTGGCATTTTATAAATAATCGATCGCCAGAGCCGAAAACAGTGTTACTGAAGGAAACGATGGATCGGCACTCAAAATGATCGATCGTATCTATTGGAGTTTTTGGATCCGTACAATACAGTAAACACGATCGATCGGAAATGAAAATGATCGATCGGCAGTCCAGATGAAACGGACGATCGGCGCGACAACGCAGAATTTAACGAAGGGAAGTGATCGATCTGCAATACGGAGCGATCGATCATCTTGTGCGGCAAAACCTAAATTAAGCTTATTTTGATTCGGATTTGGAAGGGAACTTCGGAGTTTCTCTTCAAACATATAAATAGGCCTCAAGGGAGAACATTTTGGGGGATCTTGAGCTATTTTGGAGGCTAGAGCGAAGGAAAGAAGGAGAAAAAACAAGATGAAGAACATGATGATGGATTCTCTTCCAATGCGAAGCTAAATTTCTTTCTAAGGCGTAGATGAAGCCCAATAGACTTGGTTGTATAGTTTCTTTTCTCTAATACTATATTTTACTCTAGTTGGTATATGACTCTTTATTATGCAATTAAAATTAATTCATTGAAGTTTGTTCTTTGTACTCGAGAGAGACAAGAGTGAATTAATTGGATTTCAATCTGAAAGAGCACTTGCGTGTCCGGAAGGAACGTGAGTAATCTAAAGTGTTATATACTAATAAAGTTTCATTGGTTTATACTCGAGAGAGATAGATCACAATTCCATATTTTAATCATTTTATGTGTTACATCTGAGAGGATAACACTATATTTTGAGTTGACAAGTGTATGTCCGAGAGGAATATGCTAGCCAATTGGAAATCTTTATTCAAAAGAGAGAGAGAGAGAGAGACAAGACACTAGTTTATTATGGTGGATTCCAAGCCTTGGTCTCTTCTATATTGATTAAATCTCAGCTTAGTTTAGTTAAAGTTTACTGCTTTCCTTAGAGTAACTAAGAACTGCACTTTTCCCTTGAATTTGGTAAATTATTTAACCGTCCCTGAGGTTCGACAACCCTTAATACTCGATGTAGTACACAATTGCCTTGTGCACTTGCAAGGGTTTAACTTTAAACAATCAAGTTTTTGGTGCCATTGCCGGGGATGAAAGCCAATAATTTATCAAATTTTTAGCATAGCTTAGTTTTAGAGTAGTTTAGTAAGTCTTAACTTAGATTATTTTTTCAGTAGTTTAATTTGTGTCTTTTCTACTGCAGGATTAAAAGAGGCCATGGATTCTCGCCAACGTTTGAAGGGCCATCCCTTCCTACTGTTTGCACTCTCTTATCTCTCTTTTAGAATAATTTGGGTACTTGGTGTTTCCAATTTTTTTCTGTGACTGCATGGCGTGCTAGTCGTGGCTATTAGGACTGCTAGTTATCGATATCTAGGGCTGCTGATTAATAGTTGTAGATATCTAGGGTTTTTTCTTTGATTTGTGAATGTGTGACAGTGTGGTTCAGGTGTTGATGAATGCATGGTGACGAAATGTCTTCACCTTTCTATGGATTTAGCCATGAGAACCCATATAAGTGCTTTAATGATTATTATTCTCTCCCCATACCTAATTCCCCATCCTATGAAGTGCCCTACCATTCACGTCCCTTGTATGGTGATACTTACAACCGTGGTTGGGATTATCACTCCAACTTTGGGAGTAACACATTTTCCCCACAATCCACAACTCTTTTTATGTCTGAACCATGTGCACTCTCTTTAATCTTATTCATACCCCAGTGGAGTGCCCTTTGGCCCATGAGTACCTAGATTTTATACGCAAGTATGTGAATGAGGCCCAAGGGCTTCAAAGGAGGGATGACCATCCTAATTCCCTTTAGGAGCAACCCAACCCTGGGCCCACTCTTCATCAGGCCCCTAGACAAGATTTCTAAAGACAACAACTACCTTACCAACTAGCCTCAGATCCTTTTGGCCAATCCAATAGGAGATTCTGTGGAAGACCAGATAAGCCAAATGAATAAAATGAGCCAATTGATCCTCACCACCTTAACCAAGAGGAGAGCACTATATTTTGAGTTGACAAGTGTATGTCTGAGAGGAATATGCTAGCCAATTGGAAATCTTTATTCAAAAGAGAGAGAGAGAGAGGGGATACACTAGTTTATTGTGGTGGATTTGAAGCCTTGGTCTCTTCCATATTGATTAAATCTCAGCTTAGTTTAGTTAAAGTTCACTGCTTTCTTTAGAGTAACTAAAAACTGCACTTTTGTCTTGAATTTGGTAAATTGTTTAACCGTCCTTGAGGTTCGACAACCCTTAATACTCGCTGTAGTACACAATTGCCTTATGCACTTGTAAGGGTTTAATTTTAAATGATCAAAAACTGAGATGAAAACAGAACAAAAGTCCCAGGCTCAGCTTATCCATTCTCATACCCAAGCCCTTGCCAATATAGAAATGCAATTAGAACATCCGGCACAGGCCATAGATATGAACGAAGAATGCACTTTACCTGTCCAAACCCAATATCCGATGGGCCAATTTTCTAACGAAGGGATATGTTTTCCCCCTCATCATGATGTTACAACCTTTCAGAGTGCCAAAAAATTTGAAATTGAGCTTGAGTGAATTTTACGAAATGATCAAGAAGGTGTGAAAATTAAAGAAGAAGTGAGTGCGTCGATAGAACCCAGCTTTAATCCTTCTTCTATATCTGAGGAGTCACAGTCTAAGGCACTATTAACGGAACCTTCTGTTCCTGAAACACCATTCATACAATGTCTTTACCGATCTAACCCTTTGATTATTGAAAGTAACTTAGAATGTTTCATTGATTGTATAATTGATTCATTATTTGATGAGGCTCTCCAAAGTATGTTACGAAAGGAGACCCTTCTGGCCAAATTGGTTGATTTGGGAGAGGAGGAGCCCTTTATTTTAAAATTCTCTCATGACTTTTTTCCATGGCTAATGCAGGGACCCCTCTTTCCAATCTTCCCCACTCACCACTCCACCCTTTCATTCTACGATATGCTCCATGCATAAGCCACAAGGATAAGAGTGTGTGGGGCAATCATTTAATCGATCTGGGTTGACTTTTTGAGGATCTGAACCCTGCAAAAGATAGTGGCTCAGTCTGGCTAAAGACGTTAAACTTAGCGCTTAGTGAGAGGCAACCCACGTATTCAGGTGTATTCTCTTCTTTTCTTATTTTCTTTGTTATATGATAATTGTCATTTTTTTTATATCTTGTTCACATTGAGGACAATATTCATAATAGGTTTGGGGGAGGGAATATTGCTTGCATAAAAAAAATAGAAAATGAAAAACCATAAAAATTTGATTAGTTTTTTAGGTTATTTGTTAGTACTTTTTGTTAGGTTTTGATAATTTATCCCGTGATAATGCATATTCTTAGGAGATTAATTTGCATTGGAAGTGTGAGTAAGTATACTGGAGGATAGAGACACGTAGCTGAGAATATCTTTCTGTTATAGTCCTCTTGGAACAGGTGCTTGAGCTAAGAAAACTCACTCACACACACTAGTACATAAAGTAATACCCTCTAGAGATTTGTTGAATACTAATCTTTAGTGAGATGTCTTTAGTCATAGTCATTGGGTGATATGTGGTTGTCTGTTGAGCTTAAAAGATCATGATAGACCATTTAATTGGCTATGGTAAGGGCTTGGAACCGGAAATAGGTTCAGAGTATAATACAGCCTGGACAGAATAAAATGTGATGGAAAATAGGAATGTTGAAAAAAAATGAAAAAAAATTACAAAAAAATAAACAAAAAAACAAAAAGAAAGAAATGGGCTGCTTGACTATTATAGGATTAACTTAGGCTGATGCTCAGGCCCGAAGCGGTCTTTACTTAAAACCTAATGCACTAAGCCAAACTGGTTGGGAGTCATTGGCCGATCATTGCTAAACCTAAGCATCTTGAAGTCGGGCCTTACACAGTCCTATTGAAAAAAAAAACATAAAAAGAATCTATGGTGTATTATCCTCTCAAATCTAGAATGTTGGACCCGAATGAGGCGTGCATGCATTTATGCTATCATGAACTAAAAGATTACAATGACTATGTAGATTCTGATGTTCTTTGATTTATGGGTAACACTGGATATGTGTGAAATAGAGATTTAGAATGTATGACTACAATGTTCTACACTTTTACAATTTATATTATCATGCTATATCTATCATACTTGAGCAGAAATTTCCAAGATGAAAGTGTGGAATAAAACCACTTACTTGAGGGCTTCTATATTCCCGTTGATTATAAACCAGGTACATGTGTTTGATTTTCTTAAGCATTGTGGTTTGTATTTGTCGGGATAATAGTTTGATTGTTTTATTTTGTTTTATTTTCTATTTTCTTTGTACTTAGGTTAATTAGGTTAATAAATACATGTTTGTGGGTAGCATGGCTGCAAACCCTCGCGAGACACAACTCGTCCTACTAGGGACACCTAAAGGTTTAATGGCTTGTTGCATATGCTCAATGCAATCGTGCTTCCTACGAAAGTGGAATTTATTTTTCTACTTTAGTTTATTTATGCATTAGTTCCTTTTGTGTGATTGTTTGGTTTTGTTTTTGTTTTGCTAGGGACTATTAAAATGTAGGTTTGGGTGTGTGATCTACACATGAAATATGCATTTTATTATCTCCTAAACTTATGTTTATTCTAGTGTTTGATTAGAATTTGTACTACTTTAATATAGTTTTTGGTTGTTATAGGAAACAAGAGTAAGATATAGAAATGAGGTGAAAAGTGACTTCAATGGTTAAATCTTCATAACTTCGTGTGCATATATCTGATTTTACTTATTCAAGCTTCATGTTAAATTTCAAGAAATCAGCTTTCCAATGCTACCGACCGCGTACAATTCGGAGTTCGGAACAGAAAGTTATAACCAGTTGAATATTATGAATAGTAACTACAATCGATCGATATTTTATACACGATTGATCGCCAGAGCCGAAAACAGTGTTACTGAAGGAAACGATCGATCGTATCTACTAGAGTTTTTGGATCCGTGCAATACAGTAAACACGATCGATCGGAAATGAAAATGATCGATCGGCAGTCCAGATGAAACGGACGATCGGCGCGACAACGCAAAATTTAACGAAGGGAAGTGATCGATTGGAAGGCGATTGATCGGCAATACGGAGCGATCGATCGGTTTGTGCGGTAAAACCTATATCAAGCTTATTTTGACTCGGATTTAGAAGGGGACTCTGGGGTTTCTCTTCAAACATATAAATAGGCCTTAAGGGAGAACGTTTTGGGGGATCTTGAACTATTTTGGAGGCAAGAACAAAGGAGAGAAGGAGAAGAAAGAAGATGAAGAACATGATGATGGATTCTCTTCCAATGCGAAGCTAAATTCCTTTCAAAGGCGTAGATGAAGGCTAATAAACTGGTTGTATAGTTTCTTTTCTCTAATACTATATTTTACTCTAGTTGGTGTATGACTCTTTATTATGCAATTAAAGTTAATTCATTGACGTTTGTTCCTGTACTTGAGAGAGACAAGAGTGAATTAATTAGATTTCAATCTGAAAGAGCACTTGCGTGTCCGAGAAGAACGTGAGTAATCTGAAGTGTTATATACTAATAAAATTTCATTGGTTTATACTCGAGAGACATAGATCACAATTCCATGTTTTAATCGTTTTATGTGTTACATCCGAGAGGAGAGTACTATATTTTGAGTTAACAAGTGTATGTCCGAGAGGAATATACTAGCCAATTGGAAATCTTTATTTAAAAGAGAGAGAGAGAGAGAGAGAGAGAGAGAGAGAGAGAGACGATACACTAGTTTATTGTGGTGGATTCGAAGCCTTGGTCTCTTCCATATTTATTAAATCTCAGCTTAGTTTAGTTTTAGTTCACTGTTTTTCTTAGAGTAACTAAAAACTACACTTTTCTCTTGAATTTGGTAAATTGTTTAACCGTCCCTGAGGTTTGACAATCCTTAATGCTCGTATAGTATACAATTGCCTTGTGCACTTGCAAGGGTTTAATTTTAAACGATCACACGACTTAGTGTTAGTTACTTGTAATTCAAAATACACAATACAAAATGCAAAATGCAAAATGTAAAATGTAAAATGCAAAATGCATGTTTAGATTCATTTATTCGGTTCAGATACACATTTTTTATATACAATACATTTGTAAGAAATACCAGTCAACAAATTTTTTTTAGTCATGTGCTTGAACACACGAGATATAATTGCATCGAGTCAGTATTTGAGGGATCGTGTCTTGGAGGCCATGAGTCACTGTCTGTTACTTGTAATTCAAAATACACAATACAAATTACAAAATGCATGTTTAAATTTCTTCTATAATGTTCATATACATGTTTTCATATACACAATAAATTTTAAAAAAATACCAGTCAACATAGTTTTTATTAGTCGTTTGCTTAAACACACGGAATACAAGCGTATCGTGTCTGTATTTGATGGATCTTGTCTTGGAGGACACGACTTTTCTTGTATCATGTCATCGATGACAAGATAGCACTGCCTAAGTACATGATAACAGTGATATCATGTCATCGAGGACACAATAACAGTGGAATCGTGTCATCGAGGACATGATAGTAGTGCTGTCGTGTATTTAAATATACACTTCATTGACATACTTCAATGACTCATATCTCACTCATTTCTTATCCAACGAGTCATACCTCGCCCATTCCTCGATGACACGACTTAATATCTATTACTCGTAATTCATAATATACAATACAATTGCAAAATGCACGTTTAATTTTTTTCTATTTTGTTGATATACACATTTTTCATATACACTAGCATTTTTAAGAAATGTCAGTCAACATATTTTTTATTAGTTGTGTGCTTGAATACACAGGATGCAAGTGCATCGTGTATGTATTTGAGGGTTCGTATTTTGGAAGACAACTTTTCTCTTATCGTACCCTCGATGACAAGATAGCAGTGGTATCATGTCATCGAGGATATGATAGCAGTAGAATCGGGTCATCAAGGACATGATAGCAGTGCTATCGTGTTGTGAACGTCACACACCTATTGCGCGCCATCTTAATTAGACAGTAGTTTCTACTTTAATTGCTAGGATTAGTTTCCCATTTGAATAAAGCCAAATATCTTGCAATCAGGCCCGTTTGGGTAACTGAATATTTAATAGGCTGTAATGGTGTAATTAGTGCCCATCTGACCAAACTGATGGCGCGGGCCTAAGGAGCCCTGCCCATTCCTTTTCCTTTATAAGTAGGTCTTCCTCCTCCTTTAGGGTTTATGCAATATTGAATCAAGTTATTTTCCTTTCTCTTTCCCTCGTCTTCTTCCCCTTTTCTGGCCATGATGCCTGGCCCTGTTCGTGTCCTATGCCGGGACACAACATTGGTATCAGAGCCATTCCGATCAGCCGAAACGTGGGATGATATATTAGACATGGCCACCGCCATCCAAGGTCAGGTTGAACAACTCATCGCCTCCCAAAGGGCCGCTGTTCCTGCCGCCGCTGTTCAGCCACCGGCGCACACCCATCAACATCCGAACCCCGATCCTTCTCACTATCCTTAGATTGCCACTATTGTTCGAGCCGGAAAGTGGGTAGGCTCGCCATGTTTATATTAGTCGGCCCTTCCCTATTGGGGCTGCGATTCTTCACCTCCGGTTTACGCCCGGCCACCATCGACTTCCTTCCTAACGCCGCTGCCGCCGGTTCCGTCACCGCCAACTAGCAGGTCGCCGTCACCGGCGTCAGGGAGGCCGCCACCCCAGTTGTACCTGCCGCTGGTTTCCTTCCTACCTCAGGAGGACGACATGGCTACTGAAGTCGTCACCACTCCAAAATCGATGGAGACGGATGCTCTGATGGATACCGAAGACGACAACTTGTCGGCGGAGAATCAGGATATCAGTCTGGTAGCCGCACTAGGTGCGGCCACTATAGAATCCGCCAGGGGGACAACCATTGCCTTTCCGATCGAGGGCAACATGACCGATGGTTCCAACACCGTCCACCTCGCCGATGGCCTCCTTCCACTCCGACCGCAGCCTCGGCGGTAGCCACTCTGATGATGGGGTAGCACACACTCGATTGGGGGTGCTGGCGGCGCAAAGGTGCGATCTTTGGCTGCCTCTTCCGTCAACGCCTCCGACATTTGTGCCTCCTCCTCTCACCGAGGGAAGGCCGACAACGCCACCTTCGACGACATCGACTCAACCGTCGCCGACACCATCGATGCTCACTGCCGCGACAATGTCGAGGTGGGGTTGTTTGATCATGCATTGAGACTGTTCGATGAAATGTCCTAGTGGAAAATGGATGTTTTTTCTCCGGTTCCTTCGGCCACAATGTCGTAGCTTGTAGCAACTGATTCTCCTCCAAGCCAAGTTGGGTACGTGTACTGCTGGAGAAATTTTCTCTCATCATAGACACTGAAAGCTATTGATTCTTTCAAGCAATTTTTGTTTTTGCTCAAAGATACATGTATGACTTATGAGTCTTCTGGTAATTGCAATATGTGGAGTCATGATGAGCATCTTGTGAGAGCAGTAATATGTTCTGGTCTCTATCCTGGAATATGCCCTGTTGTGAACAAGGAGGAATCAATTTTGTTAAAGACAACGGAGGATGGACAGGTCATGCTTTACTTGAACTCGGTTAATGCAAAGGAAGTTAAGATCCCATGCCCATGGCTTGTTTTCAATGAGAAAGTGAAAGTTAACTTTGAACAGATTGGCTTTTACAGGGTAAAATATGATGAGAAGCTTGCAGGCAAACTAAGGACTGCCATTAGAGCTAATTCTTTATCCACAGCAGATAGAGAAGAGCTTGACTATACTGTTCTATCAAGACTCATTGATATAAGTATTAAAGTTGTGAAGATCCTGACTGCTGCAATGCCAGATTCTGTAGACGAGTTGAAAGCATTTATTATTCGTCTTCTCCTGTTTTCTGCAAATAAGCTAGGTTGGGATCGTGTGACTGGTGAGAGCCATCTAAATGCACTATTGAGGGGAGAGCTTCTTGCAGCCTTGGCATTGTTTAGCCATGATGTCACACTTAATGCGGCTCTGTGCCGCTTTCACATTTTCCTGGATGATAGGAACACCCCACTGCTTCCTGCTGATACAAGAAAGGCAGCATATGTATCTGTAATGAGGAATTCGAATGCTGATAATAGAACTGGTTTTGAGTCACTGCTGAAGGTTTATCGAGAAACTGATCTTCGACAATGTCATGCTGGGAACTTACTTGCCCTATAGGGGATTATGATTCTATTTATGGGCGCCTCCTCCTTTACGGAAGCTATGAAGATGGGTGCTACCAACGTGGGGGATGTGGGTTGCCTTGACCCAAACATTCAGGACAATAAGGAAGGCATTGCGCTTTTAAATACGGCTCTAGCTAAAGCTGGATATGATGGCTTAGTGATGATAGGCATGGACGTTGCTACTTCCATTGTGTATTCTATTGTGTCTATTGACGACTCTCTTGACCAAATCGTTGGTGTTTTTCATTCCATCCAGGCACTTAGCCATAGTGATGGCTGTTGGAGAGTAAATAACAATGGGGCTGCGTCTAGGACATACGCTGTTGGAATGGCATGTTTGAATGCTTGCGTGAGATCTTTGTCTTCTGTAGAGACTTTAGGCTGTACCATAGTAATATGTCATGCTAAAACTGGGACTCTCACAACAAACAGGATGTCTATGTCAAAGATATGTGCAATTCATTCTACTCGCCATGACCCCATAACTTCTGAGTATGCCATTCGTGGAACAACTTTTTCGCCTAAAGGAAGAATTTCTGATTCCAATGGAGTGCGGATTGATTTCCCTGCTCAGCTCCCTTGCCTCGTTCATATAGCAATGTGTTCATCACTCTGTAATGATTCCACGTTACAGTACAACCTAGATAGAGGGAACTATGAGAAAATTGGTGAATCAACTGATGTTGCTCCCTGTGTACTAGCAGAAAAGGTTGGTCTTCCTGGTTTTGATTCTATGCCTTCAGCTTTGAGCCTATTGAGTAAACACGAGCGTGCATCTTATTACAATCGCTATTGGGATCATCAATTTAAGAAGGCCTCTGTTATGGACTTTTCTCGTAACAGGACAATGATGAGTGTTTTATGCAGTCGAAAGCAGCAGGAGCTCATGTTTTCTAAGGGTGCTCCAGAAAGTATCGTTTCCAGGTGTACACACATTCTTTGTACCGAGGATGGTTCCTTAGTGCCACTGACTACAGATGCCCGCAATGAATTAGAGGCTATGTTCTACAGGCTGGCTTGCATAGCTACCCTAAGATGTTTAGCTTTGACACTAAAACCAATGACCTCAGACAGGCACACGATCTCTATCAGCAATGAGGTTGGCCTTACCTTTATGGGATTGAGTGGAATGCATGATCCACCTAGAAAAGAAGTTCGGAATGCAAGTCTTTCGTGTCTGTTGCGGGATTCCTGGTGCTCGTTGTTACTGGGGATAATAAATCTACAGCTGAATCCTTTAGTCGATAAATTGGGGTTTTTGACCACCTTGCAGATTTTTCAGGACGATCTTACACTGCTTCTGAATTTGAACAGCTTCCACCATTGCAGCAACCATTAGCTTTGCAGCGCGTGATACTCTTCACCAGGGTCGAACATCCCACAAAAAGATGTTGGTTGAGGCTCTTCAAGGCCAAAATGAAGTGGTTGCCTGTGATCCTGTTGTGTCCAGGTTTGGTTCTAGTCAGGAGGCTCATGTATTCAGATCGACGTCAGGAGCTTGTGCTGTTTTCCTAGCCAACTTCGATTGGTACAACTATAGATCGGTCAGATTTGAAGGAATGAACTTTAATCTTCCTCCTTGGTTTGTCAACATTCTACCAAACTGCAAAAACATAGTATTCAATACCACAAGGGTCAACTGTCAAAGCTTCCAGATACTGATGGTTCCAGTCAGTGGAATTTTACACATCGAGGTCGTGCTTCATGCCAGCGTAGAGCGTGTTCTGTCAGTGCCGTTTATGGAGCGCTTCATTACTTGGCCGCCTTGAGGACAAGGCAGAGGCAGAAGCGTGGTGGAGTGTTGTGAACGTCACACACCTATTGCGCGCCATCTTAATTAGATAGTATTTTCTACCTTAACTGTTAGGATCAGTTTCCCTTTTGAATAAAGCCAAATATCTTGTAATCAGGCCCGTTTGGGTAACTGATGGGCTGTAATGGCGTAATTAGTAGGTAATTAGGGCCCATCTGGCCAAACTAATGGCGCGGGCCTAGGGAGCCATGCCCATTCCTTTTCCTTTATAAGGAGGTCTTCTTCCTCCTTTAGGGTTTATGCAATATTGAATCTAGTTATTTTCCTTTCTCTTTCCCTCGTCTTCTTCCCCTTTTCTGGCCATGATGCCTAGCCCTGTTCATGTCCCATGCCGGGACACAACATATCGTGTATTTAAATACACACTTCATTGGCATACTTCGACAAGTCATATCTCCCTCATTTCTTATCCGTTTTCGCCCATCCTTCGATGACACGACTCATTGCCTATTGCTTGCAATTCATAATACACAATATAAATTAAAAAATGCATGTTTAAATTTCTTCTATTATATTCATATACATGTTTTTCATATACATAATACATTTTTAAGAAATACTAGTCAACACGTTTTTTATTACTCGCGTGCTTGAACACAAGAGATACAAGTGTATTGTGTTTGTATTTAAGGGATCATGTCTTAGGAGGACACGACTTTTCTCGTATCATGTCATTGAGGATATGATAGCAGTGGTATCGTGTCATGAAGGACACAATAACATTTGTTATCGTGTATTTAAATACACGATTTGAGGGCAACATTCAATCTCACCATATCCCTCATTTTTGAATCATTTTTGCCTTTTTTTTGTATTATTTTATATTTTTTCCCTCTTTCTCCCTATGAGTATATCTCAAATTCCTTGAGACACCTTCTTGTGGAGATGATGAATTTACAAAGAGTAGTTCGTCACTCAGTAACAAGTACTTCTCAGCGTAAAAGTTCAACACGTTCTGAGAACATGCGAATAAAAAAAGACAATGATTCTGAGCTATCGAACCACTTCCGCAATAGAATTGAGAGGTTGTGAAAGTGCTTCTTCGGGCCGTGTTGGTGAGCGTCATTTGCCTGCTTGCAGGTAGTAGAGGTCGTTTGACCCTAGAAAGCTACTAAAAATGTTTGTACGTGCCACACAGTGCCGTCTCTCTGGGCACCCTTGCCTCCGACAAGGAACTTCCTCGTTGTATGATCATTACAAGGAAGCTTGTGTGAAATGAGGTGTGGCTCAAGGTGGGTAAAACATGAACTATTCGGCTGGAGGGTAAAAAGGGAAACCCATGTCTCAAAATCAGGTTAAATGGCATGAGCCTGAAAAAACCAAGTAATATGGTATTTTGTGCTCATTGGCCAGGTGATATGGAATATGTACCTTGCATGAGTTTGGACATGTTATGCCTAGGCCCGAAAAAGGTCAGGTCGAGGCGGGCTGAGCTTGCCCATGGTTGTCTGCATTTGAAAATGTGTTAAATTTATTGGGCAATGAGCCTGTACAAAAAGGCAGATTCTTTAAACTGTGTTTTCGTTCATGAGGGAGCAAAGCCAGGTGATGATGGGTATTTTTTTTAATGCAGATGAGCTTCACTGGACCGAAGGAGGATAACCTAACTTTAGCTCACTTTATTTTTTTTGAACCCAGACAATTAGTGTGGGACAGAGGCATGTAAGAAATAATAACAAGAGCTTAGCTTAAATTTACTAACTAAACGATCGTTAAATGCATAATTTTGCTATTTTCTGCTGTTCCAGTACTTAAATCTGTTTATAACGTTGTTCATTTCAATAATTGTTCCCTTTTATTAAGTTCACCCTCGGCGATCCTCTTCCTTCTGTCCCCTACTCCCCTCTCTCTCTCTCCAATACTTATCTCTTCCTCCTCTACCTCCGTCCCTCCTATTCGCCGCTGCCGGAGTTCACACTGTCCTCATGTCCGGGGAAATTTTCCCAAGTTACAAGCCAGTAGCTACGATCCAAATTGGGCGGCGGACGGGGCCCGGATTCAAAGAGAGACCGTACTGGTCTGGCTTTTTTTCAGGAACAATCGAATAGAGTACCCAGAGGAGCAAAGCTCATTTTCCTTCCAGGGTAAAGCTGCGCATAAAAAAGGGCTGGCCCGTCAAAAGTCCGTCGCTTGACTCGCTTCTGTACCCGAAGCAGATGAGCTGTGCTACCCAGCGCTACACCTTGTCTCTCCGGATCTGCTTTGGCGAGCAAGGCATTGGCACCGCCAGCTACTGCGGAGACGACTCCATCCTCCTTGCTAAGAGGCTTCCAATGACTTGGCCGAAGTCCCTTCGCCGCTTCCTCAACCGTTGTCGGTGGCTTGCCAATGTCTTAAATTTTATTTGAGAAATTTATTAAAAAAATTACTGTTTCCGAGCACTATTCAAATTAATTCCCTAACTAGGTATATGACGAGCCACGCAGGCGTCAACATGACATGTTTTTTTGTAAAACAGACCTGAACCGATGCCTTTCATTCCATTACAAATTGAAAGGCGTCGGTTGAACCGATGCCTTTCGAGGTTTTACTTAAGGACTTGGCCGGAAAAGGTGTTGACGAGGACTTAGCCGGAGAAGGTGTTGGCCGAGGCGAGGCGGTGGCGAGAAGGTGGCCGGAGAAGCTGCTGGTTGAGCCGAGGCGAGGCGAGGAAATGGCCGGATAAGCTGTTGGCTAAGGCAAGGCGAGGCGGTGGCCGGGGCACTGGGAGAGGAAGGGGAACGAAGGCTAGGGCTCGGTGTGGCCGAGCCCGAGCCCAAGCCTGATGTTGGATATAAATGAGAACCGACGCCTTTCAGTTATAATGGAAAAATGGAGAAGGGGGTGGAAGGCGTGGGTTATGAAAGGAGGCGATTCAACTGACGCCTCTCTCTTAAGTTGAAAGGCGTCGGTTGAATTGACGCCTTTCGGGTCAATTTTTTTTAAAAAAAGCACACACACTGGCGTCTGCGTGGCTTGTTAGTTACCCTGTTCGTGACCAGCATCAGATCGGTAATTTTTTTTGTGTATTATTTAATAAATTCTCCTCATGAAATTTCGGTTATGAACCGGTTTTCGGTTCGGTTTCACTTTTTTATCAGTTTTAGTTCGGTTCTGACGGAACCGGCTCCTTATCCATTCCGTTTCGGTTCCAAGATTGCAGTTCCTTTATTCGGTTCGGTTCCTGGTGGAACAGGACAGAACCGAACCGCTATGCAGCCCTACCTTTTACCTTTTGTATGGATGACCTGGTTTTGCTGTTACTTTTCTAATAGTACCGGAAGCATAATATTAGTAGTTAAACATGTCCATAGTCGAAAAAAACAAAAGATGTCCACAGTGAATAATACTCCCTCCGCCCAATGAATTTTGTCTGCATTACAAAATGAGTCTTAAGGCCCGTACAAAAAAACAGAGTTGTTCTCCCTCTGCCCGTGTTTTCGGTGTTGAGAAAGCAAACCAAGCAATGCAATGTTGGACCCGTCTTTATTTCAAATCCAGACGACTTTTATTGGACGAAGGGAACATCAATTATCATGTGTTTGGTAAATTTTGATAACAAAAAGTCTTAACGCTATAAAAAATTAAATGTTCTAATAGGTTTAAAAGTTTACTAAAAATATTCAGTACCATAAGCAATCATATATCCTTGCGTTACAAATTTAGTTTCGTGACATTGTAATAAACAAAACGAAATGTCAAAATTTGGCATTTACAAGAATTTGCTGGGAGGAGTTACAAGACTATGGAACATCAAATAATATAAAGATTGCAAAAAATAAAAACATTTACTATTGATTCCAATTATTCATTCTTGGTCTCTATCCAAGACAATCAACAAGCTCATAACCCTTTAAACATAGAATCCTAGTTGCTTAATTCACTTTTTTCTGTCCAACTTGGACAAAGTTTCTTTGTCACGGATGATGTCATGCGTCTATTTTGTACAATAAGTTCTCATAAAACCCTCTGCAATCCATTGCTTAATGATCAAATACATTTTAATGTTGTGATAATTAAGGACCACAGATTGCGATACATGGACATTTCAAATTGAGAGAGTAGGTCACAATAGCCAATATTCACACATTCCATTTGATCACTTCGTATGGTTTCAATCTCACCTTCGAAGAGGAAAACAATGCTAAACCCGTATGCCTTGGCATCCCTTTATCCAAAGCTACCTTTCAAGTCACTAACCATAAGATGATAATGGTACTCTATGTTATAAACTACAACGGGAAAATACTCCTTCCAACAACACTGCTTACCAGGTCTCAACAAGGGTAGGCTCCGAAGCCTTGAGCTCAAGGTTGAGCTCTCCTGCCATGGCACTAGATCAGGCTTGAAGTCCCTTTCTTCTTCATCTAGCTTTATAACAGAAACAATGGGAATCAACTTATTCTTGGCACCAACATCAAAGTCGTCGCATGACTCTTTTCTTTATGGAATCCATGTGGGTGGTTGCCTGGTTGGCATGTGATACTTCCACTAGAGGCTGGAAAGTAGATAAAGAGTTGAATTGTGCTGCATTATTGCTGCTGAGTTAAGCTGTGACATCAGTGAGAGGTCACTTGGCCCAGCTTTACCTCAACTGTAAAATGTATGTTCCTAGGCGCAAACCAAAATTTAGATCCTTATTTCTTCTAGTCTAGGAAGCACGAAGACACTAAAACGGGAGTCGTACCTGTATCGTACCCATATATCTTGCAGATACGGTTGCATGCATGTCCTACCTTTATATTTATCCTACCTTTATATCATTCACAAACTATAAATTACTTCATCAATTCCTTATAAAGTAATCCAAATGTCAAACAAATGCAACATTTTCAATTAGAATTGACCTTTTAAGGCAAGAACTAACAGAAAATGTATTTATACATGTGTAAAACCTGATATTCTAATGCAATTATCTTCCCCATATCTATTCTGATTTTTTTTAAATTGCCATATCTCTCGTACATGCATCCCATATCCCTATCCGTGCTTCATTGGCACTAGTCACATTTGCATGCGCCTCACACATTCATGTGCACCAAGGTACTTTGGTACATCAGATTTTGATCCAGTGGGACATGTTGATCTAGCGGCAGGTTTGAATTACCCGCCACCCCCCCTTACTTAATGGGCACCATCTGATGTCGATCCAGCGGCATGTGCCTGAGTGGGGGGTCGTATATCAACTTTTCCCAATATAGAATAGGTGTAAGGCTTCTAATTTTTAGTTATGAAAAAACTTAAATCAAAGCTTGTTAAATATTAAAGCGTGGTTTTTAGTAATCGATATCTAATGTCGGGCACTTCTTGTAATGCATCATATATATGTATAAATGTATTGTTGAAATAATTCTTAACTTGAGGTAGCTGAACCTTCAAAAGACACATGAAGCGGCCTAATATCGAAGTGGCCAAACAGATTAAATTGCTCTAACATCATATTTGAAATTTATTCCGATTGAATTGGTCTTTAACTGCCACCTCCTTAATAAATTGTGTAAGCCATAATATTTATATCCAAAGGAACTCATCAACTCATTGCACCGATCCTTATGCGCACGGTGCATATTAATTCCTTATTTTCTCTGCTACTATTAGCATTCTCCTTCCAATAGAGATGCTACATAGGCATCCCGGTAAGGTCCTTATCTTTCTTTATGTTTGGTTGGCAAAGTAATTAATGCTTTCATGTAAAGAAGAAGACTTTTTGCAGTCGACCTTCCCACTGGCCTTCCACTAGCGCTAGCTTTTGCATCTTCTTTCTACTAGTTGACATGGGCAATTATCTTACCAATTGCAGTGACGTCCCTACACCCTTACCAATTGCATATCATTAAACCAAAGTCATATTTAAGACTAGTTCCTACATTAGGAATGAAAAGAAGTGCTAATTACCTTTAAGATGCACTCAGAGAAGAAGATAGGAACACAATATATATAGGCCTCTGTTTATTGAGTAAATTTCGTCAGTTTTGATTGGAGAAAGAGGATGGCCATCACTTGGCCTTGCAGTCAGTGTCATTTTTATTTCGATATAGCTAGCGAATATCACTTAACCTAGCAACATGGTGTTGCCAAAAACAAAAAATGGCAACATAAGTCTCAGTTAGTGAGTTGCTGCGCTTACTGGCCAAATGTTAAATGGCTTTTGATATAAAAATGTTATTCGCATGCATGTGCATATGGAATTATTCGTATAGTATTGGAGATCTACACTTTTGTTTACAAAAATTAAAAATGAATCCCTCAATTAAATCATGGTAGTCGAAAAAAAATGAGTAAGAGACAAACTTAAAATATTCACTCCTTTTTTTGACGTTACAATCAGCCCAAAGGCAAGTATTCACTTTCTTTACACCTGACTTGCTTGAAATTTCATTCCTTTCTAACTACACAGTACAAAAAAAGAACATAAAATAATTTTTCACACATTTGGAACCATTGTCGAAGTCACCATTAACTCAACAAATGATGTAGTTCAATGAATCTTGCCTACGTCATGGATCAAATCATGCATCTGTTTTTACCAATGAACTATCATTAAATCCTTGGTAAAATTCAGCATGTCATAATCTATAACTTAAACATGAAGTCCCAAAGGACGGTCAAGTAGAAAGCAAGATACATTTGGACTGAGAGGGTAGATCATAATAACACCACCTTAAGCCTATAGCTAACACCATGACAACCCAAAATTTTTACCTCCATGTTAGCAGCACCTAGTGCATCTCATTGCGAATGATGTCTAAAATCATACGCAAAGACCTCTTTCTTCAACGTTCAGCCTACACTTTTGTGGTGGAACATATATAGACGCAGAAATTGCATATCTGATTTGATCATCTACGAGGCTTCTCTGCCCTCCCAACACCACCAGCTTCAAAACCCTAACAGGAATTGCATCCTTCTCTATCAATTTATAGGTCATAGAAGGACTGGAACCAGTCATACCGGAAAAGAGAACAAAAAAAGAACGATGTTGGAAACAACCACGCACATGAGTGGGAATCACTGTCTTGTTTTTTCCTTTAGGCATTATGACGTCAGGCGTTTTCGTTTTCATGTGTATGTTCCAAAAACTAATTATGATACTTAGTACTCCCTCCGTCCATAAAGTGTATTTTAGAAATTACGGATGCACAGAAAAATTACTACAGGCCATTATATCCTCACAAATGTGCATGTGCAATGGTAAGCATAAACTTGGAATGTCGTGAGCCCTATAGGCACTGGCGGAGGCCAGGGGGAAGCTGGGACAATTACCCCAACTAACCTTGGCATTAACATAGTATATGATTAATGTTATAAGGTAATTTTATAATTACCTTGCCCCTCTTCACACGTCTCAACTTACCTCTGATTTATGTGAGCCCATAGAGTTTTTGTATGGCCACACTTACCCATGGCAAAGCTGTTGTACTGTTGGTTTATGAAAAAGACAAAAAAAAGTTGGGAGAAACAGCTTGGCTTGCACAACTTTCAGAAGGAAGATAGTTTAAAAAAATGTAATTTTTATATAATACTCCTTTTTCGACCGAGGGAGTACTTGTTTCCCTCGGATTTGGTAAACATGGAAGTAGTACTTTTTATTATTTATAAAGCCCCATTGGGAACGCTTCCGTTAGATGCACTGGGCAGCACTCGATTGGGCGTGGGCTTTTAATCTAGTGGCAAACAGGTCTAAAATCACCCACTTTGTCCCTCGTTACAAGCTTGACTTCCGATCATGATCCAATGACAACACCCATTTTGGGTCTTGAATGACCCACTTTTGCTGTCACCCTTTTTGAATCTTCAATCTATACTTGCTTAAAATTAGTACTTTTGCTTCCGTGAGTGAAGTTTTTAACGTAAATATTAAAAACTCTATTTCTGGGCAGTCATATTTATTTCAACACATCCAATATTTTATATCTTTTGCCGACTGATCTCTGATACTGATACAACATTCTTTGGTATTGCCTAGGGCATGCAATTGCAGAGAAGAAAACAATATAGTTTTGTAGCCCTTCGGGGCTATGTGAGAAGCCTACTAATTAATCTTCCAAAATGTCCTACTTTGAAAAACTTAATATTTTATCATATTTGATTTTGACAGTTTGTGTTGGTCAAAACACTAAATTTTGTAACATTTTATTTTCATATTATGCATTGGTAAAACATTATATTTTGTAGTACATTATTTCAATAATTTGTCTTGACAAAATTTTAAGGATTCTTTTTGCCCCCCTTAGTGAAGTTTCCAGGCTCAGCCCCTGCCTACACAACAAATATACCCCATTTTTAAATTATGTCACTATCTGTACAATATCATGAAAAAAAAATAGGAGGAGAAGATCAAAGAGGTAGCCATTACACGGCCTATGCATTTCTCGACAGGCTAATCTATTAAGGGGTAACCATGAGGCTAAGGTTGGTATGCAATGGTTTTTGGAAATCTTATAGCAAGTAATCGTGCTAAATGTTACCATACACCACAGACACCAATTTTAAAGAAAGATCCATTAAGTAGCAAAGGATACAATAAAATTTGTGTCTTAGGTTCATTAATACATTTAAGTTTCAAATAAATATTGTCGCCAATGGCTTCTCTAGCAATTAGTCACCAAGATACAATGCATAGCTCCATTTGTAATACCCAAAAAATTTGAGTGCTTACTAAAATTGATTTATCTAAAAATATTAATTTTGATGCTTATTTTGCTATATTTTGCATTTTGGAGTTAAAGTATATGAAGAGAGCTTTCTAACGCCACCGACGGTGCACAAATCGGAGTTCGGAGCATAAAGTTATGTTAGTTTGAATTTTGGTACGCAGTCGGGGTATGCGATTGATCGCCGGGATATGCGATTGATCTAGTGGGGTACGCGATTAATTGTCAGGGTACGCGATAGATTGCAACGGCATTGAATACGGAAATTGCGTTTTGAATGGATTTTCTTGAGAAAAAGATACCAAATCCTAACCAAACTTGGAGAGGATGTTCATGAGGAGATTTTGGAGGATTTTGGGGGATTCCTATTGGTGGAAAGAGTCCATAATTTAAAAGGAGTTATTTAAGAAGAGATTTTCCTAAACTCTATATAAACCCATGAGAGGGGAGTGCTTGTGGGATTCATATCTAACCCTAGCTTGTGCTTTTCTCCTTCTCACGTTCACCCTTCTCCCAAGCCTCTTCTTGGTGTGAGTCTTCATCCAAAGCTTGGAGCGGAGGCATCGCTACAAAGCGAAGAAGGCGAACAACGCGTAAAGGGCGAGACTTTTGTGAAACTAAGAGTAGGATGATTTTACCACTATTCTTTGTGATTTATTTCAATCATATGAATGTTTATGATTCAAGTTCTGATGTCAAATATGTGACCTTGTTTGGGAATGAATATGTGTGGTATTTCTATTTATGAGTTGATTATGATCATGCTCTTATATGTGAAGATGTAGGGGTCAATTGATATATGATATGTAACATGATAAAAGGGTATACTTTGGTAATTTTAGACAATCTTAGGGTCTGTAATTGATCTAGGAGGGGAGTATAGTTGTCTGTTAATGATATATTATCACCTATAATGTGTTATTAAGTGAGATAATCGAGTTTAATGAAGAGTTTTAATCTCGGCCAGAAAAGTGTCTGTGCTGACAGTTTGTAGTAAATAATTCATAACTAATTCAAATAAATTTGGAAAAATATGCTGTTTATTGGATTAGAAACTAGACTCATAGGACTATATACATTAAAAATTTCAGAGAGTAATTAAATCTGTGATGACGTTGGTAAGAGCCGGAATTCAACTGATATGTAAAAATAGATTACTATAATTAGGGTAAAAGTTGGAGAAACTTTAGCAAAATATTACTCTATGCTAAAATAATGTTGTGAACGCCAGGCCCTATGCTTGCGTCACGGGCCAATGTCTGCAGCAGTCATCATGCCAACAGAATAGTGATTAATATTGCGTATCTTATTGTAATCAGGCCCGTTTAGGCTAATTGTTAGGTAACGGGCTGAGTGAGAATAATTAGGCTAATTAGTGGCCCATCAGTTTGGCCAGATGGCGCCAGCCCCTAGGCAGGAGCGCCATCCCCTTCCTTTATATGTTGGACGTCTTCCTCAGTGGGAGGTTATGCAATAGAAAACCATTTTAGTTAATCTTTTCTTCTTCTTTCACTTTTGCCGTCGAGATACCTTGTGACCATTGCCAGTCACGACATTGGTATCAGAGCGGTGCCGATCACAGAGCAACCATGCCTCCTCGCAAACAACCATTGGGTATGCCAGAAATCTGGGAGGAACCTGAGGCGGCGAAAGAGGTGACTAGCCCACGTTCGACGACGGAATCCAACCAGGAGGTGCTGATCGCCATGATCAGTGTGCTTGGGGTTCGCCTGCAGAATTTGGAAACGATCCAGTCCCAAAACCAGGCACAGAATCCGGCCAGCCAGACAGCCACAATCACTCCTCCACCGCCACCACCAGGAGTTTTTGGTGGTCCAGTTCGACAAGGGGGGTCTGGTGTGTTTGGCGGCTCTCCACAGGTCTTGCACGCTGGGTCTTCCATCGCACAAGGAATTCAACTGGGCTCCTTTAACCCAGGCGCTGACGAGGGCAGAACTGGCCTTGAGGGGCGAGGCACTCAAGGTGTTCGAGGAAATGACACAATGAATCCGCACCTCCGAAATGTCCAGCGTGAATTGGATGCGGATTGGGAAGAGTCTCTGGGCTATCGTGGAGGCCAGAGAGGCAGCGCAGAACCCAGGTTGGCACGGCTCCAATTTCCACGATTCAATGGTGAAGAGGACCCCGTGGAGTGGCTATACAAGGCGGACAAGTTCTTCACTTACCAAGGGACCTTCTCAGATGTCGAGCGACTGCGAGTGGCCGCTTTTCATTTAGATGGGGATGCTTCGGTCTGGTACCAGGCCTTTGAGAAGGAGGTACGATTCCCTACTTGGGCGTCGTTCTCAGATGAGTTGTGCATCCAGTTTGGG
The DNA here is from genome assembly GCA_039654745.1 of Houttuynia cordata. NCBI lineage: Eukaryota > Viridiplantae > Streptophyta > Magnoliopsida > Piperales > Saururaceae > Houttuynia > Houttuynia cordata. The sequence goes on from CM077503.1 coordinate 54,868,806, forward strand.
CCGAACGAGTTTCAGGATTTCAACGAGATGCTTTCCACCATCCGGCAAACGACAACAGTGAGGGCGTACTATTCGGAGTTTATGAAGATTGCGAACCGTTTGCCAGACTGGCCGGTCGCAGCACTGGTTGGCACTTTCAAGTGCGGCTTGAAGCCGGAGATAGCAGACGAAATGCGGCATTTCCCTTGTCACACGATGAGAGATGTGGTACGCCATGCACGCATCGAAGAGGAGAAATTGACCAGACAAAGGAGAAGGGGACGTGGGAATTTCCCACCAAGGGCCCCTGCCAGCCCAGCGCTGGGGCCACTGCCGTCGCCTGCTCCAAATCCCAGTCGACCTATGACGACTAGCTCTGTTGTTCCCCCTGTTCGGAGACTCACAACCGCGCAGATGGAGGAGCGCCGAGCCAAGGGGCTATGTTACCGGTGCGATGAAAAGTTTGTTCCCGGGCACAGGTGCGCAGTACGGGGAAGTTTACTCATAGAAGAAGTCGACGAGGATGTTTCTCACCAGCACGAGGAAATGACCCCAGAGTACCCTGACGTGCAACCTGAGATCTCTGTGCACGCTTACTCAGGGACCTTTACCCCACACACCATGCGGGTACAGGGACTCCTCAAGCGCCAGGAGGTGGCGGTATTGATAGACAGTGGGTCAACACACAATTTTATCAACGACAAGGTTGCACAACGATTGGGTTGCTATGTGGCCGATGCCAAGCCTTTTGACGTGCTTATTGGGGAGGGCAAACACCTCAAGAGTTCAGGGGTCTGCGCCCAAGCTGCCCTTACTATCCAAGGCCACACCTTCATCACAGACTTGTTTCTACTGCCCACGAAGGGGGCGGATGTGGTCCTAGGGGTCCAATGGCTGCAGGACCTCGGGGATGTGGTCTGGAACTTTAAGGACCTTGTTATGGATTTCGAGGTGCATGGACAGCGGGTTCGCCTCCAAGGAGCCCAACCAGGTGCCTTGCATACGGCCCAGGCCGTGGGGTCGTTCTTCAAGTTTGCGCCCCAAGGGCTCTTGTTGCAACAACGGGCAGTGGTGGATGTGGAACAGACTGACATACCGGAGGACGTGCGTTCCTTACTAGATGATCATGCCGACATATTCTCCGAGCCAACCGGCCTACCACCTGCCCGATCGCATGACCATGCTATTCCTATTCTACCAGATGCTGCACCAGCCAATGTGCGCCCATACCGCTACCCTCATGTGCAGAAGGCGGAGATTGAGCGCCTGGTGCACGACATGCTACAGTCCGGCATTATCCAACCCAGCAACAGTTCCTTCTCCTCACCGGTTCTATTGGTCCGCAAGAAGGATGGGTCATGGCGATTTTGTGTCGACTACAGTGCCTTGAATGCTATTACCATCAAGGACAAGTACCCAATTCCAGTTATAGAGGAGTTGTTGGATGAACTGGCCGGCGCTAGGGTGTTTAGCAAACTTGACTTGCATGCAGGATATCATCAGATCCGCATGCGGCCGTCAGATGTTTACAAAACTGCATTCAGGACACATGATGGTCATTTCGAGTTCTTAGTCATGCCTTTCGGTCTGACAAATGCTCCTGCTACTTTCCAAAGTCTCATGAATGACTTGTTCCGGCCCTTTCTCAGAAAGTTCGTCCTGGTTTTCTTCGATGACATCCTCATATACAGCTAGTCGTGGGATGCACACTTGGAACATTTGCGGTCAGTTTTCTCCATTTTACGGACTCATTCCTTATTTCTTAAACGGTCGAAGTGTTCATTTGGTAGTAGGCAGGTGGAGTACTTGGGCCATATCATTGCGCACGAGGGAGTTTCCACTGATCCCGTGAAGGTCTGCGCCATGCTGTCGTGGCCGGCTCCCACGTGTGTCAAAAGCCTCCGAGGTTTCCTGGGGTTAACGGGATATTACCGAAGATTCATCAGCCAGTATGGGATTATTGCTAGCCCACTGACCGCATTACTCAAAAAGGGGGCCTTTGCATGGACAGGAGAAGCGCAAGAGGCTTTTGATCGTCTGAAACAGGCTATGGTTACTGCACCCGTTTTGGTTTTGCCAGATTTCACACTTCCATTTGTGGTGGAAACGGATGCATCCGACACAGGCATTGGGGCGGTCCTCTTGCAGAAGGAACGACCGGTGGCTTTCTTCAGTAAATCTCTTACAGGCCGCTCCTTGACACTCTCGGCCTACGAGAGAGAGATGTTGGCCATTGTCCATGCAGTCACCAACTGGCGACCTTACTTGTTGGGTCGACGTTTCATCATCCGCTCCGACCATCAGCCATTGAAGTACTTTCTTGAACAAAGGGTGTCTACTCCAGCCCAACAGCGCTGGGTGAGCAAATTACTGGGATATGACTATGAGATCATATATAAGAAGGGGTCTGAGAACACTGTCGCCGACGCCCTGTCAAGACGCTCGTCGGGGGATGCCTGTCTGACTATGACTGGCCCGGCTTGTCCTTTCCTTCCTGATCTGCATTGCGCCTATACGGAGGATCCCGATACTAGTCAGCTGATCGAACGTCTCCACAAGCATCAATTGGATGATCCTTCCTTCACTTGGCACGGTGACACTTTATTTTGGAAAGGGAAGCTATGGGTGCCTAACAGTGGGGACTTGCGTCGCCGAGTGCTTTCACATTTTCATGATACGCTGATGGCGGGACATGAGGGTGCCTTCCAAACCTACAAACGAGTAAGCCAGAGTTTTCTGTGGCCGGGATTACGAAGGGACGTCCAAAATTATGTGGCGGCCTGTGATACGTGCCAGCGCGCTAAGGCTGCCACTACCTCTCCACAAGGTCTCCTTCAGCCCCTTCCTATTCCAGATCAGATATGGGAGGATATCTCTATGGACTTTATCGAAGCTTTGCCCGTGGTCCAAGGCAAGTCAGTCATTCTTGTGGTGGTGGAACGGCTCTCCAAATATGCTCATTTCTGTGCTTTGAGCCATCCTTTTACAGCCCGGACAGTTGCTGAAACTTTTGTCAAAGAAATTGCTCGGTTGCACGGAATGCCTAAGACTATTGTCTCGGATAGAGATAAGGTTTTCGTTTCTACATTCTGGCGTGAGTTTTTTACTATCCAAGGAACGAAACTCACCATGAGCACGGCTTATCACCCCCAGACAGATGGCCAGACGGAGGTAGTCAACAGGTGTGTGGAGCAATATTTGCGATGCTTTGTGGGGGATCAACCTCGTAAATGGCTACAACTTCTTCCCTGGGCTGAATGGTCTTATAATACGGTTTATCACACACAGACAGGGTTTACACCGTTTGAAGTTGTCTATGGCCGTCCACCTCCTTCAGTTCTCTCTTATGTGCCGCACAGGTCGTCCATTGCTGAGGTCGACTATGTGTTGCAAACACGAGATGAGGTTCTTCGGCAGCTGAAAGCCAATCTCGCAGCCGCCCAGAATCGTATGAAACAACTTGCTGATCAGAAGAGATCTGATCGGGCCTTCCAGGTGGGTGATTTAGTCCATGTGTCCGTTCTCCCACAGCGACAGACTTCTTTGTTCAGATCAGACAAGGCCAAGCTCGCACCTCGTTACCATGGGCCATATCCTATGCTCGACCGTATCAGGCCCGTTGCTTATCGTTTGACTCTACCACCGGGGTCCTTGGTGCACCCGGTTTTCCATGTTTCACGTCTTCGCCGCTTTGTGGGAGATGCATCGTCCGTTCCTCTAGGCGGGCCCTTGTCTCTCATGCCTCCTGTGGACAAGGAAACTCCAGTGCCAGCGTCTATCCTTGACAAACGACACGTTTGTCAGGCGGGTCGCATTATTACGGAGATATTGGTAGCATGGAAGGGACATTCATTGGAAGATGCTACGCGGGAAGTGGAGGACGACATTATGGCTCGCTTTCCGGACTGGTCGCCTTGAGGTCAAGGCGATAAGCGGAGCGTGGTGGATTGTTGTGAACGCCAGGCCCTATGCTTGCGTCACGGGCCAATGTCTACAGCAGTCATCATGCCAACAGAATAGTGATTAATATTGCGTATCTTATTATAATCAGGCCCGTTTAGGCTAATTGTTAGGTAACGGGCTGAGTGAGAATAATTAGGCTAATTAGTGGCCCATCAGTTTGGCCAGATGGCGCCAGCCCCTAGGCAGGAGCGCCATCCCCTTCCTTTATATGTTGGACGTCTTCCTCAGTGGGAGGTTATGCAATAGAAAACCATTTTAGTTAATCTTTTCTTCTTCTTTCACTTTTGCCGTCGAGATACCTTGTGACCATTGCCGGTCACAACAAATAAGTATACTATGAAAGTAATATGTGTTATGCAAGATCTTCTAGAAAGAATTACAGCAGAATGGACTAAGTATAATACTTTAGTTTCATGGGCTAATGGTGGGTAGTTTGGTGTTTAGTAAGTCCTATGTGTTTCATGGTTGATATTGACTAGACTGCATTTTCAATTGGAAGCCGAATCATCATCCCCTTTGACTAAAGTCTTAAACCTTGAAGTTTAGATCAATGTTTCTCTAACCGAGTTGAATATTGGAATAGTTCCACCTATGTTAAAGCAATGTGTGACACTTCTGTTGTTGACACTTTATTTTGATACTTCTATGGTTAGTTGTGTGATGATAGAGATTAAGTAATCTCATTGGTACTCCTTTAGTGAGTTAGACTTTTGAAAGAGTATTGAAATATTTGTTGTACTTCTTTCGTGAGCTAGTTATCAGAATGAATATGTTCTTCATAGAGGATACCTTTCCTTCGAGTAAATAGTTACATCAGAGATTCGTTATAAGAACCTTGTGAGATTTTGCCCAAGAGAGGTAAATTAGTTTCCCAGGATGAGAGATGGGTAATCTCAATAGTACCTGAGTGAAGACATTCGTAGTATGCTGGTAAAAGCCATAATAGACTCCGTCCAGTTGAGAGTTGTAGAATACTCAAAAGCACTTGGATTAAGAGAGACTCTGTCCAGTTGAGAGTTGTAGAATACTTAAAAACACTTGGATTAAGAGAAACTCAGCCAGGGTGAGAGCTAATGATACTCAATAGCCCCTGTGTTAAGAGAAACTCAACCAGGGTGAGAGCTAATGATACTCAACAGCCCCTGTGTTAAGGGAAACTCAGCCAGGGTGAGAGTTAATAATACTCAATAGCCCCTGTGTTAAGGGAAACTCAGCCAGGGTGAGAGTTAATGATACTCAACAGCCCCTGTGTTAAGGGAAACTCAGCCAGGGTGAGAGTTAATGATACTCAACAGCCCCTGCGTTAAGAGAGATTCAGCTAGGGTGAGAGTTAATAATACTCAAAAGCCCCTAAGTTAAGAAATTCAGCTAGGGAGATAGTTAATAATACTCAAAAGCCCCTGAATTAAGAGACCCTGCCAGGATGAGAGTTAAAAAGACTCAAAAGTCCCTGTGTTAAGAGAGTAGATCTTTGGACCCTTGTTAGGTTCCCGCCCAAAAAGAGGCATTCCATAAGTATTGATAGAGCCAGTATTTTAGACATGATAGAGGGTTCCAAGGAGAGAACCTCTAGGATAGTTTGGCAAGAAACAACATGGAAGTGGTGATATATGAGAGTGAGAGTTGTAGCTTCATACGCTTGTGATAGTTGAAGTCTCTGTGAATGATTTTTTTCTTATGCACTCTCAATGTTTTGGATAATTGATTAATTATATTATCTCCATACATTCTAGCTGTTTTGGAGTCTTAGTGACTGATGATGATTTCTGGTAATGCAATTCCTTATATTGGATATTGATATTGCCGATTTGTCAGTTGTTGTTGAAATCTTATGCATTGTTATATATTGTATCTTTTGTATTTGTGTGGGTTTTGCATCCTACTGGGTATTTCTTCGGAATACTCATGCATCCTGTGATGCAGGCTTGGATAAAGATTAGATTTGGAGAACATTGCAGCAGAAGGAAAAGCTCAAGAATTGCAGTCAGAAAGATTCAAAGTTTATGTTGCTTTTGAAATAAATAGCTGTGACATTAATGGCCTGTGTGCCAAGAAGTTTTAGTGATTTTTTTAAGAGATTTTAATGACTTTTATTTTGGGATAATTTGAGATTAAGAATTTTTATTTCATATGGTTTAATGATGTTGATTCATATGACTGAGTGGGTTTGAATTACACATCCTTTTAAGATGTTGTGGTTGACTGGTGAATGGGTATTCAGTTGCATTCCCGAAATTCGGCTTTAAGAATTTCTCACATAAGGGTCGACTTCCGCACTCCGTCAAGGCTTGAAATTTCGGGGCGTGACACCATCAGACTTTAGATTCACTATAACAAGCTCCATTTGGACTCAATGGAGGATATATTGTTGCTAAAGTGTTTGAATGATGAGGAAGACGACACTTGGAAGAGAAAAATTGGTCTTGTTACACATGAAAAATACACATTTTATATGCCTTTTTACCTATTTGTTAGTCATATTTTCTAGTGAAAATAAAGAATAAATTGGTTATTAGTAATTAGGAATTAAATAATTAATGTGCTCTAAATTGCTAAATTAAATGTGTTCCGTAATTTTATGAATTATTTGGCGCGTCTAATGTGGGACATATTTTATTTATGTAGGTTCAAGTGCTTGGATTGCAAAACGGCCAAAGCAAAACCATGAGGCAGGTTTTGAAGTGCTAAAGTAACCCAAGCGTGCAATTAAAGTACGACCGTTCATATTAGATCCGGTGGATGAGGTTGCCACAACGGATTTTATCTAAGCAAAAGAAAAAAAAAAGAAAACCAAATCGAACTGGTTCAGCGGTTTGGTCAGGTGGTCAGAAGAATGAAAAGAAAAAAAGAACTGAGCTTTGCTCAGGTTCGTCGGGTGTCTAACAGGAGAAGAGAGCTTTGTTCGAGTGACCAGCAGAGATGCGAAAGCTCATGGCGAAACCAGACAGCGAGGTCGATGGCCATTGTCACGATGGCGAGAGATGATTGTGAGCTCACTGATGAGGCGACGGCTTGGAGGCAGCGAATCAGCAGAAGATTGGGAGCACTGCTCGAGGAAGACGACTGAGAGCATTTATTTTTTATTTTTTTTTCAGTTCACAATTTTCTATTTTTTTCTGTGTTTCTTTTTTATCTTGGCTGCTGTTATTGTATTGGATCAGTGCCAATTTGTATCGGATGGCTGTTGGCTGGAAGAGGAACAATACTTTTCTATTTTCCATTATCTCAAAATTCTTGTAAGTCAATTTTATTTTTTTAGTTTAGATGAGTTTAATTATGAATTATGCATGTGTTCTAGTTAATATGATTGGCTAAATTAGTTGCTAAGGCTAGGACGAGGCTATAGTAATTGTAGAGAATTCCATACTTGTGAAAGTTGATTTTTTTCCTAGAATTATGCGATAATGTTTATATGTTTCTGTTTTAATTGCTTAGTTAATTGTGAATATAGCATCAATCATGTTTTTGCTATGATTTGGGATTACTATTGTCGATGCCTGCTTATTAATTGTCTAAATAACAAATTGGATACTAGTTGTGATTCTCTCATAAGTGGATACATCTAGTGATTTAAATTATTAATTTAAATAGCATAAATGGCCATGAATTTTGTATGAATAATTGTGCGTTAATGAAAAATCTTTTGTAACAACATGAATAGGATTCTAGTTTGTTATGAGTATTATTGAAAATGATCAATGATTGTAAGTTTAGGATTCTCTATAAATTACTGCATGCCGATTTCAAAGCCTTGGTACTTTGTTAATTTGATAAAATTCATTTTTTTTATTTTGTTAATTAATTTAATTAGTCGTTAGTTAGTTAATCAATTTCTTCAAATTTCATAATTAATTCAAGGGTTTAGTTAGTGTTCGATTAGATTTCCGCCATACAAGTCCCTCTGGGTTTGACCTCATAAAATTGTGCGACTCTACTCCAAATACGATTCGTACACTTGCGAGTAAAATTAAGAAGATTAATTAAAACAACAAGAAGTTTTTGGTGCCGTTGTCGGGGACTTGTAGAAAATTTGATTCTAAGATTAATTGTAACCTTGCAGTTAATTTTAGGTTATAAAAAAACAAAAAAATTAAATTTTTTTTTAAAAAAATACACACTTGGGAGTTGATTGTCAATATATGACCATGTGGACAAGTGACCACACACTGCGTCTGGTTAGAAATAATTCCAATCTATTAGAGAATAGCAAAACTGAAATTGATCTTTCATTCAAAATGGAAGACTAACCCGAGAAATCTAAGAGGGAGTTGTTTTTTCTAATCACAATCAACCCTCCATCTTGCATAGTATTGTTTGCAACCTCAGCAAAACATTTTGAGGCTGTAAAATTTTAATCCTACTAAACTTAGGGCCAGGTAAGGGCCTATGTAAAAAAAAAAACTGTTTAAACCGGCAAGCCCGTAGGCCTAGTAAGAAATAACACTATGGATGGTTAAATTGGTTATTAATTTTTTGCTTTCCCTCTCTGATTGCAGTACACTCTGACTGAGATTGACGGAAAGCAAGTGTAACTATTGCATCTAGTCTCTGCTTTATAGGTCTTATGTGGCCTATCTGTCTATATGTCTGACTTTAATATGTTATCCTATTAAATTTCGTGTCCATAATGATAATAAGAAAGCTTGTAAAAGCAAAGACTTGATTGGATTCTGTGGCAGCAGGAAATGTGTAAGATTGGTGCTTTTATCATAATAAAAGAATGAGCCGTTTATATGCATTGAATTCAGTGGCAACAGGATTATAATGTGCAAAGAAAGGATTCTTTTGAAGATTGAAGTAGTAGTCTGTTGGGAAGCTTTTATTCTTAAAATTTCGGCTTGTATGAGTGTTTGGATCGACTGTTCATTGTTACTTCATTGAATTTACTACCCAAAAAATAAAGGATTCAACTTTTTTCTGACTTCTAACTTGAACAAATAAGTTAATTCATTTGAATGACATACTGTAATAGGATCACAGTGCTGTAATATGATCACAACATGAAGATTGGGTCACAAAAATACTATGCCAATTGAAAGGCCTGAAAGCCCGCAACCCGACCCTAAGCCCGCTTAGGGATAGGGCCGGGCCGGATTTTTGGAATTGGCTTAGGGCTAGGGTAGGGCTAGGGCCAAGGTACTAGCTGTTAGGGCTTGGGTAGGGCCAACCTACGGCCCACAATAGCCTGACCCACCCCTAGTAATCACGGCACACCCTGAATCATCAAGGGTGAATGTCTCGCCCAATCCTTACCCCAAAAGTCATATAGGGTGTGGCCTCCGGAAAGGGTACTGGCCTTCCAGGATGCTAACTCCTCCAATGTGCACAGCAAAACCACCTAACTTTTTAGTTTTTTGGGTGGTGCAGAGCTTTCTCAAAATCCATGGGGAAGATGCAAAACAACATAAGTCCAGCCACTTGGAAAGTGGTCCTCATCAAATACCATTGTAATACATCTATGAAGTCCAGAGGAGACCATGATGATGCAATCGGCGCCAAAGTTATACAACTCCTCCAAGATGAAAGCTATAATCCTCAACAGGTAAACCACCTTAGCTCTTTTAAGCTTTTGGTGTGGGTGTGCAAAGCTTCCGTAAATCCATAAGGAAGATGTAGAACAACATATAAATCAAGACCTCTAGCTCAATAGCAATACAAGTCGTCTAATCATAAGTCACTCTCACTCATGAACTGACTCACAATCTCAAGGGTATTTTAGTCTTTATCTTAATTAGGTTCTTTCCAACTGTCTAGCTTAGCCTACATGTCATCATTTTATTATTTTTCATAAAATGATTAAGTCTCTAAACCTCCTAAGTTTATTAGTCGGGTTTCTTATCCTTAAGGTCCTCAACAATTATTCAAAACAGCATATAATTGACCAAAGCCCTTAAAATAATAATATCATAATCATAATCAAGTAGCGTCATTTTCCAACTATTTAGGGTCAGCGACATGGATCTTATGCCTCATTTAGGCCTATTTTGTGCCAACTCTTTTTTTTATTAACTTCATCCATGTTCTCTTAGGTTTCCCTCTCCCTCTTTTGGCATCATTTATATGCATCCCTTCTAATCTTATCACAAGGCCATCTAATAGTCTTCTTCGCATATGCCTATACCAACGCAACCTACATTCCCTCAACTTCTCCCTAAAGGAGCTACCCCTAAACTCTCTCAAATATATTCATTTGTAATTATATCTCTCTTAGTTATCTCACTCATCCACCTTAACATTATCTACATTCAACTTATCTATATGACTTCTCTTTGGTGCCCAACACTCTGCTCCATAGAGTCTTGCAAGCCTAATGGTTGTTATATAGAAATTGCCTTCAAGCCTTTTTGGAACACACCTATCACACAAAACTCCCAAAGCTACCCTCCACTTCACCCACCCCGTATTTATCTTATGCAATAGTAATTCCATTGGGATTCTTGCTGAAATCCATGAATAAAAGATCACTTTTAGGGAGCTGGAAACGGTCAGCTCTATCATCGGGAGGCAGCATGGTGTGACTGTAGCTCAAGCCATGATTCACTGGCGATGGCAAGGATGGGAGTTCAATCAAGTACCCTTACTTGCTGGTGGCGCTTTAGGCAAAGAGGTCCATCCAAGAAGTTTGGGTTCTGCTGCAAGCTGTGACGAATGATAGTGTAGTGTCAACGTGTGCAGCACATGTCCAGACGCTTCTTCTTTGTTGATTGGGGCTACATGTGATAGGATGGCTCTTTGTGGGTGGTGGCATGTGAAAACCGTTCAGCTGACTACTGTGATTGCTTTTGGATAGCCTGCACATGTTTGTAATCGTTCATCTTCTTTAACCGCATAAGGAATCCCCCCTCATGCAAAATTTTTTTCAAAAAAAATAATATTATAATCCGGACTGGTCTGGTCCGATTCACCAGTTCGAGAAAAACCGACCAGTTCTGTAACACCCAAAAAATTGGTATGTTTATTGAAAACGCTATTTTAGGAAACTGGTCTAAAATAGGAAAGTTTTCGTACCTGTTGTGATTTTTGGTCTTGTATATCAATCTGGTATGTGGAGTTTTATTTTGATGCTTGTTGGTCGATGTGATTGACTAACCAGATTAGGCAGGTTCCCCGAGCGCGAGGATTAGACCTGGCGCTGGGACCCGTATGACGCCAGGGGTTGGATGCACCTGACGCCAGGGCCACTTGAATGCCAGATCAGGGCTATTCACACGTGTGATTACACTTGTGGTGGTGTCGAGATGGACGTGCTGTCAGGTACAGGACCTGTGCATGGTGGAGCGACGCATCACGTGCACGAGGCATCAGGACCGTTCATCTGAGAACCTTGTTGCAAAACGCAGAAGGACCAAGAGCTAGAGCCATGTGGACTCTATGCTTGGTGCATCATTCTCATGGATGATGTGGTCTATCCCTGGGGCCCACGACTTGGAGGACCAAATCGTGGGGAGCAATTTGAATTGCAACCCCCTATTTTGTAATTAATGGATTTCAATTATAATTAGAGATTTAATTAGCCTAATTGGGGTAATCATGGGAAATAATTATGATGCCCATTGGGAAGGCTGACTTGGCCCTTCCAGGCTTATGGATGACGCCAAGTTGGAGATTGAATCAAATCCTTTTTGATTGGCAACTAATTGGGAAGTTAAGGAAGGGATTTGGTAACTACTTGATTTAAGTTAAATCCCTACCTTAATGCTATTAAAAAAAACGAATTTTTGGCTAAGAGATCTCATCCTGGTTGATTTAGGAGGGTTGGAGTTATCCTTGGCCCTTGGATGAAGAGGAGATGGACGATGGAGATGGAGTACATGGCTTATATAAGCCATGCAAAGGGAGGGCCGGCCATCCCTTTGGAACCGGCAGCCCTTCCCTTGGGTTTTTTCTTTCTCTCCTCTCCCATCACGTTCTCCCCTTCTCCTACAACCAGCAGAGGCCTCCATTGGTGAGAAAGTGGTGGTTTGGTGGTTCGATTCGCGTAGAGTTCGCAAAGGAGTAGATCAAGGTGCGAACCGGTTGACGTGCAACTAGTATCGGTTCGTAAGGTAAGATACTCTTTTTCTCACAACATGTATATACCAAAGTTTTGATCTTTACATGTAGAATCACATTATGTTGATATTTGTGACATGGCTGATCTCTATTGTCTTGAATTAATTATCCTATTTGTTATGGTTGGCTTATTGAATGATGTACACCGATTGATTCATAATGTGATCATCCCATGCACAAGCCGATCAAGACATCCCTGATGTATGCTGTCCTTTGGCTATCGTGTTCCATGTATTTGCTATCCATAATTACATGTCAGTCTCTGTTTCAAGTGGCTTAAGGGTCTGGTTGCAAAAAGTCGTCCACTTTCTTGATATTTGTTAACCGATTCCATGCTATCTCATGCCATGACCTAGATGATCCAATATTGATGTATTCCATGAAATTTTAAAACAAAAAGCAGCAAGCTTTCTGAGTTCATCTTGCTGGTTTTTATACGTCCTTATAAGTCATATTCAGTATTATGTAGTTTGGTAATGCATCCTGTGAAAGTTGTCCACTTTAAGTGATATACATCTAAACTGATATGGTATATCGAATAGGACAATTTAAAAGAGACAAATAAGAAGACTCGTGTTATGAAAGTATAAACCTTATGGGTCATGACTCGTGGAATGCAAAGACCTCAGTCAATGGGTCTGACCAGGAGCCGAGGTGTCCTGGAAAAATTGTCCAGTTTGCGGGTTAATGATCTAATAAGGGTAAGTTATAAAACAATTTCAATAAGAAAATAATATACAAGTTAAGACCTAATTAAGGGACTGATCAGAGGTTAGTAAATGCCTAAGATGATAGTGTATTAAGTGTAGATGACTTTGGTTAAGGTTAGAACAAGTAATAACTGATGGAAATTGGGTTAATCCTAAGTATAGTACTCTCGGCCAGGAATGATCCTGCGCCGACAAACTGAGTTAGTAAATATATAACTAAATACAAAAAATTCAAAAAATTATGCCTTCAATTGGGTAATAATCTGCAGACATAGGGCTGTCTGTCATAAAAATTTCAGAGACAAACAAATGTATAGACTGTGTTGAATCCGGAAAGGGGCCTGTTGTGTACCTAACTGTGTCCATTCGCGGAGCATAAGTTATACGCTATGTTAAAACCAACACATGGAGGGTGTTACTCATTAAAAAATCCATAGGGATAGGATGATAGTATCAAGCAATCGGTAACTCAATCTATTAAGAACGTCATGGTCACCGAGTCTTTCCTTGCGGTTCCTAACATCGCACATCTCTTGCACCTTGAAGCCTTGATTCGAGGTTAGGGTTTATCCTCTTAAACACTACCATTAAGTTATATGAGACACTTCACTTTCAGAGTCTTGAGAACTAGGGATGGTCTTGATTGGAATAGTGCAAGGTGAAGGTATTGGACACGTCTCTACTGAAGAGCTTCGGTTACGAGTCAACCCGTGCTCAGTTGTTGGATTAATCTCTTGTGAGTCAATCCTTATTAAATGTTGGGAATTCCAGTGTACTACTTCGAGAGTCTGATCTCCGAAATTGATATTCTAAGTTTCTTCATGAGAGTGCCCTTATTAGGGTTAGACAGATCCAGTTCTACGTGAACTGTTTCTCCACTAAGAGTTTTGATGAACACTCTTAGATTGGATTATAGTATGCTCACGAGCCATAGCAAAACCCATAGTGGTCTAAGATTTATTGAACCTCTGTAGTTCAGCCGATGATGGCAACGCGTGCGATTTAGATTGTATGACATTACGGAAGGTCTGCAATCTCCGCCCATTATGCCCGTAAGTACCGATGGGGCCAGCATCCCTAGACGCATGGCCGGGTTCCTTTGTAGAACCTCTAGGATGTTTTGGGACTGAACAGAGAGCAGAAATTGATTTCTCGGACACTTTGGTTGTCCGGAGCATATATTTTTGTTTACCTCTTTACTCTTTGGAAGTCTGGAGTCTTATTGATACTTTGATCTTGTGTATCCTTGATCAATGAGAGTTTTGAGTGATGTGTTATCTTCAGGTAAGTGAATCCTGTTTGTAGTAGTTCGGAGTTGTTGGACCTTTTATTATCAAGTTGTTTTATTTCCATTTCTGTTGTGAGTTTTTTTGGTATCCTACTGAGTATTTCCTCTGGAATACTCACGCATCTTCTGATGCAGGGATTAAGGTGGAAGAGAAGTGATCGGTGTTTCTTCGACGCAGAGGTTGGTGATCTCAAAGATTGGAAGATTAGATGGCGTTTATTTTTGTTTCTTTTATTGAGGATGCTATTTTTTTGTGGCCTGTGTGCAGTACGAGACTAAGTTTGAGCAGCTGCAGCGATTTGCAACAGGTGCTTGTCCTAACGATCTTGTGAAGGCAAGGAGGTTCGTGGACGGTTTACGTGACGGTTTGAGGGCAAAGGTGTTGGTTTCTCAACCAACAACTGTGGTAAAGGCAGTGGAATTGGCCTCTATTTTGGAAGATGATTATAAGAGGACCCAAGAGCGCAAAGGGAGTTCTAGCAAGGGTCATGAAGTAATTTCTAGCGTTCTGGATTTAAGAGGTTTGGAAGCAACGGTTGTTTCAATAACCAACCGGCGAAACAGCAGAATCATGGGAATTGACAGAACCGGGCGATAGTTCCTTATCGTCAGAAGCTAGAGGCAAGTGCCGATTCTGTGGATAGCAGTCCCATGCTGGGAAGCCTTATCCTCAGGATACCCAGAGGTGTTATAGCTGCAATGAAGTCAGACATATTGCACCTTACTGCCCCAACCGTGACAAGAAGTCAGGAGGGGAGTCAAGCAAGAAAACTCAGGCTCGAGTTTTTGCTTTGACTTCGGCGGAGGCTCAATCTTCGGACGACGTCATCGAAGTTACTCTACTTGTCTTGGATAGATTGGCTAGAGTATTAATAGATCCAGGATCATCAAGATCCTTTATTTCTGTGGTGTTTGCTGTCAGTCTAGAAAAGAAACCTTCTAGACTTGAGTGTGATCTCTCCATCTCTACTCCTGTTGGGGACTCAGTGTTAGCAACTGAGTATCTGAAGGATTCTTCTGTGTTGATGGATGATGTTGTGATGCTTGCTGATTTGGTTTTGCTTGAGATGTTTGATTTTGATATCATACTGGGAATGGACTGGTTAGCTAGATTTGGTGCTACAGTTGATGAGTATATTTTCGAATTCCGGGGAAGAGAGAGCTAATGTTCAATGGAATTCATTTAAAGAAAGAAAATTATCTAATTTATGCAATGAAAGTTCAGAAATTAGTAGCTAAAGGGTGTAAAGCTTTTTTAGCTACTGTATTATCAGTTGAGAAAATTACCCTTAGTGTAGAAGAAATTGAGGTAGTAAATGAATTTTCCGATGTATTTCCGGAGGAGTTGCCTGGTTTGCCACCAAAATGGGATGTTGATTTCGCCATAGACCTGATGTCGAGAACTGCACCGATATCGAAAGCACCATATCGGATGGCACCTGTGGAACTAAAGGAATTGAAAGAATAGCTACAGGAGTTGCTGGATAAACGTTTGATTCGGCCCAGTGTATCTCCTTGGGGAGCGCCAATTTTGTTCATGAAAAAGAAAGATGGATCTATGACATTGTGCATTGACTACCGGATGCTGAATCAAGTGACAATAAAGAACAAGTATCCGTTACCAAGGATCGATGACCTATTTGATCAACTACAATCAGTAAAAGTTTTCTCGAGGATTGATTTAAGGTCCGGATATCATCAGTTAAGGATCAAGGAGGAAGATATCTCCAAGACAGCTTTCAGAACCAGACACGAACACTACGAGTTTTTAGTGATGCCGTTTGGTCTGACCAATGCCCCTGCAGCATTTATAGATATGATGAACAGAATCTTCAAGGCATTGTTGGATCAGTTCGTGATTGTGTTTGAAGACGATATCTAGGTTTACTCTTCTAGTCAGGAAGAACACAGGAGACACTTGGTTCAAGTGTTACAGATCTTGCGAGTATGAACGTTTAAATATAAACCCTTGCAAGTGCACAACGCAATTGTAGTACGGCGAGTATTAAAGGGTTGTCGAACCTCAGGGACGGATTAATCTTTTACCAAATTCAAGAGAAGAAAAAGATGTAGTTTAATTAATTCTAAAGAAAGCAATGGACTTTATCTAATCTAACTGAGATTTAATCAATATGGAGAAATATCAAGGCAGAGAATCCACCACTAGACATGCAATTACTACTCTCAATTATTATTAAGCATAAGTTAACATGATATGGTAATTCATGTTCTTGATCGGACACACGAATTAATAATGAATTAACTAACGTTCTTGATCGGACACGAAAGTTCATCCACTATTGGGTAATCAATCCTATCCTTGATCGGGCATAGAATCAATCACAACTCTATTATAATGCAATCAATCTTATCCTTGATCCGGCATAAAATCAATCACAATATCTAATTTCATTCATAATCAATCAAGTTTATGATCAAGCACTCAAAAGAATACTCATGAAATTGTATTAAGCATAAATCAAAATCAACTTTATAAAATTAAACTATCAAGAGTAGCAATACACATCTAGGGCTTCATCAAGCCTTGACAAGGAATTTAGTTACACATAGATGAAGAGAAAAGAAAAGCCTGTTTATGTAGATCCATCGTCATGAATCTTTCTTCTTCTTTTTGCTCCAAAAGCTCCTTCTCTTGCTCCTCTCTAGCCTCCAAGGGGACTAAAAACTCTATTCTCTAATGCTCAATACGTTCTCCCTTAAGGCATATATATAGGGGTGAAGGAAAACCCTCAAATCCCCATCCAAATCCAAGTCAAAATAGGCCTTATTTCAATTCTGCGTATACGACGATCGATCACTTTTGTGCCGATCGATCGCTTTACATCAATATGCAAATTCTAGTAGATACGATCGATCGCGTACACGTCCGATCGATCGGTTTACTATTCATTTTGCAGCACAGTTTTCCAATGGTCATAACTTTTCGCTCCGAACTCCGAATTACGCGCGGTCGGTGGCGTTGGAAAGCTGACTTCTTGAACTTTAACATGAAGCTTGAATTAGTCCAATCTGATATGTGTACACGAAGTTATGAAGATTTAACCATTGAAGTCCGTTTTCACCTCATTTTTGTATATTACTCTTGTTTCCTACAAAAACCAAAAACTATATTAAAGTAGTAGTAATTCTAATCAAACACTAGCATAAATATAAGTTTAGGAGATAATAAAATACATATTTCATGTATAGATCACACCCCCAAACCTAGATTTTGCTAGTCCCTAGCAAAACAAAACAAAATAAAATCAAACAATCAACTAAAGGAACTAATGCATAAAAGTAAACACCACTTTCGTAGGGAACACGATTGCATTGAGCGTATGCAACAAGCCGTTAAACCTCTAGGTGGCCCTAGTAGGACGAGTATTGTCTCGTGAGGGTTTGCAGCCATGCTACTCACAAACATGTATCTATTAATCTAATTAGCCTAAGTGCAAAAGCAAAGCAAAAATAAAAATATTGCAAAACACACAAACCTATTATCTCGACAAATGCACACTACAATGCTTAAGAAAATCAACCACATGTACTTGGTTCATAATCAACAGGAATATAGAAGCCCTCAAGTAAGTGGTTTTATTCTACACTTTCATCTTGGAAATTTCTGCTCAATATAATATAGCATGATAACATAAATAATAGAAAGTGTAGAACATTGTAGCAATACATTCTAAATTTCTGTTTATACAGATCCAGTGTTACCCGTTAACCAAAGAACATCAGAATCTACATAGTTATCATAATCTTTAGGTTCATGATAGTACAGATCTGCGCGCCTCCTTCGGGTCCAACATTCTAGATTTGAGAGGATAATACACCACAGACTTTTTTTTTTCTTTTTTTTTTCGCTAGGACTGTGTAAGGCCTGACTTCAAGATGCTTAGGTTTAGCAATGACTCAGGCCAATGACTCCCAACCAATTTGGCTTAGGGCATTAGGTTTTAAGAGACCGCTTCGGGCCCGAGCATCAGCCTAAGTTAATCCTATAAAGTCAAGCAGCCCCTTTCTTTCATTTTGTTTTCATTTTCATTTTCATCATTCATATTTTCAGCACATCTTTATTTTGTCCAGGCTGTATTATACTCTCAACCTATTTCCGGTTCCAATCCCTTGCCATAGCCAAGTAAATGGGCTATCATGATCTTTTAAGCTCAACAGACAACTACACATCATCCAATAACTATGACTAAAGACATCCCACTGTAGATTAGCATTCAACAAATCTCTAGATGGTATTACTTTATGTAACTAGTGTGTGTGAGTGAGTTTTATTAGCTGAAGCACCTGTTCCAAGAGGACTATAACAGAAAAGTATGCTCAGTTAAGTGTATCTATCCTCCAGTATACTTACTCACACTTCCAATGCAAATTAATCTCCTAAGAATTATAGCATGCATCATTACGGGATAAACTATCAAAACCTAAGAAAAAGTACTAACAAACAACTTAAAACTAATCAAATTTTTTTCAATTTTTTTTCTTTTTCTGATTTTTAATTTTTATTTTTATGAAAATAATATTCCCTCCCCCAAACCTATTATGAACATTGTCCTCAATGTGAATAAAATAGAGCATGACAATGAGCATATAAACAAAGAAAATCAAAGAAAGGAGAGAATACACCTGAATACGTGGGTTGCCTCCCACCAAGCGCTAAGTTTAACGTCTTCAGCCAGACGTAGCCACAATCATCCTGTAGGGGCCAGATTATCAAGTCATCAACCTGGATCAATTAAATGATTGCACCACACACTCCTATTCTTGTTGCCTAAGTATGGAGCACATCGTGGAATAAAAGGATGGAGTGGTGGGTAGGGAAGCTTTGGAAAGAGGGGTTCCTGCATTAACCATGAAAGAAGGTCATTAGAGAATTTTAATATAAAGGAAACCTCCTCCCCCACATCAACCATTTTGGCCTTAGGGGCCTCTTCTAGTAATAGAATTGGGAAAGCTTCCTCAACTAGTGAATCAACTAAACTATCTATGAAACAGTCGAAGTTACTGTCAATAAACAAAGAGTTAGATTGATCTAGACAAGATATGAATGGTGCTTCAGGAATATAAGGTTCTGTTAACAGTGTTGTAGACTGCCACTCCTCAGATATAGAAGAAGGTTGACAATTTGGTTCTATCAACACACTCACTTCTTCTTTAATTTCTACACCCTCTTGATCATTGTGTAAAGCCGAGCTCATTGTCAAACCTTTGAGCATTCTGAAGGGATGTAACATCATAGTCAGGGGAAAAACAGATCCCTTCATCAGAAAATTAGCTCTTTGGATATTGGGGCTCGACAGGTAAAATGCATTCTTCATTAATATTCATGGCCTGTGCCAATTGTTCTAACTGTCTTTCAATGTTGGCAAGAGCCTGTGTGTGACAATGGACAATCTGGGCATGGGTCCGTATTTCAACTCTCATCTCCTCACATCCAGTTTTAATCTCAGTTTTTATCTCGGCTGCCATCTCAGCTACAAGGGCTAATAGTTGGCTCATTTGGTTTTCTAAGGTAGATTGTCTAATGGGTGGGTCAAACTGAGGAGTAGCGGCAGGTTGGTAAGGCAGGTATGGGCTTGGGAAATCTTGTCTAGGGGCCTGATGAAGAATGGGCCCAGGGTTGGGTTGTTCCCAAGGGGAATTAAGATGGTCCACCCACCTATGAAGACTTTGGGCCTCATTTACATATTTGCGTATAAAATCAGGGTACTCATGGGCCAAAGGGCACTCCACTGGGGTATGAATAGGACTTAAACAGAGAGCACATGGTTCTGACATATAAGGAGTTGTGTAGTGTAGAGAAGATGTGCCACTCCCAAAATTAGAGTGATTATCCCACCCACGGTTGTAAGTATCGGCATATAAGGGTCGTGGGTGGTAGGGCACTTCATAGGGAGGGGGATTAGGTGTGTGTGAAGAACAATAATCATTAAAGCTCCTATATGGGTTCTCATGGCTAAATCCATAGAAAGGTGAAGACATTTCTTCACCATGGATTTATCAATCGAACCAAAATATCACACATCCACAAATCAAATAAACAACCCTAGATATCCACAACTAGCAATCATCAGTCCTAGATATCGACAACTAACAGTCCTAATAGCCACAACTAGCACAACATGCAGTCACAGAAAGAAAAGAAAAACACCAAGCACACAAATTAATCTAAAAAGAGAAAGATAAGAGAATGTAAACTAGGGGAAAGGGTGGCCCTTCCACGTTGGCGAGAATTCCACGTCCTCTCTTAACCTTGCAAAAGAAAGCAAAACACAAATTAAGCTACTGACGAATAATCTAAGTTAAGACTCACTAAACTACTCTAAAACTAAACTATTGTGCCGTCCCCGGCAGCGGCGCCAAAAACTTGATCGTTTAAATATAAACCCTTGCAAGTGCACAAGGCAATTGTACTACGGCGAGTATTAAAGGGTTATCGAACCTCAGGGACGGATTAATCTTTTACCAAATTCAAGAGAAGAAAAAGATGTAGTTTAATTAATTCTAAAGAAAGCAATGGACTTTATCTAATCTAACTGAGATTTAATCAATATGGAGAAATATCAAGGCAGAGAATCCACCACTAGACATGCAATTACTACTCTCAATTATTATTAAGCATAAGTTAACATGATATGGTAATTCATGTTCTTGATCGGACACACGAATTAATAATGAATTAACTAACGTTCTTGATCGGACACGAAAGTTCATCCACTATTGGGTAATCAATCCTATCCTTGATCGGGCATAGAATCAATCACAACTCTATTATAATGCAATCAATCTTATCCTTGATCCGGCATAAAATCAATCACAATATCTAATTTCATTCATAATCAATCAAGTTTATGATCAAGCACTCAAAAGAATACTCATGAAATTGTATTAAGCATAAATCAAAATCAACTTTATAAAATTAAACTATCAAGAGTAGCAATACACATCTAGGGCTTCATCAAGCCTTGACAAGGAATTTAGTTACACATAGATGAAGAGAAAAGAAAAGCCTGTTTATGTAGATCCATCGTCATGAATCTTTCTTCTTCTTTTTGCTCCAAAAGCTCCTTCTCTTGCTCCTCTCTAGCCTCCAAGGGGACTAAAAACTCTATTCTCTAATGCCCAATACGTTCTCCCTTAAGGCATATATATAGGGGTGAAGGAAAACCCTCAAATCCCCTTCCAAATCCAAGTCAAAATAGGCCTTATTTCAATTCTGCGTATACGGCGATCGATCACTTTTGTGCCGATCGATCGCTTTGCATCAATATGCAAATTCCAGTAGATACGATCGATCGCGTACATGTCCGATCGATCAGTTTACTATTCATTTTGCAGCACGGTATTCTAATGGTCATAACTTTTTGCTCCGAACTCCGAATTACGCTCGGTTGGTGGCATTGGAAAGCTGACTTCTTGAACTTTAACATGAAGCTTGAATCAGTCCAATCTGATATGTGTACACGAAGTTATGAAGATTTAACCATTAAAGTCCGTTTTCACCTCATTTTTGTATATTACTCTTGTTTCCTACAAAAACCAAAAACTATATTAAAGTAGTAGTAATTCTAATCAAACACTAGCATAAATATAAGTTTAGGAGATAATAAAATGCATATTTCATGTATAGATCAGAGTACCAGTTGTATGCTAAGTTTAGCAAGTGTGAATTCTGGTTGGACAAAGTGAATTTCTTGGGTCACGCCATTTCAAAAGACGAAGTCTCAGTATATTCGACGAAGGTGGAAGCCGTTTTTCACTGGGAACAACCGAAGAGCTTGACCGAGATCAGGAGTTTCTTGGGATTGGCAGGTTACTATCGGAGGTTCATTGAAGGATTTTCCATCTTAGCTCTGCCAATGATTAAGTTAACAAGGAAGGGAGTAAAATTCAACTGGAATGAAGAGTGTGAGAAGAGTTTTCAGGAGCTGAAAAGAAGACTGATTTCTGCACCGATTCTGAAACTACCATCAGGATCTGGTGGGTTCGTTATTTACTGCGATGCATCGAAATGCAGCTTGGGTTGTGTTCTGATGCAGAATGGACATGTAGTGGCTTATGCTTCAAGGCAGTTGAAGATCCATGAGCAGAATTATCCAACTCATGACTTGGAGCTAGCAGTGGTGGTGTTTGCACTAAAGATTTGGAGGCACTATCTGTATGGTAAAACTTTTGAAATATTCACTGATCATAAGAGTCTGAAGTACATCTTTTCTCAGAAGGACCTGAAGATGAGACAAAGGCGGTGGTTGGAGTATTTGAAGGACTATGACTTCTCTATCCACTACCATCCAGGTAAGGCGAATGTGGTTGCTGATGCACTAAGCAGAAAGACAGGAATCTTGGCGCATATGATGGTGCATGAATGGAGAATGATAAAGGATTTGGGAAGGTATAACCTGGAATGGCCAACTACCTAGAGGACTTCATTTCTGGGAAACATCTCGGTGAGATCGATGATTTATGAGAAGGTGCTGGAAGCACAAAAGAATAACCCTCAGTTACATAAGCTGTTGAAAAAGGCAGATTTCACTAAAGGAATTGATGGAAGCATCTTATTTCAAGGAAGTTTGGTTGTGCCGAAAAACACGGAGTTGACACAAGAACTTCTCCAAGAGGCGCACCACTCACAGTATGCGATTCATCCAGGGAGCACAAAGTTATATCAGGACTTGAAGAGGAACTTTAGGTGGAACGGGATGAAACGAGATATAGGAAAGTTTGTACTCAGATGTCTGACTTGTCAGCAAGTGAAGGCAGAACATCAAAGACCAGCAAGATTGTTACAGCCATTGAAGATTCCACAATGAAAATGGGATCATATTACAATGGATTTTGTCGTAGCATTGCCAAAGACTCAGAAGCAGAAGGATGCAATATGGGTAATCGTGGACCGACTCATAAATACAGCACATTTTCTACCGATTCGATGGAAACAGAACCCAGAGAGTTTAGCCGAGTTATATATCAGAGAAATAGTAAGACTGCACGGCACACCGATAGCGATTGTATCTGATCGAGATCCAAGGTTCACATCCAGAACATGGAAAGGTATTCAGGAGGCGTTGGGTACTAAGCTCAGTTTCAGCACAGCTTTTCACCCGCAGAGCGACAGACAGTCAGAAAGAACAATCCAGAGTTTAGAAGACATGCTCATGGCGTATGCTATCGATTGGAAGGGCAATTGGGATGATCATCTCCCACTGATCGAATTTGCCTACAACAACAGTTATCATTCTAGTATTTGAATGGCACCATTCGAAGCACTATATGGAAGACCGTGCAGATCACCTACATGTTGGACAGAGGTCGGAGAAAGTCAAGTAATGAAGTCAGAATTGGACAGTATTGTGCAGAGAAGGTGAAGCAGATTCGACAAAGGTTACAGACAGCACAGAGCAGACAGAAGAGTTATGCAGATTGTAGAAAACGAGAATTAGAGTTTCAAGGAGACAATGTGTTCTTGAAGGTTTCTCCGTCAAAGGGAGTTATGAGGTTTGGTAAGAAAGGGAAACTAAGTCCGAGATTTATAGGACCATTTGAGATCTTAGAACGGGTTGGGCCAGTTGCCTACAGGTTGACCATACCCCCACAGTTGGCAGAGGTGCACAACACATTCCATGTGTCTATGATGAGGAAGTATGTGCCGGATACATCACACGTGTTAGACTACACGACTATGGAATTAGAAGTAGACTTATCTTTTCCGATGAAGCCTATCAAAATTCTGGATAAGAAAGATCAGGTGCTACGAAGAAAGACAATACAGTTGGTGAAAATTTTGTGGCAAAACTAGTTCTACAAGGAAATGACACGGGAAATCGAAGAAGAAATGAAGAAATCCTACCCTCAACTTTTTGAAGTATGATTAACAGCATTTTGAGGACGAAATGTTCTTTTTAGAAGGGGAGGATGTAACACCCAAAAAATCGGTATGTTTATTGAAAACTGCTATTTTAGGAAATTGGTCTAAAATAGGAAAATTTTCTACTTGTTGTGATTTTTGGTCTGGTATATCAATCTGGTATGTGGAGTTTTATTTTGATCCTTGTTGGTCGATGGGATTGATTAACCAGATTAGGCAGGTTCCCCGAGCGCGAGGACTAGACCTGGGGCTGGGACCCGTATGACGCCAGGGGTTGGATGCACCTGACGCCGGGGCCACTTGAGTGCCAGATCAGGGCTGATCACATGTGTGATTACACTTGTGGTGGTGTCGAGATGGATGTGTTGCCAGGTACAGGACCCGTGCATGGTGGAGCGACGCATAGCATGCGTGAGGCATCAGGACCGTTCATCTGAGAACCTTATTTCAAGATGCAGAAGGACCAAGAGCTAGAGCCACGTGGACTCTATGCTTGGTGCGTCATTCTCATGGATGATGTGGTCTATCCCTGGGGCCCACGACTTGGAAGACCAAATCGTGGGGAGCAATTTGAATTGCAACCCCCTATTTTGTAATTAATAGATTTCAATTATAATTAGACATTTAATTACCCTAATTGGGGCAATTGGGGCAATCATGGGAGATAATTGGGATGCCCATTGGGAAGGCTGACTTGGCCCTTCCATGCTTATGGATGACGCCAAGTTGGAGATTGAATCAAATCCTTTTTTATTGGCACCTATTTGAGAAGTTAAGGAATGGATTTGGTAACTACTTGATTTGAGATAAATCCCTAACTTAATGCAATTAAAAAAAAACAAATTTTTGGCTAGTAGGGGATCTTGTCCTGGTTGATTTGGAAGTGGTGGTTTGGTGGTTCGATTTGCGTAGAGTTCGCAAAGGAGTAGATCAAGGTGCGAACCGGTTGACGTGCAACTAGTATTGGTTCGTAAGGTAAGATACTCTTTTTCTCACAACATGTATATACCAAAGTTTTGATCTTTACATGTAGAATCACATTCTGTTGATATTTGTGACATGGCTAATCTCTGTTGTCTTGAATTAATTATCCTATTTATTATGGTTAGCTTATTGAATGATGTACACCGATCGATTCATAATGTGATCATCCCATGCACAAGCCGATCAAGACATCCCTGATGTATGCTATCCTTTTGGCTATCTTGTTCCATGTATTTGCTGTCCACAATTACATGTCAGTCTCTGTTTGAAGTGGCTTAATGGTCTGGTTGCAAAAAGTTGTCCACTTTCTTGATATTTGTTAACCGATTCCATGCTATCTCATGCCATGACCTAGATGATCATATATTGATGTATTCCATGAAATTTTAATACAAAAAGCAGCAAGCTTTCTGAGTTCATCTTGCTGGTTTTTATACGTCCTTATAAGTCATATTCAGGAATTATGTGGTTTGGTAATGCGTCTTGTGAAAGTTGTTCACTTTAAGTCATATACATCTAAACTGATATGGTATATCGAATAGGACAATTTAAAAGAGACAAATAAGAAGACTCGTGTTATGAAAGTATAAACTTTATGGGTCATGACTTGTGGAATGCAAAGACCTCAGTCAATGGGTCTGACCAGGAGCCGAGGTGTCCTGGAAAAGCTGTACAGTTTGAGAGTTAATGATCTAATAAGTTATAAAATAGTTTTAATAAGAAATTAATATACAAGTTAAGACCTAATTATGGGACTGATTAGAGGTTAGTAAATACTTAAGATGATAGTGTATTAAGTCTAGATGACCTTGGTTAAGGTTAGAACAAGTAATAACTGATGGAAATTGGGTTAATCCTAAGTATAGTACTCTCAGCCAGGAATGATCATGCGCCAACAAACTGTGTTTGTAAATACATAACTAAATACAGAAAATTCAGAAAATTATGTCGTAAATTGGGTAATAATCTGCAGACATAGGGTTGTCTGTCATAAAAATTTCAGAGACAAACAAATGTACAGACTATGTTGAATCTAGAAAGGGGCCTGTTGTGTACATAATAGTGTCCATTCGCAGAGCATAAGTTATACGCTATGTTAAAACCGTAGAATATATGTAACACATGGAGGCTATTACTGATTAAAAAATCCAGAGGGATAGGATGATAGTATCAGGCAATTGGTAACTCAATCTATTAAGAACGTCATGGTCACCGAGTCTTTCCTTGCGGTTCCTAACATCGCACATCTCTTACACCTTGAAGCCTTAATTCGAAGTTAGGGTTTATCCTCTTAAACACTACCATTAAGTTATATGAGGCACTTCATTTTCAGATTCTTGAGAACCAGGGATGGTCTTGATTGGAATAGTGCATGGTGAAGGTATTGGGCACATCTCCACTGAAGAGCTTCGGTTACGAGTCAACACGTGCTTAGGCCCAGATCAGTTGTTGGATTAATCTCTTGTGAGTCAATCCTTATTAAATATTGGGAATTCCAGTGTACTCCTTCGAGAGTCTGATCTCCGAAATTGATATTCTAAGTTTCTTCATGAGAGTGCCCTTATTAGGTTAGACAGATTCAGTTCTACGTAAAATGTTTCTCCACTAAGAGTTTTGATGAACGCTCTTAGATTGGATCATAGTATGCTCACGAGCCATAGCAAGACCCATAGAGGTCCCAGATTTATTGAACCTCTGTAGTTCAGCTGATGACGGCAACGCGTGCACTTTAGATTGTATGACATTACGGAAGGTCTACAATGTCTGCCCATTGTGCCCGTAAGCACCGATGGGGCCAGCATCCCTAGACGCATGGCCGGGTTCCTCTGTAGAACCTCTAGGATGTTCTGGTATTGAAGTCCATAGGGGAAGTGGACTGAGCTGAGAGCAGAAATTGATTTCTTTGACACTTTGGTTGTTCGGAGCAGATATTTTTGCTTACCGCTTTACTCTTTGGAAGTCTAGAGTCTTATTGATACTTTGATCTTGTTCATCCTCGATCAGTGAGAGTTTCGAGTGATGTGTCATCTTCAGGTAAGTGAATCCTGTTTGTATTAGTTCAGAGTTGTTGGACCTTTTATTATCAAGTCGTTTTATTTCCATTTCTGTTGTTAGTTTTTCTGGTATCCTACTGAGTATTTCCTCTGGAATACTCATGCATCTTCTGATGCAGGGATTAAGGTGGAAGAGAAGTGATCAGTGTTTCTTCGACGTGGAGGTTGGTGATCTCAAAGATTGGAAGATTAGATGGCGTTTATTTTTGTTTCTTTTATTGAGGATGTTGTTTTTTTTGTGGTCTGTGTGCCATTTATTTATTTGCTTTTGTGAGAACCTTTAAATTATTGTAATAAGACAACTGCTCTTTACTTAGTGATTTTATATCAATGTACGTGAATACTATTTCTATCATGACGATCCTGACAAACCCATTTTTGCAAAATGGGAAGGTTGAGGAATGAGTATTCAGTCCGTCCTGGATTCCTACCCCATCGATCATTATTGGTGTAACGCTTCCGCATGTTATTGGGTTTTGAGAATTCGGGGCGTGACAAGTTACACCGCCCATTTCGAAAAAACTGCCCGGTTCAATGAACCGGGCCGAACTAGATGTACCGAACCGTTTTCCAAGCCAGTTCCAGTTAACCGCGGTCGGACCGGCCGGTCCAGTTCGGTTTTAAAAACTATGGTGAAACATGTGCTAAAATGTTAAAAGAATTTGTTATCATTAGTCTTTTTAGTCATGGGAGATTCAAGGTTTACTTGTTTCATACAACATTGATATATGCATTCTTGCCTATGCCTTTTATTTTGTTACAAATGTTATATTTAATGGTGTATTATTTGTTGAGCTCTAAATGAACAAGTTTTGAATTCCATGGTTTTGGTTGTTGATATTCATGACTTGTTGAAAGTAGTGCTTGGACTTATATACTCTCATGTTTAAGAGATTGGTAAAATTTAGCATGAGTTGAAAGGTAATTTTCTATCTCTTAGTTGTCATGATATATTTTTTCAGGTTGTGTTCTAGATTATATAATCCCTTTATCATACTTCACGTCTATTGAAACTATTTCACATTTGTGCATGTGATCTTGGACATTACGAGTTGAAGTATGAATTTTATTAATTTTTTAAGAGTAATTTCCAAGCTATTGTGTTTGTGTGAAACATTAGATGAGTTTTGGAAATTTTATTATAAGCCATGAGATTAGATGGTTCAATTGCAGTAAAATTGGGTTATAGAAAGTTTTATATGATTGTAGCATTAGTAGAAAATCTTGGGTTCAAATTTTATCTTAGTCTTGTGGAATGCTAAGGATAGAATATGAAATGTGAATAAATATTTGCTCTCATTTTAGGTTTATCTAATGTGTGAGGAGATGCATTATGTTATTTGTAGATTTTAATAATAGTGATTTTTAACACCTTCCTATCAAGTAAAAGAAAGCTCAGTTTGTAATTACTTAAAATGTGAGGATGTCTTCTTAAGATTTAAATTTCTAAGATATAGAAATTCGCAAACTAGGACCTAAAACTTATGATGGAGCTCTCTTTGGCTATGCATTGGTGCAATGTTCTTTGAACACATCTTTCCATAAAATTGTTGTGCATAACCAAGAAGTATTACCATTGAGTCCTAGGTTGAAAATTGATGAGTCTAACATAAGAATCTTAAAAGATCAAGAAAGAGAAGACCTTTGGGACAACTCCAAGAAAGAGTCTAATTGATAAGCTGGAGAAGACCTTTGGGACCAAGAAAGAGTCTAACATAAGGGTCTTAAATAGTAACTACTAAAACCTTCTCAAGCTTTGTGAAGCTGAAGTCCACATTTACATTAATTCTAATTTGCATCTTTTTAAGCTTTTAGATGAACTTTCAACTTACCTAGCAAAAACAAAGTCATGATAATTCCATGTCCAAGTTTCAAAGTGATCAGCCGGTTGGATGGTGACTTGCACAGACTGAGCCTAGTGGGCCATTCACATTAGAAAAATAAACCGCTTAACCATGTTGGAGTAACTCCAGGCCATGAGCGACAACTCATTGTCAATAGCCATTAATCTGCTGTAGTACAATATATTTGTCAAAAGAGCAATAAGTCCAACCAGCACAATAAAATTTTAGTTTGTAGTATAATTTTGCTCAATACACCCTCAATTTTCAATTAAGGTTGCAGTTGAGAATGTAAAGCTCTTTATTAGTGAGAATCTGCTCTTGAGGAGACTTAGGGTCTGTTTGGTTGAAGATTTTAGGAGTGGGAAATCTGGATTTTAAGAAAGAAGTTGGATTGAAAAATTTGGGTGTCTGGTTGTGAAGAAGTAGCTTTTGGGGAAGTATTTAGAGTCCGATGACATGTTTCATAATTAAACATAAAAGACAGGGGCAATTAATAATAAAAAAATATAGTTTCATGATTGAAACCACGTTTTTTTAGTACTAATTACCCCTATTTTTTTCACAAAATTACAACAAATGTCATTGAGAAAAGTCAATGAAGTGAAAGCTAGATTATTTTGGAAAATCTCATTTGGAGGAGATTTTCATGAAGAAGCTTAATTCTTCTAAAATTCAGCTAAAAAGCAGCTGCCAAACATGCCCTTAGAAAAAAGTGCTTCACTTACAAAGTGATGGGACATTTACTCAAAGGGAAAGCGGCTTTGAGAAGCTACTCCTTGGGGCGCATCCTAAGTGTTCTATTTGGTTTTGCAAAATGAGCTAACTTTCATTTTGGAAAACCAGATAGGAATTTTTTTTTAAAAAAGAACTAATCTTTGCTCATTTTGGAAATTAAAATAGGACACTTAATATGGATGGAGGGAGTGACAAATATTTTAGACTTTAGAGCGAGTACTTTCAACTTGGATGAAATAAAAGTAGGTTTGGCAAGGACCACGTAGGGACACTTAACTACTTTTCCCTAATAGCCAAAAGAGTACTTTTCCCTGCTAGCAACAGTTGAGTTCTTGAAACTTGCTTGTTAGGTTGGCCGGGGCCGGCATTCAAATTACGAAGTTTCACTCTTGTATGGTTCCCAGTAATCCGAGCAAAACCGGTGAGTGTATAATGTTGTGGTGAGCTAAAAATATTCACTTAGTGGATGTCGGAGGTTCCTTGGATTAGGTGCTCCGAGAGTGGACGTACCCGTTGAAGCGAGTTGCTTGGCGGCGAACCACTATAAATCTTTGTGTGATTGCTTATGTTTACTCATCTTGCATGTTGTTACGCACACACATTCCACACCTCTTAAGTCTCTCTCACTTATGCACTTCTAATTACTTGCTAATAAGAGAATGTTGCATTGAATGATTATTTAAATTAACACTATCTGTTAGTAAAGTAGAGTGAGAGTTTTTAAGTAGTTGTCCTATTCACCCACTTTCAAGAGCACTTTCAAGATCGACTAAACATATAACATTAGCATCATACTGGTTCATTTTCAAGATTACAATAAAAATATCTTGGCACACACATGTGCCTAAAGTAATAATAAAATCAGATATAAAAACATTAGCCATCTTATTTAAGTCCCCTCTAATGGACAATTCTGTGGGCTCATCATAATTATCAGCACCCTAATATCTGAGATATAGAGTGAACCTATCAGCATTTAGGGTCGCACAATGGAGTTATTTAATGGTATTCATGACTGCACAATGGGTGTCACATACCAAATTTTCAAGCATTATCGGAGTGCGGAAGTCTTACTAGAGAATAAATAGATAAATAATGTCGGAAGCTTTTGGGACACGACATGCTAAACCTTGCATTCAATTACATCATCATAAAAAGGCACAATTAAAATTATACCTCGAATGGAATGTCGTGTAAATGAAATAATTCCGGAGATCTCACAAGATTAACATGGTCAAGTTGGCGATAGAGTCTGACTTTAAAGACTCAGTCAATCCTGGAAGACACTTAGTTTAATTATGAAAAAGTTCAATAGGTTAGGTGTAGGGCATTTGTATTTTTGAAACCAATATAACTCAACATTCTGTTTTATTCATTAGGTCACATCAGTTCTTTATGATTAACAGTGATCAACCCGGCTGATCACAGCTGGCTTCTAATACTATTGTGGTAACTTATATAGTACATATTTAATAACCTGACCCCATACTAGGAAGAGAAGTTCGTCAACAAGGTAGGATGATTTTTACACAAATCTATCTAGGTGTTTCTAATTTTTTGAATGCCTAGATTCTAATGTTTTCTTGTTAATCCTATTGCTCTCTTACTCAATTGTGTGGCGTGAATCCATGTAGAAAACTCTCTTGTCAGTTGAAGTATTCTACCTTATTGTGTTGAGAAAATCACTGTGAATTATCTTGTTTGATCACTTATGTCAATCTTGCATTACACATTGATCTATACATGAAATATGCATTTTATTATCTCCTAAGCTTATGATTATGCTAGTGTTTGATTAGAATAACTGCTACTTTAATATAGTTTTTGGTTTTTATAGGAAACAAGAGTAATACACAGAAATAAAGGTAAAAAGTAACTCAAATTGTTAAATCATCATAACTTCGTGTACAAGGACTGATTCAAGCTTGATGTTAAAGTTCAAGAAGTCAGCTTTCCAACACCACCAACCACACGCAATTCGGAGTTCGTGACAGAAAGTTATAGCCATTTGAAGTTTATGAATAGTAACTACGATCGATCGGTTACCAATGCGATCGATCGCCATAGCCGCAAAACCACTGTATTAAAGAAAACGATCGATCGGAATAAACACGATCGATCGTATCTACTAGAATTTTTCAATCACCGAAGACAGTAACTACGATCGATCGGTATCATACGGCGTCGATCGGCAAAGCGATCGATCGGGGTAAAATAACGAAGGAATTACGATCGATCGGATAGCGAACAATCGTCAATACGTACGATCGATCGCCGTCTGTGGCAAACCGAAATAAGACCTATTTCGACTTGGATTTGGAAGGGAATTTCGTGGTTTCTCTTCACTATTATAAATAGGCCTTATGGGAGAACGTATTGGGCATTCAACCTTGGAGAACCAGAGCTTTATTGGAGGCTAGAGAGGAGGAAGAGAAGGAGTCTTTTGGAGCAAAGAAGAAGAAGGATTCATGACGATGGATCTACATAAACAGGCTTTTCTTTTCTCTCTTTCTATGTGTAACTAAAATTTTATTCAAGGCTTGATGAAGCCCTAGATGTGTATTGCTACTCTTGATAGTTTAATTCTATAAAGTTGATTATGATTCATGCTTAATGCGATTTCATGAGTATTCTTTTGAGTGCTTGATCATAGACTTAATTGATTATGAATGGAATTAGATATTGTGATTGATTCTATGCCCGATCAAGGATAGGATTGATTACATAATAGTGGATGAACTTTCGTGTCCGATCAAGAACGTTAGTGAATTCATTAGTAATTCGTGTGTCCGATCAAGAACACGAATTACCATATCATGTCAATGAATGCTTAATAATAATTAAGAGTTGTAATTGCATGTCTAGTGGTGGATTCTCTGCCTTGATATTTCTCCATATTGATTAAATCTCAGCTTAGTAGTTAAAGTTCATAGCTTTACTTAGATTAAACAAAAACTGCAACTTTCTTCTCTTGAATTTGGTAAAAGATTAATCCATCCCTGAGGTTCGACAACCCTTTGATACTCGCCGTAGTACAATTGCCTTGTGCACTTGCAAGGGTTTAATTTTTAACGATCAAGTTTTTGGCGCCGTTGCCGGGGACGGCTCAATAGTTTACTAAATTCTTAGCATAGTTAGTTTTAGAGTAGTTTAGTTTAATTTAGATTTCTTTTTAGTAGCTTAATTGTCTTCTTCTTCTTTGGCAGGATTAAGAGAGGACGCTGATTTTCGTCATCGTTGGAAGGGCCATCCCTTCCCACTGTTTGCACTCTCTTAACCCTCTTTTAGAGTAAATTTGGGTGCTTGGTGTTTTTCTTTTCTTTGTGGGATTGCATGACGTGCTAGTTGTCACTATTAGGTTGCTAGTTGTCGCTATCTAAGGTTGATGCTTGCTAGTTGTCGCTATTAGGATTGCACAGGTTTTGTTTGATTTTTATTGTGCATGCATGGTCGTCGGTCCCTGAACCCCGACCTGGCCTTTGACCCTGATCCTGAGCGACTCTATAGAATTTGTAGAACTCCTAGCCACTCAATCCCTGAAACCCATCAAATGGCGGACAACATGAACCTTGGGGGTGGGAATGGCCTAAACCAGAACCCACAAATGCCCCATGCCCGTACCCTGCAAGACTACTACCGTCCCACTGCCTACACCTCCCCTTCCTGTATCCTACTTCCTGCAACCGTGGCTAATTTTGAAATTAAGCCAAACATCACCCAGATGCTGCTCACATACCATGGCCAACTAAATGAGAACCCCTATAGGCACCTACAAAATTTCCTAGAGGTTAACACAACCTTTAAACTTACACTATCTGATGACCAGGTGCGCCTTAGGTTGTTCCCCTTCACCTTAAAAGATAGGGCCAAGGAATGGCTATACTCTCTTGAGCATAACTCTATTTTCACTTGGGAGGAACTTCAGGCCGAATTCCTCAAGAAATACTTTCCTGTGGGGCGGACCAATAAGATCCGCCATGAAATTATCACCTTTACCCAGACACCTAATGAACAATTCCATGAAAGCTGGGAGAGGATGAAATCCTTACTCCGGTCCTGTCCCCACCATGATGTGCCCAAGTGGCAATTAGTACAGAGATTTCATGAGGGTGTGTGCGATCAGCATAAGACCCTAATAGACGCCTCCTGTGGAGGCACATACATGAAGAAAACCCCGGATGATGCTTGGGATCTATTAGAGGACGTGAGCGAAAACTCTTTACACAGTGCCACCCTCTATAGATCTAAAGGCCATATGCCTGGCAGGAGTGCCTCAAGGGGAGGCATGTATGATGTTAAAGCTACCACGAACCTAGAACCCCAAGTGGCATCCCTTACTGAGAGGTTTGACAGGTTTTTCTCACAGACTCCACCCTATAGCCCAACCTCTCAAGATGCCTGTGCCATCTGTGCCAGCCCTATGCACACTATTGTTGACTGCCCCTCAGCCTCCCAGTATCCTGATCTTGTCCAAGAGCACGTCAACCTTGCACAAACCTATCCTAGAGCCAATAACCCCTACTCAAATACCTATAATCCGAGGTGGCGAAATCATCTCAATTTCGCCTGGAAACAACCCAACCAGGGGCCCACCTTTAACCAGGCCCCAAGACAGGAATTCCAAAACCATGCTCAGCCTTACCAGCCAGCCACAGTTCCCCCATTTGGCCAAGCCAACAGGAAACCATCCCTAGAAGACCAAATGAGCCAAATGCTAACCGCCTTAACTGAGATGAAAACTGAAATAAAAGCTGAGATAGAATCCAAACACCAGGAGCTGAAAGGTGATCTAAGAATCCAGGCCCAGCTTGTCTATTCCCATACACAATCCATTGCCAAAATAGAAACCCAATTAGGACAGCTGGCCCAATCTATGAACTGTAGGGAAGTAGGAACCTTGCCCAGCCAACCACAGTAGAACCCTAGAGGCCAGTTCACCGTTGAAGGTTCCCATTATCCAAATGAGCAGGTGCAAGCCATTACTACCCTAAGAAATGGAAAACAAGTTAACAATCAGGTTAGAGACCCAACCATTGTGAGTGAGGACATTCCCCTTGAGAAACAGAACCCATCCTCTATGCCTGATCCTGTTAGTCTTCCACCACAGAAGGATGTCCAAGCTGAGCCCACCAATGAAACATCCTATATCCCTAGGGCTCCTTTCCATCAATGCCTCCACCAACCCTCCCCGTTTAGTAAGTCCCACCAACGAATGGAGAAAATGTTAGAGGTGTTCAAGCAGGTTAAGATCAACCTTCCCCTCTTAGATGCCATCAAACAAGTACCTGCCTATGCCAAGTTCCTGAAAGACCCGTGTACCTAAAAGAGGAAAACCAAATCCCATGTCACCCAAAAGGTCTTCTTGACTAACCAAGTAAGCTCTTTGCTGACCAGTGATATGCCACCTAAATTTAAGGACCCAGGTGTCCCTGTTATATCCATTGTCATAGGTGACCATACCCTTAGCCGAGCTCTCTTGGACTTAGGGGCCAGTGTCAACCTCCTCCCTTACTCAGTGTATGAACAACTTGGCCTCAGAGAGTTACAGCCCACCTCAGTCACCCTTCAGTTAGCAGACCGATCCATTCGCAGACCTAGGTGTTATAGAAGACGTTCTCGTTGGAGTTGACCGGTTCTATTTTCCTGTTGATTTTGTCGTCTTAGACATGGAACCAGTTGCCAACTCCAAATCCCAAATTCCTGTTATCCTTGGCCGCCCTTTCCTAGCCACAGCCGATGCCACCATTAACTGTAGGTCAGGGCTCATGAACGTCTCATTTGGGAACATGAAAGTTAAACATTTTTAGTGCTTCCCAACAACCCTCGAGTGAAGCTGAGTGCCTTATGGCTGACGACCTAGATGACCTAGTCCAGGAGTACCTTCCCTTTGCTGTGCTTAAGGATGCCCTCGAGCACACCCTTTTCTATGACTGGATCGATCAATATGAGGGCACACCTGACCTTGAGGAGGTCCATCACCAGTTAGTGGCTGCTCTATACCCTGGACATATCCCACGGCGACCCCACCCCGACCCTCTCCCTGTGTCTACCGCTCCACCACTAAAACCTTCCATCGAATCCCCACCCACATTTGACCTAAAAACCCTTCCTAGCTCCCTCAAATACGTCTTCTTAGGACCCAATAACACCCTTCCTGTGATTATCTCATCTAGCCTCTCTACTGACCAGGAAACCCAGTTGTTGGAGATCCTTACCACACATCGGCGAGCTATAGGATGGACAGTGGCCGACCTTCGGGGTATAGACCCCTCTGTGTGTATGCATCGCATAAACCTGGAGGACCAGGCCAAACCTTCTAGGGAGGGGCAGCGACGGTTGAACCCTCACATGAGAGAGGTGGTGATGAAAGAGATAGTGAAACTTCTAGATGCAGGTATCATATACCCTATCTCTGACAGCGAGTGAGTGAGTCCTATCCAAGTTGTCCCTAAGAAATCGGGCATCACGGTGAAACCAAACTTAGAGGGTGAACTTGTGCCAATAAGAGAGACCACGGGCTGGCGGGTATGCATTGATTATAGGAAACTGAACTCCAATACCCGTAAGGATCATTTCCCGCTCCCATTCATTGACTAAATCCTAGAGAAACTAGCGGGCCAAGAGTTTTATTGCTTTTTAGATGGGTACTCAGGATATAATCAAGTGCCAGTTTTTCCAGGGGATCAGGAAAAGACGACTTTTACATGCCCCTTCGGTACATTTGCGTATCGAAGAATGCCTTTTGGTCTTTGTAATGCCCCTGCTACATTTTAGCGATGCATGATGTCCATCTTTTCCGACATGATTGATAAATTTTTGGAAGTTTTCATGGACGATTTTTCGGTATTTGGCACTTGTTTTGATGATTGCTTACACAATCTTGCTTTGGTTTTAAAATGCTGTGAGGAAAAAAATTTAGTGTTAAGTTGGGAAAAGAGCCATTTTATGGTTCAACAGGGGATTGTGCTTGGACATGTTATATCAAAAAGGGGTATAGAGGTTGACAAGGCCAAGGTTGACCTGATTGCGAATTTACCCCCACCTACATCAGTTAAGCAAATACGGTCTTTCCTTGGCCATGTAGGATTTTATCGCCGATTTATCAAAGATTTTAGTAAGATATCACGTCCATTATGCCACCTTCTCGGTCAGGATGTGCAATTTGAATTTGATGAGTCGTGTAAAGCAGCTTTCACCACATTAAAAACCCTCCTCTCTAGTTCCCCTATCATTAAGCCTCCTGACTATACACTGCCCTTCGAGATAATGTGTGATGCATCGAATTTTGCAATAGGGACAGTGTTAGGCCAATGGATAAACAAAATTCCTCATGTTATCTATTATGCGAGCAAGACACTCAATGATGCACAATTGAATTATACCACCACTGAAAAAGAGTTGCTTGCTGTTGTGTTTGCATTGGATAAGTTCAGGTCTTACCTCCTGGGTAGTAAGATCATCATCTTCTCTGATCATGCAGCCTTGAGATACCTTCTTTCCAAGAAGGATGCTAAGCCAAAGTTGATTCGTTGGATTTTACTCCTCCAGGAATTTGACTTTGAAATTAAAGATAAAAAGGGTTCTGAGAATGTCGTGGCTGATCATCTATCCAGAATTTCTATTCCTGATCTGCATAGCCATGACCCTCTAAGAGATGCATTCCCTGATGAACAGCTCTTTGCTGTCTCCACTACATCTCCACCTTGGTTTGCACATATTGTGAATTATCTTGCGGTGGGTCAAATCCCAACCTTTTGGTCTAAACATGATAAAGATTTATTTTTCTCTCACGTCAAACATTACTATTGGGATGACCCTGACCAAGTCATAAGACGATGTGTCCCCGAGAGTGAGTTTCATAGCATCTTATCTTTTTGTCACTCTCAGGCCTGTGGTGGACACTTCGGTGGTAAGAAAACTGCGACCAAAGTGCTTCAAAGCGGTTTTTATTGGCCAACTCTATTTAAAGACTCCCATGCTTATTGTCAATCTTGTGATAGGTGTCAAAAATTAGGAGCTTTGTCTAAAAGGAGTATGATGCCCCTACAACCCATATTGATTGTTGAAATGTTTGATGTATGGGGTATCGATTTTATGGGACCTTTTCCACCATCTTTTGGTCATACTTATATTCTTGTTGCTGTGGATTATGTGTCTAAGTGGATTGAAGATGTTGCCACTAGGACCAATGATCATAAAGTTGTGCTGGAATTTCTGAAAGCTAACATTTTCAGCAGGTTTGGAACTCCTCGTGCTATCATTAGTGACGGAGGTTCTCATTTTTGTAACAGGTCTTTTGAGGCTCTTCTCAAGAAATACCCTGTCACCCACAAGGTTGCCACACCATATCATACTCAGACGAGTGGCCAAGTGGAGGTCTACAATCGCCAAATCAAGCAGATTCTGGAGAAGACGGTTCGCCCCGATAGGAAGGATTGGTCCTTGAGACTGAATGATGCATTATGGGCCTACTGGACAGCTTTCAAGACCCCGATTGGTATGTCTGCCTATAGACTGGTATATGGCAAAGCTTGTCATTTACCATGACCCTCTAAGAGATGCATTCCCTGATGAACAGCTCTTTGCTGTCTCCACTACATCTCCACCTTGGTTTGCACATATTGTGAATTATCTTGCGGTGGGTCAAATCCCAACCTTTTGGTCTCAACATGATAAAGATTTATTTTTCTCTCGCGTCAAACATTACTATTGGGATGACCCTGACCAAGTCATAAGACGATGTGTCCCCGAGAGTGAGTTTCATAGCATCTTATCTTTTTGTCACTCTCAGGCCTGTGGTGGACACTTCGGTGGTAAGAAAACTGCGACCAAAGTGCTTCAAAGTGGTTTTTATTGGCCAACTCTATTTAAAGACTCCCATGCTTATTGTCAATCTTGTGATAGGTGTCAAAAATTAGGAGCTTTGTCTAAAAGGAGTATGATGCCCCTATAACCCATATTGATTGTTGAAATGTTTGATGTATGGGGTATCGATTTTATGGGACCTTTTCCACCATCTTTTGGTCATACTTATATTCTTGTTGCTGTGGATTATGTGTCTAAGTGGATTGAAGATGTTGCCACTAGGACCAATGATCATAAAGTTGTGCTGGAATTTCTGAAAGCTAACATTTTCAGCAGGTTTGGAACTCCTCGTGCTATCATTAGTGACGGAGGTTCTCATTTTTGTAACAGGTCTTTTGAGGCTCTTCTCAAGAAATACTCTATCACCCACAAGGTTGCCACACCATATCATACTCAGACGAGTGGCCAAGTGGAGGTCTCCAATCGCCAAATCAAGCAGATTCTGGAGAAGACGGTTCGCCCCGATAGGAAGGATTGGTCCTTGAGACTGAATGATGCATTATGGGCCTACCGGACAGCTTTCAAGACCCCGATTGGTATGTCTCCCTATAGACTGGTATATGGCAAAGCTTGTCATTTACCATGACCCTCTAAGAGATGCATTCCCTGATGAACAGCTCTTTTGCTGTCTCCACTACATCTCCACCTTGGTTTGCACATATTGTGAATTATCTTGCGGTGGGTCAAATCCCAACCTTTTGGTCTCAACATGATAAAGATTTATTTTTCTCTCGCGTCAAACATTACTTTGCTAGTTTATGTACAAGTTACGAAAAATGCGCACCCAGGTAGCTCTCGGTGTGGATCCCAGCAGCAGTGGCTATTTTGTTATTAGCAGGAAAATGAACCTACCCCAAGTAAAGTCGTCAAACCCAGCAAGACTCCCTCAGCAGCATATATGAGCAGCATGTTGGGAAATCAGACATGATTTCCCAACGCGCGTGCGGAAAGGATCGCCTAGAAAGAACAGAGGAATAAAAGAGACACAAACAGGAACAATAACACACAGAGTTTACGTGCCTTAAGAGTTAAAAGACTTCCTTTTGTGCTTAGAGTCCCTTCGCTCTCAATTACATCGTACCAGTCTTAAGAGAAGAGAGCCTTAAATAGGAGGCCAAAAAACGGAACCAGATTTCAACTCACCACACAACCTATCGATCGCCATGGTGCCCCAATCATGGAATGTCGTATCGGATATCGGTAAAATATCGGTCGGCCAAAGAGACGAAATATCGGAGATATATCGGAGATATTGTGTAAAAAAATATCGATAGTCAAAAACTAGTTTTTACCGTATATTTTTACAATCTAACTTCTAAAATGAGTTATACTAATTTAAACAAAGAATAAATTTCAAAATATGCATATTAGGATAGAAAACAAACATGAAAGGTTTTTTTTTTTTTTTTTTAAAAAATAATATTTTAGTTCAAAAAATACCGATATATAGCCGATATATCGGCGATATTTGGAATTTTTCGGAAAAATGATACGGATTGGTATTGATGTATCGGTTTAGGGCCGATACCGATATATCGGCGATCGGCGAGACGATTTTCCATGGCCCCAATCGATTATGGCTATGTAAAATGTGCACGAATTTGCCATTTTGGCCCGATCTATTGGGCTTTACATTTCCCGGCTTTTCTTTCTTCTAGAATTAGTCTCTCATTTACAACAATCTCCCACTTAAGAGATTGAGCCATCTTCACCCTGTTTCAACACAGCATGCATGGGTAAGGCCCCAAATTTAACAAAAGATGATGCCCACGTCAACCTCCATATTAAGAGTCATGCAAACGTTGATAAAAAAATATCCACAAGAGGGTCCCGCCTCTCAGTCCTCAAATTGGAACTCATAAACACGTCCAAGATTCATAGATGGTTTTGTGTGCATATAGTGTACCGTTGAAACTTGAGTTTAATCAGAAAATTAAGCAACTCCATTGTGACGACCAAGAAATTTGTACAAAAAAATAATTTTGGGATGACCTAAATTATGAAGGTGAAGTTTCCAATGTAATTTCTTGTGATTGAATGGTTGTGTTATCGTGCTATGTTTCTTAACTGCAGTGGAATTAAGATTTGCAGAAGACCTGATTTAAATCAAAACACGTTGGCGCGAGGGCTGAGCCGGCGCCAGGGTCGGAGGAGTGCCTGTCGCCAGGGTGAGGCTGGGCATCACGTCTAGTGGAGCATGAAGGTGTAATGTAGTGTTGATTTTCTAGTTGATACATCATAACTCATAATAGTTCTTAGATAAGTGTAACTATAGGAAGTTATTGTAATCGTGAAAGTGCATTTGAATTTAAAGTATTGGGCACCAGGCTTACCTAGGCGCCATACCATCTGGGCGCCACATAATATTAGGTATGGTATCCACCTATAGTTAGTTGTCTTTTTTATTTGAAATTTGAATCCAAACCAAAGGAGGAAGTGTCTCTTTGAAATTGATTTGAATTTAGAAATTTGGGCGTCGATCTTTAATTGGAAGGTTGGGATTTGTTTTGATTGGTTACAATCTGCACCAGATTAGGATAGGAGATGATGTGGCAGATTTGGGAGGGTAACCAAAGAGGGAATGGCGCCGTAGTAGTGACTTTTAATTAGGAACTTACCTAGTTAATAGGTGAATAAATATGGAAAGTGGTTTGATTGTAGGAATCAGTTAGGATTTCCAATTTGAACTGGGCGCCAAAGTTAGTTATGGGAGGTCATGGCTGGACAACTGTGATGGAGTAGAGTCCAATCAATGATGGATATTGGTGTTCAACTACAACTAGGAAAATCTAGTTGTCTAAATGTCATGCCCTAATTTTTTCAGGTTTTATCGAAGTGCGGAAGACTTATAATTAAGGACTACCAAGATCATTGGGACACAACGGGGTAACTGATCGTTTAAATATTAAAACCTTGCAAGTGCACAAGGTAATTATACTGCAGTGAGTATTTAGGGTTGTCGAAACTCAGGGGCGAATGATAATCTACCAAATTAAGAGAAGAAAAGCTGTTGTTTTGATTTAATTCTAAGAAAGCAATAAACTTCAGCTACTTTAAATTGAATTTACTAATGTGGAGAAGTACGAAGGCTTCGAATCCACCACTAAATATGCAATTATTACTCTTAATTATTATTTCGCACAAGTTGATATGACACGATAACTCGTGTTCTTGGTCAGACACACAAATTACCAATGAATGCACTCTACGTTCTTGGTCGGACACGAAGATTTCATCCACTATAAATAATATATTAATTCTATCCTTGGTCGGGCATAAAATTAACATAAGCATGTTCTTGGTTAGACACAGGAAATCTTAAGATCAAATTTCAGTCATAATCTGAAAAGTCTATGGTCAAAAACTAGATAAAAATATGAAACATGAAATTGCATTAAGCATACAGAAGAAATCATATCAACTCTATGAAATTAATCAATTAAGAGTAATAAAAAAAATCTAAGGCTTCATCTACGCCTTGGACATGAATTTATCTGGCCATCGGACTAGGAAAACACTACTGATTTGTCAGAGTCATTTTCACTATTCACTGAAACACTGTTCACGAAAACACGGTTCACGGTACTGTAGCAAAATCATTGTTCACAGGTTACTGTTCATCGTCTTCCCCAAGTCACTGGTACTGTAGCAATTTCGAGATCACAGTAGCAACCTACAATTTGTCCACAATCATGGCTTTCCTCCTCTCCTCCGGCCTTCTTCCCTCTCTTCTTGTCTCTACTTCCTCTCTTCTTCTTTCAGCCAAAACCATGCCGAAATCCCTATTTTTAGGCGAAAATAGTCCTCTTTTTCTCTCCGGCCCCCTTTCTCCTTCGGTCAACTGCTGTTTTTATAGGCAGATCGAAAGTCCTCTTGCAAGAGCCCAGCTCCAAGTCCATTCTTATCCACAACTGCGTCCCAATCAAAGACAAAATTGAGTTTCTAATTCGAGTAGGAGTCTGTCTCTTCTGGCATTCCATTTTGTTTTGGTTTTGGTGCAATTGCGCCTCTGTCGGCCTTACCCACGAACTGTCGTCGTCGTTTCTTTGTGAACCCATCACCGCCATGAGACTGTCGTCACCATCCACTACAACAAAAATGGCCTTTAGCGACGGCAAAAACCGTCGATAAAAGTGTTTAATCTTCGCTACATCTTTATAGCGACAGATTTTTTCCGCCGCTAGCCCGGTCGTTATAAGTGCCACCGCTAATGACATTTCGACGGAAAAAGGGCAATCTGTCAATAATATCTTTGCCGACAGTGTTACCGACGGATTTATTTCTGTCGCATGTGTCTTTTCGCGACGGTTTTATACCGTCGGTATACATATTTAGCGACGGTTTTAAATACGGTCTCCAAACTCCGTTAGATACATATTGCGACGGTTTTTGGTCATTTGTGACAGATTTTATCTATCGATACAGACTTCGAAAAAATAAAAATAAAATAAAAATAGCAGCTTTATGCTGCTTTGCTAAATATAGATAACAAGCATTATTTATAAATATAAAAGATATTCTCATATATTATTCATATAATTAGTACCACATTATATATAGAAAGATTAAAGTGGGAAACTTCTTACAAGAGGCCACATACATGAGTAAAAAGCAAAGTGCAAAAATAAAAGTAGAGAGTGACTTGTTTTCCCTGATTCTACGTCCATCATGCATATTTATAAATCGCACATCTCATACCATGCCTTGATCAAAGGCTGCATTGTTCCCTAGTCTCTTGATGGAGCCATCTGCATATATAATCATAAAGAACCACCTGTCCATAACATTCACAAATCAAACTATGAAAGTGGGATGGAATATATATAAAAGAACTTGTGGCATCATAAATTGTTAATCAGCATGGAACCATATACAGGTTCATAGCAAAACAACATAAAAAACAAAAGAGAAAATGGTATTTCACGAGTGAAAATGCAACGCAGCCCCTGTCATCTAGCACAAACTGTTGTATGCTCATAAGAAGAGCATATATGTATTTATCTTTGGTTTTCTGAGGACACATATTTTTGGATGGACAGAGTATTTATCTTTTTGTTATTAGAAACTCCTATACTACACATGCATGTAAATAAACATGATATTTTGCACCAATAACATCCACACACACATGTGCATACAGAGAGAGAGAATCACTCACAGCAGTTCTTCCCCTCCAAGCGATATCGAGCCTCTCTCAGATCAGTAACACTGCGCCTTACTTGTTCACCACGATATTCAAGAACCTATATGAACAGCAAGTTTCCCTTAGGCTTACTAGAATACAAATAGAACAGAAAAATTAAAACATGCTATGTAGAGTAAAATATCATATGAGATTTACATTTCATCTATTTAAGCTTTTTTATTATGAATAAGGTACTTTACTCAATTTTGACCAAATAGGCCTAATCATAGGATGGCCACATTAAACTTCAATGATTCAACTGGCAAAAAATGACTCGAAGCTATGAACAGACATGAGATTAGGGTGACATGATTAAGGAAAGCTCTAAATTATAATTTAATAGCTATGAATTCCCTGCAAATTATGAAGTCGCTCTCTGAAAGTAGAAAAGGACCTAGGATCCATTTCTTCCTGTCCATCAAAAAATAAGTGCA
This sequence comes from Houttuynia cordata, assembly GCA_039654745.1. Taxonomy (NCBI): domain Eukaryota; kingdom Viridiplantae; phylum Streptophyta; class Magnoliopsida; order Piperales; family Saururaceae; genus Houttuynia; species Houttuynia cordata. The sequence continues at coordinate 54,912,782 of CM077503.1, forward strand.
AACAGAGAGTTCAATCATCAATGCTTTTAATAGAAAGTAAAAAAAGAGAAACCAGAAATCAAGATTTGACTGTATAAATGTATTTTGAAGAATGTGCCATCAATAGGAAAAACACAAAAAAGGAACCTTCCCATACATTATATGGCACAGTAAATGTAAGGGGACATTAAATTAAAATTTAATTGAAATATGTATTGTGTTCCATATACCCACTTAACAGCCAGTGGGAGAAAAATTATCCAACTCAGACAAAGTGATAGGTAGCTCAGTGTCTGGAAGAGGAGCCATTTCACCAGTATCATCCAGAAAAACAACCGGGAAAGGTTCCCCTAATAAGCCAATCTCACAACTTGTAATTTATCTACGCAGGAAGGGAGGGCACTTCATCAGGAGATATGCCACAGTTCACTGCCATTTCTGTCCTTTGGCATCACAACCTTACGAATGGGTATATCATAATTCAAAGTAAAATCATAATCTCGAGAATCATGTGTAGGCACAGCCATTATTGCTCTGGTGCCATAACTGTAGAAAAAGAATGAAGTGTCAAATGGTGTGCAGATAGACAGAAGTGATTGTTAAGACACATAAAATAGATGCATAAAAACATTCCCAACACATAATCTGCAACCCATATTGGGATAGATTCACCAGTAGCTGGATTTCTTGCATATGAACCAGAAAAGACTTCAGTTTTTTCCTTCTGGAGTTCAGTTCTCTCTAGATCACTTATCCTTGATGCTTGCTCACTGTATTCTTCCCACCTGATTGTAAAGATTAGTATTTTTCTAATTCCTGAGAATTGTTGGGATTACTTCAATGTTTGACCAATAGAATTGAAAATGAGAAAAGCGTGAGCGTACACTTTTGAGCTGGGCATTAGATATAACAATGAATGCTCAGGAGCAACCACTAGGGGTGCGTTTGGAAACTGATAGTGATTGGTAAAAAAAAAATCAGGCTGAAAATAATCAAGGTGATTTGTAGGTGATTTTTCTGATTGTGGAAAATCCGTCTGGGAACCTGAAATTAATCATATTTTCAGTCTTTCACCATCAGCCTAATTCTTGATTGGTGACTTGCGTTTGGGAACCTAAAAAAAAATCAAGCCTGATTTGTGTTTGGCAAAACCGGTGAAAAATTTCTTTTTTGGACGGCGGATGGCGGCGTTGGTGGTGGGTGGTGCCGGCGGCGAAGTGGGCAGTGGCCGGCGACGGCAGTGATGGTGGTGGTGGGTGACGGCGAGTGGCTGGCGACGGCGGCGGTGGTGGTCGGCGGCCGACGGTGGGTCGCGGTTGGGTGGCCGGCGACGAAGGCAGTAGTGGCGGCGGCGATTGGGCTGTGGCGGTGGCCGTGGTCGATGATGGTGGGTGGTGGTTGGTGGTCGGCGGCGGTGGTGGTCGGCGACGATGGTGGGTGGTGGCCGGCGACGACAGCGGTGGTGGTCAACGGCGATGGTGGTGGTCGACGGCGATGGTGGTGGCCGGCGACAGGCGGTGGCCGACGTTGGTGGTGGGCGGTGGGTGGTGGTAGTGGTAGGTGGTGGGTGGCGACGATCCGTGGGTGGTGGCGATGGTTGAGGTGACGAAAAAAAAAATTTCAGGCTAATGCTCATTCGAATGAGAATCAGCAAAATCACCTCTTTTAGGGGTGATTTGCTGATTTTTTTCAGTTTTCACCGTCAGGAGTGAAAATTGAGCAAATCAGTAACCAAACACCCTATCAGGTGATAGGTGAAAATAGGTGATTTTTTTCACCTATCACCATCAGCACCTCCTATCAGTAAAATCAGTAAACAAACACAAATCAGAAGAATCAGGCCGAATCAGCCTGATTTTTTTTCAAAGAATCAGTAAACAAACGCACCCTAGATATCTGCCAGAGGAGTGGTGAAAAAGGTAATTTATGCACAAAAATGACCTGGAACAAACTTTTCACATTCAATAGGAGAAAATTAAATTGAAAATTAAGACCATACGTCGTTCCAAAGATGGTATCTGGTCAGGTGGTAAAGATCGTCATCTTTCAACCATGTTCTTCTCCATCTGTGCTGAGAACTGGAAATTCCATCTCAGCCCCCTCTGCCCGACCTATCCAACTCCTCTGCATTTCTTTGATGCTATCCGACCAGTCAAGTTCGTCCAAGTCTTGGAGAAGCTGATCAGCATATTCTGTAATTTTCAGCATCCATTGACACATTGGCTGATTGTATAAAGGTAGGAGAGAAAATAAAGTAAGAGCCAAGGAAAGAGGAATACAATGTCACAAAAAGGAAAAAAGCCAATGCAAACCAAAATACCTTGGTCCTTGCTTCGCACTGGTTTTTTTCTGCCTCCAAAGCTTGATGTTTCTCCTCCAACTTTTGGTAAAACTAGTCAGAGAAATCAAGCCTCAGTAGAGTGTTTACTGACTTCCATCCAACATATGTACTTGAAAGCTGGTATTTTATCTTTTAGTTTAAGTGACTTTACTAGAGCTTGTGCATTTCAGAACAAAAAGGAATGCTGCTAGACAATACCTCTCTTCGCTTCTCTGCACGTTCACTGACCCTAAATGTAGGAGCACTTACCACAGTATGGCCCTCTTCTGAAGCAGGCCTAGACAATATTGTACAATAAATCAAGAAACACAAGAATCAATCAAAGAAGGTGATCACCATTTTTACCCATTAATCCAGAAGCACGACAAATGCATATAAATGAAAAACAACCTTCCTCGATCAAACCAGTACCAGAGTAAAAAAACACAGAAGAATTCAGAAAGCCTACGTCCCCTGTTCACCATGAAAAGTGCAATAATTTAAACTCCACTCCGTAACTAATGGTTCCTATCAGATCATGCAAAGAACTATTTTTCTTATTTGGAAAAAAAACATGTCTCATTTGGGCATTTCAACAAACATGTAATGTCCACCCATGCATTTCAATTAGTCCCTTCATCAAATGTTTAGAGATCAGTACTAGTAGATTCGGACAAATACAACTAAGGTGATTTACTCACTGAAAGCTCTTTTTTCCTCTTCTCATTCTCTCAGATGCACAACGTCCTCTTCGTACTCACTTATCAGCTTTCTTGGATAAAGAAATTGCATCCACAAAAAATGAAACTTTTCATTCCAGCACAAATTAGATTTTTTTCTCCTCCAATCAACACGAAATTTGACATCTTACCTTTCTGAAACAAAGCCCAAAGTTTGATTTTTTTCCTGAATCGGCTCTCAACCTTCCCAATTCGGCCTCCCAACGCACCCTTTCCAAATTGAGACCTTTCTCTTCCTGTTCACGATCTGCACCTCGCCGGACCACCCATCGCCTCGTTCATGGACGCCGTCACCTTCGACCTCGCCGTCGATCGTGACCGCCGTCGCCGTCGAATGCTCGAACCCAGTAGTCGGCCTCGCCTCGGTTTCGCCAAGAGCGCTCGAGCTTTTGGATTTTGGGGAACCCGATGCCAAACGGATTTTAGGCCCGGAAAAAAAATTTCGACAGACTTGTTTCTGCCGTAAAAATCCGTCGAAAAAAGCAGTTTTATACCAGCGGAAAGTTTTCCGCCGCTAATATCGGCCGTAATAATTCTTAAATACCCACGGACTCATGTCGCCGAAAATAATCCGCCGTTAATGTTCCTCCTTTTACGACAGATTTATTTCTGTCGCTAGTAATGGATATTATCAACGGATTATTTTCTGTTAAAAATAAATCCGCCGTTAAAAGCCATTTTTGTTGTAGTGATCCCTTTGGGTAGCCGCCGATCATCATCATCGAGCTTTGCCGTCAGCCATGACTGGATCTACATCAAATGGCCACCTTTCTCTATCGATTACTCGAAAAAAGCTTGAGCAGCCGAGCTTGGCTCGTCTCCGGTGGCTGTTAACCTCGCCGAGCATGAGTAGAACTCAGGCCACCATCTCCACCAGCGCTCGAGCAGAACAGAGCAGTACCTCTGCTGCTTTTGTTAGACACCCGAGCCATCGGCTCGAGTTTCTTTATTTTATTTTCTTTTCTAGACCGAACTGACCTGAACAGTGTGAACAAGCTCAATTTAATTTGATTTAATTCAGATAAAATCCGTCTCAATGAATATAACCATTGGATCTCATCTAAGTGGCTCTCAACTTAAATCAGTGCCCGTCTTCTTCTTGATGTGAATCAGCGGTTTAGATCTTCAACTCGAGCTCTTTTGAACCTATACAAACAATCAAATTAAATTTAGACGCACAATTTCACATTAAATAAATTAAAATTCTAATTATTGAACCAATCTCCAAAAACTCGTAATTATTCCTAATTAACATTAGATAGTACTAACAAATTACGAATTAGAGGCATATAAATGTGTGTATTTACATGTATATTAGTAACCATGCCATCAATTACACAATTATTAAAAGACGAGTAATTGAATAATAACTTAAGAATTTAACTATCAATTAAATGAAAAGTTAACATTATACCCTTTAACAATTGTACTAATCAATCATTGGCACTCAAACCATTAATTCAAAGTTTATGCAATAAATTAATTAAATAAATATTCTAGTTTCCAACTTCTTAATCCTCGCATCTAGCTAAAGTCCAACTTAATCCTTGTTTCACCTCCATCACAGGATGCATGAATACTCCGAAGAAATATTCAGTAGGATGTGAAAACCACAATAGAACATGAACGAGCTCAAGGAGATGATAAGGAATATAGTTAATATAACAAGAGTCAGGATATAAGAAATTAAATAGTGTTGTGTGCACCATCTCAGAAGCAGGACTTAGGCCCGATTTACACTACTTTCCACTATTAGGACTTACTATGTTAGGATTACTTTACTTTTCAGTATTTTCCTTTTACGATTCAATAAATTGTAATCAGGGCTATAATATGGGCCTTAATTGGATTTGTGTGAAACGGACCAGCTGACGGCCAGCCAGTGGGCACGTGGCCCATCAGCTGGCATGTCCTTATAAGGGAGTCTTCTTCTTTATTTGGAGTTATGCAATAAGGAACATCTTTTCTTCTTCTTCATTCATCTTTCCCCTCCCTTTCCCTTGCGTGAAGCTTGATACCTCTTATGTTCCTATAAAAAAACATTGGTATCAAAGCCTCAACGATCTGCCATGGTGCGAGGCAAGTAACAGGCCATGACCTTAGAGATGCCGCCCGAGAACGAAAAGGAGAATGTGTCACGCCCCGAAATCCCATACCTCGATCGGAGTGCGGAAGCCAACAATTGAGATACAATTCGAGGTAGAGATTTCGGGCACGCGACCGAACAGTCGATTTCACCACTGATTACAATCATCTCAAAAGGATGTGTAACCGATTATGCCCGCAATCAGTGTGATACAATAACAGACATCATTGAATAATATGAAATGAATTTACTTAATAATAATAATCCATTTAAGAAAATTAAATAAAATAAACCTATAAGTCTATGGCACACAATTGCCAATAATGTCATAAGCATCAATAAAAGCAAAGCAAATAACTAAATAGTCTTTAAACTCTTCTTGGCACCTGCAATTCGCCTTTCCACTATTGCACTTCCTGATCTCAATTTTCATTTGCACCTGCATCAGAGGATGCATGAGTATTTCATAGAAACACTCAGTAGGATGTAAAAATCCACTGAATTAAAACAAACAGTATGAAGAGAAATAAGAATAACAAAGGTTATAGACATTCCACAACATCTGAACTAAACCGAGGTCGATACACCTGCAAGGTTAGTCAATAATAACAATCCTAACTAGCAAGTATAGGAAAACAGCAATAAGACTCCGAACAAACTTATGTGTAAGGAGAGAATAACAATCATATCAAATGCTCCAGACATCTACAGTGAAAGGAGTTATAATTTCTGCTCGCTGAACTGGTTGCTCGCAAGTGACTAAAATAATATACCAGAACCACCCTAGGGGTCCTCTCTTTGGAACCCTGCCATGCATCTAGGATGCTGGCCCCACCAGTGCTTACGGACACGATGGGCAGAAACTGAGGACCTTCCGTAATGTCCACAATCTAACGTACGTATAGTGCCTCCCTTCGGGCAGTATGGAATCACAACCCCATAAATATAAGTGACCTCGCAAGATCTAGCAATGGCTTAATTGAGCATACTATGAATCCACTATGGGGAGGGTCTCGCAAGATCTCCAGTGGAAGAAACAATCATGTAATCAATATGAGCAATATCTCAAAGGAATAGAGGTCGTAACACTCTCAGATCATAAGGTATCTCTTACCAGAGTAGGCTCTCTCACAGAGTATGGATAGAAGTGTCAAGGTCTTTGGCCAACACATAACTCACTCATTGGAGTAGCATAGAATAACAAGCTTCTCAAAGGCATCTAAATCACTCTTGGAATAACAAGACAATCTAAACACTTCGAATAATAACAACTCACCGAAGGAGTACCATACAATCAATACATACCTTTCATGCTCAGCCCTAGATAGGAATTCCTTATACACATTGAAATTCTATAAAACAAATATCAAAGATAAGAAATCAAAGAATTCTTAGATGATTTGAATTCTAAGTGGAATCACAAACCAACATCAACGCTTCAAGGTAGATAGTTATAAATCTCTTAATCAAAGGATTATCCCTCCTATTTAGATTACTTCTAACCCAATTCTTACTATGATATTCCATAAGTATATAGTCCAATTACTGGTATTGACACGTTAGACATTCTCATATCATATTTCATTATGCTATTTTTATACTTAGTATTTTCTCTCAGATTCAGCTCACTGCCTCCTGCACAATAGTCCTCTTACAACGGCTATTGTGCTCTGTACAGTAAGGCCTCTGAAATGTTTATTGACAATACCCTCGCGAGTCTAGTTTCTAAGCCCACTAGTTTTATATTTTTTCGATTTTATTTGAATTAGTTATGAATTATTTACTACCGACTATTAGCACAGAAACAGCTCTGACCGAGATTAAGACTCTTAATTAAACTTGATTATCTCACTTAATAACACATTATAGATGATAATATATCATTAACAGACCATATACTCCCCTCCTAGACTAATTACAGACCGTAGGATTATCTGGAATTAATAAAGCATACACCTTTCTCATGTTCCATTGCATATAGCATAGTTTTAAACATTAATATATCCCAAATAAGACCATTAGTATAAGACACACATTAAGACACAAAACTCAACGTAGATCATAGTCAACCAAGCAATATCAGAACTTCTAGTCTCTAGAAAATTAATAAAGCCTCAGACTTTTGGTGTGAATTCCCATCTAGAAAAGGAACATGAATGCGCATACGATCATGATGCACTACACATAGAAATAATGACACAATTCATTCATCTCACAAGAATCCACACAATACTCTAAGGTACTGAATCAAAATACTTATCAATATCTTATAACAGAAAAGAGGAAAGGGGAAAAACCATCCTACTTAATTCACGGAAGATTCCACCTTTTTACGCGTTGCTCGTCTCCCCCACTCTCTCCAAAGCTCCAGCACCAAGCTCTTGCAAACTCCTACAAGAAGATGCCTTATAGGAGGTGGGTGAACGTGGGAAGGAGAAGGGGAAAGGTCTCTGGACGTTCTAGGGTTAGGTTTTGCAATAGTACAAGCCAACTCTCTAGGGTTTATATAGAGTTGGGGAGAATCCCTTCTTAAATTAATTTTCCATATCATGGACACTTCCCACCAATGGGAAGGCCTCAAGATCCTTCTAGAGACGTGCAAATTGGGTCTAATTGGGATTTGGTATCTTTCCCATGCAAATCCAATCCAAAAATAAGCTAAAAATTACAAAACTATAACCGGCGATCTATCGGCTATACGACGATCGATCGTCGTATGCGTTGTTCTACACTACGGCGTTACAGTCGATCGATCGCAATTATTGCCGATCGATCGTTTTACCAAAACAAAACAATCAAAAATCACAGTAACTACGATCGATCGTTTTAATAGGCGATCGATCGGTTCAATATGCCGATCGATCATTGGTTATGGTGATTGATCGCAGCCCCGAACAAATAAAATTCAATCTCTCATATCTTTTCACTCAGAACTACAAATCATACATAGTTGGTGGAATTGGAAAGCTCTTCTCACCAACTTTAATTCCCATATAGAAAAACACGACCAAATCAAACATTAAGAGGGTTAAATTTTGGTTTTAAAATACTTACTAATTTTCAGGGTGTTACATCCTCCCCTCCTAAAAAGAATATTTCGTCCTCGAAATGCCGTTACTCATTCTTCAAACAGGTAAGGTAGGATTTTCTCATTTCTCTTTCCATTTTCCAAGTCATTTCCTCAGCTATTTGGTTTTGCCACAGTACTTTCACCAAAGGAATAGTCTTTCGTCTAAGTACTTGATCTTTTCTGTCCAATATCTTAACAGGTTTTACCGAAAATGTCAAATCTCCTTCTAACTCCAACGTTGTGAAATCCAAAACATTGTGATGGGTCTAGCACATACTTCCTCAACATGGAGATATGGAAAGTATTATGTACCTCATCCAACTGTGGTGGTAAAGCCAATCGATATGCAACTGGTCCACCTCGCTCGAAAATCTCAAATGGTCCAACGAACCTCGGACTCAACTTTCCTTTCTTACCAAATCTCATAATTCCTTTTGAAGGTGATACTTTCAAAAATACATGGTCTCCTTCTTGAAATTCCAACTCTCTCCACCTATTGTCCGCATAATTCGTTTGGCGACTCTGAGCCGTTTGTAGTCTCTGTCCGATCTGTCTTACCTTTTCTGCACAGTATTGCACTAATTCAGATCTTAGCACTTGATTCTCTCCAACGTCTGTCCAACATATAGGGGATCTACATGGTCTTCCATATAGCGCTTCAAACGGTGCCATTCCGATACTAGAATGATAACTGTTATTATATGCAAACTCTATCAATGTAAATGATCATCCTAATTACCTTTCCAGTCAATCGCACAGGCTCTTAGCATGTCTTCTAAGGTTTAAATCGTGCATTCTGATTGTCCGTCACTCTGAGGATGAAATGTTGTACTAAAATTTAACTTGGTTCCCAATGCCTCTTGTATACTCTTCCATGTTCTTGATGTAAAACAAGGGTCCCGGTCAGACACAATAGATAACGGCGTACCATGTAGTCTGACAATTTCTCTGATGTATAACTCTGCCAAGCTTTCTGGGTTTTATTTCCATCTAATCGGGAGAAAGTGTGCTAACTTTGTAAGTTGATCCACTATAGCCCAAATCGCATCTTGCTGTTTTTGAGTTTTTGGTAATGCCACAACAAAATCCATTGTAACGTGCTCCCATTTCCACTGTGGAATCTCCAGCGGTCTTTGATGTTCAGCCTTTACTTATTGACAAGTCAGGCATCTCGATACAAACTTGCCAATATCTCTTTTCATCCCATTCCACTAAATCAGCCTCTTCAAATCTTGATACAATATCGTACCTCCAGGATGAATGTTATACTGAGAGTGATGAGCTTCACGCAGAATTTCCTGTCTTAATTCCATGTCTTTAAGTACTACCAATCTTCCTCGGAATCGAATACTTCCATCTGCTCCTTTTCCAAAATCCGTCTTGTCCAATAATTTCTGTGTATGAGGGTTCTTCTTTTGTACTTCTAGGATTTTATCAAACATCACTGATCTTATGGAAAGATTCCCAAGAAATGATATCCTCCTTGAAGTCGGCCATTCCAAATGACATTCTCCCATTTTCTGCATCAGTTTCCACTCTTGTACTAACATGTGAGCAATCATGCTTAATGCTTCTGCTACCACATTCGCCTTGCCTGGATGGTAGTGAATGGAAAAATCATAGTCCTTCAAGTACTCTAACCACCTTTTCTGTCTCATATTCAGATCCTCATATGATGATCGATCGCAGCCCCGCACAAACAAAATTCAATCTCTCATATCTTTTCACTCAGAACTACAAATCGCACATAGTTGGTGGCATTGGAAAGTCTTCTCACCAACTTTAATTCCCATATAACAAAACACGACCAAAACAAACATTAAAAGGGTTAAATTTCGGTTTTAAAATACTTACTAATTTTTTGAGTGTTACAGAATGTGGAGGACAACCCCAAACCATTGGCTGACTTAGCGAATGCCGTTGTGATCTCCATGTTTGAAACAATGACCGCCCAAATTCAGCAACTCACCAAGGTGGTCACCCAGCTTCAGGCAGCCCATGCAGTGCCCCTTTTGGCCATGCTGTAGATAGCCCATGCGGAGGAGGGCGCGCCTTCCCAGCCCCTTGGCTCTCGTGTTTCCAACCTTCAAGCATCATTCGAGCATATTGATCGTTTAAATATAAACCCTTGCAAGTGCACAAGGCAATTGTACTACGGCGAGTATTAAAGGGTTGTCGAACCTCAGGGACGGATTAATCTTTTACCAAATTCAAGAGGAGAAAAAGATGTAGTTTAATTAATTCTAAAGAAAGCAATGGACTTTATCTAATCTAACTGAGTTTTAATCAATATGGAGAAATATCAAGGCAGAGAATCCACCACTAGACATGCAATTACTACTCTCAATTATTATTAAGCATAACTTAACATGATATGGTATTTGTGTTCATGGTCAGACACACAAATCACAATGAATTCACTCACGTTCTTGGTCGGACACGAGAGTTCATCCACCAAAAATTAATGTAGATAATTCTATCCTTGGTCGGGCATAGAATTATCATTTGGGCTAATGATCCTATCCTTGGTCGGGCATAGAATTAACACCAGCCTACTTTTAGCTAAGCGCAGGAATTAAAAAGATCTAATTTCATTCATATCAATCAAGTCTATGGTCAAGCACTCAAAAGAACTCATGAAATCGCATTAAGCATGAATCATAATCAACTTTATAGAATTAAACTATCAAGAGTAGCAATACACATCTAGGGCTTCATCAAGCCTTGAATAAAAGTTTAGTTACACATAGAAAGGGAGAAAAGAAAAGCCTGTTTAAGTAGATCCATCGTCATGAATCCTTCTTCTTCTTCTTTGCTCAAGACTCCTTCTCTTGCTTCTCTCTAGCCTCCAATAAAGCTCTGGTTCTCCAAGGTTGAGTGCCCAATACGTTCTCCCATAAGGCCTATTTATAATAGTGAAGAGAAACCACGAAATTCCCTTCCAAATCCAAGTCAAAATAGGTCTTATTTCGGTTTTCCGTATACGGCAATCGATCGCTACTATTGACGATCGATTGTAATTCCTTCGTTATTTTCCTCCGATCGACCGCTTGCCGATCGACGCCGTATGATACCGATCGATCGTAGTTACTGTCTTCGGCGGATCAAAAATTCCAGTAGATACGATTGATCGTTTTTATGCTGATCGATCGTGTCCTTCAATATAGTGCTTTTGCGGCTCTAGCGATCGATCACAGTGATTCCCGATCGATCGTAGTTACTGTTTACAAACTTCAAATGGCTATAACTTTCTGTCCCAAACTCCGAATTGCGCGTGGTTGGTGGCGTTGGAAAGCTGACTTCTTGAACTTTAACATGAGACTTGAATCAGTCCAATCAGATATTTGTAGACGAAGTTATGATAATTTAACCATTCGAGTTACTTTTCTCTTCATTTTTGTGTATTACTCTTGTTTCCTACAAAAACCAAAAACGATATTAAAGTAGTAGTTATTCTAATCAAACACTAGCATAATCATAAGCTTAGGATATAATAAAATGCATATTTCATGTATAGATCACACCCCCAAACCTAGATTTTGCTGGTCCCTAGCAAAACAAAAACAAAACAAAATCAAACAATCGACTAAAAGAACTAATGCAGAAAAGTAAACACCACTTTCGTAGGGAACACGATTGCATTGAGCGTATGCAACAAGCCGTTAAACCTCTAGGTGTCCCTAGTAGGACGAATGTTGTCTCGTGAGGGTTTGCAGCCATGCTACCCACAAACATGTATTTATTAATCTAATTAACCTAAGTGCAAAAACAAAGCAGAAATTAAAACATAGCAAAACATACAACCTATTATCCCGACAAATACACACTACAATGCTTAAGAGAATTAACCACACGTACTTGGTTAATAATCAACAGGAATATAGAAGCCCTCAAGTAAGTGATTTTATTCTGCACTTTCATCTTGGAAATTTCTGCTCAATATAATATAGCATGATAATGTAAATAGTAGAAAGTGTAGAACATTGTGGCAATACATTCTAAATTTCTGTTTTATGCAGATCCAATGTTACCCATTAACCAAAGAACATCAGAATCTACATAGTCATCGTCATCTTTAGGTTCATGATAGCACAAATCTGCGCGCCTCCTTCGGGTCCAACATTCTAGATTTGAGAGGATAATACACCACAGACTTTTTTTTTCTTTTTCCTTTTTTCGTTAGGACTGTGTAAGGCCTGACTTCAAGATGCTTAGGTTTAGCAATGACTCAGGCCAATGACTCCCAGCCAGATTAGCTTAGGGTATTAGGTTTTAAGAGACCGCTTCGGGCCCGAGCATCAGCCTAAGTTAATCCTATAAAGTCAAGCAGCCCCTTTTCTTTCATTTTGTTTTCATTTTTTCAACATTTTTATTTTCAGCATATATATTTTCAAGCACATCTTTATTTTGTCCAGGCTGTATTATACTCTCAACCTATTTTCGGTTCCAATCCCTTGCCATAGCCAAGTAAATGGTCTATCATGATCTTTTAAGCTCAACAGACAACTACACATCATCCAATGACTATGACTAAAGACATCCCACTGTAAATTAGTATTCAATAAATCTCTAGATGGTATTACTTTATGTACTAGTGTGTGTGAGTGAATTTTCTTAGTTCAAGCACCTGTTCCAAGAGGACTGTAACAGAAAAGTATGCTCAGTTAAGTGTATCTATCCTCCAGTATACTTACTCACACTTCCAATGCAAATTAATCTCCTAAGAATTGTAACATGCATCATTACGGGATAAACTATCAAAACCTAACAGAAATACAAACAAACAACTTAAAACTACTAAAACAAATTTAACTCTTTTTATATATTTTCCTTTTCTGATTTTACAATGAAGCACATCCTCTCCCCCAAACCTGATAGAAGCATTGTCCTCAATGCACAATGAAAGACAAAATACAGTGATCATAAAAAGGGAAAAGAGAAGGAGGAAGGAAAACACCAGAGAAAGAGCGGACTAAGAGTCCTGGTCATCGCCGTCTGCACCATCGCCTGGAAAAAAACGCCATGCATGAAGAAAATCGACTATGGAGTCGAGGCGTTTCGTAATAGCATACTGGGACTGGCGAATCTCCTGCTGTGACTGGCGAATCTCTTGCACATGGCCAGTGAGATCGCTAATCTGCTGCTGCATCGTCGCCCATGGTGGTTAAGCAGGCTCATCCTCAGGTATCTCAGCATGATCCTCAAGACGGGGAGCTCGTGGCCACCCGCGTCGTGTATGGCCCATCATACGGTTATACGCATCAACTCCAATAGGCCCCAGTCCATGAGATATACGAGAATGCTCAGGACAATGCACCCCCTGAGTCAGAAATATTCGCTCTAAAATGTAGGGGTAGGGTATCCTCTCATCTTTACGACCCACCATTATTTGCTTCATCCGGCCAAAGACGAATGAAGGCAGGTCAAGGTCACAGCGCCGTGTATCATCACCGAATACATAAAGTAAATATGTCATAGTTCGGTCGACTTTTTCCTTCCTGGCTGACCAGACATCATGCTGTAGAATTAAAAATGCAAAACGAAACTCCGATCGCATGCTAATGGCGGCTAGCCAAGTAGAGGTCCCAGGGCCTACTGCCGACCCCGTCAATCGCCCCGTGATATTCCGGTACGGAGGAAACTGATATCCATTAAAGTCAGGGTGATGAATCGTACCTCGGTCACAACCCATAGCACTAGCAATATCTGCAACTCGAACTTTGATCGGAACACCACATACTATACTCTGAATAGTTACCTGCTCCGGATCATCGCTATCTTCTATGGTGCCAGTTGCATAAAATTCACGAACTGGGTCCTCGTGGACCATTGCGAATGCATTCTGCCTTTTGGCAGCGATATGGGTGAAATAATGCACCCAATCCGCCCTGTCCTCAATCCATCGCTGAGTTGGAAGGTCGGGAATAACCGGGTTGAGGACCACCTGCCTCTCATATTGGATGGGCCGTGGCGGTGCAGCAGGTTCAGATGGAGGGGTGGAAGGAACAGGACGTGAGGAAGAAGCCTCACCCCTATGGCGTTTGTGCGCGACGGATTTCTAAGGCATTATACCTGAAAACCAAAGATAATAGTGAAAATTCAATCAAGGTACAAGAATATGCAGCAGGTAATTGCAAGACTTAAATATCACAGCAAGCATGTAATAACAGATCCACTTCAAAATTTTTGGATTTTTTTTTTAAAATAATAATAAATTTCCTTAAAAATAATTAAAAATAATAAAAATAAAAATTTTATGAAAACTTAGGAAATCGAAAGGAATCATCATGCATAACAAAATCTCAATCATCAATATAAAACTATGCATGAAAGGGATTCGAAAATCAGATTTCGAAAAAAAAATTTCGTTTTTTTTTTTTATAGAAAACACTGTTCACCGCAAGAACAAAATTCCTAAAAACACCTAAAATCGAAGAATCAACAGCTGAAAGTCATGAATAAGCATCACAATAGTCATTAGAAGAGAATGCATAAGATTAATCACATCAATATCCACCGAAAACTAAGAAAAATCAAGTTTTTAAGTTTCGGCTTACCGGAAGAAAAATGAGTGATTGCGATGAAATGAGTGCCAAATCACGGAAACAGACACCGGATCTGGAATCTACGTACAAAAATCCTTTGGGGGCCGGAGTTTCAGCTCAAACAAAGGTCGGAAACGGCAGCGGCGAGCGGAAATAGATTTCTCTCGCCGCGGCCGTTCGGGCTTTATGCGCGAGGAAGACGACCCGCGATCGATCGCTATTTTAGCCGATCGATCGTTATGTAAATAAGAAACAGCACCCGTTAGATTAAAGATGAACGGTGTTGATGTACCGTATCGCGATCGATCGCAAATATGAGGCGTCGATCGGAAACCGATCGATCGTAAATCCCGATCGATCGTATCTACTGTTCTTCGTTTTTTTTTATTTTTTATTATTATTATTATTTTTATACAAGTAATATTCCCTCCCCCAAACCTATTATGAACATTGCCCTCAATGTGAATAAAATATAGCATGACAATGAGCATATAATAAAGAAAATCAAATAAAGGAGAGAATACACCTGAATACATGGGTTGCCTCCCACCAAGCGCTAAGTTTAACGTCTTCAAGCTGTAATTTCCGGATCATCCAAGTAAACAATCATCACATCAATATCCGGCACAGCCTCGAGATATGGTTTCAATCGATGACCATTGACTTTGAATGTAGTCCCATCCTTTGGATTATAAATCTCAACCGCTCCATGAGAGTAGACTTGTTTCACAATGTAAGGGCCATACCATCGAGAACGAAGTTTCCCAGGAAATAAGTGTAGCCGCGAATTATAGAGTAACACCTTCTGATCAGGATGAAAAGATTTCCTGGAAATCATCTTATCATGTATAGCCTTGGTCCTCATCTTGTAGAGTTTGGCATTCTCATATGCATCAAAGCGCATCTCTTCTAACTCACTCAGTTGGAGTTTTCGCTGCTCACCGGCTTTATCCATATCAAAGTTGTACACCTTAATAGCCCAATACGCCCGGTGTTCCAACTCAACAGGTAAGTGACAAGCTTTTCCATATACCAATCGGTAGGGAGACATACCAATCGGGGTCTTGAAAGCTGTTCGGTAGGCCCATAATGCATCATTCAGTCTCAAAGACCAATCCTTCCTATCGGGGCGAACCGTCTTCTCCAGAATCTGCTTGATTTGGCGATTGGAGACCTCCACTTGGCCACTCGTCTGAGGATGATAAGGTGTGGCAACCTTGTGGGTGACAGAGTATTTCTTGAGAAGAGCTTCAAAAGACCTGTTACAAAAATGAGAACCTCCATCACTAATAATAGCTCGAGGAGTTCCAAACCTGCTAAAAATGTTAGATTTAATAAAGTCCAGCACAACTTTTTGGTCATTGGTCCTAGTGGCAATAGCTTCAATCCACTTAGACACATAATCAACAACAACAAGAATATATATATGACCAAAAGATGGTGGAAAAGGTCCCATAAAATCAATACCCCAAACATCAAATAAATCAACAATCAAAATTGGTTGTAGGGGCATCATATTCCTTTTAGACAAAGCTCCTAGTTTTTGACACCGATCGCAAGATTGACAATAAACATGAGCATCTTTAAATAGAGTTGGCCAATAAAAACTGCTTTGAAGTACTTTGGCCGCAGCTTTCTTACCACCGAAATGTCCACCACAGGCATGAGAGTGACAAAAAGATAAGATGCTATGAAACTCACTCTCAGGGACACATCGTCTTATGACTTGGTCAGCACATATCTTAAACAGGTCAGGGTCATCCCAATAGTAATGTTTGACTCGAGAGAAAAATAAGTCTTTATCATGTTTAGACCAAAAGGTTGGGATTTGACCCACAGCAAGATAATTCACAATATGTGCAAACCAAGGTGGAGATGTAGTGGAGACAGCAAAGAGCTGCTCATCAGGGAATGAATCTCTTAGAGGGTCATGGCTATGCAGATCAGGAATAGGAATTCTGGATAGATGATCAGCCACGATATTCTCAGAACCCTTTTTATCTTTAATTTCAAAGTCAAATTCCTGGAGAAGTAAAATCCAACGGATCAGCCTTGGCTTAGCATCCTTCTTGGAAAGAAGGTACCGCAAGGTTGCATGATCAGAGAAAATGATGATCTTACTACCCAAGAGAGATGACCTGAACTTATCTAATGCAAACACAACAGCAAGCAACTCTTTTTCTGTGGTAGTATAATTCAATTGAGCATCAGTGAGTGTCTTGCTGGCATAGTATATAACATGAGGAATTTTATTGATGCGTTGGCCTAACACTGCCCCTACAGCAAAATTTGATGCCTCACACATTATCTCGAAGGGCAGTGTATAGTCAGGAGGCTTAATGATAGGGGAGCTAGAGAGGAGGGTTTTGAGCTTTGTAAAAGCATCTTTGCACGAATCATCAAAGTCAAATGGCACGTCTTGACCGAGAAGGTGGCATAATGGACGTGATATCTTGCTAAAATCTTTGATGAATCGACGATAAAACCCTGCATGGCCAAGGAAAGACCGTATTTGCTTAACTGATGTAGGTGGTGGTAAATTAGCAATCAGGTCAACCTTGGCCTTGTCAACCTCAATACCCCTTTTTGATATAACATGTCCAAGCACAATCCCCTGTTGAACCATGAAGTGGCTCTTTTCCCAACTTAACACTAAATTTGTTTCCTCACAGCGTTTTAAAACCAAAGTAAGGTTGTGCAAGCATTCATCAAAACAAGTTCCAAATACTGAAAAATCGTCCATAAAAACTTCTAAAAATTTATCAATCATGTTGGAAAAAATGGACATCATGCATCGCTGAAATGTAGCAGGGGCATTGCAAAGACCAAAAGGCATTCTTCGATACGCAAATGTACCGAAGGGGCATGTAAAAGTCGTCTTTTCCTGATCTCCTGGAAAAACTGGCACTTGATTATATCCTGAGTACCCATCTAAAAAGCAATAAAACTCCTGGCCTGCTAGTTTCTCTAGGATTTGGTCAATGAATCGGAGAGGAAAATGGTCCTTACGGGTATTGGAGTTCAGCTTCCTATAATCAATGCATACCCACCAACCCGTGGTTTCTCTTATTGGCACAAGTTCACCCTCTGAGTTTGGTTTGACCGTGATGCCCGATTTCTTAGGGACGACCTGGATGGGGCTCACCCACTCGCTGTCAGAGATAGGGTATATGATACCTGCGTCTAACAATTTCACTACCTCTTTCATCACCACTTCTCTCATGTGTGGGTTCAACCGTCTCTGCCCCTCCCTAGAAGGTTTAGCCTGGTCCTCCAGGTTTATGCGATGCATGCACACAGAGGGGTCTATACCCCGGAGGTCAGCTACTGTCCATCCTATAGCTCGCCCTTGTGTGGTAAGGATCTCCAACAACTGAGCTTCCTGGTCAATAGATAGGCTAGATGAGATAATTACAGGAAGGGTGTTTTTGGGTCCTAGGAAGACATATTTGAGGGAGCTAGGAAGGGTTTTTAGTTCAAGGTTGGGTGGGGCTTCGATGGAAGGTTTTAGTGGTGGGGCGGTAGGTACAGGGAGAGGGTCAGGATGGGGTCTCCATGGGATATGTCCAGGGTATAGGGCAGCCACTAAATGGTGATGGACTTCCTCAAGGTCAGGTATGCCCTCATATTGATCGATCCAGTCATAGAAAAGGGTGTGCTCGAGGGCATCCTTAAGCACAGCAAATGGAAGGTATTCCTGGACGAGGTCATCTAAGTCGTCAACCACAAGGCACTCAGCTTCACTCGAAGGTTGTTGGGAAGCACTAAAGATGTTTAATTTAACTTTCATGTTCCCAAAGGAGACGTTCATGAGCCCTGACCTACAGTTAATGGTGGCATCGGCTGTGGCTAGGAAAGGGCGGCCAAGGATAACAGGAATTTGGGATTTGGAGTTGGCAACTGGTTCCATGTCTAAGACGACAAAATCAACAGGAAAGTAGAACCGGTCAACTCCAACGAGAACGTCTTCAATAACACCTCTAGGTCTACGAATTGATCGGTCTGCTAACTGAAGGGTGACTGTGGTGGGCTGCAACTCTCCTAAGCCAAGTTGTTCATACACTGAGTAAGGGAGGAGGTTGACACTGGCCCCTAAGTCCAAGAGAGCTCGGCTAATGGTATGGTCACCTATGACAATGGATATAACAGGGACACCTGGGTCCTTAAATTTAGGTGGCATATCACTGGTCAACAAAGAGCTTACTTGGTTGGTTAAAAAGACCTTTTGGGTGACATGGGATTTGGTTTTCCTCTTTTGGGTACACAGGTCTTTCAGGAACTTGGCATAGGCAGGTACTTGTTTGATGGCATCTAAGAGGGGAAGGTTGATCTTAACCTGCTTGAACACCTCTAACATTTCCTCCATTCGTTGGTGGGACTTACTAAATGGGGAGGGTTGGTTGAGGCATTGAGGGAAAGGAGCTCTAGGGATATAAGATTTTTCATTGGTGGGCTCAGCTGGGACATCATTCTGTGGTGGAAGACTAACAGGATCAGGCATAGTAGGAGTGGGTTGGCTCTGTTTCTCAAGGGGGGTGTCCTCACTCACAATGGTTGCGTCTTTAACCTAATTGTCAACTTGTTTTCCATTTCTTAGGGTAGTAACAGCTTGCACCTGCTCATTTGGATAATGGGAACCTTCAACGGCGAATTGGCCTCTAGGGTTCTGCTGTGGATGGCTGGGCAAGGTTCCTACTTCCCTATGGTTCATAGATTGGGCCAACTGTCCTAATTGGGTTTCTATTTTGGCAATGGATTGTGTATGAGAATGGACAAGCTGGGCCTGGGATTTTTGATCGGTTTTCATCTCCGTTAGGGTGGCTAGTATTTGGCTCATCTGGTCTTCTAAGGATGGTTTCTTGTTTGATTGGCCAAATTGAGGAGCCGAGGATGGTTGATAGGATTGAGAGTGGCTTTGGAATTCCTGTCTTGGGGCCTGGTTAAAGGCGGGCCCCTGGTTAGGTTGTTTCCAGGCGAAATTTGGATGACTTCGCCACCCCGGGTTATAGGTATTTGAGTAGGGGTTATTGGCTCTAGGGTATCCTTGTGCAAAGTTGACATGCTCCTGTACAAGGTCGGGATACTGGGAGGCTGAGGGGCAGTCAACAATAGTGTGCATAGGGCTGGCACAGATGGCACAAGGTGGGGTCTGTGAGAAAAATCGGTCAAACCTCTCAGTAAGGGATGCCACTTGGTGTTCTAGGTTTGTGGTAGCTTTAACATCATACATGCCTCCCCTTGAGGCACTCCTGCCAGGCATATGGCCTTCCGATCTATAGAGGGTGGCACTGTGTAGAGAGTTTTTGCTCAAGTCCTCTAGTAGATCCCAAGCATCATCAGGGGTTTTCTTCATGAATGTGCCTCCACAGGAGGCGTCTATTAAGGTCTTATGCTGATCGCACACACCCTCATGGAATCTCTGTACTAATTGCCACTTGGGCACATCATGGTGGGGACAGGACCGGAGTAAGGATTTCACCCTCTCCCAGCTTTCATGGAATTGTTCATTAGGTGTCTGGGTAAAGGTGATGATTTCATGGCGGATCTTATTGGTCCGCCCCACAGGAAAGTATTTCTTGAGGAATTCGGCTTGAAGTTCCTCCCAAGTGGAAATAGAGTTATGCTCAAGGGAGTACAGCCATTCCTTGGCCCTATCTTTTAAGGTGAAGGGGAACAGCCTAAGGCGCACCTGGTCATCAGATAGTGTAAGTTTAAAGGTTGTGTTAACCTCTAGGAAATTTTGTAGGTGCCTATAGGGGTTCTCATTTAATTGGCCATGGTATGTGGGCAGCATTTGGATGATGTTTGGCTTAATTTCAAAATTAGCCACGGTTGCAGGAAGTAGGATACAGGAAGGGGAGGTATAGGCAGTGGGACGGTAGTAGTCTTGCAGGGTACGGGCATGGGGCATTAGCGGATTCTGGTTTAGACCATTCCCACCCCCAAGGTTCATGTTGTCCACCATTGGATGAATTTCAGGGATCGGTTTGCTAGGAGTTCTACAGATTCTATATAGGCGCTCAGGATCAGGATCAATGGCAAGGTCGGGGTTCAGGGAGCGACGACCATGCATGCACAATAAAAATCAAACAAAACCTGTGCAATCCTAATAGCGACAACTAGCAAGCATCAACCCTAGATAGCGACAACTAGCAACCTAATAGCGACAACTAGCACGTCATGCAATCCCACAAAGAAAAGAAAAACACCAAGCACCCAAAGTTACTCTAAAAGAAGGTTAAGAGAGTGCAAACAGTGGGAAGGGATGGCCCTTCCAACGATGACGAAAATCAGCGTCCTCTCTTAATCCTGCAAAAGAAGAAGAACGAAATTAAGCTAATGAAGATAAATCTAAATTAAACTAAACTACTCTAAAACTAACTATGCTAAGAATTTAGTAAACTATTGTGCCGTCCCCGGCAACGGCGCCAAAAACTTGATCGTTTAAATATAAACCCTTGCAAGTGCACAAGGCAATTGTACTACGGCGAGTATTAAAGGGTTGTCGAACCTCAGGGACGGATTAATCTTTTACCAAATTCAAGAGGAGAAAAAGATGTAGTTTAATTAATTCTAAAGAAAGCAATGGACTTTATCTAATCTAACTGAGTTTTAATCAATATGGAGAAATATCAAGGCAGAGAATCCACCACTAGACATGCAATTACTACTCTCAATTATTATTAAGCATAAGTTAACATGATATGGTAATTTGTGTTCATGGTCAGACACACAAATCACAATGAATTCACTCACGTTCTTGGTCGAACACGAGAGTTCATCCACTAAAAATTAATGTAGATAATTCTATCCTTGGTCGGGCATAGAATTATCATTTGGGCTAATGATCCTATCCTTGGTCGGGCATAGAATTAACACCAGCCTACTTTTAGCTAAGCGCAGGAATTAAAAAGATCTAATTTCATTCATATCAATCAAGTCTATGGTCAAGCACTCAAAAGAACTCATGAAATTGCATTAAGTATGAATCATAATCAACTTTATAGAATTAAACTATCAAGAGTAGCAATACACATCTAGGGCTTCATCAAGCCTTGAATAAAAGTTTAGTTACACATACAAAGGGAGAAAAGAAAAGCCTGTTTAAGTAGATCCATCATCATGAATCCTTCTTCTTATTCTTTGCTCAAGACTCCTTCTCTTGCTCCTCTCTAGCCTCCAATAAAGCTCTGGTTCGCCAAGGTTGAGTGCCCAATACGTTCTCCCATAAAGCCTATTTATAATAGTGAAGAGAAACCACGAAATTACCTTCCAAATCCAAGTCAAAATAGGACTTATTTCGGTTTTCTGTATACGGCAATCGATCGCTACTATTGACGATCGTTCGCTATCCGATCGATCGTAATTCCTTCGTTATTTTCCTCCGATCGATCGCTTGCCGATCGACGCCGTATGATACCGATCGATCGTAGTTACTGTCTTCGGTAGATCAAAAATTCCAGTAGATACGATCGATCGTTTTTATGCCGATCGATCGTGTCCTTCAATATAGTGCTTTTGCGGCTCTAGCGATCGATCGTAGTTACTGTTTACAAACTTCAAATGGCTATAACTTTCTGTCCCGAACTCCGAATTGTGCATGGTTGGTGGCGTTGGAAAGCTGACTTCTTGAACTTTAACATGAGACTTGAATCAGTCCAATCAGATATTTGTAGACGAAGGTATGATAATTTAACCATTCGAGTCACTTTTCTCTTCATTTTTGTGTATTACTCTTGTTTCCTACAAAAACCAAAAACTATATTAAAGTAGTAGTTATTCTAATTAAACACTAGCATAATCATAAGCTTAGGAGATAATAAAATGCATATTTCATGTATAGATCACATATTGTGCACCCTCCTCCTCATTGTGTCCGCTTTGGTACCTTCACTCAGCCCAAGGGGGAGGGCCATGCAGCGCTGGACATGTGAGGCCCCCCAGATGTTCGGTTAAATGCCTCAATGACACAGACTCACAGAAATGTATCCCTGGAGTTCGAGGAAGATTGGAAGGAGTACTCCGGACCTCGCGGAGGACCTCAGAGTGGGGCTGAGCCACGTTTGGCTCGCCTTCGGTTCCCACGCTATAATGGCGATGCCTCCATATGGTTCTAGGGTTTTGAGAAAGGGGCCCGCTTCCCGACTTGGCCTTCTTTCACTGACGAACTTTGGGTCCAGTTTGGTCCCAACGAGTTCCAGGACTTTAACGAGATGCTTTTCCCTACGCCAGACGACCACAGTGCGAGCCTTCTATTCAGAATTCATGAAGATCGGCAACCATCTGTTCGATTAGCGGATGGCAGCCTTAGTGGGGACTTTCAAGAGGGGGCTCAAACTAGAAATTTCGGATGAGATGTGCCACTTCCATTGCACGTTGATGCAAGAAGTAGCGCGTCATGAACGAATTGAAGAGGAAAAGCTTGCTCGGCAATGACGGGGAGGCCGATTTGGCCCGGCTCAATGACCTCCAACCAGCCTAGTGCCATTCCCTCCCTCAACGCCAGGCCTCACTACCAGTCCTCTGCCCTTACTGTAACACCCAAAAAATTTGTATGCTTATTAAAATTGAGATTGATCTAAAAGTATGAAATTTTGATGCTTGTTTTTATTTTATTTTGATATATGGTGTTAAAGAACATGAAGAGAGCTTTCCAACGCCACTGACAGTGCTTAATTCGGAGTTTGGAGCAAAAAGTTATGCCAGTTTGAAGTTTTGTACACGATTGGGGTAATCGAGCGTGTTACACGATCGATCGCCGGGGTACGCGATCGATCGCAACGGCCAAGATTGAAAACGGAAATTGCGATTTTGAGTAGATTTTCTTGAGGAAAAAGATATCAATCTTAACCAAACTTAGAGATGATGTTTACCTAAGGATTTTGGAGGATTCTTATTGGTGAAAAGAGTCCATAATTTAGGAGGAATATTTTTAGAAGAGATTTCCCCAAACTCTATATAAACCCTTGTAGTGTTGGTTTGTGCTATTGAAACCTTAGCCCTAGAACGTCTAGAGACCTTTTTTTGTCTCCTTCCCACGTTCACACTTCTCCTATAAAGCTTCTTCTTGTGGGAGATTTGCAAGAGCTTGGAGCGGGAGCTTTGGAAGAAGCGGAGGAGACGAACAACGCATTAAAAGCGGAATTTTTTGTGATAGTTTTTCCTTATTCTATTCTTTTTTTTCCTCATCTATGAATATTGATTCATTCATTCTTATCATTGATATATATACTGATTTAGATGGAATTTGATTCACGATTGGTTATACTAATCTTATTGTTGGTTATGTTCTTCGCTACGTTCATGCTATATCTTAGATGGGATACTATCAATGTTTGATATCTACTAATTGTGTTGAGGTCTTAAGTTCTAATATTTCTCTGTTAGTTCCTTAATTTCGTTGGTTTAAGCAATCGCAAGTGCTGTCCTAATTTAATTGTCCATATTCCAAAGGGTAGTTACTTAAAACTGCTAGGTATAGTAAAAGACATGATAAAAGAGTGTACTTTAGTAATTCCAGACAATCTTAAAATTTGTAATTGGTCTAGGAGGGAAGTAATAATGTCTGTTAATAAAGTATTATCATCTATAAAGTGTTATTAAAGAAGATAATCGAGTTTAATTAAAAATCTTAATCTCGGCTAGAACTATTTCTGTGCTCACAGTCTGTAGTAAATAATACATAACTAATTCAAATAAAATCCGAAAAATATAAAATCAGTGGGGTTAGAAACTAGACTCAAAGGACTATCTATAGTAAAAGTTTCAAGATTAAATTCAATTTGTGATAATACTGAGAAGCATCGGAAATCAACTGTTATGTAAAAATATAACATTGTAATTAAGGTAAAAGTTAGGAAAACATTATCAAAGCAATAGCGTATACTATAATAAGTATACTAAGAACTTTATATATATCATACAAGATTTTTCAGTAACTATTGCAGTAGAATGGATTATGTATAAGAATTAATATCATGGGCTAATGAAGGGTGTTTGGTATTTAATAAGTCGTGTGCTTCACTTGTAGTGTCGACTCGATTCGACTTTCCAATTGGAACTTGAATCATCATTTTTCATCTTCCAACATAGTGATCTTTGAAGTCTAGACCCAGTGTGTCATAACTCAGTTGAGGATTAATATAGAGTATATAATTCACGGTGTCTTGAGAATCTAAAATGTCTTTAGTACTTTGTTTGTGTGTTGATTCAATTTGAGTCTCTAATTGGAGTATGCAATTCTCAACCCTACCTATCTGTATTCTGATATTGAGTTTGAATAAGTGTTTCTTGGACACAGGTGGTGTATAATTAAGACTATGCACTAATACTTAGTAACACTACTGATATTATATAGTATGAACCAAGAAGTGTTATTACTATTCACTATACTTCCTAATATGAATTACCACAATAAAATTGGTTAAGTAAAAAGACTAATCATATGAGGTAAGTCTAAGTGAGCAAATAAGCCAAGATTTCTGTTTTTCAAACAAACGTTTATATCGGTTTGAAATTACACTTGGAAATCAAATCATCAAGGACCTATCCTTAAATCTTGACTTTGGATATATATTTATTCATATTATAAACCCAATGGTTTTCTAGAATGTTCCTATCTAAGGCTATGCATAAACATATATGTCTCAAAGTATTGGTTCTTTGATTTCTAGTCCTATAGTGAGTTTGTTATCATCTGAGATGTGAATCTCTTTGTTATTCTAGAAAGTGAGTCATATGTTGTTGAGAGTCCTTACGATTCTATTCATACTCCAGAAAGTGAGTCATATGTCTTTGAGAGACTTTGCTATTCTGCTCAAACTCTAGAGAGTGAATCGTTGTGGTAAGAGATACTCTATTCTCAGAAAGTTGAGACCTCGGAGTCTATTCAAGTAAAAGATACCTTATGATCTTAGAGTATTGCAATCTCTATTCTTTAAAATATTACCTATATTGTCACATGACTACTTTCTTCACTAGAGATCTTGCGAGACTCTTTCCAAAGTGGATTCATAGTATGCTCACGAGCCATTGCTAGATCTTGCGAGATCTTTTATATTTAGGGAGTTGCGATTCCTTACTGCCCAAAAAGAGTCACATACGTATGTTTAGGCTGTATGACATTACGGAAGGTCTGCAGTCTCTGCTCATTGTGCTCGTAAGCACAGATGGGGCCAGCATGCCTAGACGCGTGACCGGGTTCCGAAGGGAGAACCTCTAGGATGTTCTGGTATATTTTACCTTTTGCGATCGGTAAATTCAGCGAGCAAAAATTGTAACTTTTTGCATTATGGATGTCTGGAGCCTTTGGTATTTTGACCATTCTCTCCTTACACCGGTATTTGTTTGGAGTCGTATAATTTATTGTCCTTGCTCTATACATATGAGTTAGGAACCATTATTGACTGACCTTTCTTTTCAGGTGTATAGACCTTAGGTTCAGTCCAGATGTTATTGAATATCAATATTCCTTTGTTAAATATTTCTCTTCATTCTGTTTGATTCATCTTCAGTGGGTTTTTACATCCTACTGAGTGTTTCTATGAAATACTCATGCATCCTCTGATGCAGGCGTGAAAGATAACTAAGACAGGACGGGTCCAGGAGCAGGAAGGTGATGCAGAAGCTCGAGGATGATTGGAGAGTTTTCAATTACTTGCTTAGTTTGATAACTTGATGTCATTAGTGGCCGTTGTGTGCCATAGTTTTAATGATTTCTTTTGATTATTAATTTATGTTCTTTGCTGTAATAATAACTAAGTAGGATTTTTTCGATACATTTACAAGGTTTTATTTTGAGATTGGATGATGAGTTTCCTTGTTCGTGAGAGTTCCTGGTAATGTTGATTGCACATCCTTTTGTGATGATGTAATTGGCTGATTGGTTCGACTATCCGAGTCGCGTCCCAGAATACCTACCTCACCAAATATGGTATTTTTGAAAATTCTGCTTTCCGATCAAGGTCAGGGATTTTGGAGCGTGCACTTACTGCCCCTCCAGTCCATCGCCTCAGCCCTACCCAAATGGATGAGCGGCGCTCTAAGAGCTTGTGCTTTAAATGTGAGGAGAAGTTCGTGTCCGGTCACCGTTGCTCCGTCTGAGCAGTTTGCTCGTCGAGGAGGTCGACGAAGAGGATCTTTCCTCTTCCTTGGATGCATCGCCCCCTTATGACAGTGTGCCGAAGATTTCCGTGCACCTGTGGTACATATGCATGCGTGCTTTGTTATGTTTCTAACATGTCGAGCCCCGATCAAAGGGAATTTTGCTCCATGACTAAAGTCCACGACCATGGTATGCAGGGGATTTTGCATAGTAGGGGCATAACATGGTACCAAGGGTGGCTTGACTAATCTTACATTTCACCGGCTATCTCCAAATCGAGTAGTATTCTTTTTTCATTTTAGCTTATTTATTTTTTAATATTGTATGTAGTTATAAATGTATTGACTTTCTTTTCAAATATTTCTAGTAAACTATGTCTTCTAAGAAATGTGAATCATGATATAAAAGCTTAAAAAAGAGAAAAATATATAAATAATTCAATCTAAAAAAGGAGCTCTTGATAAATTTGTTTCAATTAATAAACAAGATACTAGAAGTAATATTTTGTAATTTAACAACCAAATCAAACAGAACTGGAAGACAATGACATATAAAAAGATTGTGCAATTAAATCTTAATGAAAAATCTCAAAAAATTACAAAAATTCAAGATCCTAATGTAGTAAATAAATAAACTGGATAGTTTAATAAAATATTAAATTCTATTCATAAAATATTTAACATCTATTACAATGGAAAATATCTGGATTAATTTATGATATTTATTTGTATAAAGAGGTTTACATGAATAGTATTTCCTAATAAGAAATCTCGGATTTTTCTAGCACACTTTATATTCAAACATTACCAAATAGAGAGAAGCACAATAAAAAAAGGCTAAAACATTAAATACCATTTTGATAAAAATGTCTACATCTTTAAAAATTTTAAACATGATGTGGTTTTTTTATATCAATGGTTCAAATTTGCTTTCCAAAATAGAAAGTGGTGAAAGAAATTTTCAAAACCTCTAGACTATGTAAAAATATTAGAATATTTTCCAAATACATTTATTTTGTTTACAATACGATCGACAATACTATTGCTTTAGCCCTTGAACAGTTTTTGAAAAATAAAATAAATAAAATCTTACCAACGATCGAGAGCATCATCAGAAAGTTAAGTAGATTAACAATATTATATATTAAAAAAGATACACTAGCATTATTAACATGAATTGTATATAGAAATTGTTACTTAATAATGCTGTTATTTAAGTTGTATACCAATATTACACCACTAGTGAAAGTTCACTTATGCCCCTAATGTTCTTAAGCTAGCCAAGACATCTCTATGGCCTTAAACAATGAATCCTATATAGATGGGTTTATCTTTAAGTCCACTTGTTACAGAATTTAGAGTAAAATTAATTATCTTACTTATACTTATCTTCAACACAGCCAAACTCCATTCTTTATTTATGTTGCAATATTTCCTATCAAACCTATAAGCTAGTTATAAGGTAGGATCCTGATATATGGGCATAATAGATATCGACTCCAATCCAGTAATGTTATAAAGAAATTTCATCTTAGATAAATCCACTTCAAGCACATATAGTATTCCACTAACCGATAATAATGTCTCAGCACTATCAGTTGCCAATATAAATGTATTATCATGATATCATCTATATACAGGTGGCAATTAAAAAATGTCAGCTAGAAGTTCATCAGGGAGAACTTCATAGTGTTGATATTTTAAGCCGATATGGAGCATTTCTTGTGGATGTTCTTGTTTTGCATGTCAAAATCTTTTCAGCCTTTTCAATCTCCTTTTGTCCCATTAAAATACTAAAATGTCTCCAGGTGTTTCTGTTGCATTTATATAAAAATTTAGGCTAACAACATCATCAAGAATGTAATCTCTAGCATGTTGAAAGCCTAAACTGTAATATTCATGTTTATCATCAAAAACTCCCATAACTACTATAGGGGTGTCATAGAAAATGTGTTGAGCATGTTAACATCTCGAATTGCAGATATAATCAACTCCAAGTCAGGAAGGTCTTCAAGATAAAAGAATTTGAGATAACACACTTTGAGGACTTATTTATAAACATCGCACGATTAGTCAAAATACATTTAGGGGGTGAGTGAGATGGGAGTTCCATTACTTAGGTAAAACTTTTAGGTTGAGACTTTTCAGCACCAACTTTTTCTCAATAACACCACGTGCTTATTGGAACCTAAAGTTTTTTAAGAGTTGCTGAGTAACACTACACTATTCTCATTCAAGATTTTGCCGGTAGTATTCCTCAGTAGGATACTGAGGATCATGAAAGTTGGACCCTGCCATCAAATATATAATGGTGGATTCTTACTGGTATATTGAGCTCAGAGTCAGTTGGCGTTAATTGTTAATCCTGTTGGTGGAGTGCCATGTCAAATAATGAGACTCTTTTTGGTTGAACTCCACTGTCAAAATGTAACATTGGATCCCTACAGTCATTTCGAACTCAGGGATGGTTGATGAGCATGGAGGGGGATGAGGAGGTTTCGGGAGAAAATGATAGATAAGGAGGGCCATGACGGAATAGAAAAGAGAAGATGTAAGTGAGGAGGAGGAAGGGATGTGGTAAGGAGGAAGAAGAAGATGGGACACAGTGAAACCCTAGTTTCTCCCATTGATTTTTCTCTAAGTGTCTTATTCTTTGAGAGAGAATTCAAGAGGAAAGACCTAAGTTTTTTCCATTGATTTTCATTGGATTAAACCTATTATGCTTGAGTGAACGAGAGACTGCACTTCGAGTTCATGAGAGCATAACCATCACGAGCACACATGAAAGCTTTGTTGGAGTGAAGATTGGTCAAGACTGTACTTTGATCGAACTTGGAGCAAGGAGAAGCAGATAAGAGAGTAACACATAGATTAGGTGAAGAACAAGTCATGGAAGTGTCGGGAAGGGCAGACACAAATTGGGAGAGTCTCAATACAATACTTCTGTAAAACCAAAAGTAAGATCTTTAATGCATTGGTTTAATCGATCCATCATATAGTTGCATGATTTTCTGCCCAGTTGATAGTTTCCACGTAAAGAAATTCTCTGCATGCTTGTGATTTTATGTAGCTATTTAATCATAAACACACAAAACCACAAGCATGCAGAGAATTTATTTACGTGGAAACTATCAACTGGGGAGAAAATCATGCAACTGTTGTGGATCGATTAAACCAATGCATTAAAGATCTTACTTTTGCTTTTACACAAATACTATATTGAGACTCTCCCAATTTGCAGCTGCCCCTCTTGACACTTCCATGACTTGTTCTTCACCCGATTTATGTGATATTCTCTTATCTTCTTCTCCTTGCTCCAAGTTTGATCAAAGTACAGTCTCGATCAATCATCACCGCAATAAAGGTTTCATGTGTGTTCGTGATGGTTATGCTCTCATGAACTCGAAGTTGAGTCTCTTATTCACTCAAGTATAATAGACTTAATCCAATGAAAAATCAATGGAAAAAACTTATGCCTTTTCTCTTGAATTCTCTCTCAAAGAATAAGGCATTTACAAAAAAACTCTATGGGAGAAACTAGGGTTTAACTGTGTGCCATCTTCCTCCTCCTTACCACATCCCTTCTTCCTCCTCACTTATTAGAGATGTTAACATGCTCGACACATTTTTTATGACACCCCTAAAGAGTTTAGGATATACCGTAAGGAAGAAGTGTTGGTTATAATTATGGGTTCGGTCCATATTACGTAACATAATAGATTGAGGAGTCGGGCCTCTCGTGTGGTGCGTGGACACATGGAGAGGCTAGGTTCCCATGGGCCCGGTTGGGTCCACCTTAATATGGAAGAGACACAAAATAATAGACATTTATGGAAAGAGTCATGGTTGGTTATGGATAACCACAAAGAGAGCAATTAGGGGAAGAGTAACTCCCTAATTTAGTAACCGACGAGAGAAAGAGAAAAAAAAGTGGGCTGTGAACAATGCATGAATACTGACGGCCCTCTCTTCCTCTCTTAGAACTCTCTCTTCTCTCTCTCTCTCCTTCTTCTCCCTGGAGTTCTTGTTTTGCATTTTGGTTTTGGGGAATTGATCTTGGAGATCTAATTCAAAAAATGACACAAGGAGAAAAGAAGTAGGAGATTGCTATCTCGTGAGGAGAATAGCAACCCTTGTCCATGCCATTGGTTCGTTGGTGATCTTCGACATAATTCATTGTTATTATGAGTATTCTTGTTGAGGATTGAATCTTGGGCACTAAGGCTGTAGGTTAGTAGTAATAAATCCTCTGAATTTATTTGATATGTGCATGATATAAATCTTTGTTCATAATATTGCTCATTTTCTTGTATATTTCTATATTGTTTGTGTGTGCAAGAGAAAGAATCCAAATCAAGGACAGATTTTGAAGAATTTGGCATCACGACGGGTGATTTCTCGCGCTTCCGCTGTGGCTCGCGACCCTTCAAGAAGAAGAGGAACAACAAAGGTTCTTCTCCAGCAATAGATTTATATAGTGTAGGTTGAAGAGCAACATTCATTGCTCACGATCTCAAATTTGTGCAACAAAGAGGCATTCTTACAAATGAAATTGCCCACCTACTTTGCCTCAAAATTACTGTATGATATTTTTATGTCCCATATGCCCATTTGCCACTTAAACAGGTCAATATGAAAATAGAAATTCCCTGATTTAAAGGTATACACGTTGATAGAATGTACATCAGTTATTGATAGGACTATAACTGCGTTTATTCTTATCTACATGCTCAGGATAATACCTTTAACTATACGTTCTATTAACGTGTATATCTTAAATCAGAAATCTTATATTTTTATAGTGATCCGTTTAAGTGGTAAGTGGGCCACAAAAATGAAAATATCTTACATTTACTTTCCACGTTCTCAAGTTTAGGCAATAATTTTGAGCAGGATTTCCAATGACCGATGGACTACTGCCGCATAGATATTGGATGATTTTGTGTGCAGAAGAGGAAGGTAGAAAGTTGCATCTACTTTGGGGGTTCTGGTATTGAAGCAAGGGAGGAGACGGTGGCGTGGGTGTTTAACCGGAAGGATAAATATGCAAGTCTCTAAATACGTAGTTTCATGGGTGGGCATTTTTTGGAAAAAATTTGTAAATACGCATACAAATCTTGGGTTGAGCCGAAGGGCGGGTTATTCCCATAGACCCCCTCAGTTTTATAATAAAAGGCAAATAGACAGATATTAAAAAAAATGGTGTTTAAAGGACGCCCCAACATGACAAGGGTGGGTGCCACCCTACACTTAAAAGTAAAAGAGTAATGCTACTCAGACGTCAATTAATGACATGAGAAAGTTACTTCTTCGTAAAAAAAATCATTGATTTATGATGCCCACTTTGAAAATGCGGAGCCCCTTTTTCAATACACGGTCAGGATATATCACGTATTAGTTGACGTATCATTTTGGACTTAAAAAATATTTTCCTTTAGTAAATTATAAGTTTATAATTTAAATTAATACTAATGGGGCATACATAATCTGAACCTCCTAAAGGTAGGTCTGAAGATTTCGGGTGGCCAACTCAATCAAGGTCATTTAAGGTAATTCCTTCACGTAATTTAATCACAACCAATTTAGTTTTTAATTACCTTAATTAATTATATTCTCTACCAAACATGCCCTCACTAGCCGGGATTTATTACATCTAATTTCTACACTGAATGTAACAAGGGCATAATTGGCTAAGGGTGGCAAAATGTCTCGTCCTTTATGAAATACCTTGTTTGTCGCCTAATAAATTAATTAATCTAATCACAATTAACACTTAATCAGTCTTAAACAAATTTAGAGTGTCATTAGCTGAAAATTCCGGTAAAAAAATCAAACTACAGCCGGTGCTTTTTATAAATTATAATAGTTAGATATATGCATGGTTAATGATGTTCACATCCATACATATGCCGAATATATGAAAGATAGAAAACTATGTTGGCCTAAATAGGAGCACTCGACAGTTTATTCTTAGGGACAAATAGGACAACTGTGAAAAACTTGAAAGGTTCATACTGAAATTTCACATAAGCATCACTAAACTATTAATGCCACAAGCAGCTTCCAACCGACAGCAGTCGATATTAAAAGTGTATCTGCAATTGTCTGATATCCTGCAAAGTATAGAAGTATGCAATATATTAGCATAGAGCAAACCATTCAGAAAGTAGTTTAACACTCAACTACATGTGGAATGTAATAGTACTAGGGTGTGACAATATCTTTGAAATATTTTAACATTTCTAACCTATAGCAATGCATCAATAAAGAGAAAATATTGCATGCCTGAAAATTTTAACATAACCTAGGAGCAATCAATATTTTTGTGCAAGTCAAGTGCAAAAATAGATCAACACACAAATTATTCTTTTAACCATGTCACCTATGAAAGTCAGCCAAGAGTGTGAGAATTGGTAGATACCATTGCAACATGTGATATCGTGTTTGGAACTGAAGATCATATTGGTGAAATAGGCTTGGGAAGACCCGAGGAAACCACATTGAGGCCAATTGCATCCAAGAACTGCCCACATCTCCCATGAAAGCTTAAAATTTCCCCTTCAATTGCATAGGAAAATTTGTCTTTACTTTCTTTTCCATACGGTCCATACTTGCGCTTGTTGGTGATAAATGTCAATGATGCTATGAGTGGGTCTGGATAAAGGTATAGCCCTGTTGACCCCTCAATTGTAACCAGATATTCTTCTGGCTCCTTAAGTGATATCTCCTGGGTTTATGATGCAAGAAAATAATAGATGATTAACCCCTCGGTAGAGGATAATTTGTTGCATTACTTTATATTGCCTCCAAACAACACAAGAATGAGAATGCACTACATAACATGGTTTTATCTGTAAGTTGGAAAGCAATTATGTGTTGCAATTGAAAAGAAGAATGAACTTCACATCAATTTTGCCATGTGTATTTGTTCATTTAAATCAAATTACAAATTAGCAAATAACTAGAGATGTTTACCGAAATATTTGCACCGTCACCTCCAAATTTCTCAGACAACATAATGGCTCCATCTTTAACGTATGCAAAGGTTATTGAATCCACCACACCCCCATGTGTCACTATAATTCTTTCTATAGGACCATCCCACTTCCATTCTCTACCTGACTTCATTGTTCCCCACGGTCCTACGACTGTCATATTGCTCTGCATAGAATGTATATTGGAAACTCAAAAACCATGAAAATACACATGCACACAACAAAACACCACACAAAAAAGACTGAGAAAAAGAGAGATTGAAATCTCTAATAATGTGTTCGACTAAGCCTCATTTTTCCTTTACTTTCTTCTCTCAAAAGCAAGTAGTTTGAATACCTTATTTTCACAAACTTCATGGAATTCAATTTGTTTATATAAATATATGTACTTGCTTCCATGAAAAGCATGTTTGATTTTGTTAAATTAATTTGCAATTTGGAAGAAGTTTCCTTAATTTGGCATTAATTCAAGATTCATAAAGATAGTTGCAATATGCCTCTATCTGATGAAGAAAAACATTTTATGTTATACCATAATAACGACAGTACATATTGAAAGAGGAATAATATAACAGTTGTACGAATAAAAAATACACATTAACCAACTTTATTTCTTCATAGGATAATGATCATCTTTTCGATAGGAATGAACAAAACCACTACAAAAAATCATAATAACAAGGAAAATGTAGAAGGAAACAATTCAGGACTTATAAGCAGGTCTAGAAGTTTCATTAACCAGTAATATATATTAATATTAGAAACCATTTTCACTATACAATCAAACTTTTTAAACATACCGGCCGAATATGCTTAGGAACAAAAAGGCTGAAGCCGATTGCATCCAAGAATTGCCCGCATCGCCCATAAAATCTTGTAATCTTCCCTTCCACTGAGTAGTAAAATTTATTTTCAGATTCTTTTCCATATGGTCCATAGGTGCGCTTGTTGGTGATAAATGTCATTGATGTTATGAGTGGGTCTGGATAAAGGTATTTCCCTGTTGACCCTTTAATTATACGTAGATATTCTTCTGGTTCCTTCAGTGAAATTTCCTGATACTATTGATCATTACATTAGTAAAAAATGACTACCAAACTACTATAACAAAATATAAGAAGATGCATCACAAAATATTGGTAGTGAACAACAAAAAACTATGTTGAATTTACTCAACATGACATTTCATTGCAAGTTTTTTATAAGTAAGCAATTATGTGCTCCAATATGGTGGAAGACTTATTCAATATCATATCAATTGGCCAACATTGATATATGGAAAAAGCTAGGTTAAGCATGTGGTCAAGGACATTTTCTCACGGCTCAGATCCTCAAAATCACGGGAGCGCGATTCAAGGGGGGATTTTGGAATTATATCCTTAAAGAACAGTATACTGACTAATGCCTCTCTTGAAATATGAATTTTAACTATGGGATAAGAGTTTAATTAACAAACAAGCAAATTTTGTAAATGTTTACCTCACCACCATCACCTCCAAATTTCTCAGACAGCACTGTGGCTCCATCTTTAGTGTAACCGAAGGTTATTGAATTTATCACACTACCATGTCTCACTATAATTTTTTCCACAGGCCCATCCCACTTCCATTCTCTGCCCGACTTCATTGTTCCCCATGGCCCTGCGGCTTTCATAACATCACCCTGCACATAACGGAATATGAAATTTTGGTCGCAACAATAATAGCAATCTTCTCAACGATAACGCACTACTGCTCATACAACCCGCCAAATAACCTGATTACCTAGTAAATTTAGACTAGAGATCCAGCGGTAAACCTCCTCATTTGAAATGATGAGAGTACTTATCCATATAGAAGACAAAACATATTGTGTAGTATTTTCATATGAATATGCAGGTCGAATAGATTCAGGAACTACCAAGGGAGTAACGTTAAAGCCAATTGCATCAAGAAATTGCCCACGCCGGCCATGAAAGCCAACAATCTTCCCTCCTTGCATTGGAAGGGAAAACTGGTTTGCAGTATCTTTCCCATATGGTCCATAGCTGCGTATATTGGAGATAAATGTTAAAGATGTTATCAGAGATGACCCAGTTGTGCCTTTGATTCCGACCAGATATTCTTCTTCTGGACCCTGAAATGATATCTGCAGGAAAGAAATTATATTCATTAAGAACTGTATTAATATTGTTGCATTTACAATATGTTACCAACTTCCTGGATTTGAGATGCCAGAGTTAGAAGTACTTAGGATTTAATATCTAGATTGTAAATTCATAAATCTATGATCACATTATGGTAGGGACTTGTGTAATGATCTGACGGCCAGGGCGGGTCTAGATTTTTCCTTAATCTATTTACCAAGTAACTGCTAAACATTTCCTGCAAGCTTTTCCATTTCCTTTCCTTCATAGTTATAGGTAATTAGGATATACATTGTCCACCTAATCAAAAGCAATGAAAAGTAAGTCGCATTCGAGATACTAACCTCGGTAGGCTTTCCGCCGTCGCCTCCGAATTTCTCAGACCACACAGTACTTCCATTTTTTACGAAGCCAAAGGTTATTGAATCCACCACATCCGCATACTTGACTATAATCTTCTTTATGGGACCATTCCACTCCCATGGATTTCCTCCTTGGCCACCCCATGGCCCCATCTTGATTATGGCCGCCTGCACTCATGTTGCAAAACATTATATCAGCTACATCAACTACTAGACTAGAGTGAATTGGGGGGAACTATACCATTTAGTAGCTGAAAGAACTAGACAATTGGAAGACTAAGGGGGAGCTTGTAGATTGCAGTGTGCTTAGAATGATGCATATAGACTTCAATTTATAGGGAGCTTAATGTATGGGCGATGCGGGCAATTCTGTACTTCAGCGACAAATTCATAAATGCTGAAGTTTGGCAATTTCAATCATAACTATTATATGGAACGTGATAAGGATTGTTGACCTTTGTCAGCTAGGCCTTAAATTCATTATGCAGAGAGCACATGGCATGAGAACCGGCACTCGTGGCTACAAAGGTATCGGGTTAGCGTCACCAGCGGTGTGACCAGGGCGGGCTAGATAGTCCGCCTTGGGCCTGGGCCAACTGGAAGGCCGGGCAGGACTTGCTTAGCAGGTCCTTCCCTAATTTGCTGCGGGCACTTTTGAGAGGCCAGAGGAATGGTTCTACCACGTGGCCAATGGAGAGGTCCATTCGGTTTTTGACACATACATAAGTGGTAAAATGATTGAAAACTCAGATCTTGCAATATAGCATGCACGTCCAATAGACCTCTCCACCACGTCCCTGTGGAACTGTTCCACTAAAAAACTTTCTTCGATCAAGGGCCAAGAATCTTCTCGGCAATGCAAGGAGGGAGGCGGAGGCAGGGCACCAGGGCGAAACTCAGTGGGTGCGATAGGGAGCAAGTCAAACCTTGTGCTCACACCCTCTAGAAGTATGGTGGGTTGATTTTCAAATTTTGTGAAAGTAAAATAAAAAACTGTGGTGAGAAGGAAATCTAAGAGGTTTTTTATAAGGAACATATGGGATTTTTTTTACAAAAATATATGTGAAGCCTCCTAGGAGTATGGTGGGCTGATTTTCAAATTTTGTATAAGAAAATAAAAAGTGTGGTGAGAAGGAAATCTGAGAGGTTTTTTTTTAAGGAACACTTGAGAATTTTTTTTAACAATATATGAGAAGTTACAAATGGGCAAGCAACTAGTGATAAAAAGCTTAATTATCAAAGTGAAGGAAGTCACTCTGTAATAGAAGGATCATTTGGGCCCATTAGTGACTATTCCAAATCTTCCCAACATTTGAAGCATGCCCACGTGTGCCACGTTAGTATGTAACTTTTGCCACAAGCGAGCCCTGTATCTACAATTTCATCAGCAATTAAGGCACAAACTTGAATGGATAATCCTTTTAAACCAAGGCATAAGTTGCACAATTTTCAGAGGAGTTGTTCTTGAAAAACTCGAACAATTGTCACCAGTCTGCTCATTCCAATAAATAGCCATATGCGACTTGCATGTGCAGTTACTCTCACAACAGTTTCTTTTATCATATTGTGCGTCAATGTTAGTCTTTTTTTCTTTTTTTATAGATCAATTTGACCATGTCAAATTATTGAGAGATCTCGCATTTTAATCTGGTGGCACGTAATCATACAGGGTGATGATAGGTTTAAATCACCCATCCACTTCCTCTATAAACTTGCAACGTTAGATCTCAATTCAACTGGTCGCTACGCATAACTTAAGAACTAGACTTTTCAACACCCCACTTGTTCTCAGTGACACCACATGCTTAGTGAAGTTTTTTAACAGTTGCAAAGTAACACCGCATTATTCTTATTCATGATTTTCTCGAAAGAACCCAACTGTCGTATATTGAGGATCATGATGTTGGGATTGTCACATAAAAGAAGGCTAAAATACTACCAAATTATGCACATATATTGACAAATATACACATGAAATACTAGAATGAGTATAAGAATTAGAACCAGGTTCGAGGCACGCTATGCGTTGTCCTTGAAAACAGATACGCCGCCCTCCGTGCACAGGCGAATAACCGCGTTCCCTTCCCGAGATACAACGAACCACACCGTCAGTTTAAAGTTGCACTTCAAATCAAACTGACTAGATCTCGATCAGAGGAGACTCTATTGCTCAATGATGGATGATGGATTAAGAGTGAAGAAGAACAAGTTTTTCTTTCTTGTATGTAACCCTTTTCTGCAGAAACTTGTTCTCTATATATAGAAGAACGCTGTTTAGCCTTTTTAGGAAGAAGAGACGCAATTTTCCGCAGAGAAACGGTCATTTACTCACTGTAACCGCTTAGCCGATCAATCGTTTTATAAGCCGATCGCCTTATTTAGCCTAAAAATCGATCGTTTTTATACCGATCGATCGGGCCAATACGAAAACCAAATTTCACAAAATTACAGTAACTACAAACGATCGATTTATCACGGTCTATCGTTATACGATCGATCGCGTTATTTTACCGATCGATCGCTATATTTTTTCAACTTATTTGTTTAATTTCAAGTCAATTTTCAACACATGATGGTCAGATCTTACCATCAAATATATAATAGGGGATCCCTGATGCCAAATTGAACTTAATTACATGGACAGTAACTATCATTTCTATTAGTCAAATGCCACTGTAAAAAAGAAAGTAGAACCAAAATATCATAATCATCATCATCATCATCGTATGCCTTATCCTGGGGGTCGGCAACACTGATTATATACCGTGTTTAACTCTTTAAATAAAAATAGTACAAATCCATACAAAAAAAAACATAGTGATAAATTTTTACACTAAATGCCCTTCTTGAAGCAACCCTCTAAAGAGGGGAAGATGATAAGAAGATTGAACATCATCATCTTTATCATACACCTTTCAAAATATATTGATTGACTTCATGACATGATAGTTGCACGTGAAATACTAGTAAAGTCATCTACAATCACAAAGCCAGTAACAATGAAAACCAATCTGCTTTTACATGGGAGCAAAAATAATCTTTGGAACCAAAATATAACATTAAGAAAAAATAACTTTTCTAACCCTACTTATGAAGTGGGTACTGAGAAATTTTGGGGTGCTAAAAAGTATCCCGCTGAAATGCTCAATTCAGGTGGAGGGGGGTTTTATGAGGTTTAGGGACTGACTGAGTCTTCAGAGTTTAGGGCCCTTCCAGCTAGGGCTAATGCATTCCCAGGTTGGCCCATCAGCCTACAAATCAGCAGGCATGGGCCTTATAAACGCCTAATAACTCTCTTTATTTTCCCTATGGCCATACGTTCGTAGTCTACAATTCAACAGCAATCCCAACAAAGTAGAAGCAATGGAAACTAGATATATTTATGCACAATGCAACTAAACTTAAACTGGTTCCATTGTGCATCCGTCAGACTATACACTTCAAAAACCTACTACAATTTTATCGGATGTCTCCGAAGAGACCAAAAACCTACTACAAGGCTAAACATAATTGATAATACATTGCAGTGATTAGTTCAAATGTATGTACTAGCACATAAAAGACAGATCTATCTCTTAAATACCCTCAGACTCATCTGAAACATCGTTTGATGTTACATCTGAGTCTCCTTCGTGATTGGATTCTGAGCCTTCACCTGCTAATTTACTAAGAGCGACAGTCTTGCTTGCTCTCTGACACTTGGTAGCTATCACATTTGGAGTAATTAGAACAGATGAAACAGATGCTGCATCTTCTTCATCAGTAGAAACATCTTCACGTCTTGCCCGTCTCCTTGTAGGAGCAGCTCTAGTAGAACGTGGAGCTGGGGTGAGTGGTATGGAGTCAGACAAACAGTGATAAGCAAGATTGAGATCCAGTTCTAACTTGCCTGTGATGTACAGAAAATCATCGAAATAAGCTTTATGTAGAATACATCAATGTACAGCACTTCATGTACAACAAACAACATTGACATTCTCACAACTACAAATTCTAATCAATTAAACAACTCAAACATGTGGTTCATATCAACTAAATAGAAGTTAAGGAATATACATTGGAAGATGAATCTTTACTGAAATGACTAATAATCCATTCTCCTGCGAAGGCTTTCATGAAGATAATACTTGAAACTTGTATAAATATAGTACACAAGAGAAAGTAAGCACACTCTAGGGTTAGGTAGTTTGGAGCCTGATTTTCCTGGTGGTTGAAATGATTGGTCAACTCGTCATTCAAGAAGACTCAACTGGTGCTCACAGTGACTTACTGTGGTCAAAGCATCGACCCATAGGTGGTGGAAGTAAATTGATTGCTAAACACATTAGCCCATGGGTTAACATAACTGGTCGACTATTCTGGGGCTTTCAATCAGTATTCACAGTAGCTTTGAAACATCTACAGGTGGATGGACTCAAAACCTGAGACTGATTAATAAACTAAAGAAAGGGTATTCTGGGGCTTTCAATAGTGTAATTTACACACTATCTTGTGGCATAGTACATCAAGTTGGTAGGACATACAGCCATGTATTTCCTTGGTATTTTCTCTTTGGAACTAGTGAACTTGGTGTGAACCAAGGATGCAGGCCGATAACAATCAAATTTCTGCAATTTCTTGTTGCTGTTTTGTATTTTTTCTTTTATGCCAATTGGATGTGTGGGTGTCCCAATTCAATTCCTCTCAACATAGAAGGAATTTATATTGGATAAACCAATGAAGTGTGATTCAATCATCACAAAAAAGTACATAAGGCAAGAAATGAGATATCAGAAGCTACCGAATATGATATTGGCTTGATCTTGAGAGAGCTCTTCATTGGGATGTTCATCTAAACTTTCAAGATGTGTTGCCATTCTTCTCAACTCCTTAAGGACTTCGTTATCTCCTGATACAAATTCAGCCATTTGAGGCAGGAGCGCTCTCATGCACTTGATAGCCAGTTGCTCTGCAGTTCGGAAATGTAACAACACAACTATTTTACACAGCGTGATTATGTATGACTTTCCAGCACTACTCTTCTTCATGGGGTAGCTAATCACCTGAAATTTTAGAAAAGAAAAACATTTTAAACATTAGCTTCATAAACTGTAAGCCTCATTTGCCCACATTTGTGGGACGTGTATAAGAGACACTTGCATGTAGGACCCCATTTGTTTCTATTCACAGAAACAAAAGCCAAAACCTTGTGAAAAAATGAATAATCAATTACCTCGGCAGCAATGCAAATGGCAAGCCCTTCCTCTGCACTTTCCATATCAAGTTCACTTAAAATGTCAGACCTTTCTAACACCCTCTCACTACTTGGGCTTTCCTTGGATGCTTTCCGATAAAGTGG
Source organism: Houttuynia cordata (assembly GCA_039654745.1). Taxonomy (NCBI): domain Eukaryota; kingdom Viridiplantae; phylum Streptophyta; class Magnoliopsida; order Piperales; family Saururaceae; genus Houttuynia; species Houttuynia cordata. The sequence goes on from CM077503.1 coordinate 54,954,444, forward strand.
TGATTGCATCATTTCTAGCATAAAACGGCATATTTGTGTTCCAAGTTTTCGTTGAGCAGATATCACAACAGATGCTCCTCCTGGATTACCAAAAATTCCAGGCCAAATAGAACGTACAAGAGGAATGAATGTCTTAGATATGCATTTCTGCATTCAAATGAAGAGGCCATTATCAGTAGGCACAGATTAGAGTAAAAAAAAAATACAAAAGGACAATGTGGAATCTGCCTTATGGTCTGCTGAAAGTGTGGGATAAAGCTCAAAGAAAACCGATAAGCATTGATTCAACCTGTTTAACATAAAAAAAGGGTTACTTTTAGCCATAATACTTCAACACAAATATCAGATCATAAAAAAACATACCTATGCAAATTCTTTGTTTCGTTGCTAAAATACAACTTAACGAGTCTCCCCAACAGTGAAGGATGTAATGACACAGGTATATTAGGATAATTCTTGCTTGAAAGAAGAACTTTCGCAAATCCTTCGCCTAAAATTGCTTGCAAAGTCTCCTCATCACCCGTTTCTGCACAATCGTTCCAATCATCTCTATCTAGTCCAGAAAACAGAAGTTCAAGCACCCGCACTTTTGTGCCACCATCGAGATCAACTATATTCAATGGCGTAAAAGTCTTTATCTCATGATAAGATGAGGAAGATAGATCTAATCCAATTGCTCTATCAAGTTCATCAGGTCCATGCCACAAGACAAGATCAAAAAGAGCCTTACTAGCCATGATATGAACCGCAGTGGAACCAGTAACAAAGGAAAGACGTAATTGCCTCACTAATTCTTCACTTAATTCTGTCTCCCTCAAGCCAAAGAGGCCAAGGCATCTTACTGAAACTCTTTGAACATCTGTATGAGTATGTCTTGCCTGCACACAATTGATAAGTTATGTATATGTATATGTATATGTATATGTATATGTGTATGTGTATGTATATGTATATGTATATGTATATGTATATGTATATGTATATGTATATGTATATGTATATGTATATGTATATGTATAAAAAAAAGCAAAAGAAGATGTTAAAAAGAGACACATGCCCTCCAACTGCATGCATAACAATGCAAAAAGCCCACTAGACATTCTATACCTGAAAAGTCCATGCATTAATCAATTTATAAAGACTGATAATGAGCATGGAAATGCTATTTCAAAACATATGATGCAGCTTATAAATTTTTATATTTAAGCACAAAGCTCTTTCAAAGGATAGAAAGACTCATTTTGTCCCATAATTCAACTATTAGCACCTTGATTTGTTATTGGGCACAAAGGAGCTCTTTCAGAGCATTGACTGACTCATTTTGTCCCATAATTCAACTAATAACACCTGATCTTAATAAATTCCCAAAAAATATCAACTGCTCCAATGAATTTTTTGTAAATTCAGTTGTTAATGATTAACACGGAAAGCATTAAGTAAAGCCACATAACCCACTTACTCCTGGAAGCAATAGAGAGTAAAGTATCTCAGAAGCTTCAATCGGCTTTCCTTTCAGCCTCCGAAGGGATTTCACAGCCTCCAAGTACAGACCTATCACTGAGAGGCAATGCATCCATTCCATGAAGTCTGCAGCTCTTTCTCTACAAGGCCCAGCAAGCTTTTGTATGATTCCAGTAACTACTTCATCAAATTCACCCACTGAAGCATGAACTTTTCTAATCAACTCTGAAACTGCTTTGGCCCAATCTTTGTCTCCACCAAGGTTGATACCATCTCCTAAAAAAATTTTATGTCCTTCTTCGTCTTCTTCATGCTCAAGAGGTCTGCATAGAAGTCCTTCGACAAAGATGCTAGCAACTTTTCTAACTGTAGCATCCGAAAACTCCAGCGGCATCCCAAGCAATAGTAATTGCCTAGACGTAAACCGACAAGTTGGTCCTGAATAAAAAATGGAAGTTAAATAGTTTGCCTCACTGGCCAGCAATAGTGTACAAAACAAAAAGCTGGCAACTGCAATATACATATAACATATATACACATACATATATTTTAAAATATGTATACACTTCGAAATTTTGATTTCATACACCCTACAAACATATTAATTTTCTGGATTGGAAAACCTAAATGACCTAAAATCAGTTCATTTCTGATGTTTAATCCAGACAATTAATATGGGACAGAGGGAGTGTATTAGATTAGGAAAACTATAAAATAAATAGGAAGTTGGAACAATTGTATACTTGCATGTCAGGAACCAACATAGAGAACATGACCTCCATGGAGAGAGGACAAAAAAGATGCGAGTGCAATTACGGTGTCAGAAATTTTACAAATCATTTTTAATGCTACCTGCATCAAGATGAGCTTTGACTAATTCAACATAATCTGAGATATTTGCAGGAAGAATCATCTCCAAAAGGTCATTACTCTCTGAAGCTTTTGCAGCACAAACGGCTGCTTCGGTCCCACTGGTTGTTGCTGCTTCTGAGCCTTTAGCCTTTATGACCACCCTCAAAAAGTTCAGAAACAAAGAAAAAATTCCTAGTCGAGGAAATTTATGCGCAGTGAAAGATTTTCATCAAGAAAGGGATCCAGAGTAGTTTGCAGCTTGGCAGATTTTTCTGTGAATATTACACTTTGGCAGGTTCTCGACACTTTATCATCCAGCTAATTTGACAACATGAATGACATCATGAAATTAATTAATGATATAAAGCTTGATTTAATATGAATGACAATGATAAATTATCTCAACCTGCCTAAATGTAACATTCGTCAAGTTTGACCTGTCAATCTGCAGATCCCTCAGGAGTCAAATATATGGCAAGATAGGATAATTCAAGAATCAGCCATTGTTAGAATGATAGAAGGTTCCAATCAACTTCATGTATAATATAAACTTCACTTTTAGACAACTATTTAGAAAGGAATTTCCAAAAAAATGTCTCCAAACAGGAGAACAGGTCCCCAAATATGGCGGTGATGCAGAAGTAGGACCAGATATATATTTTATGCATGACAGGCTTTTCAAAGGCCCCAGTAAATTCAAAAGTTAGGTCTACTGCACCACTAGAGTTGCTCTTCTTGAAGTTCTCTATAAAATTAAGACCCCTACTTAAAATACTGTGTTAGCTATCATTACGGTAATCTTACATAAAACACTTAATGCATCCAATTGTGTACATACATTTACCTCTCCATTTTGATGATAAAGAATTAACTTCTATATTGTACAATTTTGAATATTCTACTCGAGTTAAAGGCTTCTTTTAATGTGCTATCTTCATACCATCAAAAGCCATATTTCCATTGGAAACAACGTTTCAATAGTTTTATTTTGTACAAATGCCATAGAAAATCTAAGGTGCATCTTTTGTATATTATGAACACTTGCTCCATAACACATCTTTCCATTGGAAACAAGGTTTTAATGTGAGATTTGTATTACACTTTTGGGCCCTGTTTGGTTGGGCTTAAAAGAAGCTGGATTCTAAGAATCCAGCTTCTTTTGGGAAATCTCCTCCTAAGCTGGATCAAGAATCCAGCTTCTTTTGGGCAACCAAATGGTGCCTTGAGAAGCTCGCTTCTCTAGACATCTTTTAAAAATTCAGTAAACCTAAACTACTAAGAAGCTTGCTTCTTTACATGTCTTTTGTATTACACTTTCGTGAAGCACATCATTAATACCAATCCATGAACCAAGGCATTGTAAAATGCTGAACAACTTGAAAAGGCAAAAGCTATAAGAGTACACCTTATAACTTATGATAATCAGAGTTAACAAACACTTAATATATGCTTATGTCCAAGTAAACTCAACAAAAAGAAGCTGTTCCTTTAATAAAGATGATGCATATGTGTATATATGCGTCTCCTCCATCTTGAAGGGAGAAGTGAGAGAAAGAGTGTGAGAGAGAGAGAATTTTGTTCACTAACCTGAGCTTCAGATTGCAAGTGGCTGCAAATTTTTCTCCAATACAAAGCAACCTCTGGATCCAGTAACTGAATTCTTAAAGCACATTTTCCTATTAAAAACATGCAACACTAGCAAAATCACACAACTATTTGACATTCAATATTTGCTTATATCGAACTAAAAACCTGTAATTTACTTTAGAGCGAACCGTAATCAAATCTAAAACAAAATTAACAACATACTACAAATCATTTTAGATATGTATTCTTAATAATAATTAGACACGATCATACCTTCAATTCTATCACCAGTTGACACTATGTACTCTCTTATGCTCTGACCATCCTGTATATGAACTATCCCCAACTTCAGAAGAACGTCCATCACAACCTCCCCTACTTGTTCATATGTCTCCACATCTAGGTATCTAAGAAGTGCAACAGGATCTCCACAGCATGATTTCAATAGCCACTCATCCTTCAATAACTTCAAACATTCTTTCATAACAGATTGGGACCTGTCTGCAAGACCTCTCTTAAGAAGAAGAGTCCTCTGTCTGATGCTGCAGCCAATGCAATCATTTTAATATTTTAGGACTAGAGGCCATCAATCAATGGATAGGCTAGAACCTAAAATTTCCAATCTGAAGAAAATTTAACAGACTTATGCAAGCTAGGCATTTAGGCCCCTCAACCATACAGTTGACCGCCTGGTCACCCTGTCCCTAGAATGATTTAGAACTGTTGATCCACCATTCATCAGCAACTTTAGAAGCCATTGATATTTTACAATCACAATATATTAAAACTTGAATATACCTTTCATTGAAAAGATGATATTTTACTCAAGTAGTCAAATGTAAAGACCATAAAGGAAACATGCTTAATCAGTTAAATGCAATGCTTGCTTGTCTCAACCAATTATTTTCTAAGCAAAATGTGCCTTCAATAAATGAGGGACTCTCTTGCACTTTTCTGGAAGACGTGATGCTATTTTTTGCCGTGAAATAAGGACCATCAGATACAATTTATTAAATTAGGTAAAAGTCATACCACCGTTCCCAACACTTTTTTTCTAAAAAGTTGTGAACTTAATCACCTTGTTAATTGTAGGTTGATAATCACCCCAAGAGAAAATTACAACAATTTAGTGTTACATGAAAAAAATAACTTATATGAGAATTTAAGACATACCTGAGGCTTTCGAGGGGAAACTTATTGGCCAAGACATTGTAAGCTGCTCTGCGGACAGATTCACTTACATCAAGTGTACGTTCAATTATTGTTGAAGATGTAGCATTGGACGGCGGCAAGGAAAAAATCATTGCTTTACGAACTTCCTGCATGCATATAACCATCATCAAGCAAAAATTCTAAGTTTTTACAACCAGAAGTAGTTAAAAGGCTAATCAAATCGAAGAGATAAAACTTCATTATCGGCCTTCAATGTAAATAACCCTTCATTTATATAGTCCCAACATCACCTTGCAACATCAAGCCAACACAAGATACTAAGGCATATGGCAATGACTACTGTAAACCTTTAGCATCCACTCGCTACAGGGCTGCTGAACCAAGGGCATCAAGCATTTAAAGTTTACAATTATACCCTCACATGAACTGGTATTATAATAGGTTACCAATTGCTGGCCCAAAAAGCTTGGACAATGATGACAATAAAGACAGATAAGTGGAAGGGGCGAGAAACAGTGACAGATAAGGCAACAGAATGTACGAAGAGAAATTTTACTTTCAAGTTTATGGCCAGAAAATTTTGTTACATAGGTCAGCTTGCTGCTTGGAAAGCTAAACTACAGATCAGAGTACAAAATACAAAATAAACAAATGCTTGCAGTTATATAGGGAGCGGGAGCAAACAAAAAAAATTCTACGACGGCTATTTCGAGCTAAACCACATAGAATATGATGGCAACAACAACTGAAATGATGTCATGTTATACCATTCAAAAGAAAAGCAACTCACTGCACTAGGTTCACGTGGCAAGTCCTGAATAAATAAGTCAACAATATCACCACCATTCTCCACATCATTTGCAAAGCGGCAAAGCCCGCGAACAGCAAAAGTCCTAAGAAGAGGTACTTTATCCTCCACTCGCTGCTTCATGGAATCAATCACCTCATCCAAGAGCTCATCACTCACTTCTGCATCATCTGGCAACTCGATAATGATCTGCCAAGACAACATACAAATTGTATGTCTTAGATTAATTCCGACATGTTTGCAGGAAAATCAGAAGGTAGATTAAGTAAATCAGGACCGGTCCAGGTGTCCAGCACATCTTTGTGCTGAAAAGGCGGCTTACCAGTTTAAGTCAATCAGCTAAATAGATACCTTTCTTTGATAAACAATAATATGATATTCTGATGTTTGTAAAAAGGGTTTAGTAGTAATGTATTCTTGAAGATGGATTAGCATCTGGCAAATGCTAGGTAAATTTTCATTGGTGTACACTAAGGAACTCAATTACATGCCAGAGCAGAAGAAGTTAGTGTAAAAAAAACAAAAAGTTATAAGAAGAATGCAATTAAATTGCCAATGAAGAGGCCGGCTCTGCCATTGAGAACGGAATGCTTTTAGAACTCAGAAAATTGCAGTTTTCTATTTTGTTGGTCAATTACAACAATCAGGAGTCGGGACTTCCTCCCAATCAGCTTGGTTTGCTAGTTATGGACATAAAGTTAATAATAGTCCCTCCTCTTACCTTTAATAATAATCTGACATTTGCAAACAGCCCATCTAAATTTACAGTAAAAAAACAGCCACCCAACATGGCACAATCTAGATTATATACTCCCTCTGTTTCATATTAATAATCCACATTTGATAAAAGTTGTACTTAAGGAACCCAACCAATTCACCTTTATACTCCTTCTACTAACTAACATGAGAAGGATAACATAAAATTAGACAAATAATATGGGACATCTTTTAATCTGATATCAGACAATTAAAATGAGACAGTTGATGCGCAAATTTAAGATGGAAAACAAAGACAATGGGTATATGAGTTCAGGAAAACAATCCAAATCCTAAAAGAAAACTCCTCCCTCAGTCCGGACTTGGTAGTACCATTTTGTTTTCCGGCACAGTTCTTTCAGGAAAACAATTCAAATCCTACACTACCCAAAAAAAACAAAATTAACAGGTTATATTACTTATTTCAGAAGAAATAAAATTCAAATCCTAAAATAAAATTAGAAGATAAGATTCAAATTCTTTCAGGAAAAATATTCAGATCTTACACTACTAAAAAAATTAACAGTAATTCTTTCAGATTAAAGCAATAATCCGTAAATGGAACAAAAACAACTAATATTCCAAGAAAAAAGGCACAACCTCTGAAATTAGCTGGCAGGATCGAAACCGGGCGGTTTTGTCTTTGGCAACCAACCCAGGCAACAGAAAACGCAGAAGCTCCTCCAAGAACCCCCACGGATCGAGCTGCTTGTCGTCGCGGCGGGTGGCGAAGACGGCCACGAAGCGGACCACCCTCTCGGCGGAGGCGGTCCTGCGGGGGAAGGAGAAGAGGGGTGCTAGGGCTTTGGTGAAAGCCGGGAAGAAGGCCAGCGACGACGAGCGGAGGGCGGCGAGGTCCTTGAGCTTGCGGCGGTGGACGGCATCGGAGCTCCGGCATTCGTTGAAGATCTCGGAAATCCGGCGGGAGAGATCGGCGGGCTCTTCCGCCATGATTGGAGCTCCTCCGGGAGTATTCAAAGTTCAAAATCCAAAAATATCCAAAATGTGAATTATGGAAAAAAAAAAAGTTGTCGGGTTTTGAATTCCGCCCCCAAAAATTTTGAGCGCGCGCTTGCGGGGGTGCGTGCTTTTTGGCCCTAGTAGCCGGTCCCACCACAAGGGGTGTTCCTAACTAAATTATGTGATCAAAAGCATGACCAAAGGACAGGGGGACTACGAATCTCAGGTGAAGTTATAATTTTTTCTTTCTTTCTTCCCTCCTTTTATTATTGACGTGACAAAATCTATTCGGTGGTAACGTGATTTTGGTAATCAAGTTGTCAAGCTAGATATGTCCTAACTTTTGCAAGCAAGCTTGTAAGCTCAACCTGATCCAGCCTACAAAACTACTGGTATGGGCTCGACATTTGAGGCCTAAGGCAGGGTTGGGCCTCAAAATTTCAGGCCCGCTCATTTTAAGGGAAGGTAAGCGCAAGGGAACAAAAATGTCGGCCCGCTTGTGAGGCCGTATTATTATATAAGGGAAGTTTTTAATTTCATTGTATATTATTATATTTTTATACCATATTATATGTTAACTGAATTGAAATTCTGCCTTGTTTAGTTATAGCTCTAAGTATGTGAATATGTGTAGGTTTTCATTATAAAGAATCTTAAGAAACTGTTGTATATAATGAAATTATTTAGTTGGTTTGAATTTAAAATTAAAAGAAGTAGGTGATAGTTAATTGACAATGGGAGTTGTGATAATTAAAAATTTGCACTTTTTTGGGGCCCTCGGAGAAATTAATCTATCACGTATGTGCAAAGAAACACATATGCTTTTTTTTTCCAATGTTAGTCACATGTGACTTCTTTACATGCAAATAAAAAACACAAACACTTCTTTCGAGTTAGTCACAATGCGTTTTGAATATTTTCACCACATAACACAAAGGTTGGAAGGTCTTATAGAAATACTATAGGTAACACAAGATTTATTTTATATTTTATAAAAAGTTGGTTCCTAGTCATTCAAATCCACCACATGACAAGAGTGAGGAGTTTTAATACTTACTACTCATAAATATATCTAAACTTTAATAATAATAGTACTACATTCCAGTTGTTGCATGACACACATCTTCCCACATATCATTTACCTTATTTTCACGCCATGTATTTGCTTCAGCTCTTTGATGAGCTTGAGATTGTACATCCTCCTTATCTGAGTCTGAAGCTTCATAAAGTGTCGTAGGTACATTATGTAGTGCTTCGACTTCTCCTTGTTGTGGTAGGAACAAATCATCTTTATTTTCCATTCGAAGATAGTTGTGTATTGCACAACATGCAAAAACTAACTTTACTTGGGACTCAAATGGGAATGATGGTGGTGCAATATTCAAAATTCTAAATCTAGACTTTGGGACACAAAATATACGTTCAATAGCATTCCTTAAAGACGAATGACAGTGATTAAACAATTCTTCAAGATTACGTGCACAATGTCTTGGTTGATTACTGAACTCTTTTATATGATATGGTGTGCCTGATTGAAGGGTAATCGAGCCGCAGCGGAAGCGGATCTTGCGTCGTGTATGTGTCAAATTCTCCCAAATTCTATCTGCACGAGGAATAACCTTGCACTCACAAACACAAATACACAATAGAGTACAAGTATTTTAGCAATATAAACGAACGATTATTTATATCATGAGCAATCTACAAAAATATAGGAACACATACTACTAACCTGTGGCCTTTGTGCCCAAATTCCTCCGTTCTTCGTAGAGAATTATAATATGTCAGAGATCACTCTATTTGCAACCGTTCGTGTGTGAATATGTGACTTGCTATACTCCACGAGTTAGCAATATCACTTCTTCGCGATTCTCCAAAGCTTTTCTTTTTGTATGACCTCCAAGATCAAATCTCACATAAAGCAAAAGCACTTTCTTCAAGAAGAAGATGGAGAAGAAGGACTTAGGAAGAACAAGGAGAATTACCCAAAAGGTAGGGGACGTGAACAGTAACGTCCCCCTTTATTCCCTCATCACGGATCCCCATAATTGGGGAGTTACAACCCATCACACAGTTTCCATTTTGGCAATTTCCAAATTGATTATTTCCAATTTAGTTATTTCCGATTCGGGTGATATATTCCAAATAATTCTCTTTTTATGACCATTCTTCCAAAACGGTTATAAACAACAAAAGTGTCTCTTCCATCTAGGTGTGGGCCCACCTGGGCCCACGGAAGCCTAACCATCTCCACAAGTTCACACACATAAGGGAGGGCCGACTCCTCTCAAAATATGACAACTAATATGGGACAAACCCATATCAATGTCTTACATCCCCCACTATGGGTTATGTGCTCATATTTGCGATCCAACAGTGACTCGTGCACTAGTCCTGCCATAATCCAAAACTATGAACATGCTTTACAAATAAATTCGTTGTTAAGGCCTTCGTTAACGGATCAGCTAACATCTCAACCGTAGGAAGATGACTCACTGTCAACTTTCCCCATTGTAGCATGTCAAACACATAAAAGTAATGCACTCTATGTGCTTAGCTCTGGAACTGATCTCCCCATTATGAAGTGTCGACACTGTTGCCAAATTATCACAATAAATTTGGACAGGAGCATCAGTCCACTGTTCTAGCTGTAACCCAGCTAGAAATTCTTTATCCAAACTGCCTCGGAAGCTGCCAAACTGCATGCAACAAACTCAGCTTCCATCGTGGACTTAGTAACGCATTTTTGCTTCTTACTAGCCCATGCTACGGCGGCGCCACCAAGTATAAAAATATAACCGGCAGTGGATTTCCTGTCATCCTTACACCCGGCATAGTGTGAATCACTATAGCCTTCCAATAACAGGTTCTCGGCCTGATATGTGAGTTTCATATTCTTGGTACCCAACAGATATCTGAACACCCGCTTAATAGCCTGCCAGTGTTGCATACCTGAGTTAGCCTGATATCGACTCACAAGGCTTACTACAAAAGCCAAATCAGGTCGAGTGCAGTTCATGGCATACATCAAGCTGCCAATAGCCTGCGCATATGGCACATATTGCATCTTCAGACGTTCCTCGTCTGATACAGGTGCCATTCTCTCGGACAAAACTATCCCTTTATAGATGGGCGAATCTATGGTCTTCCAACCAATCACGCCAAAGCGTTTCAATACACTCTCAATGTACGATTCCTGAGATATACTTAGCCTCCTTGCTTTTCTATCTCTCTCAATCTTCATCCCGAGGATGTAAGATGCTTCACCCATATCTTTCATTTCAAATTTAGTCTTGAGCCATTTTTTAAGACTAAGAATCATACTACTGTCATTCCCCATCAATAATATGTCATCTATATATAGTGACAATATCATAAATCTACTCCCATCTCTAAAGGAGTATACATAATGGTCATAGTCATTGGCCACAAAGCCATATTCACTTATCACCTTGTGAAAAGTGAAATACCATTGTCTAGGCGATTGTTTCAATCCATACAATGATTTAATAAGCTTGCACACCTTTGTTTCCTCCCCGGAAACAACAAACCCCTCGGGTTGTTCCATGTACATCTCCTCCTCTAAATCACCATTTAGGAAGGCAGTCTTTACATCCATCTGGTGCAACTCTAAATCTAAGTATGACACAATGGCCAACAAACATCGGATCGAGATGAACCTAGACACAGGAGAATACGTCTCCTTGAAGTCTATGCCCTCTACTTGTGTGAAACCTTTCGCCACAAGTCTAGCTTTGTACTTCTCTATTGATCCATCAGCTTTGAGCTTCTTCTTGAAGATCCACTTACACCCTATGGGTTTCTGTTCGTCTGGCAAGTCAACAATCTCCCAGACTTTGTTCTTCAAGATCGAATCCATTTCCTCTTGAACAACCTTTTGCCATTCCTTGGAATCTGGACTACATATAGCCTGCTCAAATGTGACTGGATCACTGAGTATAGGTTCATCTACCGATATCTCATCTTCACCAAGCATGGCATAGTAATCCTTCAACAAAACGGAAGGTCTACGCTCTCTTGATGCTCGAGTTTCAATATCCTCATTGGATGTATTACCTATCACTTGTTCATTACTAGTGACAGTAACTTTCTCTTTTTCTATCTCAAAGAGTTTTACTTTCTGACTAGGAGTTTTAAGATCTATATCTTCCTCAAGAAAATAAGCATCTCTAGACTCTATAACCCCCACTGTCCCATCATCATGGTGTACTACAAATCGATACCCTTTCGAATGGTCACAATAACCAATAAAATTATATTTTATGGTCTTGGGATCCAACTTAGTTCTTAGTTGATTGGGCACCCTCATATGGGCCTTTGACCCCCACACTCTCAAGTTCGAAAAGTTTGGACATCTTCCCGTCCATAACTCATACGGGGTCAATTTGATCGACTTAGAAGGTATCCGATTTGGTACATAGACAGCGGTGTCTAATGCTTCGCCCCAAAACTGTGTTCCTAGTTCAAAGTGGTTTAACAAGGACCTTACCATGTCCATCAATGTCCTATTACGTCTTTCAGCGACTCCATTCTGCTGAGGGGTATATGGTAAAGTATATTGATGCACTATTCCTTGGTTTGTACAATAGTCCTTGAATAAATTAGATGTGTACTCACCACCTCTGTCTATTCTCAGAACTTTAATCTTCCGTCCTAATTGGTTCTCAACCTCAGCCTTAAATTCTTTGAATTTTTCTAAGGCATCGGACTTTCTCGATAACAAGTACACATAACCATATCTCGAATAGTCATATATGAATGTAATAAAATACATCATTCCCCTTTGAGTCTTGACGTTTATAGGCCCACAAATATCTGAGTGAATGACCTCTAAAAGGTCAATTGCTCGTTGCCCTTTTAGAAAGGGTTGCCTAGTCATTTTGCCAGATAAACAATCTTCACACACGCACAAATTATCACTTATTCTAGGTAGTAACCCACTACCTGACATTCGGTGTAATTTTGTCGCATTCACATGACACAGGCGTAAATGCCACAACAATGCATTATCCACATAACAAGCAACAATATACTCAGAATCGGTTATTTGATTAATATTAGCAAAGTCATTGGAAACATCAAGTTTGAATAAACCATCCACAAGAGAAGCAGTGAATAAAACATTATTCTTCTGTCCCACAGTTCCCTTGACACCTTTGAACCGGACTTCAAATCCCTTTTGAGTCAACAAAGGAATTAAAATAAGATTCATACGAATAGTAGGTGCAAACAAGACATATGTGAGAACCAGTGTGTTTCCCCCTAAAAGAGGAACACGAATAGAGCCAATCCCCAGCACGTCACAATAGGTATTATTCCCCATGTAGATCTTGTGCTCTCCGGGACTAATCTCTTTCATCTCAGCAAAAGACTCCTTTGCCATAGCCACATGACGGGTTGCAGCCAAGTCAAGCCACCAACCTCTAGTATTAGTGTTCACAATCAGTGCCTCAGAAATCATACACACTATGTCCTTTCCTCCACCCTGCTGTTTCTTTTTCTCGTTGCCCTGGGAGCCATTAGGACAGTTCCTGCTAACGTGACCCATCTGACCACAAGTAAAGCAGGCTCCCTTCTTCTTGTTTTTGGCCTTTTCTCCACTCTGGAATTGAGGCTTCTTTCCTTTCCTCTTGAAGTTCTTCTTTGAGGTGCCTGCATAGGACCCACTTTTCTTAGAGCCAACATGGTGAGCAAGGTTGGCAGATGCATTAGAGGCCCTCATATGCTCTCTCCTTTCCTGCTCCAAGCCCAGCTTGGCAGTAAGGTCATCGAGAGTGAGTTTCTTGTCACTCAGGTTCAACGCCACCACAACTGCTTCCCATGATGGAGGGAGGCTAGTGAGTATCGTAGACACTTGGACCCCCAATGAAATTGGATCTCCAAGCATCTCCAACTCACTAGCTATAATGGTCTCGGCATTTATGTGCTCAAGCACATTCTTACTGTGACGACCGTAAATTTTATAGTATTTAAAGAGGAATTTCTTTGCTCAAAGGTATGCATTTATTTAAGTTTTCGAAAATCTTTTGAAAATTCAAATTTCCGCCGGAATCGATCGAACGCCGTAAAATTTGTGATTTTTGAATTGATCTTAATCGGAGATTTTATTGGATTATATGATTCATGGTTGGCGTGGCATGTTGGTTTGGCTTCATTTGACCTAAGAATATCGGATAGGTATGTATGAAGTTTGTGTTATTTTGGGAATAAAGTTAATTTGAGATTAATCAAAAATATGAATTAGATGTTTCTTAGGTGGGTAAGTGGTGATTAATGGAAATCCCAATAAATCCTAAACCTCTCAATTGTGCATGGGTCGAGTTGGACATTAGTGGAGGTGGTTGAGTGTTGGGTTAATGAGTTGAGTGGAGTAAGTTGAGTGTTAACTCTAATTGCATGTAATTAACTCATTCCTTGTAAACCCAAGAGTCACTTTGAAAGTTGGAATATCTGGAATTTTTTGCTGAATCTAAGCCATTGGTTTAAGGATTGATCAAGGGTGGAGATTCATTTGAAAAATCTATAAATAGGCTAGTAGAGGGGGGCAGTTTTGCTTAGTGCTCAAAGCCTTGAGCATCTCTCTCTCTCTCTCTCTCTCTCTCTTTTCCGGCCGGCGGTAACCTCTCTCCGGTGGTGGTTCGTGGTGGTCCAAGCAAGGTCAACCGGAGTGGTGGTAGTGCGACATTGTCGGAGTCTAGAGTGCACGGGAAGTTTCGGCATCATCAACCAAGTAGGATGATTCTTTTCCCACTGTTTTTATTCTTTGATAATGATTGATCATAAGTCAAGATTGATTTCAATGGGATGATTGTTGATGTTCTTAATTGTGTAATCGTAAACTTTGATTTTTCAATACCGAAATCCTGAATTGATAGTCCCCCATGATTTTCTTGAATTTCAATAGCGTAGGAGTTACTTCTCAATCACTCTTTCATGACGAAAAGTTGGACTACTATGTTAATCTAAATCCTGCTCGTGCTCCATTTGAATGTGATAATGTTATTCGTATATCCACGCTCTTTCTAGTATAAAGATTGGATCTTTGGGCACTTCGGTGCATTTCCGTGTTTGAAATTTCATATTCTATACGTAAGTTGTTATAACTATTACTACCTGTAAAGTATCATCTAAATAAGATAATCAAATAATGTAATAATAAGAAATTATTCTTTGTATAACTATTCCTCTGTGATTTCAGTCATGGATTGACTTTTTTGTCAGTGTATCATAAGTCTTATAGTTGTCCGGAAACATATGTATCACTTGAATAATAAGTTAAGGAATTGACTATGCAATTGGGTTTTTAAAAGACTTTGGATAATTGAATCATAAACTAAGATTCTAGAACTAATAGGCTTCTGTAAAAAAAAAAAATCTTAAGTAACACTAGATTGATGTCAGAAAAAGACTGATATGGAATTACTAATAATATTACAATAGTAAACAAAGTATATCTTAAGAAATTTGGTCTCGGCCAGGAGCAATCCTGCGCAGACAGGCTTCATTCGAAAAATGATAACTAATTATACAGTAATCAGAAAATTAAGATGTTTATCAATCTGAAAAATAGACATCTGAGGCTATTCAATATAAAAATTTCTTAGATTGAATCAATTTGTATAGAACGCAGTAACCAGATAAATAGAGCTGTTCTATTTTGGACAGAACACGGTTTCTGAATTCAAAAGACTTAAAATCTAAATAAACTTAAGGAGTTTGAATTAAAGTTGATATTTAAGACTTAAATTATATATAAAATGATTTATGAGATACTGAGAACAGTAAACCTAAATGTATATTAAGGGTCTTAGAGCCAAATGGAGTGTCCCATAATAATAGCCCTTTGTATTCTTCTCTTGGTCTATTCATGACTCAAGAGTATTCTAACTTGAAGTTGTATTCGATGTCTCTGACGTGGTCTATCTTAGACACGTCATTCAATTATTCTGAGTTGGGGATTATCAATTCTAGGGTTAGGTGCAACTATAAAGACGGTGGACATAAACTTTTGAAAAACCTTGTGATGTGTCTCTTTATAGTTGGGTCTCATTTGAGATTCCAGACTATTTCATATTAACACTCTTACTGAGTCGTTTCGAACTTTGCCCGACATTTACTTTTCACTCCTATGAAGAGTTAAAATTTTAGAAGGTCTTGTTCTAAGCCTTTTAAGGCTAGTTGTTTCAAGAATCGTTTCTCCGCTGAGTAGCATTTAGAGCTCTTAGTCGGAATCATAGTATGCTCATAAGCCATTGCTAGATCTTGCGAGATCTCAGATTTGATGAACCTCTGTAGTTCAGCCGATGACGGCAACCGCGTGCGCTTAGATTGTATGACATTACGGAAGGTCTGCAATCTCCGCCCATTGTGCCCGTAAGCACCGATGGGGCCAGCATCCCTAGACGCATGGCAAGGTTCTGGCAAGGTTCCTCTGAAGAACCTCTAGGATGTTCTGGTATTGATGAAGATTTGAGAGCAGAAATTGTACTTTGACACTTCAGATGTCTGATGCTTATTACCTTCATTACACTATGAAAGTTGGAGTCTTTGACTTATTTTTCCTTGACCTTGTGGTGTCTCGGGTGACAGATGGTTTCTGGTAAGTGAACTCAGTCCTCGTTGAATTTGAGTCTGTTAATCTTTACCTATTAGAGTCTTCTTATTATTTTCCAGTGTGGGTTTTCTGTATCCTACTGGGTATTTCCTATGAAATACTCACGCATCCTCTGATGCAGGAATTAAGGAGGAATAGAAGTGTTAGCATCCAGCGGCGTGGTTTGATGTTGAAGCTTAGAAGACTCGTCTCTTATGTTTTGCTATATTTTGATATTTGAACTTGCGGCCTGCGTGCCAATTGCTTTTTGTTGAACAATTTAAGTGTGTTTCGGATATTGTAATAGATAATCAAATTTTCTTTCAGTTGTTCTACTTCTTGTAAGTAAATATTGTTTAAGTCATGACGATCCTGCAAGTCCCATAATATTTAAATAGGATAAGCGTAGACTCGAGTATTCGGTCCGTCCCAGGTTTCCTACCCTATAACCGTCATTGGGTTGACGCTTCCGCATAAATTGGGTCTTGGAAATTTGGGGCGTGACAGCTTGGTATCAGAGCATCATAATGACTTAAATAATTGATTACTGTACAAAGATTAGGATAACTTTGTGTAAGAATTTGAAACCTTAGAAAGAGAGAACCTAGAAACTAATAAACCCTTTTCTTTAGACATGGTGTTAACGCGTAGCGGACGGATCTACGAGAAGGACCAGCAGGAGGCGGCTCGTCAATGGCTGGACGACTGGAAGTTGGAGATCATGGGACACGGAACGGAGGAAGAGCCTTATTTGATTGATGTAGAAGAAGAACCAGATGTGGTGAACCCAGAGGAAGATCCGGAAGAAGACCCGGAGGAAGACCCAGAGGAAGATCCGGAAGAAGACCCGGAGGAGGACCCTGAAGAGGAGCATGTGGTCGTGATACTCCAGGAGTTTCGGAAAGTCTTAGAGCACCCAGTTTATGTACGTGCAAAGGATGATCCAGATCTTTTCTATGAGCTGTATCTTAGGTTCAAATCCCTAGGTTATAGGTGGCCTCACATGACCGAATGGGAGATAGATTGGTATGCGGGACACCTAGTGTTTGCACCTATGCATGTGTCCTTAGCAATTTTAGACGAGTACCTCTGAGATGTGGTGTTCAGGGACTCGAATAGGAATCTTTAAATTGAGTAGAATCTTGTGTAACCTTGTTTTTCAGGGCTTAGGTGTAATCTCTTAGTGAAATTAATAAAAGTTATCTTTCCTCTTGTTTGTGGTGTTTGCCTTGTGTGTTCTGTGATTTTGCGACTAGGAGTCATGGATTGGAGGATGAATTAAAATGAAACATTGGTGTTAAGTTCTAATTCTCCTTCTTTCCCTGGCTGTAGATTTTCTGTGATGGCGGCAACTGGAAATCGAGGAAGGCGATCGGGTGCTGTGCCAAATTCCTCGCTGGAAGAGGCATCTAGCCAGAATCTGACGGATATAGTAAGAGAATTGGCAAGGGAACTAAGGAATGGTGGAAGCAGCAGCGGTACACCTAAGGTGAAGGCACCAACACTAGAGAGGTTCAAAAGAGCGGGACCAGCTTTTTCTGGAGAAGATAACTCGGAGAAGGCGGAGCGTTGGATAGTTGAGGTGGAACGATTATTCAAAGGAATGAAGGTTCCAGAAGAGGAACGAGTTGTGTTCGCGACATATCTCTTTGTCGGCGAAGCTGTGTTTTGGTGGGAATCGACGGAACGTAATAACTTTGAAGCAGGACAGGAGATTTCATGGACGGAATTTAAAGAAGTCTTCAACAAGAAGTACTTTCCTCCGCATATTCAGCGCAGAAAGGAGAAGGAGTTTCTAGAACTAGTCCAAGGATCCATGTCTGTTCTTCAGTACGAGACGAAGTTCGAGCAGCTTCAACGCTTTGCATCTGATGCCTGTCCAAATGAGTTGGTTAAAGCAAGAAGATTTGTGGATGGTTTACGCGATGGCTTAAGATCTAAGGTTCTGGTTTCACAACCAACCACGGTGGCCAAAGCTGTGGAATTAGCATCAATACTGGAGGATGATTACAAGAGGACTCAGGAGCGTAAAAGTGGATCTAACAAAGGTTCGGAAAACAACTCCAAGAACTCTGGTTTCAAGCGCTTTGGGAGTGGTGGCAGATTCAACAATCATCAGGCTAAGCGACAGAAGTACCAACCTCAAGGGAATCGCGGCAATGGTCAGGGTAAAACAGTGGTTCCTTACCGTCAGCCCCAGAGTGGTAATGGTTCGGATGCCGGAGGCTGGTGCAGATTATGTGGACAGCAGTCGCATGCAGGGAAGCCGTGTCCAAAAGACACTCGGAGATGCTACAGTTGCAACGAAGTCGGACACATCTCGCCACATTGTCCCAACCGTAACTTGAAGCCAGGAGGGGAGACCAGCAAGAAGGGTCAAGCCAGAGTCTTCGCTTTGACCTCGGCAGAAGAGGCTCACGCTTTGGATGATGTGATCGAAGGTACTCTTCTTGTTCTGGATAGACTGGCTAGGGTTTTGATTGATCCTGGATCGTCAAAATCCTTTATTTCTGTGGTGTTTGCTGTGAGTCTAGAGCGGCAACCTTCTAGACTGGAGTGTGATCTCTCTATTTCTACTCCTGTCGGAGACTCAGTCGTGGCTACTGAGTATCTGGAAGGATCTTCTGTTGTGATTGATGGTGTGGTATTGCATGCTAATTTGGTGTTGCTTGATATGGTTGATTTTGATGTTATTCCCGGTATGGATTGGTTAGCTAAGTTTGGTGCTACAGTAGATTGTAGTAAGAAGATAGTTTACTTTAGAATCTCAGGGAAGAGAGAACTGTTGTTCCAGGGTATTCGAGTGAGAAAAGATAATCGTCTAATTTCTGCAATGAAAGTGCAGAAGCTAGTAGCTAAAGGTTGTAAAGCCTTTTTAGCGACTGTTCTATCAGTCGAGAAAACTACCCCTAGTATAGAAGAAATTGAGGTAGTAAACGATTTTATCGATGTCTTTCCGGAGGAGTTGCCTGGTTTGCCACCAAGACGGGATGTTGACTTCACTATAGACCTAATACCGGGGACAACACCTATATCGAAGGCACCGTATCGGATGGCACCTGCTGAGTTGAAGGAATTGAAGGAACAACTTCAGGAGTTACTGGAGAAACGATTGATTCGTCCGAGTGTGTCACCATGGGGAGCACCAGTCTTGTTCGTGAAGAAGAAAGATGGATCTATGAGGTTATGTATTGATTACCGGATGTTGAACCAAGTAACCATAAAGAACAAGTATCCGTTACCAAGGATCGATGACTTGTTTGATCAACTGCAGTCAGCGAAAGTTTTCTCAAGAATCGATTTGAGGTCAGGATACCGTCAATTAAGGATCAAGGAAGAAGATATTTCAAAGACAGCATTCAGAACCAGATACAGACATTATGAATTCTTAGTGATGCCGTTTGGTCTGACCAATGCCCCTGCAGCATTTATGGATTTGATGAACAGAATCTTTAAGGCGTTGTTGGATCAGTTCGTGATCGTATTCGTGGATGATATATTGGTCTACTCTACAAATCAGGAGGAGCACAGAAGGCATTTGGCGCAAGTGTTGCAAATTCTGCGAGAGAATCAATTGTATGCCAAGTATAGCAAGTGCGAGTTTTGGTTGGATAAGGTTAAATTTTTGGGTCATGTTATATCAAAAGATGGAGTCTCAGTGGATCCGACAAAAGTAGAAGTGATTCTTCATTGGGAGCAGCCGAAGAGCGTGACCGAGATCAGAAGCTTTTTGGGATTGGCAGGTTATTACGGAAGATTTATCGAAGGATTCTCCAGCTTAGCCTTGCCAATGACCAAGTTAACAAGAAAGGGAGTGAAGTTCAACTAGAATGCTGATTGTGAAAAGAGTTTCCAGGAGCTGAAGAGGAGACTGACTTCTGCACCGATTCTGAAACTTCCATCAGGATCAGGAGGGTTCGTCATCTATAGCGATGCGTCGAAATGCGGTCTGGGTTGCGTATTGATGCAGAACGGACATGTAGTGGCGTATGCGTCAAGACAACTGAAGATCCATGAGCAGAATTATCCAACTCACGATTTGGAGCTGGTGGCGGTCGTGTTTGCTTTGAAGATTTGGAGGCACTATCTTTATGGTGAAACCTTTGAAGTATTCACAGATCACAAGAGTTTGAAGTATATCTTCTCTCAGAAGGATTTGAATATGAGACAGAGACGATGGTTGGAGTATTTGAAGGACTATGACTTCTCCATTCACTATCATCCAGGAAAGGCGAATGTGGTCGCAGATGCACTAAGTAGAAAGACGGGAACCATGGCGCATATGATGGTGCAAGAATGGCGTATGATGGAAGATTTGGGAAAGTATAATCTGGAATGGCCAACTACTAAGAGAACTTCATTTCTGGGAAACATCTCGGTGAGATCGTCAATCTATGAGAAGGTGCTGGAAGTGCAGAAGAGAAACCCTCAGATGCAAAAGCTGCTGGAAAAGCCAAATTTCACAAAAGGAGCTGAAGGGAGTATCTTATTTCAAGGAAGATTGGTCGTGCCGAAGGATGCGGAGTTAAGACAAGAACTTCTTCGAGAAGCGCACAACTCACAGTATGCAATTCATCCAGGAAGCACCAAGTTATTTCAAAATTTAAAGAGAAACTTCTGGTGGAACGGAATGAAGCGAGACATTGGAAAGTTCGTATCCAAATGTTTGACTTGTCAGCAAGTAAAGGCAGAACACCAGAGACCAGCGGGATTGTTACAACCTTTGGAGATTCCGCAATGGAAGTGGGACCACATTACAATGGATTTTGTGGTGGCCTTACCGAAGACTCAAAGACAGAAGGATGCGATATGGGTGATCGTCGATCGATTGTCTAAGACGGCTCATTTTCTACCAATCAGATGGAAGCAGAATCCGGAGAGTTTAGCAGAGTTGTATATCAGGGAAATAGTGAGATTGCATGGTACGCCGATATCGATTGTGTCAGATCGAGATCCAAGATTTACATCCAGGACGTGGAAAGGAATTCAGGAAGCGCTGGGCACTAAACTCAATTTTAGCACAGCTTTTCATCCTCAGAGCGATGGGCAGTCAGAAAGAACCATTCAAACCTTAGAGGACATGCTCCGAGCATGTGCAATCGACTGGAAGGGCAACTGGGATGGTCATCTACCATTGATCGAATTTGCCTACAACAACAGCTACTACTCTAGTATTGGAATGGCACCATTTGAAGCTCTTTATGGAAGACCGTGCAGATCACCTACGTGTTGGACCGAGGTCGGAGAAAGTCAAGTGTTGAAGTCAGATTTGGTACAGTATTGTGCAGAGAAGGTAAAGCAGATTCGACAAAGATTACAGACAGCGCAGAGCAGATAGAAGAGTTATGCAGATAACCGAAGACGAGATTTGGAGTTTCAAGAAGGCGACAAGGTATTCTTGAAAGTTTCTCCATCAAAGGGAGTTATGAGATTTGGTAAGAAAGGGAAGCTGAGCCCGAGGTTTGTTGGACCGTTTGAGATCTTGGAGCGGGTCGGGCCGGTTGCCTACAGATTGGCCTTACCCCCACAGCTAGCAGATGTACACAATACATTTCATGTATCGATGCTAAGGAAGTATGTACCGGATGAGTCTCATGTGTTGGACTATACAACAATGGAGCTAGAGGCAGATTTATCTTTTCCGATGAGACCTATCAAGATTTTGGACAAGAAGGATCAGGTGCTACGAAAAAAGACTATTCCATTGGTGAAGGTTCTGTGGCAAAACCAGCATTCCGAGGAAATGACATGGGAATCAGAAGAGGAGATGAAGAAAGCCTACCCTCAACTTTTTTATGTTTAATTTTTGGCATTTCGAGGACGAAATGTTCTTTAAGGAGGGGAGGATGTGACGACCGTAAATTTTATAGTATTTAAAGAGGAATTTATTTGCTCAAAGGTATGCATTTATTTAAGTTTTCGAAAATCTTTTAAAAATTCAAATTCCCGCCAGAATCGATCGAACGCCGTAAAATTTGTGATTTTTGAATTGATCTTAATCGGAGATTTTATTGGATTATATGATTCATGGTTGGCGTGGCATGTTGGTTTGGCTTCATTTGACCTAAGAATATCGGATAGGTATGTATGAAGTTTGTGTTATTTTAGGAATAAAGTTAATTTGAGATTAATAAAAAATATGAATTAGATATTTCTTAAGTGGGTAAGTGGTGATTAATGGAAATTCCAATAAATCCTAAACCTCTCAATTGTGCATGGGTCGAGTTGGCCATCAGTGGAGGTGGTTGAGTATTGGGTTAATGAGTTGAGTGGAGTTAGTTGAGTGTTAACTCTAATTGCATGTAATTAACTCATTCCTTGTAAACCCAAGAGTCACTTTGAAAGTTGGAAAATCTGAAATTTTCTGCTGAATCTAAGCCATTGGTTTAAGGATTGATCAAGGGTGGAGATTCATTTGAAAAATATATAAATAGGCTAGTAGAGGGGGGCGGTTTTGCTTAGTGCTCAAAGCCTTGAGCATCTCTCTCTCTCTCTCTCTCTCTCTCTCTCTCTCTCTCTCTCTCTCTCTCTCTTTTTCTCTCTCTCTCTCTCACTTTTCCGGCCGGCGGAAACCTCTCTCCGGTGGTGGTTCGTGGTGGTCCAAGCAATGTCGACCGGAGTGGTGGTGGTGCGACATTGTCGGAGTCTAGAGTGCACGGGAAGTTTCGGCATCATCAACCAAGTAGGATGATTCTTTTCCCACTGTTTTTATTCTTTGATAATGATTGATCATAAGTCAAGATTGATTTCAATGGGATGATTGTTGATGTTCTTAATTGTGTAATCGTAAACTTTGATTTTTCAATACCGAAATCCTGAATTGATAGTCCCCCATGATTTTCTTGAATTTCAATAGCGTAGGAGTTACTTCTCAATCACTCTTTCATGACGAAAAGTTGGACTACTATGTTAATCTAAATCCTGCTCGTGCTCCATTTGCATGTGATAATGTTATTCGTATATCCACGCTCTTTCTAGTATAAAGATTGGATCTTTGGGCACTTCGGTGCATTTCCGTGTTTGAAATTTCATATTCTATACGTAAGTTGTTATAACTATTACTACATGTAAAGTATCATCTAAATAAGATAATCAAATAATGTAACAATAAGAAATTATTCTTTGTATAACCATTCCTCTGTGATTTCAGTCATGGATTGACTTTTTTGTCAGTGTATCATAAGTCTTATAGTTGTCCGGAAACATATGTATCACTTGAATAATAAGTTAAGGAATTGACTATGCAATCGGGTTTTTAAAAGACTTTGGATAATTGAATCATAAACTAAGATTCTAGAACTAATAGGCTTCTGTAAAAAAAAAAAAATCTTAAGTAACACTAGATTGATGTCAGAAAAAGACTGATATGGAATTACTAATAATATTACAACAGTAAACAAAGTATATCTTAAGAAATTTGGTCTCGGCTAGGAGCAATCCTGCGCAGACAGGCTTCATTCGAAAAATGATAACTAATTATACAGTAATCAGAAAATTAAGATGTTTATCAATCTGAAAAATAGACATCTGAGGCTATTCAAGATAAAAATTTCTTAGATTGAATCAATTTTTATAGAACGCAGTAACCAGATAAAGAGAGCTGTTCTGTTTTGGACAGAACACGGTTTCTGAATTCAAAAGACTTAAAATCTAAATAAACTTAAGGAGTTTGAATTAAAGTTGATATTTAAGACTTAAATTATATATAAAATGATTTATGAGATACTGAGAACAGTAACCCTAAATGTATATTAAGGGTCTTAGAGCCAAATGGAGTGTCCCATAATAATAGCCCTTTGTATTCTTCTCTTGGTCTATTCATGACTCAAGAGTATCCTAACTTGAAGTTGTATTCGATATCTCTGACGTGGTCTATCTTAGACACGTCATTCAATTATTCTTAGTTGGGGATTATCAATTCTAGGGTTAGGTGCAACTATAAAGACGGTGGACATAAACTTTTGAAAAACCTTGTGATGTGTCTCTTTATAGTTGGGTCTCATTTGAGATTCCAGTCTATTTCATATTAACACTCTTACTGAGTCGTTTCGAACTTTGCCCGACATTTACTTTTCACTCCTATGAAGAGTTAAAATTTTAGAAGGTCTTGTTCTAAGCTTTTTAAGGCTAGTTGTTTCAAGAATCGTTTCTCCGCTGAGTAGCATTTAGAGCTCTTAGTCGGAATCATAGTATGCTCATAAGCCATTGCTAGATCTTGCGAGATCTCAGATTTGATGAACCTCTGTAGTTCAGCCGATGACGGCAACCGCGTGCGCTTAGATTGTATGACATTACGGAAGGTCTGCAATCTCCACCCATTGTGCCCGTAAGCACCGATGGGGCCAGCATCCCTAGACGCATGGCAAGGTTCCTCTGAAGAACCTCTAGGATGTTCTGGTATTGATGAAGATTTGAGAGCAGAAATTGTACTTTGACACTTCAGATGTCCGATGCTTATTACCTTCACTACACTATGAAAGTTGGAGTCTTTGACTTATTTTTCCTTGACCTTGTGGTGTCTCGGGTGACAGATGGTTTCTGGTAAGTGAACTTAGTCCTCGTTGAATCTGAGTCTGTTAATCTTTACCTATTAGAGTCTTCTTATTATTTTCCAGTGTGGGTTTTCTGTATCCTACTGGGTATTTCCTATGAAATACTCACGCATCCTCTGATGCAGGAATTAAGGAGGAACAGAAGTGTTAGCATCCAGCGGCGTGGTTTGATGTTGAAGCTTAGAAGACTCGTCTCTTATGTTTTGCTATATTTTGATATTTGAACTTGCGGCCTGCGTGCCAATTGCTTTTTGTTGAACAATTTAAGTGTGTTTCGGATATTGTAATAGATAATCAGATTTTCTTTCAGTTATTCTACCTCTTGTAAGTAAATATTGTTTAAGTCATGACGATCGTGCAAGTCCCATAATATTTAAATGGGATAAGCGTAGACTCGAGTATTCGGTCCGTCCCAGGTTTCCTACCCTATAACCGTCATTGGGTTGATGCTTCCGCGTAAATTGGGTCTTGGAAATTTGGGGCATGACACTTACCCTCCTCCATCCTCATGTTGGTATAGCGAGTGTGGAGCAACCTGATGTGTGCCTCAGTATGCTCTCCATACCTCCTCTCAATGGCCTCATACATTTCTTTGGCCGTTTTGTGCTTCTCAAAAAGCAACTCCATAGTAGGCTCCATAAAGGTAAGCATCGTGGTCCTTGCTCGTGCATCCTCCATCCGGAACTTCTCGTACTCTCTCTTTTGAGCAGTAGTACTATGTTCACCCAAAGGTTCAACAACTTGGTCCAACAAATGACCCAAGTCATCTAGGAACAGAATGTGATGGATGCGCCTCTTCCAGGTAACAAAATTGGTGGCATTCAACTTTTCAGTCTTTGCCAACTCACTGGAGACCATACGGGAAGCCATTGCAATTTTATGAAATCAGCAAGTGTCGCAATCAAATTGAAGATAAATATCTACAATCAATGGAATTGGACAATAAGTGTTAAACAGCACAGTTTGAATCACTAAATAACTATCAGTAATTAGATAATTAAGTGGCACAAAATACTGCTTCAAAATAAATAGTTTTTCAAATCTTTTTCCGCCGATCGATAGTGTCAAAATACTCGATCGATCACTTATCCAATCGATCGCGTCAATCTCACCGATCGATTGCAGCCAGCCGATGGTGACTTTGCACAACTTACAGTAGATACGATCGATCGTGTACTCAGCCGATCGATCGCTCTGCTTGTAATAATATATTCAATCGTAAGCCCGATCGATCGCATTTACAAGCTGATCGATCACTTCGATTGTTGCACAAAAAATAAATTTTTTCAGTAGATACGATCGATCGCAAACACTGTCGATCGATCATTTCTAACGCAATTTCGATATTGGTTTTTAACAGTAGATACGATCGATCGTTTCCCTCTTTGAAGCGACACTTCTAGTAACTACGATCGATCGCGAACGACGCCGATCGATCGTTACCAGTCGTCTTATTCGTTAGAAAACCTTTAGCGATCGATCGCGTCTGGTTAGCCGATCGATCGCCAAATCGAAAAATGCGATTTTTATTATTTTGATTGCTCAGAATTCCTCACAGATTTTTGGGAATTCTCACACCATACATGAACCGTGGCTCCGATACCACTGAAGGTTAATCAAGCCGCAGCGGAAGCGGATCTTGCGTCGTGTATGTGTCAAATTCTCCCAAATTCTGTTTGCACGAGGAATAACCTTGCACTCACAAACATAAATACACAATAGAGTACAAGTATTTTAGCAATATAAACGAACGATTATTTATATCATGAGTAATCTACAAAAATATAGGAACACATACTACTAACCTGTGGCCTTTGTGCACAAGTTCCTCCGTTCTTCATAGAGAATTATAATATGTCAGAGATCACTCTATTTGCAACCGTTCGTATGTAAATATGTGACTTGCTATACTCCACGAGTTAGCAATATCACTTCTTTGCGATTCTCCGAAGCTTTTCTTTTTGTATGATCTCCAAGATCAAATCTCACTTAAAGCAAAAGCACTTTCTTCAAGAAGAAGATGGAGAAGAAGGACTTAGGAAGAAGAAGGAGAATTACCCAAAAGGTAGGGGGACGTGAACAGTAATGTCCCCCTTTATTCCCTCATCACGGATCCCCATAATTAGGGAGTTACAACCCATCACGCAGTTTCCAATTTGGTAATTTCCAAATTGATTATTTCCAATTTGGTTATTTCCGATTCGGATGATATATTCCAAATAATTCTCTTTTTATGACCATTCTTCCAAAACGGTTATAAACAACAAAAGTGTCTCTTCCCTCTAGGTGTGGGCCCACCTGGGCCCACGGAAGCCTAACCATTTCCACAAGTTCACACACAAGGGAGGGCCGACTTCTCTCAAAATATGACAACTAATATAGGGCAAACCCATATCAATGTCTTACACTGATATGGTGCCAAAAACTACAATCTGTTTGGATACCCACAATCAACAAGATCAAATCTTCCAACGTAAAATATAATATGATAAGTAAATTGATACATAGGTAATAAATAAGCATTAAAGATAATAGAGCATGAAAACATACCCGAAGGCACGTTCAAACCTCTAGGCCTCTTCAGTGTATCCTTCATGACACGAGCGTTGAGCATCATTCGTAGACCCCTCCAAACCAGCAAGAACATAAATGAACTCCAAGTCAAATGTGGCTGCAGTTTGCACATTTTGTTAGATCTTTCCATGTTTATTTCTAAAACTGTAAATATTTGAGCCATAAATAGTAGCTTCAATGTGTGTCCCATCTATAACACCAGCAAAATCCTATATATAAGAACATGTAAATTACTTTGCACTAGATATATTTTGTAATTTTTTCTTACGGTCATAACTTCTCCCTCCAATTTCAAAGCTTGTGCCTGAAATTGTTGTGTCTTATTCCCATGGTATTTCTCATTTACTTTGGGGAAGACTCTGCCTTCATTTACTTCTTTTCTAAAGTTTCCATTATCGAGTCGATTTCCATTTTTTACCTCCTCCACAAGTAGCTTCAAAAGATAGTTTGACTCGGACATAGTCCAACATTAATATTTTGTTTTCTTTGAACCTTTGCTTGCCATTTCAGCTGCTGCTAGTGGAAGATAGAACTTAATTCATCTAACTATATTTAACAAACAAAAGAAGCCATGCGGATGGTCAACTAGCATAATGATACTTAACCATTACACCAATAGATAAGAGCCAGATAAAGGGAGGGGTGCTAATGATTATTTATGTGAATAATCAAGAAAGACATTGAATTAGACCGTTCAGGAAGAACTAAGCAGTCTCTTATTGAAATACGAAAAGAAGCAGTCTATTATTGAATGATATGAAAGGTTCTAAATTGATGGCCATTGTACCCAATAATTTTTCACTAGTTAACATGCGGCTGCCTCTTTATATATTGTGTTTATAAAGGATGTTCGCTGGCTTGGAGATGGAATTGTCGGATTGCAGATGAAAAAAATAAACAAAAATCAAAACAAGGCATGGTTGGATTCGTTCATATAAATGGCTGAGATATTATGCAAGGTCCTTGAGCAGAACTGGACTTCTTTTTGTGTTGAATGCCTCTCGACTCTCGAGTTTAACAAGAAAAGTAAAGATCATAAAAAATTGAGTTTGTTCATTCCAAAAGATATGATAGGCGTGATATTTTTCCTTTTTTAAAAATTTCAATGTTTAGCATAGAATCATTCACCAAAGATTGGTAAAAAAATACGAAGCAGGTCATTCAATGTGTGAGTATGACAAAAATTTATTTAAGGCAGATGGGAGAGAGAGAGAGAGAAATGCTTTACATACTAGAGAAGTCGTCTAGATTCATGAAAGAGACCAATTAAAAAATATATCAAGCATCATTCATATGAGTAATTAAGACAAAATTTCAATCAAGGAGGGGGGAGAGAGAAATAAAAAATAGGCACTTTGACTAGAGATGTTTTGGAAAGTTGCCACTCTGACTACCTATGATTCAGTAAAGTTGGCACACTGCTTTGATTTCTGGTTAGTTTTTCTTTTTCTTCGGATGCTTTGGATAGGAGCCGCTAGTGAAGCTTCACCAGCTCACCACGTAATGCAAATCATGTGATTTGCACAGGAAACGGCAGTAGAGTCCTATGCAAATTTTGACTTACGAGGTGGGCTGGTTAAGCTTCACCAGTGGATCCGATTTTCTTTGGATAGGGGGAAGGAAGATGCCATACTTCGCAAAAAAAAAGGACGCGAGTAGTAAAGTCGATCCAGTTTCCCAATTTCCTCCTCCCTCTCCTCTGTAGACGTGGCAAATTCCCCTTGGTGGTGATGGAAAGCTTGTGAGGCTAAACGAATTGACTTATTATAGATGCAAATGATTTTTAAAATGAACTAAAGTTAATTTCCTTAACGAAGCTCCGTTAACTATATTACATAAATTAGTCTGCCTAGCTTGCGTTGAGCACTAATGCAATGTAGGGCCCCTGGCCATCAAATCATGTCCAAGGCTGTGATCTGACAGCTAAGGGGTGTGCAATGCACTCACCTACCCACTAATTTGATATTCACTGTTGGATCAGAATACAACCACCCCAAAGGTTGGCCTCATGCTCCTTATATGAGAACGATCTCACATAAACCGGTCTCATATATATATATATATATGGAAAAATTTAAATTAGATTGCTCTCATTTAGATTAATTATATGAGCCAAATCAATTCATAGCCGTTGGATCTTGATCTGACGGCTATAAAAGTGAGTGACGGTTCACACTCACCTACCCACTGATTTGATACCTGCCGTTGGATCGAAATCAAACGACCCAAAAGATTGGCCTCATGCTCCTTATGTGATAACGATCTCATATAAACCGATCTCCATGTATGTATATATATATATATATATAGAGAGAGAGAGAGAGAGAGAGAGAGGGAGAAGTTTAAATGAGATCGCTCTCATTTGGCTTATGATGAAGCGGTTCAAGTTGTAGCCGCTGGATCTTGATCTGACGGCTATAAGGGTGAGTGATGGTTCACACTTACCTACCCACTGATTTGATATCCGTCGTTGGATCGAAATCTAACGACCCAAAAGATTGACCTCATGCTCCTTATATGATAACGATCTCATATAAACTGATCTCTATGTATATATATAGAGAGAGAGACAGAGAGAGAGATGGAGGGAAAAGTTTAAATGAGATCGCTCTCATTTGGCTTATACGAGGCCGGTTCATGTTGTAGCCATTGGATCTTGATCTGACGGTTACAAGGGTGAGTGGTGGTTCACACTCACCTACCCACTGTTTTGATACCCACCATCGGATCAGAATCCAACCACTCAAAAGGTTGACTTCATGCTCCTTATATGAGAATGATCTCATATAAACCGTCCTTATATATATAGGAAAAAATTAGCCTGCGGGTATCCGCAGGCTGAATTTCTGCCGATGAGTTATCACATGTCCGTCAGATCCCCATTTTATAGATATTTTATGTACCTCTAAAACTGGGCTTTAACACGCCCCTAACCACCCACGAAAAGGAGAACCCACGGCAGGCTTCTGGGGGTAGCTGACAGCACTGGCCACATACGTCGTCATGCCCCAGCCCGCACAGCCTTCACTCAGCCCCAGTTGCGCCATTGCACCGACACGCAATGGCCCTCCCATGGAAGTTCCGGTGGCTAGCTTCCCTGACCCTCTACCATTCTCCTCGATCCAGTGGCGCCACCAATTGCCACAAACTTCATCCGACATCAAAGAACGTGTCATGCCCCAGCCCACGACCCTCCCTCTGGCGCAAATCATCGTACATTGGCTGAATTGCAAACATTTCTGCCTCATCATCCAACATTGAGCGAAGCAATTGCAAATCCACAAATTTTTTCGCTTGGACAACCCAGTGAGTTTCCCTTTTACATCCAAATTGTTGCAGTTTTTCGCTTCTTGCTGATGGAGTAATTATTTTGTTGCTTTAGTTTGGATTTCTTTTTGGATTGTTTTTATCATAAAACTGGGCTTTCATTTCTCCGAGTATGTTGAAAAAAAGGGCTTTTTTTATGTATGGTTTTTCATTTATCGTTTTTAGGAAAGATTTGTTGTTTGAGTTGTGCATAGTAGATGTTTTAACTTTTAATGCTATCCACCATGTCCAATAGCAGAATAGTTGGGGTCAAGTGCATAGGATAATGGTAAATGAGTCTATCTGTCATTTCCTTGTCTCATAATGAAACGATCATCACCAAGATTACTAATCAATCGAGACAGATATTGTCCGGGAATCGGGGTAAGTGGTTTGGCTAATTTAGGACATGGATCGTGAGAAATAGCCACTATAACTCAAAATGCTTAGGCTTCAAAGATTCGGAGCTGATTTTGACTGGAAATTAATCGCCAATATTTGACATGAACTCACTTATCAAGTAGGGTAATGGAGCCGCAACGGAAGCGGAACTTGCGTCGTGTATGTGTCAAATTCTCCCAAATTCTGTTTGCACAAGGAATAACCTTGCACTCACAAACACAAATACACAATAGAGTACAAGTAATTTAGCAATATAAACGAACGATTATTTATATCATGAGCAATCTACAAAAGTACAGGAACACATACTACTAACCTGCGGCCTTTGTGCCCAAGTTCCTCCATTCTTCGTAGAGAATTATAATATGTCAGAGATCATTCTATTTACAACCGTTCGTGTGTGAATATGTGACTTGCTATACTCACTTCCTTGCGATTCTCCGAAGGTTTTCTTTTTGTATAATCTCCAAGATCAAATCTCACATAAAGCAAAAGCACTTTTTTTCAAGAAGATGGTCTCTAAGAGAAGAAGAAGAACACCCAAAGGTAGGGGGACGTGAACAGTAACGTCCCCCTTTATTTCCTCTTCACGGATCCCCATAATTGGGGAGTTACAACCCATCACGCAGTTTCCAATTTGGCAATTTCTAAATTGGTTATTTCCAATTTAGGTATTTCCGATTCAGGTGATACATTCCAAATAATTCCCTTTTTATGACCATTCTTCCAAAACGGTTACAAACAACAAAAGTGTCTCTTCCATCAAGGTGTGGGCCCACCTGGGCCCACGGAAGCCTAACCATCTCTACAAGTTCACACACACAAGGGAGGGCCGACTCCTCTCAAAATGTGACAACTAATATGGGACAAACCCATATCAATGTCTTACATCCCCCACTATGGGTTCTGTGCTCATATTTGTGATCCAACAGTGACTCGTGCACTAGTCCTGCCGTAATCCAAAACTATGAACATGTTTTACAAATAGATCCGTTGTTAAGGCCTTCGTTAACGGATCAGCTAACATCTCAACTGTAGGAAGATGACTCACTGTCAACTTTCTCCGTTGTAGCATGTCAAACACATAAAAGTAATGCACCTCTATGTGCTTAGCTCAGGAACTGATCTCCCCATTATGGAGTGTCGACACTGTTGCCAAATTATCACAATAAATTTAGACAGGAGCATCAGTCCACTCTTCTAGCTGTAACCCATCTAGAAATTCTTTAATCCAAACTGCCTCGGAAGCTGCCAAACTGCATGCAACAAACTCAGCTTTCATCGTGGACTTAGTAACGCATTTCTGCTTCTTACTAGCCCATGATACGGCGGCGCCACCAAGCATAAAAACATAACCGGCAGTGGATTTCCTGTCATCCTTACACCTGGCATAGTCCGAATCACTATAGCCTTCCAATGACAGGTTCTTGGCTTGATATGTGAGTTTCATATCCATGGTACCCAACAGATATCTGAACACCCGCTTAATAGCCTGCCAGTGTTGCATACCTGGGTTATCCTGATATTGACTCACAAGGCTTACTACAAAAGCCAAATCAGGTCGAGTGCAGTTCATGGCATACATCAAGCTGCCAATAGCCTGCGCATATGGCACATATTGCATCTTCAGACGTTCCTCGTCTGATGCAGGTGCCATTCTCTCGGACAAAACTGTCCCTTTATAGATGGGCGAATCTATGATCTTCCAACCAATCACGCCAAAGTGTTTCAAGACACTCTCAATGTATGATTCTTGTGATATACTTAGCCTCCTCACTTTTCTATCTCTCTCAATCTTCATCCCGAGGATGTAAGATGCTTCACCCATATCTTTCATTTCAAATTAGGTCTTGAGCCATTCTTTAAGACTGAGAATCATACTAGTGTCATTCCCCATCAATAATATGTCATCTACATATAGTGACAATATCATAAATCTACTCTCATCTCTAAAAGAGTATACACAATGGTCATAGTCATTGGCCACAAAGCCATAGTCACTTATCACCTTGTGAAAAGTGAAATACCATTGTCTTGGCGATTGCTTCAGTCCATACAATGATTTAATAAGCTTGCACACCTTTGTTTCCTCTCCGGAACAACAAACCCCTAGGGTTGTTCCATGTAAATCTCCTCCTCTAAATCACCATTTAGGAAGGCAGTCTTTACATCCATCTGGTGCAACTCTAAATCTAAGTATGACACAATTGCCAACAAACATCGGATCGAGATGAACCTAGACACAGGAGAATACGTCTCCTTGAAGTCTATGCCCTCTACTTGTGTGAAACCTTTCGCCACAAGTCTAGCTTTGTACTTCTCTATTGATCCATCAGCTTTGAGCTTCTTCTTGAAGATCCACTTACACCCTATGGGTTTCCGTTCGTTTAGTAAGTCAACAATCTCCCAGACTTTGTTCTTCAAGATCGAATCCATTTCCTCTTGAATAGCTTTTTTCCATTCCTTGGAATCTGGACTACTCATAGCCTGCTCAAATGTGACTGGATCACTGAGTACACGTTCATCTATCGATATCTCACCTTCACCAAGCATGGCATAGTAATCCTTCAACAAAACTGAAGGTCTACGCTCTCTCGATGCTCGAGTTTCAACATCCTAATTGGATGTGTTACCTATCACTTCTTCATTACTAGTGACAGTAACTTTCTCTTTTTCTATCTCAAAGAGTTTCACTTTCTGACTAGGAGTTTTAAGGTCTATATCTTCCTCAAGAAAATAAGCATCTCTAGACTCTATAACCCCCACTGTCCCATCATCATGGTGTACTACAAAACGATACCCTTTCGAATGGTCACAATAACCAATAAAATTACATTTTATGGTCTTGGGATCCAACTTAGTTCTTAGTTGATCAGGTACCCTCACATGGGCCTTTGACCCCCACACTCTCAAGTTCGAAAAGTTTGGACGTCTTCCCGTCCATAACTCATACGGGGTCAATTTGATCGACTTAGAAGGTATTCGATTTAGTACATAGACAGCGGTGTCTAGTGCTTCTCCCCAAAACTGCATTCCTAGTTCAGAGTGGTTTAACATAGATCTTACCCTGTCCATCAATGTCCTATTACGTCTTTCAGCGACTCCATTCTGCTGAGGGGTATACGGTAAAGTATATTGATGCACTATTCCTTGGTTTGTACAATAGTCCTTGAACAAATCAGATGTGTACTCACCACCTCTGTCTGTTCTCAGAACTTTAATCTTCCGTCCTAATTGGTTCTCAACCTCAGCCTTAAATTCCTTGAATTTTTCTAAGGCATCAGACTTTCTCGATAACAAGTACACATAACCATATCTCGAATAGTCATCTATGAATGTAATAAAATACATCATTCCCCTTTGAGTCTTGACGTTTATAGGTCCACAAATATCTGAGTGAATGACCTCTGAAAGGTCAATTGCTCGTTGCCCTTTTGGAAAGGGTTGCCTAGTCATTTTGCCAGATAAACAATCTTCACACACGCGCAAATTATCACTTATTCTAGGTAGTAACCCACTACCTGACATTCGGTGTAATTTTGTCGCATTCACATGACACAGGCGTAAATGCCACAACAATGCATTATCCACATAACAAGCAACAATATACTCAGAATCGGTTATTTGATTAATATTAGCAAAGTCATTGGAAACATCAAGTTTGAATAAACCATCCACAAGAGAAGCAGTGAATAAAACATTATTCTTCTGTCCCACAGTTCCCTTGACACCTTTGAATCGGACTTCAAATCCCTTTTGAGTCAACAAAGGAATTGAAATAAGATTCCTACGAATAGTAGGTGTAAACAAGACATCTGTGAGAACCAGTGTGTTTCCCCCTAAAAGAGGAACACGAATAGAGCCAATCCCCAGCACGTCACAATAGGTATTATTCCCCATGTAGATCTTGTGCTCTCCGGGACTAATCTCTTTCATCTCAGCAAAAGTCTCCTTTGCCATGGCCACATGATGGGTTGCCGAGTCAAGCCACCAACCTCTAGTATTAGTGTTCACAATCAGTGCCTCAGAAATCATACACACTATGTCCTTTCCTCCACCCTGTTGTTTATTTTTCTCGTTGCCCTGGGAGCCATTAGGACAATTCCTGCTAAAGTGACCCATCTGGCCACAAGTAAAGCAGGCTCCCTTCTTCTTGTTTTTGGCCTTTTCTCCACCTTGGAATTGAGGCTTCTTTCCTTTCCTCTTGAAGTTCTTCTTTGAGGTGCCTGCATAGGACCCACCTTTCTTAGAGCCAACATGGTGAGCAAGGTTGGCAGATGTATTAGAGGCCCTCATATGCTCTCTCCTTTCCTGCTCCAAGCCCAGCTTGGCAGTAAGGTCTTGAAGTTCTTCTTTGAGGTGCCTGCATAAGACCCACCTTTCTTAGAGCCAACATGGTGAGCAAGGTTGGCAGATGTATTAGAGGCCCTCATATGCTCTCTCCTTTCCTGCTCCAAGCCCAGCTTGGCAGTAAGGTCATCGAGATTGAGTTTCTTGTCACTCGGGTTCAACGCCACCACAACTGCTTCCCATGATGGAGGGAGGCTAGTGAGTATCGTAGACACTTGGACTCCCAATGAAATTGGATCTCTAAGCATCTCCAACTCACTAGCTATAATGGTCATGGCATTTATGTGCTCAAGCACATTTTTGCCCTCCTCCATCCTCATGTTGGTATAGCGAGTGTGGAGCAACCTGATATGTGCCTCAGTATGCTCTCCATACCTCCTCTCAATGGCCTCATACAATTCTTTGGCCGTTTTGTGCTTCTCAAAAAGCAACTCTATAGTAGGCTCCATAAAGGTAAGCATCGTGGTCCTTGCTAGTGCATCATCCATCTGGAACTTCTCATACTCTCTCTTTTGAGCAGCAATACTATGTTCACCCGAAGGTTCAACAACTTGGTCCAACAAATGACCTAAGTCATCTAGGAACAGAATCTGACGGATGTGCCTCTTCCGGGTAACAAAATTGGTAGCATTCAACTTTTTAGTCTTTGCCAACTCACTGGAGACCATACGGGAAGCCATTGCAACTTTTATGAAATCAGCAAGTGTCACAATCAAATTGAAGATAAATATCTTCAATCAATGGAATTGGACAATAAGTGTTAAACAGCACAGTTTGAATCACTAAATAACTATCAGTAATTAGATAATTAAGTGGCACAAAATACTGCTTCAGAATAAATAGTTTTTCAAATCTTTTTCTGCCGATCGATCGTGTATAGATACCCGATCGATCGCTTATTCGATCGATCGCGTAAATGTCACCGATCGATCGCAGCCAGCCGAAGGTGACTTTGCACAACTTACAGTAGATATGATCGATCGTGTATTCAGCCGATCGATTGCTCTGCTTGTAATGATATATTCAATCGTAAGCCTGATCGATCGTGTTTACAAGCCGATCGATTGCTTCGATTGTTGCACAAAAATTAATTTTTCCAGTAGATACGATTGATTGCAAACACTGCCGATCGATCGTTTCCAATGCAATTTCGATATTGGTTTTTAACAGTAGATACGATCGATCGCAATTACTTCCAATCGTTTCCCTCTTTGAAGTGACGCTTCCAGTAACTACGATCGATCGCGAACGGCGCCGATCGATCGTTACCAGTCGTCTTCTTCGTTAGAAAACCTTTAGCGAACGATCGCGTCTGTTAGCCGATCGATCGCTAAATTGAAAAATGCGATTTTTAATATTTTGATTGCTCAGAATTCCTCACAGATTTTTGGGAATTCTCACACCATACACGAACCGAGGCTCCGATACTACTGTAGGGTAATGGAGCCGCAGCGGAAGCAGATCTTGCATCGTGTATGTGTCAAATTACCCGAAATTCTGTTTGCACAAGGAATAACCTTGTACTCACAAACACAAATACACAATAGAGTACAAGTAATTTAGCAATATAAATGAACGATTATTTATATCATGAGCAATCTACAAAAGTACAGGAACACATACTACTAACCTGCGGCCTTTGTGCCCAAGTTCCTCCGTTCTTCGTAGAGAATTATAATATGTCAGAGATCACTCTATTTGCAACCGTTCGTGAGTGAATATGTGACTTGCTATACTCACTTCCTTGCGATTCTCCGAAGCTTTTCTTTTTGTATGATCTCCAAGATCAAATCTCACATAAAGCAAAAGCACTTTTTTTCAAGAAGATGGAGAAGATGGTCTCTAAGAGAAGAAGAAGAACACCCAAAGGTAGGGGGACGTGAACAGTTACGTCCCCCTTTATTTCCTCTTCACGGATCCCCATAATTGGGGAGTTACAACCCATCACGCAGTTTCCAATTTGGCCATTTCCAAATTGGTTATTTCCAATTTGGGTATTTCCAAATCGGGTGATACATTCCGAATAATTCCCAAAACGGTTACAAACAACAAAAGTGTCTCTTCCATCAAGGTGTGGGCCCACCAGGGCCCACGGAAACCTAACCATCTCCACAAGTTCACACACACAAGGGAGTGCCAACTCCTCTCAAAATGTGACAAGTAATATGGGACAAACCCATATCAATGTCTTACAGAAGGGAAGCTGCTTCCACACCAGGATTTTATAAAAGCAAAAAAAGGTCCACTAATGTGAAAAAGAAGTACCCTCAGCATTTTCATTTTCATTTTGGTGAAAAAGAATTGATGTAAAGTTTCATCATTTTCATTTTAGTTTTTGTTATTCACTTCAGCTTCAAAGTCGCAATCTCAGTTGCACATCTTTTTTTCCCCCGCATACGAGGCATAGACCCTCGGTTACACACATAACACATCTGGAAATAGGTCTGCTAAACCGGCCTTTATTTATTTAATTAGTGTTCATAATCTTCATCTAATTATTGATGAAATATGCTCAAAAGTAATCAGTTGAAGGAGAAAAAAATTATATGCACATAAACATAAATGACAATCAGAAAATCAGCTAATAGATCTGTAGAATAATGCTTTCTTCACCTGAATTGAATCAAATCGAATTGATAGTCATTTCTCGTTATCATTCACATATGTAGTTGCACGTGGCTTTGATATAATTTATGTATGAAGTTCAACTTATGGATAGAGAAATTAGTACTTGAAAGGAATAGATGAACTAGGAAATCTCCAGAGCATAGGTTTCATGCCACTGTTTTTCAATACACACAACAATTATTTGCCATGCAAGTGTTGCATTTCTTAGGATAATGCTGACTGATTCCTTGTGTTAGTACATGCACTTAGATTTTTTTAATGTGTTTGGTGTTTGTAATGTCACTAACGTAGTTGACTGTTCATAGGTTGACATATATCTGCATAAATTATTCAAGGGAATGGCTCTTTAGCTTAATGGGAAACCACTCGGGAATCATATTCCTAAGAACATGGTGGTTCCAGTCCACCAAGAGCCCAGTTAACTCCTAAATTTTTTGGCTGTTTCATGTAGTTAGCTATTCCCCTAACATCACTTCTTGCATGATCTTTTAGAAAGTATCTTTCAAAGCAACAGGGGAAAAATGTGTCTAGAAAAACTTTATGCAGTTTCGTCTGATTAAAAATGCTTGATTCCTTTTTATGAAATATGGAGGCACCATGAAGTCCAAGATCTTCAATATGGTGACAGATTTTGGCCAGAGGTTTTAATATTCACTGGTAGGAAGTTTGCAGCCTGAAACATGCAAGTTCTTGAAGCTTGAGTGAGTATCTCTCTGCTAGGGCTGCAAGTCCATTATCTGTGTAGTAAGAAACATGACAAAATTTTAAGCAAGTCCATTATCTGACTTCCCTCATTGGCATTTCCACAAACAATTTGACTATCAACTCCATGCCGCTCAAATGTGGAATCTCCAACAACATTGGTCCTATGTTCGAACAAAGAACCTTCCTGCTAGAGAAATTGGCTTATAATTTCAACTACCGCTACCCCCTTCAACAATTGAATTGCTCTTTCATATGTTCTTTCAGATTCCTGCAAATTGAACAATATGGAAGCATGTCCTTTCATATTTCTCCAACTAAACCATATTTGAGCAAGTATTTTTTTAGATCCTTGCATATTGAACAATATTAAAACAACCACTTAATTATTGCTTTTATTGGCTCTTGGTGGAATCGAACCACCATTTTCTTGGTAGTAGGTGATGAAAAAAAAAGTGCTCTACCAGTTTAGCTAAAGAGCCATATCGTCCAGTATTTTTGTTTTTGCCTATTAATTAGTAACAACTATTTTCCATCATATATACAAGAAATGAAAGACTATACACTGATATTCACTTGACTAAATTGAGTATCATAATCAAAACGATTTGCACTAATACTACTTGTTTCTACCTGCTTACTTACAAAACATATGTTAGCAAGAGATTTCACATGCTTATTAGACACATTTCGACAATCACTGATGACAAGGGCTACTACCCTGCCTTAAAGCATCTTTCCACATCTTCTCCACAATTCGCACTTGCATTCATATCTCCCATACGACCATTGCCCTTCCGACTTTCATGCTGCAAGATCCATCTCTCTATGATTTTTTCATTCTTTGTCTTACTATGAGGCTGCTCCTTAGTAGAAAAATACCCCAGCGGAATTCCTTCAACTTCTGAAGCCCGAGGAGCCACATCATAAACAGCTGATCTCTCGGTAGGTATCACATCAATAGTTAATGGATCAAGGTTGCTCTGGAACCAGACAACTAAATCTAATCATGGAGAAAAAGCCAAATTTGAACAGACAACTCCATTTCTCTGTACGTCTCACACTTAAAAACTAAATTTAATGAGAAATAAATATTGAAAAACAAATTCATCCAAATTAAACACAAAGCAAACCTGTGCATCCTCAAGGGCGATTGTAGTCGTACTACCCCATATAATTTCAGTAATCTCACAAACCACGAGGTTGACAACTTCTGCATGAGAATCGAGCAACTGGTTCTTTTGAAAGCTGGCTCACTGTGTCTCTTGAAGAAAGCCATTGTGACTTCCCTTACTGGCATTTCTACAAATAGTTGGGCTACTAACTCCATGTCGCCCCATGCTTTGATGCGGAGTCTCCAACACCAGTCGTCCCATGCTTTGATGCTTCATATGCTGTTTTTTCAAAACTGAGGTTTTCAGTACCTACGATGATCTCCTTAATCTCTTGAAACAGAGAGCTACCATCAATCTCTCCTCCACTCAAAACTGAGCCACAATCCTTGGTAGGATGGCTAATGCGGTTGTTGCACAAGGCAGAAAGATGAAAACTTTGGAATACTTAGAGGAATGGAGAAGGGGATAACGGAGGCATGAGAAAGTCCAAACTGAATTGAAGATGGTACCACCCCGACAGAAAGTACACAGTTGGCCATCTCTTTCTTCCATGGGATCTTTCCTGGCTGGCGTTCACCACCGGCGCATGCAAAATGACCTTCATTGCCATGGCCGACAGTGGCCTTGAGGTTGTTGGATGGACGGGGCAGCAAGGAGCGTCTCGGGGAGGAGGGCAGGGGTCGACGAGGCAGAGTGGGGAGAGTTTATTTACTGACCCTACTGGGTTAAGGTTTTGACCCAGTCAGAGAAGATAGGCTGCGAGATTATGATCCAACCATTAATGAAAACTCATCCGCAGAAAAAGAGGGTGCGAGTACCTGCAGGCTAAGTGCCCTTTTATATATATATAGAGAGAGAAATGCTACAGTGAGCAGCCCATGTTTGTGAGCAGTATGAGCAGCTCACTGTTTGTCTGTTGATGGACGATCTTGCGTCCTACATGAACCAATCGTGTTATTTCTAAACGAAAATTTTAAATTCTCATCCTACCCTCCCCCCTCCGCCTTCTTCTCTCCCGCTGAAAAGGCAGGCGACTACTGTCGTCCCCGCCGGTGAACTCGGACCTGCCTCTGCCGGCGACTACTGGCGTCTATTGCCTCCAGCCACCTGTGATATGGGGGGCACCACCATACTTGGCCGCACCTCTACACGCGGTTGTGCATCTCTCTCCGCCAACACACTAAGGTATACCTCTCCCAAGCTTCAGTTGGCCTCTGCAGGTGACCTTGGACCCAACTTGGATGAAAGGTATCAGTTTTACACTTTGTTTCTGCTGAAATCTTTTCTCGTTTCTCTTTTCTAGGTTTTCATCCCAATCTTGAGCCGTTACTCTCCCTCCGCCTCCCTCTCCCCCTTCTCTCCCGCTGCTCGCTCGTCTCGACAGAGCCTCACAGAAGACGATCTCTCACCGGTGGGGTCTCACTCATAGCATCCCCGCCCCGAGATTCCCATCTTCATCCCTCTTTTCTCTCCCATCTTCATCTCCTTCTGAAACTCCCTATCGACCCCGACGCTCCGAACGCCTCCCTTGATTGCTCTCACGTTCGTGCCCGCTCCATCGCTCTTGCGTTCGCTCCATCGCAACATATGATTGGCCGCCGGCAAGACTGATGAGGTAAAAGAGTGTTGTTGTTTATGGTAAAAAATTATGGGTTCTTCATTTTAGGGGATTTTGTGCACATTTGGTGCTTATCAATTTGCTTGAGAAGATAGAGTGGCCTACAATGCTATTTTTTTCTTTCAGTAGACAGTTTTGTTTGTGTACATTATCAAAGAGGTGCTTACGATCACTAATCGGGCATATTGTAAAGCACTATAGAGCTCCGAAGTTTGGTAAAGCTCTATATGACTTCACTGCTGTTTGCACCTGAGACTTATGATCTATTTGATGACATCATCCTTCTCTCTGATGGACAAATAGTATACTAGGGCCCTCGTGGATAAAAACTTTTTGAATCAATGGGTTTCAAATGCCCTGCAAGGAAGGGAGTTGCAGGCTTTTTACAGAAAGTGAGTTCAGAAATTACTTAGTTCACTTAAATAGTGTCAACATATAACTGTAAGTGTGATCCACAAGTAATATTTATGTATGCACTAACAGGTGATTTCAAAACATGATCAACAACAATACTGGTTCCGCAAAGATGAACCTTACTATTACATCGTGGTCAAGATATTTGCTGATGCGTTTCAATCATTCCATGTCAGTCAAAGATTCGGTGATGATATAAGCACCCTGTTTGATAGAAGCAAGAGCCACACTACAGCTTTGAGTACTTCAAAATATGGGATTAGCGAGAGAGAGCTGTTGAAAGCCTGCGCTTCAAGGGAATTGTTGCTGATGAAAAGGAACTCATTTGCCTATATATTTAAAATGATGCAAGTAATTATCTGCTCTAACGTACTTCTTAAGCTGTAAATTAATAAATCTATTAAGTAATTAAGCTATAAAATGATGCATTTTAATCTTACTTGTATGGACTAATTATGTTGTTATCTGCTTGCACATCTAAATTCATTTGAAATACATGCTATATGGTGGATCTTTAGCTCAAGTTGGAAGAGCACTCAAGAAGTGGGTGACACTCCATTCTTGAGAGGTGGTGGTTCAAATCCACCAAGGTCCTTGTAAAGGCACTTCAAAGAAAAAGGCCCTTGTAAAGAGGTGAAATATAAGATTTCACATAGTAAGAATTATGGAGATACAAGTATGCATTGTTCATTCTTAAATTTTTTGTCATCCATCAGTATTTGTTGCTTGTAGAGAAAGTGGCTATTCATCTACTCAGTATTTATGGAGCCATTCTTTCTATATTTGTAGACAGACATGACTGGCAGTTGTAATAGGCAAAAAAAATCCATTGCCCTCGAGTTGTACTTCCGGGCTCCAGCTTTCTTCCAGCTTTTGAAACTTTTACATAGTGATGAGTTTTATGCCAATCGCAGTAAAGGGGATTAAAATGTGTATGCCATAGTAGGACTGAGTTATCATGCCTTGTATAAACCTTATGAAGGACCAATTAGAGCATTTATAGGGCTCTTGGTGGACTCGAACCACCATGTTCTTAGGAATATGATTCCCAAGTGCTTTCCCCATTAAGCTAAAGAGCCATTCCCTTGAATAATTTATATAGATATATGTCAGCCTATGAACACTCAACTACATTAGCAACATTAGAAACACAAAACACAAAAAAAACCAAAGTGCATAGACTAACACGAGGAATCAGTCAGCATTATCCTGAGAAATACAACAATTTCATGGCAAATAATCGTTATGAAAGATATTTTTTGAAACTGCCCCAATGATTTCCTATTCTTCAGCATGATATAGTCCAAACCACCTTGCATCCATGTCTCTAAAGTTGGTTTCTCAACTACAGCATATTCATGTATGACATAATTATACAAACTGAAGACAGAGAAGTGTACATCTCTTACTCTTCGATGTAAACCATGTAGTTGGTATTCTTAGTAGCCTTTACAGTCATCAAAGTTCTGATACTGTATATTTTTTTTTACCTCGGCCTCTTTTGCCTTCCACTTTAAAAGCTGTCTTCTTCATTCTCCTTTTCTTACCTCCCTAGGAATTCAACTGTATTGATGTATGTCACTCCAACTCTGCATCTCACTTACTGTTGGATAAGAGCTCTCAAGAAACAAACCAATTGGATGATCACTCATTGCCATCTTGTTCCCTGTATCAAACCCACAACCACCATTCTTTGAGCTCTCTAATGCCTGGATAAGAGCTCTTTATATATATGTGAAATTGTTCTACATAAAAATTAGCTCGTCAATGATAACTCATGTAACTTGCTCATCAGTTAACACATATTCTTATCTCTAATGCCTGGATAGTGACAGTTGTTTGTCTCAATTTATTTGTCACATCACCAGAAAATTTCGATAAATGAAGCAGGATTTCAGCAGCTGAGGTTTTGGGATTAGAGTAAAATTCA
Organism: Houttuynia cordata; assembly: GCA_039654745.1. Taxonomy (NCBI): domain Eukaryota; kingdom Viridiplantae; phylum Streptophyta; class Magnoliopsida; order Piperales; family Saururaceae; genus Houttuynia; species Houttuynia cordata. Next base: position 54,998,246 of record CM077503.1, read on the forward strand.
AGAGCAAAATGAAGTCTAAAATGTAGAAAATGTGAAAAATTTGTAGATTTCAGCTATTGAAAGCAGAGGGTAGTGCTTTTTCCTTGCACTAGTGACTAAAATATTGTTTTGGCACTACCTCAGAAGATCGGAGATCTCTTGGAAACCCATTTTTGACTCCAAACAAAAGAAGAAGAAAAAAAAGCAAAGCAAAAGAAGCTAGCATGTTTAACTGACTCAGACCAATCCTAGTTCCTTCTACCTTAAGATAAGACGATGAAAAGTTTTCACAAAACCTCCATCTATTTCATTCCTATTTCTGCCATTTAAGGCATAAAATTGAGTAACAGCTCAAGATTGGGATGAAAACCTAGAAAAGAGAAAAGAGAAAAGATTTCAGTGGAAACAAAGTGTAAAACTGATACCTTTCATCCAAGTTGGGTCCAAGGTCACCTGCAGAGGCCGACTAAAGCTTGGGAGAGGTACACCTTAGCGTGTTGGCGGAGAGAGATGCACAACTGCGTGTAGAGGTGCGGCCAAGTATGGTGGTGCCCCCCATATCACGGGTGGCTGGAGGCAATAGACGCCAGTAGTCGCCGGCAGAGGCAGGTCCAAGTTCACCGGCGGGGACGCCAGTAGTCGCCTGCCTTTTCAGCGAGAGAGAAGAAGGCGGAGGGGGAGGGGGAGGGTAGGATGGGAATTTAAAATTTTCGTTTAGAAATAACACGATTGGTTCACTCAGCGCCTCACTGTAGGATGCAAGATCGTCCATCAACGGACAAACAGTGAGCTCCTCATGCTGTTCACAAACATGGGCTTCTATATATATATATATATATATATATATATATATATAGAGGACAGTTTACATGAGATCGCTCTCATATAAGGAGCATGAGGCCAATCTTTTGAGCCATTGGATTCCGATCCGATGGTGGATATCAAATCAGTGGGTAGGTGAGTGTGTCACATCATAGGGTAGGTGAGTTCCATGTAGCTATTTGTAGCCGTCAGATCAAGATCCAATGGCTACAAATGGAATTGGCCTCATATAAGCTATATGAGAGCGATCTCATTTAAACTTTTTCCATATAGGGAGGGGTTTACATGAGATCGTTCTCATATAAGGAGCATGAGGCCAATCTTTATAGCCGTTGGATTCCGATCGGAGGATGGATATCAAATAAGTGGGTAGGTGAGTGTGTGACATCATGAGTTAGGTGAGATCATTATAGCTATTCATAGCCGTTAGATCAAGATCCAACGGCTACGATTTAAACTGGCCTCATATAAGCCATATGAGAGCGATCTCATTTAAACTTTTCCATATATATATATATATATATCCAGCCATGCTCCCATGTAAAAGTAGATTAGTTTTCATTGTTACTAGCTTTGTGATGGAACATGGTTATATTAATATTTCATTTGTAACCATCATGTCATGAAGCCAATCCACATATTTGGAAAGGTGCATGATGAATATGATGATGTTGAATTTTCTTATTATTATCTCCTCTTTGGAGGGTTGCGTGAGGAATTGCATTTGGCGTAAAAGTTTGCCACTATGTTTCTTCGTATGGATTCTGTACTATTTTGATTCCGATAAGAGTCAAATGCAGTATATAATCCATGCCGCCAACCTCAAATAGTTGTGATAAAGCATATATATATATATATATATATACTTTGGGTCATTCACATGATAGGTAGGGAAGAAGATCGATTTTGTGTCCACGCTAGGGCATGGGGCCCACGACCATACAACGTGCAAGTGCATAATTTTTTTCTTAATGTCACGCCCTGAAATTCCCAACTCGTCAGAGTGCAAAAGACAACCCTTATACGAGAATACTTGAAGCCAAAAACTTGAGATGCGACCGAATACTCGATCATCCATTCAATTACACCATCATGAAAGGATATATAATTGGTAACATTCAGTCTTATGAATCAAAATCATTAATACTATGAAATGAAAATCCATAGATCTGAAATTACTTTACAATAAAAGTCATTAAAATATCCAAATATAAAAACCATTAAAAGTTTTCGGAACACATGCCATTAACACCATAACTATTTAATCATAATAAAAGATAAATTGTAAGTCTTTCCAACTGCAGTCTTTAAGCTTTTCCTTTAACTACAACTTGCCCAGGTCTATTCCTTTTTACGCTTGCATCACAGGATGCATGAGTATTCCGAAGAAATACTTAGTAGGATGTAGAAACCCATAAGAACAAAAAAACACAATAAATGACAGGAATAGGGTTTAACAGTAGACAATTGAGTACTTGACAGAATTTGAACTGAGCATCAAGAATTCATTTACCTGAGGAATAGTATCATTCATAAAGACTCCCAAACATCGAAAGTGCAAGGAGAGATCATCATTCATTAATGACTTCAAACATTGAAAATATAAGAAGAGATTATCACTCATCAAGACTCCAAACATTAAAAGTGTAAGGAGGATTATCTGTCACGCCCCAAATGTCCAAGGCCCAATTTACGTGGAAGCGACAACCAATGACGGTCATAGGGTAGGAAACCTGAGACTGACCGAATACTCAAGACTTCTATTGTACCATTTAAATATCATGGGACTTACAGGATCAATATGACTTAAACAATATTCACTTACAAAAAAATACAGATAACTGAAAAGGAATCTAATTAATTATTACATTAACAGAATTTGTCTCAACAAAACTTAAAATAAAACGGCGCGTAGGCCGCGAGTTCAATCAACAAAACATAAAATCATAAATAAAGAGGCAATTCTTCTGCACTCCTGCATTCATCAGCTCCATCAAAACACTAACACTTCTTATCCTTCCCAATTCCTACATCAGAGGATGCATGAGTATTCCATAGGAAATACCCAGTAGGATACAAAACCCACACTGGTATAAAATAGAATGAAAGAAGACTCCAAAAATAGATATAGGTCAAAAGACTCAGGTTCAGCAAATACCAAGTTTGCTTACCTGGAAACAACTATCCTTCAAGTCACCTCATAGTCAAGGAAGGTTAAGATCAATATCAGAGACTCCAAACTTACGTAGAGTAATGGAGGTAAGGTAATAACATCTACTCCGGACATCCAAAGTGTCGGAGGTATCAATTTCTGCTCTCAAGTTTGTCCATTTCCTCTATGGACATCAATTACCAGAACATCCTAGAGGTTCTACAGAGGAACCCGGCCATGCGTCTAGGGATGCTGGCCCCATCGGTGCTTACGGGCACAATAGGCGGAGATTGCAGACCTTCCGTAATGTCATACAATCTAATGCGCACGCATTTGCCGTCATCGGCTGAACTACAGAGGTTCATCAATATCGGAGATCTCGCAAGATCTAGCGATGGCTCGTGAGCATACTATGATTCCGACTAAGAGTTCTCATAAACGACTCAAAGCGGAGAAACAGTTCTTGGAAACATCTGGGCCTTATCATTAAGAGGCTTAAGTCAAGGCTTTCTGATTTCGACTCTTCGTAGAAGTAGAAAGTAAGGTTCAACCATAACTCGAATTGACTCACTAAGGAGTGTTGCTAACTCAGAATGGATAAGTTTGGGGACTCGACTGAGACCCGACTAAAATGACTCATCAATGAGACACACCACGAGGTTCGCCAAAAGTCCATGTTCCGCCGTCTTCATCGTCATACCTAACCCTAGAGTTGACGATCCCCGACACAGAATAATTTGAATGACGTGTCTCAGATAGACCACGTCAGAGATTTCGAATAAGTTTCAAGCTTTGAATACTCTTGAGTCATGAATAACCCAAGAGAGGAAACAAAAAGGATAATTATCATGGGACACCACGTTCGACTCTAAGACCCTTGATATTCTTGTAGGGTTACTGTTCTCAGTACCTTATAAGTCTTATTATACTTAATTAAAGTCTTAAGTATTATCTTAACTCATGTTTCATAGTATTATTAGGGTTTTCAAGTCTTTTAAAACCAGAAATAGGGTTCTGTCCAAAACAGAACAGCCCAATTCAATTGGTCACCACGCTCTGTACACAGCGAACTAATCAACAAAATTTTTATCTCAAATAGCCTCAGGTGTCTATTTTACATATTGATAAATGGATTAATTTTTGGATTATTTTACAATTAGTTATAATTTTTAGAGTAGGGGTCATCTGCGCAGGATTACTCCTGGCCGAGGTTAATTAACTTCAATTATACTTGTTACATAGTTGTATAAACTTTATTAACTCATAATTTAATTATCTCTGACATCATTACCTCTTCCATAAAGTATTTTCCAGAACTAAAAGGGTTCTGTAATTATTAATTAAATTCCATTAATTGGTTACATTTTACCACCAAAATGCCAATCCTTTTATCTTATTCCTTTTACAAAAGTGGTATTAAACATGACATGTAATCTCGGACACCATTAAGATCTGAGGTGTGCTGACATAATGTCAGACTCCATTAGATATTACAGAGAATGTATTATATTTGTGTATAAGGATTAGTCTTTTGGATTAGCAAATAGTATACACAATCAATTACCCGATTAGTAAATAGGGTATTGGTTGTAATATAGTATATATATATATAATTAACCATTTAGAACAACTAATATAGGACAAATAACGTCCCAAAAGCTCTGACATGAGATAAAGACTTCACCTTTGTACATCGGTGAGCAATATTCTCCAAGGACAAACAATATCAAGTGTCTTAGACAAGATACAAACCGATTATAAACCGATTTATCACCTATGATATGTTATAACTTGAAACAACTAAAGAGTTCTTAAATGAGCCAACTTTTGTTGGACAACAGATGAATCAGGCATTCAAGAGGGACACGAATAACATATAAAGATGCAATAAATGGGGACGTCACCTAGGGCTTGGCATAATAATATTAGAGCATACCATTGATTGTATACAATGTCACATACAACATGAGCACATGCATAATTTCATTTCATGCAATAACCACTTGAACATCTAATGAGAATACGATGCAAGCTTCAAGATTTACATTAGAGTAACTCATGATCAATCATGAAAAATCAGAGAGAGGAGTTGTGGTAAAAATATCCTACTTGCTTACGAAGAACCGACTTCCGACGAGTGATATATCACCGGTTGCACCACACCAACGACTCGTTGATCCTCCACGCGCGACCACCACTTCCAGGGGTGTCACCACGATCTTCTTCAAGGTTGGCTACTGCTGGTCGAAGGGAGAAGAAGGTGGGGTCAAAGTGAGGGGTCACCAAGGTCGGTTTAAAGGAAGAATGGCAAAAGGGATTGGCCGGTTCACTAATGTAGCCTTTAAATAGATATTTTTGGTTAATCACCACCGTAGATCTATTCTCCAATCAAGGGCCTAGATTGAACCTCCAAAAAGCATATTCTCCAAGCTCAAAACCGATCCCAATTGCCTAATTAAATTTCGGTTTCTATTAAGTAGGTTTCCAAATTGACTGGGTTGATTGCCTTGAGTTAATTAGGTAACTCCCAATCAATTCCCTCATTAATCACCATCTTTCCAAACCTAGCCCATGCCACAAGGGCTCCCTCCATTCATATGGAAGGGTCCTTGATTGGTCCAATCAAGCCCAATACAATCCACTTAATCAAATTCCAATTACGGTTCAAGGGGGTAAGTTTTTGAATTAATTGATTTAATTAACTTGGATTGATTGGATAACTCCCAATCAATCCCTCCTTAATTTTACAAATCCGATCCTCTTACCATGAGGATCAACTAATTGGATGGAATATGCCCTAGCATCCTCCATTAACCAATTTCGAATTTCCTGATTAGCTTAGTCTCTTCAATTTTTCCAAATCTGGAATTACACCTCACCAATCAACATGATTTGAATTCAATTTGGATAAGGCGCCCAAATTGAATTTGGAATATACTCTAGCATCTTCCTTACACCCACCCTAATTGCCAATCAATCTCCCCTAATTATAACAATTAGGTGAATTTGAATTGATTGCCAATTAGGATAAGTGATTTACTAGATGAGGTAAGATATTTAAATTCAAAAGGGATTTCAATCCCAAAAGTAAGCCTGCTCACGAGCCGAGTCAGCTCGCGAATTTTTCCAGCTCGACTCGGCTCGACTCGACTTTTGGCTCGACTCGAGCTCGAGCTCGAGCTCGAGCTCGAGCCAGACTATAACTCGACTCGACTCGATTCGAAAGAGCTCGACTCAATAAACTCAATCCGACTCGACTGGCCACAACTCGACTCGACTCGAGGCCAGTATATAAATGAAAAAAAAACCCTCTCACTCTCACCCCTCCTCTCTCACGCCGGCGGCCGATCCCCTCGTTAGTCGTCCCTCCTCCGGCACCGCCCCACTCGTCCCTCCTCCGGAACCGCCCTTCCTCTCTCGCCGCCGGCGGCCGATCCCCTCGTCTCACGCTGGCAGCCGGTTCCCGCCACCGACTACGCAAGGTAAAAAAACTCAGATTTTTCTTCTTCTTCTATTTTTTTTTCTATACATGATCGGTAATTGAAGAGCATGAGACCTTGTCTCACGCTTCTCCAAATTTCTATTTTTTTTCCTTTTTTTTTCCTCCTGATTTCTCCCATTTTTGGGTTGTTTCGATATTCTGTGGGAAATCATGTTTTTGGAGTTGATTGATTTTTGGTCCTAAGGTACTGGGTTATGCATCTGCTTGGATATTGAAGTCGAATTTTGTGGAGTTTTTTTTTTATCTTTTTAGTGACCATTTCCATATTCTATTTTCTTGGCATACCCATTTCGTAGCCTAGTAATTATGGTCTAAAGTCTAAACATCTAATTATACACAACATTATTCTGATAGTTATGTGGCACACATTTAGACTTCAGAGAAACATAGAACTAATTTGAATGACAGATAATTTACCCAAGAAATGTAGTATGATAGACTTAAGTTGAAAAATCGACCAAGGATAACTAGCAAATTTAGGTTTTAATCTTGCAGACATTGTTTACTGTATACCTATCAAGACACGTATTTTGCAAGTTTTATTAGAGGAACTCAACCATGCAAAACGTGAATTACAGGGGACTCTAAATTATAATTTGTGCAAAATTTTCATCTTCATTTTACATCCCATATTTTTACATTTTGAAGTCTTTCTCACAATGAATTTCTAAAAGTGCTTAACTTCAAGTTGAACTAATTAATGATTTTAAAAGATACCTATGCTATATAATACCTGACTTTTCTCATATAGTACTACAGTATGTTCAATTGCTAAGAGCATCTCCAACCGACTACTCAAATCTTGAGTACCGAATTGAGATTTGAGTACCCACCTATTAAAGTCACAATTTGAGTACTCGAGTATTGAGTTCTCGCTCTAACCAAGTACTCAGATTTTGGAATTTTCAGCATTTATTCTAGTTTATATCTCAATTGGTAAACAAGCTACTTGGGTTGTTCTTGAATTTCTAAAATATAAAATTAAAAAGAAAAGATTTGAGTACCCAACAGTGGGTTTACAAAAATGAGTACTCAAAGCAGGCACCCATTTACACATAAGCATTTGGGTACTCAGTTGGAGAATCAGTTGGAGAGAAATTTCTCCAACTAAGTATCCAAATAACACTGTTGGTGCTGATGTGGAGGATTTGGGTCACATCAGTTTGAATAGCCTGTTTTTAACTTGATTTGTTTTTTTTTGTTGAGATAAAATTTCATTGGGCTTGGTGATACGTATTATTGGGTATATTGATGATCAGTCCAGTTTGTTCATTTGGGTCAATTATGTTCATTATGATTCTTGTACATTTTGCTTAAGTTGTAGCTCCATAAAATCATGAGTTGAGTTTATGACTGTTATATGTTCGATGGTTGCTAAACCTGTGTATGACTGTTATATGTTGTAGTCACGTGGAATTTTTTCTTCTATACTTTGATTGTGATAAAATGTGGTCAATATTTGACATGAATTGGTGTTCTTTGTTCTCTAACTTCCCCATTGTTTGGGCAGGATGCCTTCATACACTGTACAGAAGGTGAGGGCCATCTACATCTGAAACATTGAAGAACTGATATTGAGTTTCAAAGTTAACAAATTGGCATCTGATATTGAGTCCAGTGAGTTTTTTTTCTCAAATGTGCTTTTGTAAAATAAACTGACTTCTTCTTCTTCCCTAAGTTGGATTTAGCTGGTACAGGATCGAGTATGGCTTCAGGGTCAGGTTCTTGTAATGCTACACCTACTACTACTCCTCAAGAACCAACTCCAATGGATGCAGATCATGTAAATGTGCAAGAGCAAAATGTAGTCGATGAAGTTGGGAATGAGACTGATGAGGACACTAAAAGTCTAAAGTCTGATGTGTGGAAAAGTTTTAGGAGAGTAGTTGTTCTTGGAGTGAAACAAAACAAGTGTAATCATTGTGGGAAGCTATATAAGGCATCTAAAACAGCGGCTACAACAACCTTGAAGAGGCATTTAGAGAAATGTTCAAAAAAATTTAGGCCAAAAGGACAACAAGAGTTGCAGTTTATGAAGGATATAACTGGAGTGGGTGAAGATAAGGTGACAATAACTGGTTATAAATATGATAGAGAGAAGGTGAAAACACTATTGGCAAAGCTTGTAATCATGGATGAAAGACATTTCCGATCAGTGGAGAGTAAAATATTTAATTTGTTTTGCAAACATTTGCAGCCCCGGCATGAAAAGTTTTCTCGTCATACAATCCAGAGGGAGTGCATGAGAGTGTACAAGGAAGAGAAGGACAAGTTAAAATAAAAGTTAACATACATCGAGAATATTTGCCTCACAAGTGATTGTTGGACATCAAGAGCAACTAAGCAGTACATGTCCCTTACAGCGCACTATGTTGATGCTAATTGGAAGCTTCAAAAGATAATCATAAACTTTAGGAATTTTCCTCCTCCACATAATGCGTCAAATATGGCGAAGTTGTTGGCTAACTTTTTGGTGGAATGGGGTATAGAGGGAAAAGTACAAACAATAACTTTGGACAATGCCTCAGTAAATGATAGCATGGCTAAGATTGTCAAGGATCGGCTCCCATCCAATTCCATATTTCATATTAGGGACAAAATATTCCATGTTAGGTGTTGTGCTCACATTTTGAACTTGATAGTGCAAGATGGATTGAAGTACATCAAGGATGTAATTGGCAAAGTAAAGGAGTCAATCAAGTACATCGGGAGCTCTGTGGCAAGAAAAACTGATTTTGAAACCTCACTTTCACACATCAACGTATCTAATAAGAAAGGTTTGCAACTGGATGTGACTACACGTTGGAATTCAACATACTTGATGTTGAAAGCGGCAAGAGAGGTAAAACTTGCATTTGAGTCCTATGGGGAGACTGATGAAAACTACAAATGGTGCCCTTCTAATGAGGAGTGGATAAAATACGAAGAAATTGAGGGTGTGTTGGAATTCTTCTATAAAGCCACCGAATTTTTCTCTGGGACAAAGTATCCTACTGCAAATTTGTTTCTACCCGTGGTCTCTAGAATCAAGGAAAAATTAGATACCACCTCTCATGGAAGTTTGGCAGGTATGTTGGAGCCAATGATTGCAAAGTTTGATAAATATTGGTTTGAGTGCAACATGGTTTTAGCCATAGCATGTGTCCTAGACCCTAGGTACAAAATGCAAATGGTTAGGTTTGCATTTAAGAATGTTTACGAGAGTCCAAGTGAGATAAGGGAAGAAGTTGATAAGGTTCATAAGACTTTGTTTGAAATATTTGCACTTTATGAGGACAAAATAAGAAGTAAACATGTGGAATCACTAGATAATGCTTCTTCTAGTCATTCTTCCCCACAGGGGATGGATTATGATGATGCATTTAGTAAGTTCGTGGAAGAAGAGGGGGAAACAGCAACAAAGAGATCTGAGCTTGAATCATACTTGGAAGAGCAAATTCTAAGATTACCCCCAAATGGGCCACCATTTGATGTTCTAGAATGGTGGAAAATTGCCTCTGTGAATTATCCCACATTATCGGTCATGGCCCGAGATATCCTTGCAATTCCATTATCAACTATGGCATCTGAATCTGCATTTAGTACTGGTGGTAGAGTTGTCAGTGATTACCGTGCGAGTTTGGCTTCTGAGACGGTTGAGGCTCTAGTATGTACACAAGATTGGTTGCGCCCCTTATACGAAGATGACAAGGAAGAAGACTGATGGTAAGAAATTACTTCAAGTTTCTTTTTTTGGGTAAGTTAAAGTGTTTAATGTTATGTGCTAAACTAATATTGCATGATATCCATCATACAGACTGTTAGAAGATGGAGGCACTATGCTTACTTTTGAGAATCCACCATCCTGATCTGGTTAGCTTCACTATGATCTAGTTAGCTTCACATGTACTCAGACATATCAGAATTCTAACTCATGATTTTTTACAAGATCTTTTCAGTTCTCCATCTTCATCATATAGTGTTTTCACCATAAAGTTAGCCCTTCTTAAATGGTATGTCATTGTCACTATTCATTTAATTATCATTGTCATTATTCATTAGTTATTTTTTTGCTGTATGTATGCTGTATATATGGTTTATGTGCTGGCCTAACTAGATAACAGTTTTTTATATGTTAGGTTTTGGAGACAGGGGAGCTTCTGGGAGAAGTCACTGAAACTGTAGATTATTATATAGAGGCATCTGCTTCTTTTGTAGCTTTTTCTTGGCAAAAACTGAATGTCATGACTATAATATCACGAAAGAAAATTATTACGCACATCAAGAATTCTTAGAGCTTTTTGTTTCTGTTTCATAGTTGACTATCAATGGCTGATTATGACTTGAAGACTGAATTTTTTGAGGTGCCTAGCTTCAAGTGTATTTACTCTGTTGAGAATTTTGTGTCTGGAAAGGCTGTGTGATGGTTCCATTGTGGCTTTTACAGTTCTTCATAATGTGAACTGCAATCATGGACTTATATAAGTTACTTCTCAGGTATATTTGGAACTTGAATTCGTCTCTGCTAATCACAAAGAAATTCTTTACAGTACAAAGCTAACATAGGGTGCGTTTGGAAAGCTGAAAGATAAATATTTCAGCCCTGAAAGGTGAAAATTTTCACCTTTCAGGGTGAAAAGTGTTTGTTTGCTGAAAGGGTGAAATATGGTCGGTGACGGTGATAGGTGAAAATTTTCACCTTTCAGCTGATTTGTGTTTGTTTAGCTGAAAGGGTGAATAGTGGGTGCTGACGGTGAAAGGTGACAAATTTTCACCTTTCACCCCTGAAAGGCCCTGAAAGGCTGATTCTCCCTCGAGTGAGAATCAGCCTGACGAAAAATCACGGCTTGCCCCTCCCTCTCGTTTTTTTAGGTTTTTTTCCTTTCATTGCTCAAGTAATCAATTACACGGTAGAGATGAGAGAGTTTGTGCCCCCCGTCCCCGCCTCTACCGTCGCAGCGTTAAGCCCCCCACCTCCCCCGGTCGCCGCCGTCGCTGCCTCGTTGAGCCCCCCACCTCGACGCTACCGCCGCCCTCACCCCGGTGTGTGCATGCACGGCTACCCCTCCGCCGCCGCACCGTTGAGCCGAGGGAGCCCCCCGGTCATATCGAGTAATTGATTACACTATAGGACTGCATATCAAGTAATTTGATACACTATAATAGTGGATATCGAGTAACTGGTTCCACTATCTCCGCTGCCGCACCGTTAAGCCGAGGGACCCCCCTTCCCCGTCATATCTCCCTCATTTTTAGTCCATTTTTGGAATTTTTTCATCATTATAAGAAAGAACACTAAAAATGAGGAAGAATGAAAAAAAAATGGGCCAAAACGGATCAGAAATGAGTAAGATACGCATCGTTGAAGTTTGTCCCATTAAAAAAATTATCGCGTAATCGATTACTTGATATGCAGTATTATAGTGTACCCAATTACTCGATATGCAGTCCTATAGTGTATCTAATTACTCGATATGCAGTATTATAGTGTATCCAATTACTCGATATGCAGTATTATAGTGTATCCAATTACTCGATATGCAGTCCTATAGTGTATCCAGTTACTCGATATGCAGTATTATAGTGTATCCAATTACTCGATATGCAGTCCTATAGTGTATCCAATTACTCGATATGCAGTATTATAGTGTATCCAATTACTCGATATGCAGTCCTATATCGAGTAATTATAGGACTGCATATCGAGTAATTGGATACACTATAATACTACATATCGAGTAACTGGATACACTATAGGACTGCATATCGAGTAATTGGATACACTATAATACTGCATATCGATTAATTGGATACACTATAATACTGCATATCGAGTAATTAGATACACTATAGGACTGCATATCGAGTAATTGGATACACTATAATACTGCATATCGAGTAATCGATTACGCGATAATTTTTTTAATGGGACAAACTTCAACGATGCGTATCTTACTCATTTCTGATCCGTTTTGGCCCATTTTTTTTTCATTCTTCCTCATTTTTAGTGTTCTTTCTTATAATGATGAAAAAATTCCAAAAATGGACTAAAAATGAGGGAGATATGACGGGGAAGGGGGCTCCCTCGGCTCAATGGTGCGGCGGCGGAGGGGTAGTCGTGCATGTACACACCGGGGTGAGTGCGGCGGTAGCGTCGAGGTGGAGGGCTTAACGAGGCAGCGACCGCGGCGACCGGGGACGGGGGGCTCAACAAGGCCGCCGCCATCACCACCGGGGAGAAAGAGGGCGACATCACCGTGATTTATTTTCAGTTCTCAAACATATTTCACCTTTCAAAAATCAGGCCTGAAATTTTTCACCCTGACGCTTGTTTACTTTCAGGTTCCAAACGGGTTGTCACCAATCAGAAAATATCATTGTGATAATTTTCAGGCTGACATAAATTTTCACCTTTCACCTATCAGCTTCCAAACGCACCCATAGTATGATTACCTTCTGTAGGGGTTTTTAAAAATATGCCAATTGCCATTTGCAGCAAATTATGATAATTACTGGCCAGTTCAAAAGGTTTGCATGATTTTGTATACAATCAGCAGTTCAATTACAAACTCTTCTTATTAGACAGTGGCGCAGAGTATATTGATGGAACCACTGATATAACAAGGACAGTAACCACTGATGGAACCGCTATTTGCTTTTGTTGAAGATTCTATAGGAAACCTGATGTTATGTGATAATTACTTTTTATTATTGGCATAGGGTATATGTTTGTTTGTGCTACTTTTTTATATTTAACCTCTCTTTTTTATGTTGCATTATGATGATTGTTGTAACTGTTTTTCACTTGCTTTGAGCAGTACAAGTTTGTGTCAACTTTGCTGTCCCCTCTAGAGATTCCATCAACATATTTTGAGGATCCTAAAGTATAGTTAATGTTGAGGCTTGATTGTGCTTAATCTTTATGAAGCAAGGAAGGAGTGTTTTTAGCTTCTTAGCAAGCAATCTTATTAACCAGGAAGGATGTGGCAGAACAGATCACTCCAAACTACAGGCAGCAACGACTAGTTCGAGCCACCCTGAAATTTTGTTGTAATGTTTTTTATCTGCTTATGGGAGAGTATTTAGTCTGACATGATGTGGATGAACATTATTGATTTGAATCCATATGTAAAGGTGAATTTCTTGGAATTTTTACTTGTAGGAAAATTTAATGAAGTTACTGATGAATAGCTGAGTTTAATTTTCAATATGGAAATTTATGTATATTCATTTGCTAATTCTGCTTTTGACGTGCTCTCGGCATTTGCCTTCAAGGTGTTTCATACATTTAAGACTCAGACCCCCCATGTTGTATGCCTGTAATTGAAATGCTGGTTTTCAACAGGTTAAATTCACAAATGCAAATCTTACCAAGCTCTGTTACAGAGCTTGAGCTTAATTCAACTTAGAACACTTGTGTTTAGGTTCACCCCTCTGCCCCCATGTCAACACATGCTGTTGGATCTTGATTTGACAGCTTGCAATGAACCCGTAACATGCATATCCTTATGTGCTATCGGACTCTTCGTTTAATATGGTCTTTGGAATCTTTGAAGAGGAAATTTATGCCAAAGCTAGTAGCTTAATTCTTTGATCAGTGATTGTGTGTGAACTTGCATAGCATTTTTAGTATGACAGCCACTCACTGGAGTCTGAGTGTTAAGCCACTAATCATCCCTTTTAATGTCGGATCCACAATAGGAGGCCTGACTGACTGACCAGTAAAGAGATGAATGCTTCTACGTAAGGTGTCAACCCTTACAAACATTACATTGCCAATACACAAACATTACAATTCCAAAACTCCACCCACAAATGGCTTATGGGATAAAAATAATTGTTAGCTTATTAACAACACTTGTACTCCTCCGCCACCTCCACCAACCAATCCACCAAGACCGCCCGCATGTTCGCTGTAATATAAGTCTGGACCTTTGTGATGTAATCATGTAATCCGCCAATGGTCACCTCTTCTTCTCCTTCTGCAATGAATACCACACGCTCCAATTAACTAAAGAAACTCTAAAAACGAAAAGATCCAAATCTGATTAAGCTACCAAATACCTCAAGCGAGTGCAAATACTCATTGATTTCAGACGAATACGCCGCACACAGATGCGGATCCTCCAGTTCAGTATCCCCGCCCACCACCGATGGCGCAGCAGCAGATTTCCGCGCCGCGCGCGGCCCTCCTCGTCCTCGGCTTGAGTTTGGTGAGGTCCACCAGGGCGGAAGCAGGAGCGGCGAGGTTGGTGAGCTTGCCAAGAACAACCCGCTTCTTTGCTGGACGGCGAGCTGGGTCGGGGATAGAGGAGGTTTGAGCTGCTGGGCCCTCGGCCCCCTCTGTGGTGGCGCGCCGTGCGGGTGAGGCGAACATAGTTCTCCTTGTCGGCCATCGGGGAGGCAGGCAGCAGAGGAGAGACTGCAGAGTGCAGAGGCCGAGAGGGGAGCGGAAAGGGGGAGGGGGATGGCGTTTTGGACCAGAGCCTGAGGTCGAGCCAGGGTCGAGCTCGAGCTCAGTTTAAGCATATGATAGTCGAGCTCGAGCTCGAGCTCGAGTTTAGTAATTAGCTCGATTCGAGCCGAGTTCGAGCTCGAGCCAACTTTTTAAAAGGCGAGCTCGAGTCGAGCTGAGTCAAAATTCGACTCGACTCGGCTCGTGAGCAGCCCTACCCAAAAGCCTCCCACGATTTGGTCCTCCAAATCGTGGGCCCAAGGGTGTCCACATCATCATGTGGTGACACACCACTACAGGGTACGCGTGGCACTCTTTAGGTTCTCACGCGTCTCGGTATACAGTTTAAGATGTACGGTTAAGATGACTTACACGCGTAAAGTGTAGTCCCACCATGCACAAGTCCCACGCCTGGTAGCACGTTCTCTGGCTCCGCCACACGCGTACTTGCACGCATGACTAGCCCTAGCCCTGGCACTCAAGTGGCCCTGGCGTCAGGTGTGCCCAACCCCTGGCATCAGACGGGTTACAGCACCAGGCCTAGTCCTCGCGCTCGGGAGAACCTGCCCAATCTGGTTAAACAAACTCATTGACCAATAAACATCAAGATAGGGTTCCACATAGCCAAAATGAGATACGAGACCAAAAATTACGACAGAAACGAAAACTTTCCTATTTTAGACCAGTTTCCTAAAATAACAATTTCCAAAGACATACCGATTTTTCGGGTGTTACATTATCACTCATCAAGACTCTAAACATCAAAAGTATAACAAGATCCAATTTATGTTCTCAGACTTTACCACTCGGAAGTGGCTACTTACCAGATTACCCTAGAGATTCTCTTGCTGGAACTCGGATGCGTCTAGGA
This sequence comes from Houttuynia cordata, assembly GCA_039654745.1. Taxonomy (NCBI): domain Eukaryota; kingdom Viridiplantae; phylum Streptophyta; class Magnoliopsida; order Piperales; family Saururaceae; genus Houttuynia; species Houttuynia cordata. The sequence goes on from CM077503.1 coordinate 55,014,006, forward strand.
TACTGGCCCCATCAGTGCTTACGGACACAATGGGCAGAGACTACAAGACCTTCCGTAATGTCCCATAGCCTAAAACGTACGTATATGCCTCTCTTTGGGCGGGAGCCTCACAAGGTTCCATAAATATCAGAGATCTCGCAAGATCTAGCAATGACTCTCTGTGCATATTATGATTCCACCTCGGAGACATCCTCATAAGGCCTCTTGTGGAGAAACAATCAATAAATATATATGAGTAGTATTTCTCATGATAGAGGTATCAAACACACTCTGGAATCATTACATCTTTTCCAACAACTAATTCACGAAAGGAGTACAGCTGAGATTTCAACATCAGATATATTACACATGCATAGCCCTAGATAAGAGCATCATAAGACTCAACCATGTTCAAAAGACACTTGTCCAGACTCCAATGATCAGAATTTGGAATAGTAAGAATCGAGGATTCGGGTTCCAATTGGAAGCTCGAATCGAATCAACATCACAAGCGGAGTACAAAAGATTCGTTGAATGCCAAAACACCCTTGATTAACCCATGATGACAGTTATTAAAACTTAGTCAATTCTATTATAATCTTTACAGATAAGTCTTGTAATATGTATACATAAGGTTTATTGTGCATTTATCTTAACAAATACCAATGTATTAGTGGAATTTTAATGACTTTTAACCTAATTACAGTGTACTATTTTTATATATCAGTTCATTTCTGATGGTTCCCACTATCAGCACAGTTCAAATTAGACTCTGAAATTTTTATTATGATTATTCCTGGGAGTCTAGCTTCCAACCCAATAGATGACATATTTTTTTATTTTTCTATAATTGTTACATATGTTTTAGTGTAGGTTGTTGGCGCAGGGAGAGTCCTGGCCGAGAACACTTTCTTAATTCTATTTGATTAAGGAGTGTAATTAACCTCTAAAAAGTATATTAATACCTTCATAGACTTCCTTAAATGATATTTTATGCTTATCGCAGAACCTTATTAGTTCTAACTTTTAGTAATTTTGAGTGATTAGTGTTTGTTTTCCTATCTATACTTGAATATATATAAGCATATCTCTTATAATAGATGTATTAGATGAACTGGACAACTAATACGGGATAGATCAAGACACCTGGTCAGTGAACTGACATCGACCATATGACACCTTCAATTGAACAGTAGAGTCATGGCACTTGAGCGAGTGACGTTTCTTAATAATTGTCTACTTTGATATAGAATAGTGACAAGAATCATTCCTTAAAGCATTAAAGCTATTCAATTACCATGAATCATCAATGGAATAAGACAACATAATCTGGACAGTAACCAACTTAACTAATATGGTAGGAAAGGACTATTACGATGGATTAGATTCTCCATCTAGTGGCTAGCACGTGTAACGAAAGAGAGTTTAAACACAAATGTCCCTATGATTCCACATATATCATATTATAATATCAATAATTCAAGACTATGGAATTTTACCCTTAATTCCAATAAAGAGACCCTATTTATGTCAACAAGATATCACAATATAGATCATTCATAGGAAGTATGAAACTCAAATCAAAATCAAGGGGAAAAATCATCCTACTTGTCCCATCGATGTGCTTCTTTGCTTCAACCCAATGATTGTCACCTCCCCAATGTGTTGCCGCCCTCTAACACTCTAAGCAGAGGATTTTTGGATGTGGAAAGAGGGTGAGAAGGTACTGACTTGAGGGAGAAGAGTAGAAAAAAATCAAAATAAAAGGGTAAGGGAGTGGTCGGCCAAGTGTGTGGGCCGGCCACCCTATTTGGGTTTTTAAATAGTTAGGGTTTCCTCTTCCTGGTTGGACTCACTTTCCACTTCTGATTCTCATCCTTTTAATCTCAGCCCTCCATCCACAATCCTTCTCCAAATTGGACTTGGCATCCTTCTAAATTGGCTTTAATAAGTTGGGATTATAAATCTTTTAGAATCAAATCTCATTTCAAAATTGATCACACCAAATCTAGAAATTGCCTTTCTGTTACAATTTCCCCTTCGATGTCCTTCCCTTTTGGTTGCCCTCTCTGATTGGTTGATAAGGATTTTAAGTATATTTTTATCTAATCCCTGATTGGCTCTCATAAATAGCAGTATCCAATTTAGGTATTCTTTCCAGATTTACTAGTTACTTTCCTTAGTTACTACCAGTAAATCAAATCTTTTTCTTCTACAGTAATCTTCTCTAACCACTACAAATAACCAACCACGTCTTACACATACTCCCACGTGCCCTGGCGCCCAGGTATGTTTGGGCATCATGTACATGTGATGATCGACCCCGTAACAACCACATTACTATGAGTCAAAACTAATTTATTTATCTCACACACACGTGTCCCACCACGTGTTTCGCATCCACCCTGGCGCTTGGCCCCACCACCTGGTGTCAGGTGTCTTCAGACCCTAGTGCCAGACCAGCCTCAGCGCCAGGTCGAGCCCAGCGCCAGGGCTAGCCTCGCGCCCGGGTAACCTGCCTAAACCTAGTCCATTGTTAAATCAATTTTTAATGCATCACATACACATCAAACATTCCACATAACATGTCATATCAAAATCAAATTAGGCAACCATACTCTCCTAATTTATGTCAGTTTTCTAAAATAGCAGTTTGATGACTCATACCGATTTTTCGGGTGTTACACTCAATTTGAGAGCCAAAATACAAAGGAGTGTAGAATTTTCCAATTTCATCAAAACCCCAATTGAATTTGACTAATGCGTAAAAAAATTGTCACGCTTCAAAAATATGTACGTCTAACACATGCAATTTTCTCACACCAAAAAATCACACGCTGGCTAACCAGTGGAACATTTTTCGTACGCTCTTGGTGATTGTGAATTTTGTTTGTTGGCCAATGGGTGCACTGATGTACTTCATAAAAAAAAAGGATGCAAAACTCGGTTTATCATATTAATTAAATAGCAATACTAAAATAAAAAACCCTAAGCCAGCTTAGAGCTAGGGTTGGGTTGGATTTCTAGAATTGGCTTAGGGCTAGGGTCGAGATAGGGCAAGGGTCTGGCTATTACGGCTAGGGCTTATCTCCGGCCCACAATAGCCCTAACTCCCTCCAAGCACTTATAACAAAAATGTTTTCATCACCACATTATAACAAGATTTGACCATAGTGACCCTCAAGTAGATTGTATACGCAAAAATGGCCTCACACGACATATAGGGTGTGTTTGTTTGCTGAAAGATGAAAAATCGTCAAGGTGAAAGAAGTACAAAAACTTTTAATTTAAAAATTTTTCAGGCTTGAAAAGTACTTTTAAAGTGTATTTATTTTAAATTATCCAAACATATTTCAGTTTTTACAAAGTTTTTGTACTTCTTTCACCTTGACGATTTTTCATCTTTCAGCAAACAAACACACCCATAGTAGCAATATTGATCCGAGGCACATGAAGAATGTGTACGGTGAAATAGGCCATTTGGACATGTGTGGTCGTTCGCATGTGCAATGTAGGGCCCCTGGTCGTCAAATCATGTCCAGGACTGTGATCTGGCAGCTAAGGGGTCTACAGCGCATGCTAGATTTTCCCTAATACATATTTTCTCTGGCCATGTTAGTTGTCAACATTAGAAAGCTAAAATGCAATAAATTAAATTAGATTTGATTTTCTAATAAATACAAGTAATATAGGAAAGAGGTAATAAAAGTTGTTTATGTACTTAAGTTAGCTACATAGCACATAGGCGCTCGTAAATTTTCAAAGGAGAAATTGTAGGGTGCACCGGCATGTCGGATGGATTGTGTGCCCTGCCAATCAAATCCCCCCCTCAGCACTCGCTGAAAACGCCACCCTGTGACATGGCCAGCGTGCCCATTAATTTCTCCCTGTGAATTCATTTTCAACAACCGGTTATAACCATTCCACTGTCGAAAATTGTATGGGATACACATCAAATGGATCAGATAAGATTGTCCGATGGTTAAAGTAGATAATTTTATCCAATAGTGTCCTAATGGAGTAGATGTATACAGTATCCACTTGTGCAAGGTAAATGATCCCAAAACATATACACACTTTAGTTTTCATTGGTTTAATCAATTGATGTGTCAGGAATCAAAACATGAATTTTCAAAGCAAGAGTAGTTTTCTCAGCATTTTACATTGTTTGATATCACGTGTTTTGCATGACATCGATCTACATCGCTGGTCATTGCTCGAAGAATCTGTAAAAAAAAGGACAAAATCGGATGTGCATCATTTTTACCTATTTGACGTCCGTCAACATCTGTATCTTTTGTAGAATTTATTTCGGATCTAATTTATGTCCACCTAAGCAGCATGGATACAGCAAAATCACTGCTATATCCATATCCGATAAGTATAGGACACAGATATAGTAGTCACACGGATGCTTGAGTGTCCTGCCGTATCCAAAATAAAATATATAAATTTATCTTATACTTAAATGAATGTGAAAGTTGTTTGTAGTCTAATGGTTAGGGTAATTTTTGTTCAAGCAATAGACCCAGGTTATCCATGCTTCCTTATCCACATTGAGTCAGTCTCCATGAATGTACTTAAGGCCTCTAAAAAGTCTTAAAAAACTCTTTTGTTTTGTTGGCACACTCACACAAACCCAAGAAACCTCCTCTGAAGAGAGAGGGGAAGTCAAAATTCTGCCAGAAGTGTACTTCCGTCCCACTTGAGATGGAATTGTTGAAGTCAAAATTCTGCCAGAAGTCGTTTGGAATTTAGAATAAAATTTTAGGATTCAGGGGCCGTTTGGGGCGTGATTAAAAGCAAAACATCCCATCTACACTGTAGCATCTGGATATTTTATATATTCAGCTGAAACACCTCAGGAGGTGTTTCAGCTGGATGTAAAAAACCACATGGATGCTACAGTATATATCCAATATCCAGTCTGGATATTTTTGCAATTTTCCCCAAACAGCCCCTCAACAATATTGGGTCAGTGTGGTTTGGGATTTAGAATGACATTCTAAGAATCCTGTGTTAGTGAAACAGAATTTAGAAATCATATTACAAATACTGCCTCGAAAATCTTTTAAATTCAAAAATTAAAAAATCCGGGACTAGTTACAACAAAAAAAAGGAACTTTGCAAGACCACCTCAGGAGGTGGTCTTTTGAAATTCCATAGGTGGCGAGAGGAAATTGTTCATAAGGCAAGTTTGAGTTGAAGGAGGCGGTCATCTCCCATTCTCGAGTAGATCGTCTTCCCTGTAGGGAAAACTATACATTTTCCCTCTTTTGAGTTAGTCAAGAAACACAATCAAATACACACTCTTCCACACCCATAATGATATAAGTGAGTATTCTACATCTCCTTGATATAGGATGCATAAGTTATCACACACACAAAGCAAGATTAACAAAGGAACATTTTATCGAACACTTGAAAAACACAAATTTAACGTGGTTCACCGCCAAGGCAACGACTACATCCACGAAGTCTAGAGACCAAATCCACTACTATCAACTTTGGATACACTCTACTTAATAGAGATTACATCAACATACAAGGGTAAAGATCCTCTTACAAGCTAGGGAGAAATCTCACATTTAAGTGGAATACACAGAGAATAGAGATGGAAGGATTACTACAAACCACCTATGATTTGTCTTTTCTTTCACAAGAGGATGCCTTGACTTCAAAAAGTCTCTTCCTTTCCTTCTCTTTCTTCCTCCAAGAATAGAAAAAATAGGTAGGGAAAAACCATCATACCAACTTAGATACGCGTGTTTTGTATGTCCTCGCGTAGCTCTTCTTCTCTTCTTTGCAATGTCGCCTCCGGCCAATGCAATGGAGTGGATTTGAATCAAGGAAGAGGCTTGAAAGCTTGTTGTTTTGGTGTAGGGAAAAAGGAGAAGAAAAGCAAGGAGTAGTCACTAGGGTTTGGGCGTGCAAGGCATGGGCCGGCCCCCCTCTTGTGACTTAAATACCAAATCCTACTCTTAACTAGGATATCTCCCTCTTTTAGATTCCCTTCCTAATCATAATTTCAGCCCTCCAATGAGAAGGCTCCTTCAATTTGGTAGGGACGTCCTCAGCTCTTGGTTCCTTGTTTAGTTAGGATTTGAGATCCTTCATTAAGATACTCTCCTTATTCAAGTCCATCTCATCCCTAATTAGGAAACTTCTAAATCTTGCTCTTATAATCACTTGGATGTCCAACATAATGGGATGTTCCTCTCTGATTGGCTGATGAGGATTACCCTAATATATTCCTCAATTTAAAGATTTACACTATTATTTAATCTCAACCGAATCAGTAACTTCTTAATTTTACCCTGAACTTTCCTTATTTACTGCGATTAGATCAAATCACATCTCTTCACCAACATTCACTCTAACCAACTAATAACCTCTTGGTGCCACATCATCCACGTGGTATGGCGCCCCAGGCTTATGCCCACGTGGCCCTGCGTCCAGTATCTTTGCATCAAGGCACGAGTCTCATGGTTGCCCGTCTTTAACGTCCCGCGTACACATCATGCTACTCCATCACACGTAGACCACGAACCACGTGACTTAACCCATTCGTCACACCCATTCGCGAACCTTCATGAGTCGCATCCCCTCATTGGTGCCCAGGTGCACCTGGCACCCAGTACGTCTGGCGTCTGGCCCTTCGTCTTAGGTTCGACATATAAATAACTTATCAAACAAAGCTTCATACATAACATATACCAACTTAATAATTCATGGAATTCATACGAGTCTTTCACCTAGTGTCTGGCCCCACTCCTGGTGTCAGGCTAGCCTCAGTATCAAGTTGATCAATCGGCATACAATTCACACAACATGAACAAAAATCTCATTAGGCAACGAAACTTTCCTATTTTAGACCAGTTTCCTAAAATAGCAGTTTTAGTAAATATACCAATTTTTCGGATGTTACTGAATGGGATAGGTGTTCATAGAAGATAACCGCTTCCAAAGAAGAGTGGGATGAATATTTTCGAGTATGTATACATATCATTCAATTAATTCCATAGTTACTATTATCATCGTTAAGTAGATCTTTATTTAATAATATAAGCCTCTTAAGATGACTATTTATCATTTATTTTTAGGTCCACCCTAAAGCAATTGACTACCAAGAAGGCTTTCACCAGTTGAAAAGGGGATAGGTATTCACAGAAGATAACCGCTTCCAAAGAAGTGTGGGATGAGTATTTTCGAGAATGTATACATATCATTCAATTGATTCCATAGTTACTATTATCATTGTTAAGTAGATGTTTATTTATTAATATAAGCATGTTAAGATGACTATTTATCATTTGTTGTTAGGCCCATCTTAAAGCAACTGACTACCAAGAAGGCTTTCACCTGTTGAAAAGTTGATGGCATCAAGTTCTAGATTTGGATGGGGTAGGTATTCACAGAAGATAACCGCCTCCAAAGAAGTGTGGGATGCGTATTTTGAGTATGTATACATATCATTCAATTGATTCCATAATTACTATTATTATTGTTAAGTAGATCTTTATTTAATAATATAAGCATGTTAAGATGACTATTTATCATTTGTTATTAGGCCATTCTAAACAACTGACTACCAAGAAAAGGTTGTAGAAGACAACGAGGATTTAATGTTGATTCGTAGTAACACCTCTGCACTTGGAATTGGGGCAGCTGGTTTATTATCCAAGGTTGTTGACTCTATTAGACCATCAACCATCAACTTAGAAGATGATGATGATGATGATACACTGCCCCCATTTAGCGAGTCCCCACATCTGTCCCCTTTAGTGAGTCGCCACATGTAGGTGGATCAACTTTTCATGAGCACCTTTGGACTCTGAGCCACCTCCAACACATAGAAGAGTTAATGTTGGGGCTACATCTGAGACAAGAGATGTGCTAGCTACAGTAACACCTAAACTTGATCTCCTTGTCAAGCCCCGTGAAATTACACAAAATTTGTTTGATGCAGTTGGAGAGATTCCAAACCTTAGCAAGGATCTAAGGTTTTTTGCATATGAATATTTAAACAATGCAACATTGAAGGAAGCATTTGTTAGACTGTCAGTAGAGGAACACCTTAAATGGTTGAAACATAAGTTTGAAAGAAGATAAGCTTGAGAATGACTTGTTATGGCTCATTTTTTGGGTACTTAAAAAGAAGTTTTTTTAATGTAATTATGGGGGGAATCTTGTACATGTTTTGGGTACTTAAGAAGATGATTCTTTTTATGTACTTATCATAGGGGTTGTTGTGGGTAGAATTTGGTACTTAAGAAGAAGATTTTTTGGGGATGCCTTCTATATTATTTTGTTAGTATGTATTTATTAGGATGGTTCTTGTGGATGTTTTACTATATATGGTTAATGTCCAAGTAGATCTCTTGATATCAAACTTTTGATTATGTGTTTATGAGGATGGTTCTTGTGAAAATTTGTATCTATATACTTTGTATAGATGTTTTATGTGTTTATGGACTCTCTTTATAGAGATATGCTAATATTTGATTTCTTTCTTGCAAAAAAAGTTATGACAAACTTATTCGATTCTTAGGTTGCAGAGGCTTGAGAGCTTGAGGAAGATGAATGTGTAGTAACAATGATTGTGGAAGATGTATTGAATTGTGCAATTTTAGAGTCGGAGGCATTGCACAAACATACAGCCAATCCAAATCATCGTGGTTCTATTTCAACATTTGCTTATAATACTTAAAATAAAAATTGGCTAGCCACCGAGAAGAATTTTGAGATATGTATAGGATGTATCCGGATACCTTTTGCAAGTTGTGTTGCATTCTTTGGGAAAACAATTACCTATTTGATACTAGGTATATCATAGTGGAAGAGATGGTTGCTACATTTTTAGTTGTGGCAGGACATGATTAGCATTATTCATTATGCCAAGATCATTTCAGGCAATCGAAGTGGACGATTAGTAATTACTTTAATAAGGTGTTGGATGCAATTAACTTTTTAGCACACTTACTAATGGCATCTCCTCCTGATAGCACACCTCAAGCAGTGATGTCAGATTTGCGATTTTATCCATACTTCAAGGTTTGATGTTACTTTTCAAATATTTTAATTCTTAAATGGGTCAGTTATATGATTTTTTTATATGTTATACAAGATTATGTTGGTGCCATCGATGGTACCCATATAACAGGCAAGTTGATATGGGTTTAGAAAGCAAGCTATCGTAACAGATATGGGTGGTTCTCTCAAAATGTGTTGCCTGCATGCACATTTAATATGCAATTCATATATATTCTTGTTGGATGAGAGGGTTCTGCAAATGATTCAAGGATATTAAAATATGGTATTAAGAGGTCTAAGAATCTTCTTGTGCTGACATGTGTTATTTTAATATATTCTCAACCTTGTATGCTTACACTTCCGTGATATCAAATTTGCATTTTAATTGAATAATTAAGTTCTATTTGTAGACTGTGGCTATCCAAATAGATGTGCTTTTTCAGCACCATATCGTGCAACTTGTTACTATCTCAGCGAGTATAGTATGCAAGCAAGAAGTCGACCACGCAATCTAAAGGAAGTGTTCAATCATTTACATGCATCTTTGAGGAATGTGAGAGCAGATTTTTGGGTGCTTGAAACCATGTTTTCAATTTTTCAATTGGATACCGATGTGAAAATAATTTTTGCATGTTGCGCATTACATATTTACCTTTGCAGGGAAAATAGTGAAGATGTATTTAATCATGATCTTAATGCTTGTCATGCCCCAGGATCGCAGACCTCGATCGGAGTGCGGAAGCTTAAAAAATAGTAACATCTCGAGGCTAAACCTTGGGCATGCGACCGAACAGTCGAAAACTCAACCAAATACGCCATCACGAAAGGATGTGTAATCGGTCATCCTGCAATTCAATGTAATACATCATTCAACATTATTAAAAATATGAAATAAACCTACTTAATCTTTATTACAGCAAATAAATTTTTAACAAGGTCAAAAGAATAAAATCCAAGTTTCTGGCACACATCGGCTAATAATATCCTAAAGTATTAAATTAAGAAATTGAATAAAAGAAAGAAATCTCTAATCTCTTCTCGGTGTCATCAACACCTTCCTGCTACTCTAATCGTCCTGTCTCAGTTATCTTTCGCACCTGCATCAGAGGATGCATGAGTATTTCATAAAAACACTCAGTAGGATGTAAAAACCAAATGAAAAGAATCAAGTAGTATGAAGAGAAATATAACAAATGAACAAGCTGATATTCAATGACATCCGGACTGAACCTAAGGTCAATTTACCTGAAAAGAAATGTCAGTCAACAACAGTTCCTGACTCACAAGTATAGGGAAAGAATAGTAAAGAACATGACTCTGAACATTATACGTGTAAGGATAGATAAACAGTCATAATACCTCCAGGCATCTAAAGTGCAAAGAGATTCAATTTCTGCTTGCTGAGTACCAACCATGTGGCTACTTACCAGAATCACCCTAGAGGTTCTCCCTTTGGAACCCGCCATGTGTCTAGGATGCTGGCCCCATCAGTGCTTACGAACACAATGGGAGGAGACTGACCTTCCGTAATATCATACAACCTAAACGTACATATGTGCCTCCCTTCGAGCAATAAAGAAACAATATTCCATAAATATTGGAGATCACCATGGATCTAGCAATGGCTCATGAGCATACTATGATTCCACCTTAGAAAGATCTTCAAAAAGAACGCTTAGTAGAAAAATAGGTCAATATCAAACTGGACAATGATTCAACAATAGCAAAGGTCTCAACTTTCTGAGAATAAGGGTAACTTTTACCACAATGACTCACTCATGGAGTATGAATAGAACATCGAAGTCTCAAATCAAGACATGACTCACTCTCAGAAGCAACAAGAAGATTCACATATCTCAGATGATAACAAAGCTCACCATAGGAGTATATAGATCAAACATCCAATATTTTTGACACACATATGTTCATGCATAGCTCTAGATAGGAACATTCCAGAAAATAATTGACTCACTCTCAGGAGTAACAAGAAGATTCACATATCTCAGATGATAACAAAGCTCACCATAGGAGTATATAAATCAAACATCCAAAACTTTTGACACACATGTTCATGCATAACCCTAGATAGGAACATTCCAAAAAATAATTGGGTTTATAATATATATATATATATATATATATAATTGGGATATATATATCTAAAGTCAAGATTTAAGAATAGGTCTTTGATGATTTGATAAGTGGAATTTTAAACTGACATAAATGCTTGTCTGAAAATAGAAATCTTAGTTCACTTGCTCACTTAGACTTACTCCATATGATTAATCTTTTTATTTATCCAACTTTATTGTGATAATCCATCTTCAATAATGTAATGAATAATACTGACACTTTAACTTATTTCATACAATATCATATAGTATTACTTATGTATTAATGTTTTCAATCTGATTTCAACACACTGTCATCTGCATGATAGTCCCCTTCTGACTGCTCCCATATTCTGTGCAATAAGACTTAGACTCCGAAATTTTTAAAGATATTCGCCTTATGTTTCTAGTTTCTAACCCCACTGACTTTATATTTTTTTTTATTTTTCTTGAATTAGTTATGAATTAATTACTATCGACTATCAGCACAGAAACAGTTCAATCTGAGATGATAAATCATAATCATAGTTAAGTATTTCGTATAACTAAACCTTATTAGTGCTAATAGAGTATTACAGAAGTAATTACTCCCCTCCTAGGTTCATTACAGATCCTAGAATATTCTGGAATTACATAAATATACTCTTTTTATCATGTCTTTTACCATACATAGCAGTTTTAAGTAACTACCCTTTGAAATAAGGACAATTAAATCAGGACAATACTTGTTACTATTGGGACCAACGAAATCAAAGGACTAACAGACAAAGATCAGAACTTTTGGCATCAACAAGATTAATAGATATCGAATATGGATAGTATTCTCATCTAAGAACATAGCATGAACGTATTGAAGAACATACTCAACAATATGAATCGTACAACCAACTATGTATAAAAATATATTCAAATTAGTATATATATATATCAATGTTTATGAATGAATTAATTAATATTCACATATGAGAAGAAAAAGGATAGAATAGAGAAAAACCATCCTACTCCTTATTTCACCAAAGTCTCGCCCTTACGCGTCGTTCACCTCCTTCGCTTTGCAATGATGCCTCTGCTGCAAGCTTTGGATGAAGACTCTAGTCAAGAAGAGGCTTAAGAGAAGGGTGAACATGGGTAGGAGAAAAACACAAGCTTTCTAGAACTAGGGTTTTGACATTAATAGCAAAAACCATCCCCTCTTATGTGTTTATATAGAGTTTTTAGGATTCATTTTCAAATGCAATTCCCCTCGTAAGTACTTAGATAGACGTCCTCTCCAAGTTTGGTTAGGATTTGATATTTTTTTCTTAAGAAAATCCTAACAAAAACGCAATTTTCGTATTCAATTTCTGTTGGCGCGATCGATTGCGACCATAGGTGATCGATCGCGACACAAATCCGCGATATCATAGTACTTACGATCGATCGTCACCTATGACGATCGATCATTGCTTTAAATCTCCAAATTTTCAGTAAAAACGATCGATCGGGGACAAAGGCGATCGATCGCGTACCCTGCCCGATTGATCGCGTATCCGGTGATCGATCGTATATTAAAATTCAAACTAGCATAACTTTTTGTTCCAAACTCCGAATTGCACATCATTGGTGGAGTTGGAAAGCTCTCTTTACGTACTTCAACCCCAAAGCGTAAAACATAGCAAAAATAAGCATCAAAATTTTGTATTTTAGAACAATTAGTTTTAGTAAGCATACAAATTTTTTTCGGGTGTTACAATGCTGAAGAGGATAAAGCACCACGTAATGTCCCAATCAAGGTTTTAAAAACCGAACCAGCCATCGGCCCGGAAATCTTACGGAATAGGTCGAACCGGGGGTCAACCCGGGTTGACCTGGTTGCTGATGTCATCAATACAAAATAATGTAAAAAAATCCCCTCCTGACACAAAAACTTCTACCTAATCTAATGATCCCTGTATAGCAATTTAATGAAAAATTATAATCCATTCTAAAAAAAAATTCCTAACTCTTTTTTCACCTATAAATATTCAATTCACTAATCGAAGCTACATATTCTATAACGAAATATTCAAATCTAAAAATCAATATTCCACATTCCACAATGATAATCAAAGTTTCATATTGTATAATAAAAGTTCATCACTATCAAGGAGATACCTGTAACAATCCTAATATCCACAATTAACAAGCATCGATCCTAAATAGCGACAACTAGCACCCTAATAGCCACACCTAGCACAATCATACAGTCACAAAAAGAAATATAAAAACACTAAGCACCCAAATTTAACAAAAAGAGAAGGAGTTCCACATTCAATAATCAAAATTCACATAAACAAAATTTGACAATTGTCAATGTCCAATAGCTAAAGTTCAATAGCCAATTGTCAAAGTTCAATACTCCAATAGTTAAATTCCATCCCAAGTTTCAATAGCCAAAAGTTACAATCCCAATTTCCTACAACAAATAAAATACAATAAACAATTAATATGATGAGTATTGGAGTGTAACACTTACAAATTTGTAAGAAAAATGAATTACCAATCACAAACTTTCGTATTGAGCTCGTAGGTCTATAGTCTTCTTCTAAATTTCCTACAGAAATCCAAAATCTTCAAGTCCCATACGCTCCTCATCCCATTCATTAGTTGCTGGCTCATCCGTATTCCCTACAAAAAAAATTATTTATTAAACACAATAGGATAACAAACAATTATAATAATAAAAAATTAAACTAACAACTATATTAATATAATTACCTTCCCGATTAGTGAATATGCTACATAATTTATTAGTCTCATTCCTTAGTTCATCGTCATCAATCTCTTCTGCGGTAACACTTTTGTCCACTACCCATTCTTCAACCAAGTCAAATGACTCAATGGATATGGGATCAAAGATGCTCTCTATATCTTCATCCTCCTTACCAATATTAAGCAAATGCCTTCATTTTCAAGTTCCAACACAAAAGTTAAACTATAATTAAGAATAGAAATTAGGAACTGATGAGTTATTATAATTAAGTTCTCTTACTTCATATGTAGATTGTGTTGCACAAAGACGAGATCATTAAGCCTTTTGTGCTCCAATCTATTCCTTCTTTTAGTATGAATTCTTTTAAAAACACTCCAATTGCGTTCACAACCTGAAGAAGCACAAGTTTGACTTAAGATCCTTATTGCCATACGCCTCAATGTTGGAGCACAATCTCCAAATGTCGCCCACCAAGCAGCTACAAAAGAAAAATGTTATCACATAATCAATAAATATGAATTTTTAAGATAATGAACTATTATGGAATGATAATTTACCGGGCTTCATACTAGTGCGTGTAACTTTTGCCATGTCACGTGAGAACCCTTTTTGTGCATCCTTAAACAAAAGAAGCTCGTTTGCAATTTTCTTTTGTGCCTCTAAATCCCCACGATGTAGCTTCTCAATCACATCTAAAAGATCCCTTTGCACAACAAAGGTGTCTGCTTCAGACTTTTCAGCATATTGAAACCAAGGGTTCAAATAGTAAGCTGCCACATGAAGAGGTTGGCAAAGTTGGTTCTTCCACCGTTTCTCAATGATTTCCAAATATGGCCCATAGTCTTCCCTCTTTCTACCACATACCACTTTTACTCTTTCCATTGCTGTTCTTTCTCATACAAAAATCCCATTGATGGGTATTCATCACCATCAACCATTCTAAGCACTCTCACAAGAGGCTCACTAATGACAATCACCTTAGCACAATTAGACCAAAATGAAGAGCTTAACACCACACTTTCAAACTCTTTGCCTTTAAGAGATCTTACTAACTTTGCTATCTTCCACATTGACCACTCTTCTCCAACTACCATCTTTCTTAAAGAATCCTTGTTATTGTATATACTTTGTAAGGTTAAAAAGTTGGTTGCAAAACGGGTGGCTCCTGGTCTAATAATCTCTCTCCCATTATTGAACTTTTTCAATAATTGTAAGATAGCAAGGTGATTGTAAACAAATTTTGTGACAATTCTTGCTTCATCAACCACTTCCTTCACTTCAGATACATATTTAAAGAAGTCCTCTAACATTAAATCCAAGCAATGTGCAGCGCATGGTGTCCAATAGAGCTTTGGGTACTTCTCAATTATATCCCTTCTAGCGGCCACATAGTTGGATGCATTATATATCTGTCACAATTTGGACAACATTCTCCGGTCCAACAAATTCTATTATCTCAGAAATCTGACTACTTAACATCTCTGCCGTCTAGGACAAATCAGAAGCATCAATTGATTTTAAAAATACAGTTACAGTTGGACAATACACAAGGAAATTAATTAAAGTCCTGTTTCTGTTGTCAGTCCATCCATCTGTCATTATAGTGCAACCATTCTTCTTCCAATCTTCTCTATATTTTTCCACCTCAGTTGAAACTTCTGAAACAACACTTTGCAAAATTTTCCCCCTCAGAGCATGATATGTAGGTGTTGTTGTTTTAATTAATCTTCTTAATTTTACTCGCAAGTGTACGAATCGTGTTTGGAGTATAGTCGCACAATTCTTACGAGGTCGAACCCACAGGGACTTGTGTTTTTGGAATTCTAATTCGAAGATCAGATTATTACCCTTGTTGAAGAATTAAATTGATTTGATTCACTACAACTACGACTAATCGAAGACTCAATGCAACTAAACAGTTTTAACTAACAAATTAATCTAAAGGCAATTAAATAATCTATAAAAAAAGAAACTAATTGACAAATAAAATTGAAACTTTAATCAAGAATTTAAAACACTAGGGCATAAGAATCAGCACATAACAATCATAAGAATATTTCTTTTAAAATCAGCAATTGTTTTCACGATTATCTCGTAGAGAATTGGAATTCAATCTATTCTCCTACGGAAAATTTCAGCATTAAAGCATATAGATTTAAATAGAATTTTGTATTCTCTTGCATATCAACAGATGAAATTCAAATCATTACATGTATCCATCATTTGATAAATCACAAGTAATATCTAAATAGCATGTTCAACATATAGCCCAATGCAATTAATTTGAGAATAACAATCGTTAAAACACATTAATTTAGGCAAAGCAATTGCATCACATGAATACTATTCCTACAACTAATCATGGCTTCATCTCAGCCCTAGACAGGGATTTAGCTACTCATACTATAGAAATTAACTGCAAAAATAATGGAATTCATTTCGATATAACTAAAATCAACTTACAGGAATTTTTTTTGAATAATAGAAAACAAGCCAGAAAGTACTGTCGGGGTACTGTTCTTCTTCTCGGATTACTGTTCACAGCTCCAACAACAGCAGAAATGAAAACAGAAAAAACACACAAAGATCCTTTACTGGAAATTACTCTTGAAATACAAATGAAAAAAAACACAGAAAATTTGAACTCCCGGTCGTCTTCTCTGTCGAACTCCATGTTCTGCTCTCGGGTCCTCTGTTTTTATACAGAGAGTGCCTTTAGCTTTTTTTTTCAAATCAGAACCCTCAATCTCGTCAGAAAAATCCTACCTTCGTGTGTGCCTTCCAAATCAGTCGATTTGCATCTTGATTCACATTCAATCCCGTCCAATTGCAAAGAAAAAAATTCCAATTTTGAACTCTCAATACAGAGCCCAAAACACCCAAAAATTCAGTCTTTCCTTTCTGCTGCACGAATCGTGCTTTTCTTCTTCTCCAATCAAAGCAAATTTGGGCACTTACCATTTTGAAACAGGTCTGTAACTTGCCTTGCCCGATTTGGCTTTGTCACACGCGACCTTCCAAATTAAGCCTCTACTGTTCGAGCTCCTCCTCGCGGTTGCCGGAATCCTCTTTCTCGAGCTTGAGCCCATCAGCTTCGCCGTCGATCGCTGTCCATCGCTGCCTCATCGTCGATCGCTGTCGCTCGCCTCGACTCCTCCAGTCGTCGGAACCCAAGCCATGGCCGCCGCCACTCGCCTCGGCCGTCGCCCTTCTGCTGGTTCGCCGCCGTCGAGCTTCTGCTGGTTCGCCCATGATCGCTGTCCATCGCCTCGAGCTCCTGCTCGAGGCGCTGCTCTGTTTCAGGAAGAAGACACCCGAGCTTTCGCTCGGGTTCTTTTTCTTTGCTTTTTTTTTATTTTATTTCTGTGAACCGGCCCAACAAACCGGCTTTTCTCTCTCTTTTTTTTTTAACTTGATTAAAACCCGTCGAAGCAATGTCGTCCACTTGATCGAATCTGAATGGCTCTTATCTTAACTCAGCGCCCGTCTTCCTCATCAGTGAACATCAACGGTTCAAATCTTCAATGCGCGTGATATCAGCTCTTGGGTTACTTTGGCACTTCAAAACCCGTCTATTTGCTTCAAGTTGGCTATTCTGCAGTCCGAACATTTGAACCTATACAAAATAAAATATGTCCCACATTAGACATGCCACATAATTCATAAAATGGTAGAACATATTGAAATTTGAACCATTTAGAGAGCATTATTTAATTAATTCCTAATTACTTAGAAAATTACCAAAATTCACTTTATTCCTCATCTTAATTCGAAAACGTGACTAACAAATAGGTAAAAAGGCATATAAAAATTTGTATTTTTCATGCTTAACAAATACCCCCAAACCTAGATTTTGCTAGTCCTCAAGCAAAACATAAAAAGAAAAAACAACAAAAAAAATAATAATAATAATAAAACTACTTAAAAATAAATGCCACTGTCGTAGGGAATCACGATTGCATTTAGCATATGCAACAAACCTTTTAAACCCCCAGGTGTCCCTGGATGGACGAGTGAAGTCTCGTGAGGGTTTGTAGCCATGCTACCCACAAACATGTATTTATAAAATTAACCTTATTCTTTATCTAAATGAAAAAGAAGTCAACTAAACACTTCAAAACACAAAACCTATTATCCCTTCAAATACACACTGCAATACTTAAGAAAACTAACCACACGTACTTGCATTTATAATCAACTGGAATATAGAAGTGCTCAAGTAAGTGGTTTTATTCTACACCTTCATCTTGGAAATTTCTGCTCAATATGATATAGCATGATACTTTAAATAATAGAAAGTATAGAACATTGTAGCAATACACTCTAAATCTCTGTTTCACACAGATCCAGTGTTACCCATTAACCAAAGAACATCAGAATCTACATAGTCATCGTAATCTTTAGGTTCATGATAGCACAGATGCTTGTGCGCCTCCTTCGGGTCCAACATTCTAGATTTGAGAGGATAATACACCATAGACTTTTTTTTATTATTATTAGGACTGTGTAAGGCCTGACTTCAAGATGCTTTGGTTTAGCAATGACTCAGGCCAATGACTCCCAGCCAGTTGGCTTAGGGCATTAGGTTTTAAGATGGACCGCTTCGGACCTGAGCATCAGCCTAAGTTAATCCTATAATAGTCAAGCAGCCCCTTTTCTTTATTTTCGTTTCCATTTTTTTTTCATTTTCAGCATATATATTTTCAAGCATCTTATCCTGTCCAGGCTGTATTATACTCTCAACCTATTTCCGGTTCCAAGCCCTTGCCATAGCCAAGTAAATGGTCTATCATGATCGTTTAAGCTCAACAGATAACCACACATCATCCAATGACTCTGACTAAAGACATCCCACTGAAGATTAGTATTCAACAAATCTCTAGAAGGTATTACTTTATGTAACTGGTGTGTGTGAGTGAATTTTATTAGCTCAAGCACTTGATCCAAGAGGATTGTAATAGAATGCTATTTCTCAGTTAAGTGTCTCTATCCTCCAGTATACTTACTCACACTTCCAATGTAAATTAATCTCTTAAAAATTGAAGTATGCATCACGAAGGGATAAACTATCAAAAACTATAAAAATACTAACAAACAACCTATAAACTACAAAAAAAAAAAAAATTGATTTTTTTTTCTCATTTTTTTTAACTGCAAAATTCAAAACAAGCAAGAAAATAACTAAGATATCCTAAACAAATATCTTCCTATACCCCCAAAGCTGCATGAAACATTGTCCTCAATGTAAAAAGATATGAAATAAGTACTGAGGAAAATAAATATAAGAGGGAAGGAAAGATAGTACCTGCACTCCACTGAAACGCTATAGTATCTATCAAAATGAAAAGAACAAGTGAAGCACAAGAATAGCATAAGAAGAAATAAGCACAAAAAATAAAAATTCTAAAAACTTGGGTTGCCTCCCAGTAGCACTAAGTTTTACATCTTCAGCCAGACACAGCTATTATTCTTTGCAAGGCAACTGGGACACTACAAGTAATTGTTCATCAGGAAAAAATTCAGTTATGGGCAATGATTCATCAGTAGAATCAACTATCAACCTAGATAAGTGGTCGGCTACAACATTTTCGGTACCTTTCTTATCCCGAATTTCAATATCAAATTCTTGTAGCAGTAATATCCATCGGAGAAGACGAGGTTTAGCATCCTTTTTAGATAAAAGATACTTCAATGCAGCATGATCCAAATAGATATAGACCTTCGATCCTAATAAATATGACCGAAACTTATCTAGAGCAAAGACTACTGCCAGCAACTCTTTTTCAGTTGTAGAATAATTAAGTTGGGCATCATTCAATGTTTTACTGGCATAGTAAATCACATGGGGAAGTTTATTAATTCGCTGCCCCAACACAGCACCAATAGCATAATCAGAGGCATCGCACATGATCTCAAAAGGTAGGCTCCAATCAGGCGGCCGAATAATAGGTGCAGATGTTAACTCTGATTTGAGTTTCTGAAAGGCATTACCGCAAGCATCATCAAAGACAAATGGTGTATCTTTTGCAAGAAGATTACACAAAGGTCTTGAAATTTTACTAAAGTCTTTAATGAATCTTCTGTAAAATCCAGCATGACCTAAAAAGGATCTGATTTCTTTCACAGTTCGCGGTGGTGGAAGATGTGAAATCAAATCTACTTTAGCTTTATCAACTTCAATGCCTTTATTAGATATAATATGCCCAAGAACAATTCCTTTTTGAACCATAAAATGACATTTCTCTCAGTTAAGTACCAGATTCTTCTCTTTACACCGCACTAGCACTAAAGATAGATGGTGCAGACATTCATCAAAATTAAAACCAAAGATAGAAAAATCGTCCATGAATACCTCTAAAAATCGCTCTACCATATCAGAGAAAATACTCAACATACACCTTTGAAAGGTAGCAGGTGCATTGCATAGCCCAAATGGCATGCGACGGTAGGCAAAGGTACCAAAAGGACACGTGAAAGTGGTCTTTTCTTGGTCTTCAGGGGCTATGGGAATTTAGTTATAACCAGAATAACCATCAAGGAAGCAATAATATTCATGTCCCGCTAACCTTTCTAGCATTTGGTCAATGAAAGGAAGGAGAAAATGATCTTTTCTTGTCAAAGCATTCAGCTTCCTATAATCAATACAGACACGCCAGCCCGTTTGAACTCGAGTTGGCACTAACTCATCAGCATCGTTTTTCACAACAGTTATGCCAGACTTTTTTGGTACAACTTGAACAGGACTTACCCATTTACTATCTGAGATTGGGTAGATAACTCCTACATCTAAAAGCTTAAGGATTTCAGCTCGAACAACTTCTTGCATTACAGGGTTAAGACGCCTTTGGGATTCACGAGAAGGCTTAGCATCATCCTCCAAATGAATTCTATGCATAACAACAGATGGACTGATGCCTTTAATATCTGCAATGGTCCACCCTATGGCTTCTTTGTGCTTTACAAGAACATCAAGTAGTTTACGCTCTTGAGCCACATCTAGGTCAGATGCAATAATGACAGGTAAGGACTCAGCAGGACCTAAATAGGCATATTTCAGAGTATCAGGTAATGGTTTCAGGTCTAATTTAGGTGGCTCAACACTAGATGGAACTACTGGTGATGATGATAAAGCAAGAGGCTCCACTTTTGGTTGCCACCGTTCAGTACTCATCAGAGGTACAGACTCAAGCAATGAGTTCGCTTGTTCAATTGACTGATCAATATCAAATTCACAACCAAAATGTGTTAAGCATGCCTCTAAAGGATCTTGGGAATGTGTTTGAAGAAATATTTCATGGACAAGTGTTTCAATCAGGTTTATTTCATTCACATCATCCATGTCAGGTGGTTGTTTACTGATGTCAAAAATGTTCAATTCCACCTTCATATTCCCAAAAGAAATTTACATCACTCCATTTCTGCAATTAATGATAGCATTAGATGTAGCTAGAAATGGACGACCCAAAATGACAGGTATTTGCCCACTTATGTTTGGAATAGGTTGAGTATCAAGGACAACAAAGTCCACAGGGAAATAAAATGTATCAACCTTAATCAGAACATCCTCAACAACACCTCGAGGAATTTTAACCGAACGGTCAGCTAATTGAAGTGTCATTGTCGTGGGTTTTAGCTCTCCCAGACCTAATTGCACATACACATAGTAGGGCAATAAATTCACACTTGCTCCCAGATCTAACAAGGCTCGCTCAATTTGATGTTTCCCTATCATGCATAAAATTGTGGGACAACCAGGGTCCTTATATTTGATAGGAAATTTACATTGAATGACAGAGCTGACTTGTTCTGCTAGAAATGCCTTTTTAGGAACATTATTTTTCTTTTTGACTGAGACTAGGTCTTTCAAAAATTTTGCATATGAAGGCACTTGTTGGATTGCATCTAGAAAAGGAATGTTTATTTGTACTTGTTTAAACACTTCTAGAATATCTCCATATTGTGCACCTTTTTTAGGATTGACTAGTCTTTGCGGATAAGGTGCCCTAGGTACAAAATTTCTAGGTGGAGAATCACTGTCAACAATTGGAGAAGAATTAATTTCTTTAGTCTCTATTTCAGTCTTAGTGTTCTCACTTTCTTCTTCCGACATTTCAATTTTATTATCAATTTGCTTTCCAGACCTAAGGGTAATAACTGATTGAACATGTTCCTCATTCTGTGAAGAATTAGAGCTACTACCAATGGAGAATTGGCCCTTCTGGTTAGGCACAGGTTGACTAGGGAATCTCCCTCTCTCTCTTTCTGCTAATTGAGTAGCCAATTGACCAACTTGAGTCTCTGTAACACCCGAAAAATCGGTACGTTTTTTTTTTTTGGAAACTGCTATTTTAGAAAACTGGTCTAAAATAGGAAAGTTTCGTATCTGTCGTGCTTATTGATCTGGTATTTCGTTTTGGCTTTGTGGAACCCTATCTTGATAATTTTTTGGTCAATAAAAATTGTTTAGCCAGATTAGGCAGGTTTTTCCGAGCGCGAGGACTAGGCCTGGCGCCGTAACCTATCTAGCGCCAGGGTTTGATATACCTGACGCCAGGGCCAGTTGAGTGCCAGGGCTAGGGCTAGTCACGTGTGCGAGTACACGTGTGACGGGGCCTAGTGGTTGTGTCACCAGGGTAGGACTCGTGCACGGTGGAACTGCTCAACGCGCGTGTAGGTGATCTTAACCGTTCATCTGCGATCTGTGCTATAAGACGTGCGAGATCTAGTGGAGGGCCACGTGGACCCTGAGGAATCACGCCACCTCATGGGTGACGTGGGCGCCTTGGACCCACGATTTGGGAGACCAAATCGTGGGGAGTTTTCTTGTGGTTTGAATTTCACTAAATTTAATTATTGGATTACCCTAAATTGTAATTGATTTGATTAGGGTTTAACTAAGGGATTTGATTGGCACTTAATAAAGATGCCAAAGCATATTCCATCTAACCAATTTGGGCACCATTTGAGTAGTGGAGCAAATCGTGGGAATGG
This sequence comes from Houttuynia cordata, assembly GCA_039654745.1. Taxonomy (NCBI): domain Eukaryota; kingdom Viridiplantae; phylum Streptophyta; class Magnoliopsida; order Piperales; family Saururaceae; genus Houttuynia; species Houttuynia cordata. Next base: position 55,036,851 of record CM077503.1, read on the forward strand.
CTTTGGCTAAGGTGGTTACATGGCATAGTTGCTAATTATCTCATTAACTAATCCCTTTTAATTGATTTAATTATAACTAATTTTAGTAGGAGCCAATCAGCTTCAAGGAAAATCTTACCAAAGCTTGCCATTCAAAAAGGGATCATAGTGGCTTTTGGTTTGGGCGCCCAAATGGAAGAGCAAAACTACCTTATGCAGTTTTGAGAAAATCTTGGAGAATATCTTGATCCTAACTAATTGGCAATTCAAATAATTTTGGAAAGGCTGAAATTGGGGAGCACGTTGGAAGGGAAGATTTCACTTTTGCTGGACCCTTTCTTGGACGTTGGATGGGAGGAAAACGGATGGCCGAGATGGCATGGCTTGGAAGGTGAACCACCTATTTAAATGGAACCAAAAAGGGGCCGGCTCTCCTTTAGCCATCGTCCCCCTTTTTGTGTGCCTTCTTCCTCCTTCACACCCCTCTAAATCAGTACCTTTTCTCCATTCTTTCGTTACATCGTGGTGTGGTGAATCAACGGGCGTAAGAGAAGGCGCGAAGCAAGGTGCAATCTACGCGAAGGGAATTGCGGTTTGTCATAAGAGGTAGGAGCCTTTTTCCACATGTGTGACTTGTGAATTTTGACATGCTTTTGAGTAGTTTATTGATAAATATGCTGATATATTATATGCCTTGATTCAATTTTGTATGACACGAATTATTGACCATGCTTATGATCACAATCGTTCGTATTATTTGCAATGCCTTTTTCGATATGCATACTCAATTCTCTTTCGTCCTAATGCCTAGATAGACGTCCCCCTTTGCTTCAATTTCATAAAGTCGTCACCTTTATTGCATAAGGTTGATGTCGAACTTCTGTCCAAAGTTGATTGTCTTGTTTGATTATTGAATCTCTTATGGTTTGAATAATACTTGACCGATTTCTTGTGTTATGTAATGTTCGGAGTCATCCTTGTTGTTACTTCTTGTAATTATCACTAAATGTCCTAAGTCATTCTCTGATTATAAAAAGTTTGAATCTTTGGTCATGGACCAGTATGATGGGTTGTTTTGGCGTTCGGGAATAGGTGTCCTATTGGTTTAATCTTAAGATTATTACACTAGTGCTTATAATCAAAGATCGGGTAAGGGTATGTGTATACCTTATGTATAATATATGATTAATTTTAGTAATCAAATTTTTATCACTCTTTGAAGTCCGAGAGAAGGTCTGACATCACGTCAGAACTTTTTGGATGATGAAGTGTCCGGTTTTAATTGGCTGATTTAGTAACTTGGGTTAATGGAATTAGAATAAAGGTATAGCAATCGGACCATAAGATGTAACCTAAGGGTGAGATTAAAACTCATAAATCCAGAACTCTTAGGCTCTGTAAAAGACATTAAGAAAAGGTTAATAGTGTCAGTAAGGGTAATTATGGTATTACTAAAGGTTAAGCAAGTAATTAACTAGTATAACTTATGTTAATTGGTCTCGGCCAGGAGTAATCCTGCGCAGACAGACCCCACTCTAAAAATGATAACTAATTGTAGAAAAATCCAAACAGTAAACCTTTTATCAATCTGTAAACTAGACTTCTGAGGGAATCTGAAATAAAAATTTCATAAGTCATTTCACTGGGTACGGGGCGTAGTGACCTTCGGAAGTGGGCTGTTCTGTTTGGACAGAACTCGGTTCCTGCGCGTATTAACCCTAAAACCCTAATAATATTAAGAAACCTAAGTTGTGATAATAATTAAAGACTTTAATTAAGCTTGATACTACTTATAAGACATCGGGATCAGTGAACTTAAAAGTGTATGACAGATCCTAGAGTTGAACGGGGTGTCCCTTATTTATTGTCCTTTGCGTTCTTCTCTTGCGTTATTCATGATTCAAGAGTATTCAATGTGAGAGTCTTATTCGGAATCTATGATGTGGTCTATTTGAGACACATCATTTCGTTATTTCTGTGTCGGGGATTGTCTACTTTAGGATTAGGTACGACGACGAAGACGGCGGAGCATGGACCTTTGGCGAACCTGTGACGGGTCTCTTTGATGAGTCTTTCGGTCGGGTCTCAACCGAGTTCCCAGACCTAATTGTTCTGAAATATTCAAACACTCTTTAGTGAGTCTTTTTGGATTGTGTCCGATAATTGTATTCTACTCCTATGAAGAGTTAAAATCTAGAAAGCTTCGATTTAAGCCTTTTAATGATAAACCCGATATTCCAAGAAATTGTTTCTCCGCTAAGTAGCATTTCTGAGAGCTCTTAGTCGGAATCATAGTATGCTCACGAGCCATTGCTAGATCTTGCGAGATCTCCGATGATGATGAACCTCTGTAGTTCAGCCGATGACGGCAACCGCGTGCGCTTAGATTGTATGACATTACGGAAGGTCTGCAATCTCCGCCCATTGTGCCCGTAAGCACCGATGGGGCCAGCATCCCTAGACGCATGGCTGGGTTCCTCTGTAGAACCTCTAGGATGTTCTGGTATTGTTATCCATGGAAGAAATGGACAGATTTGCGAGCAGAAATTGTTACCTCTGACACTTTAGATGTCCAGAGCTTATGTTAAAATTTTATCTCCATTACTCTGTGTAAGTTGGAGTCTTTGACTTTTACTTCCTTGACTACGATGAGTCGAGGATGTCAGATGTTTCAGATAAGCGAACTCAGTTTGTTAAACCAAGTCTGTTGACCTATATCTAATTTGGAGTCTTCTCTTGTTCTATCTGTTCCACTGTAGTTTTTCTGTATCCTACTGGGTATTTCCTATGGAATACTCATGCATCCTCTGATGCAGGAATTAAGGAGGAGCAGAGGTGATGGCGTTTAGCTGCATGGTTGGATGCTGAAGAGTGGAAGACTTGTTTAGTTTATTTTATTATGATTTGAATGCTTGAACTCGCGCCCTGCGCGCCGTTTTACTTTATTTTATGTTGTGTTAAGACATTGCAAGACTTTGTAATAGCGAATTAGATCTCTTTTCAGTTATTCCATATTTTGTAAGTAATTATTGTTTAAGTCGTGACGATCCTGCATGTTCCCTGATATTTAAATGGGATATTGGAAGTCTCGAGTATTCGGTCCGTCCCAGGTTTCCTACCCTTTTACCTTCATTGGTATGTCGCTTCTGCGTAAATAGGGTCTTGGAAATTTGGGGCGTGACAGTCTCTAACTTAGCAATTGGTTGAGTATTCATGTGTGTAGAGTTCTTCATCTCAAGCATAGCCTGGTTAGTTGACTGGATAACTTGGCTTGTGGATTGGATGAAAGATTTGAGAGTGTCCTCTAACGAGGATTGTTTTTGTGTAAGACCCTGAGATTGAGTGACAGGTTGTTGATATTGGGTAGGAGGTTGAGACAAAGCTGGATAAGGTGGGTTGCTCTACCTAAACTGATTATGCATAGGTTGCATAGGCTGCCCACCTACATTCATAGGTGGTTGACTTTGTCTCCAGGAGAAATTTGGATGATTTCTCCAACCTGAATTGTAGGTTTCAGAGAAAGGATTGCCTGTCGGCTTCCCATAATTGTTTAGAACATTGACTTTTTCTGCATAACACTCTGGATAAGTATTCATGGAAGGGCAGTTCAGAGATGTATGCATCGGGCTAGCACACACAGAGCATGCTTCATTCATGTTGAGGGCATTGATGCTTCGGTTCAAACTCAGGGCATCTATTTTCTTGGTTAACGCATCAAGTTTGACCTTAACATCTACGTCATCTTTGATTTCGTAGAGACCTCCTTCTTAGGAGCTTGATGTTGTCTCTCCCTATGACCTGCAAAATCCCACTGTTGGGACCTTTCAGCTAATCGCTCTAAGAAGTTATAAGCTGCTTCACCTCCCAAGTCTAAGAACGCACCGCCGTTCATTGATTCAATCATGTTGCGGTGTGTTTGAGTTAAACCATTGTAAAAGTGTTGTATTAACCTCCATGTTTCAAACCCATGATGTGGACATTTTAGTAAAAGGTCTTTAAATCTTTCCCAACTCTCGGGTCCTCTGTTTTTATACAGAGAGTGCCTTTAGCTTTTTTTTTCAAATCAGAACCCTCAATCTCGTCAGAAAAATCCTACCTTCGTGTGTGCCTTCCAAATCAGTCGATTTGCATCTCGATTCACATTCAATCCCGTCCAATTGCAAAGAAAAAAATTCCAATTTTGAACTCTCAATACAGAGCCCAAAACACCCAAAAATTCAGTCTTTCCTTTCTGCTGCACGAATCGGGCTTTTCTTCTTCTCCAATCAAAGCAAATTTGGGCACTTACCATTTTGAAACAGGTCTGTAACTTGCCTTGCCCGATTTGGCTTTGTCACACGCGACCTTCCAAATTAAGCCTCTGCTATTCGAGCTCCGCCTCGCGGTCGCCGGAATCCTCTTTCTCGAGCTCGAGCCCATCAGCTTCGCTGTCGCTCGCCTCGACTTCTCCAGTCGTCGGAACCCAAGCCATGGCCGCCGCCACTCACCTCGGCCGTCGCCCTTCTGCTGGTTCGCCCATGATCGTTGTCCATCGCCTCGAGCTCCTGCTCGAGGCGCTGCTATGTTTCAGGAAGAAGACACCCGAGCTTTCTTTCCTTTTTTTTTATTTTATTTCGGTGAACCGGCCCAACGAACCAACTTTTCTCTCTTTTTTTTTTCTTTAACTTGATTAAAACCCGTCGAAGCAATGTCGTCCACTTGATCGAATCTGAATGGCTCTTATCTTAACTCAGCGCCCGTCTTCCTCATCAGTGAACATCAACGGTTCAGATCTTCAATGCGTGTGATATCAGCTCTTGGGTTACTTTGGCACTTCAAAACCCGTCTATTTGCTTCAAGTTGGCTGTGCTGCAGTCCGAACATTTGAACCTATACAAAATAAAATATGTCCCACATTAGACATGGCACATAATTCATAAAATGGTAGAACATATTGAAATTTGAGCCATATAGAGAGCATTATTTAATTAATTCCTAATTACTTAGAAAATTACCAAAATTCACTTTATTCCTCATCTTAATTAGAAAACGTGACTAACAAATAGGTAAAAAGGCATATAGAAATTTGTATTTTTCATGCTTAACAGTAGGAGCCTTGTAACCACGACCAACAGAAGCAACTGCATCAAGCATTTCTTGAAAGAACATTGAGTTAATGGCATTTAATGGAATGCTTGCATGATAAAAGAACTTACCAACAGCAATATCAACATTTTCAAGAGTATTTTTTCCAGCCATCACACTCTTGATACCAAGTTGGGCACCTGGGGTGGTACATGGTGAAAAGTAACTACCTATGCCCTTTTTCCCTCTTGAATTCCCTCCACTTCCCTCATTTGGCCCTTTTGGCTGATTTGACCCTTCCCGTTCTTCATCATCATCTACATCCATATAAAGCTCTTCATTCATGGTTTTCCTCATCTTTGACTTATTTAAACTATTTTTATCTAATGAAAGTTCCATTCGATATTGCACATCAGCTGGAACATCTTTGCAAGCTACAACATGCCCTTTGCGCTTACTCAAATGCTCTTTTAATCTATGGATTCCTCCACCATGAAAAACTTTTGAACAATAGTTGCACAAAATTCCTTTTTTTCCATTTGCAAGGGTAAGCAACTCACAATGTTCCCATCCAGGATCAACTTTTACCCTAAATGCTTTATCTATTGTTTCTAACCCCACAGATTGACTAGGATTATTAGAAGCAGCTCCAGTAGATGCATTAGGGGTTGTCCTAATGGACACACTAGCATTAGAACCTGATCCAGATGCCATGATGTGAACTACAATGATACACAAAAATGCCATCATATAAACATATTAATGTTCTATCCAACACCATGAAAACATATCAACAAAATCATATAAACACATATTTAGCACTCAATTAAAAAAATTAGCATAAATTAAAAGCTAGGGTTTTGAAATACCTTTGTGGATAAAATGCAAATCCGGCGCCAATCAAAGTCCTCCCGCCAATGAACAACAAAGAATGACGATTCTAGTCACGGAGCCTCGGGTTTGGCTGCCGGAGAGAGGAGGGAAAGACCGGTAATTGGCTAATCGGAGGATTCAGATGGGGAGTCGAGGAGAGGCAGTCAAAGGTAATCGAAGAGGAGGGTGAGCGGCGATGGCGCTGGGCGAGCGAAGGTGGCGGCAGCGTAGGGCGAGGCGACCGGGGGGGAAGGGGGGTGATGGGAAGAGGGGGAAGGGGGAAGACTAGGGGAAGGGTGAGCGGCAACGGTTCGGGGCGAGGCGAGGCGATGAAAGGTGGCGGCGCGAGGCGACGGCGGCACAAGGCGAGGCGACTGGGGGGAAAAGGGGGGTGATGGGAAGAGGGGGCGGGGGAAGACCATGGAAGCGGTGATGGCACGGGGCGAGGCGAGGCCACAGAAGACGGTGGCGCGGGCCAATGACGGCGCAGGGCAACAGCGACCGGGGGGGGGGGGGGAAACGGAGCCGAGAGGTAGAGAGGGCCGAGGGGTCGGGGACGCCGTGGGGGGGGGGGGGGGGGGTATACCATCGGGGGGTAGGGGGGTGATATAAAACTGGATTGAACCGGTCAGCCGGGTCGCCGGTTCGACCGGCCGGGTCAACCAACCCGGCCGACCCGGACGAAAACAGAGGCCGGCTCCGGTCGGACCCGGTCCGACCGGCCGGTTCGGTCCGGTTTTTAAAACCGTGGTCCCAATTGATCATCATGCATATTTTGAGTCGGGTGACAATGATATAGGGTGCGTTTGGAAACTGATTCTTTGAAAAAAATCAGGCTGATTCGGCCTGATTCTTCTGATTTGTGTTTGTTTACTGATTTTACTGATAGGAGGTGCTGATGGTGATAGGTGAAAAAAATCACCTATTTTCACCTATCACTTGATAGGGTGTTTGGTTACTGATTTGCTCAATTTTCACTCCTGACGGTGAAGACTGAAAAAAATCAGCAAATCACCCCTGAAATAGTTGATTTTGCTGATTCTCATTCGAACGAGTATTAGCCTGAAAATTTTTTTTTCGTCACCTCCACCATCGCCAGTGCCCACGGCTGGCACCACTGCCACCGCCCACCATCGTCGCCACCCACCGCCTACCACCATCGCCGCCGACCACCACCGCCGTCGTCGCCGACCACCGCCCACCGCCTACTGCCGGCACCACCTACCACTACCACCGCCCACTGCCCACCACCAACGTTGGCCACCACCCATCGTCGGCCACCACCATCGTCGCCGGCCACCACCATCGTCGTCGACCACCACCACCGCCGTCGTCGTCGGCCACCTGCCGACGGCCACCACCCATCATCGCCACCGACCACCACCGCCGCCGACCATTGGCCACCACCCACCACCACCGACCACCTGTTGTCGGCCACCATCGCCGCTGACCACCGCCGCCGCCGTCGCCAGCCACCGGCCAGCCATCACCACCATGGCCGCCGGCGCCACCCACCACCAACGCCGCCATCCGCCGTCCAAAAAAGAAATTTTTCACCGGCTTTGCCAAACACAAATCAGGCCTAATTTTTTTTAGGTTCCCAAATGCAAGTCACCAATCAAGAGTTAGGCTGATGGTGAAAGACTGAAAATATGATTAATTTCAGGTTCCCAAACGGATTTTTCACAATCAGAAAAATCACCTACAAATCACCTTGATTATTTTCAGCCTGATTTTTTTGTTTTACCAATCACTGTCAGTTTCCAAACGCACCCATAGTATCTCAAGTGACACAAAGGGCGGAAGATAATACATGGAGGGGTGAAATAGCTACAGAAATATTTACGACAATGGGTTTATAGGTTGGGTCATGCTATGATTTGTGGGTCGTCTAATCTATCATTTTGGATTGTGATTAGTTATATTTTGATATTGTAGATGAATGGTTAATTATTTTGAAATTTAACATTTCAAATCCAGGAATTATGATAATCCAGGATTTTTTATTCACGACATTGTCAAATATGCAACTGAAATATAGGATTTTGGGTATATTTTAGAATTCCATATCCGAAATCCAACATTTTAGAATTTGGAACGACTAACCCCCTGTTCATGAAATTCAACAACTTCCTCCTGAAGCCCTTATTCCCCCAAAATTTGTTTCCATCACCAAACAAAAATACCTTTCCGCTGGATTAATTTTGTTGAAAGCCAACTTCTGATTCCACTCATTCCATAACCAAAGAGCATGTAGATTGTACATTTACACTCTATTGTGACTAGTTAATAAGGAATAATTAAAAGAAATATTGGCAGCATATTTTAGTTCTTTTTAATCTACTCATTTAACTTGTTCTAGATCAAATAAATGTTGCAAAATTAGCATGCTAAGGTAGATGTATCAGATAAGTAGGAGTGATCGACTTAGGAAGGAGTATATACGCAAGAACTTAGGGTTAATACTTTTAAGGGTGAAGCTAGCAAGGCCTCCTATGGCAGACAGTAGAGCTGCACAGTGAAGTGGGAGATGGGGAAGGAGGGATGTGGGCCAATCCTAGGGCTTCACGCACCTTTACTGCCTCAACTGTTTTGTCTCTTTCAAGGGCGGGAACTTAAGTTCTTTTAAAGGTTACTTTGGTCATTTTTCATGAGGGAACTACTTTCCCAAGCAAAAGTTTAAGCACTTTAGATCCCGAGGCCAAAGTGAAGAAACTTTCACTTGGTTAGACTAAAACTAATTGTTTTTTTTTTCTAATGTTAATAGTCTGATTTGGCTGACTTCAAGTTGTTGGGAACTGTAGAAAATGGCACTGCACAGCAGAAAACACTACTTTTCACTCAATTCTGCCTTTTGGACCCTCCACTGCACTACAGAATGTTAGAGAGGCTTTTCACTAAAGATACTACTTGGGTCACTTTGTGAGTACCAAACTCTAAAAACAGGCATGGGGTTCTTTCTTATGAAGAATTTCTTTTTTTTTTGAGAAGTGTTTGTTCTTATGCAAATGCGTTCTTAACATGGACTGAGCCAGGTTTTAGGGTTTTCGTGAAAAAGGAGTTAAGCCTGAAATTGGAATGCTTTTGACACTTGAGATATATCGGGATATTGATAGTAATTGGCTATAGTTTTGTTTTAATAGTTTAAGCTGCTACACATGTCACATACATTCGAATCAAAAAGATTTTTGCTTCTGCCCTAGAACACATCATTAGTATGAAAGCTAGAGAGGAGAGCACAGAAACGTTTCGATTTAATGGCACCAGCAACGAATTAAACCTTGTCAAAAGACAGGTCATATGCATGTATCATCAAACAATACAATGTAAGTAAATATGGGTTCTTGTCCCATTTTACTTGTCTTGATTGAGAGGAGTCGGCTCTCTCATGCAAGTGTAGGCATGTGGAGTAGTTAGGCTTCCGTGGGCCCGGTCCATACTAAATTGGAAGAGACACTGTAATCATCACCGATCCGAAAATCACTTATTTGGAATTAGCTGTTTTGGTACGACCAAAATGGAATTGTCAAATAAGAGTCACCATATTGGAAATAATTCTGTGAGAGACGTTGAGCCAATTCGGGAAACCGAAAAGGCATGATTTTTTGTAACCGAAATTCGCCCTTTTTAAGGGCAATGGAGGGGATGCCCTCCATGCGAAGGAAAAGCTTCTTTCGGTTTTGAAATTGAATAGCTCTCTCTTGATTTGGTGATCTTGATTTCATTGGGTGAAAAAGCTAATTCGGGGAATATAGTTTTTCACGACGTTCTACACTCGATCGGTGAAGGATTTGGTATTCTCGGACATATTCTAATCCGTGGAGTGATTCGTAGGCACAAAGGCCGAAGGTTAGTGATTCTAATTTGATAATCTTTAAGATATATTTGTTGTTTGAAGGAAAAACCCAATTTTTGAGAACCCACATCAAACGGACAAAAATCTTAAAATTCGCTTCCGCTGCGGCCCGATTACCCTTCATTGGTATCAGAGCCTTGGATCCGTTGTGGTGTGAGAGTTCCAAGAGATTTGTGGGGATTTTCCTCGCGGTTTTTGCCGACTGAAAATCTCGATTTTTACAGTCGCGATCGATCGGCATCAAGAGCGATCGATCGCTCGAAGGTAAAATCGGAGAAGACGACTGGTCACGATCGTTCGGCTTCGATCGGCATCGATCGTTAAGTCTCTTGAAAAGGGAAAACGATCGATCGCCATCGTTCGGCTTCGATCGGCATCGATTGTTAAGTCTCTTGAAAAGGGAAAACGATCGATCGCCATCGTTCGGCTTCGATCGGCATCGATTGTTAAGTCTCTTGAAAAGGGAAAACGATCGATCGCCATCGTTCGGCATCGATCGTTGAGTTGCTTTGAAAGAGGGAAACGATCGATCAGCACGAATTGCGATCGATCGTATCTACTGTAAGTTGTGCAAAATCAACAGCGGAAAGCTGCGATCGATCGGAGAAATTGACGTGATCGATCGTATTGCGATCGATCGGGTATTTGACGCGATCGATCGGCGGGATAAAATTTGAAAAACTAATTAATATTGAAGCAGTATTTTTGCCACTTGATTATATGTTTGTTGATAGTTAATTAGTGATTCAAACTGTGCTGTTTTTACACTGATTGTCCTGTTCCATTGATCGAAGATTTTTATCTTCAATTTGATTGGAATACTTGCTTGATTTTATAAAAGTTGCAATGGCTTCCCGTATGGTCTCCAGTGAGTTGGCAAAGACTGAAAAGTTGAATGCCACCAATTTTGTTACCTGGAAGAGGCGCATCCGTCACATTCTGTTCCTTGATGACTTGGGTCATGTGCTAGACCAAGTTGTTGAACCTACGGGTGAACAGAGTATTGCTGCTCAAAAGAGAGAGTACGAGAAGTTCCGGATGGAGGATGCACGGGCAAGGACCACGATGCTTACCTTTATGGAGCCTACGATGGAGTTGCTTTTTGAGAAGCACAGAACGGCCAAAGAAATGTATGAGGCCATTGAGAGGAGGTATGGAGAGCATACTGAGGCACACATCAGGTTGCTCCACACTCGCTATACCAACATGAGGATGGAGGAGGGCAAGAATGTGCTTGAGCACATAAATGCCATGACCATTATAGCTAGTGAGTTGGAGATGCTTGGAGATCCAATTTCATTGGGAGTCCAAGTGTCTACGATACTCACTAGCCTCCCTCCATCATGGGAAGCAGTTGTGGTGGCGTTGAACCTGAGTGACAAAAAACTCACTCTCGATGACCTTACTGCCAAGCTGGGCTTGGAGCAGGAAAGGAGAGAGCATGTGAGGGCCTCTAATGCATCTGCCAACCTTGCTCACCATGTTGGCTCTAAGAAAGGTGGGTCCTATGCTGGCACTTCAAAGAAGAACTTCAAGAGGAAAGGAAAGAAGCCTCAATTCCAGGGTGGAGAAAAGGCCAAAAACAAGAAGAAGGGAGCCTGCTTTACATGTGGCCAAATGGGTCACTTTAGCAGGAACTGTCCTAATGGCTCCCAGGGCAATGAGAAAAAGAAACAGCAGGGTGGAGGAAAGGACATAGTTTGTATGATTTCTGAGGCACTGATTGTGAACACTAACACTAGAGGTTGGTGGCTTGACTCGGCTGCAACCCGTCATGTGGCTATGGCAAAGGAGTCTTTTGCTGAGATAAAAGAAATTAGTCCCGGAGAGCACAAGATCTACATGGGGAATAACACCTATTGTGACGTGCTGGGGATTGGCTCTGTTCGTGTTCCTCTCTTAGGAGGAAACACTCTGGTCCTCACAGATGTCTTGTATGCACCTACTATTCGTAGGAATCTGATTTCAATCCCTCTTCTGACTCAAAAGGGATTTGAAGTCAGGTTCAAGGGTGGCAAGGGAACTGTGGGGCAGAAGAATAATATTTTATTTACTACTTCTTTAGTTGATGGTTTATTCAAACTTGATGTATCCAATGACTTTGCTAATAATGAAATGATTGATTCTGAGTATGTTGCTTGTGTTGCTGTTGATAATGCATTGTTGTGGCATTTACGCCTTTGTCATGTGAATGCGACAAAATTACACCGAATGTCGGGTAGTGGGTTACTACCTAGAATAAGTGATAATTTGCGCATGTGTGAGGATTGCCTATCTGGCAAAATGACTAGGCTACCCTTTTCGAAAGGACAGCGAGCAATTGACCTTTTAGAGGTCATTCACTCAGATATTTGTGGGCCTATAAACGTCAAGACTCAAAGGGGAATGACGTATTTCATTACATTCATAGATGACTATTCTAGATATGGTTATGTGTACTTGTTATCGAGAAAGTCCGATGCCTTAGAAAAATTCAAGGAATTTAAGGCTGAGGTTGAAAACCAATTAGGACGGAAGATTAAAGTTCTGTGAACAGACAGAGGTGGTGAGTACACATCTGATTTGTTCAAGGACTATTGTACAAACCAAGGAATAGTGCATCAGTATACTTTACCGTATACCCCTCAACAGAATGGAGTTGCTGAAAGACGTAATAGGACTTTGATGGACATGGTAAGGTCCATGTTAAACCACTCTGAACTAGGAACGCAGTTTTGGGGTAAAGCACTAGACACCGCTGTTTATGTACTAAATCGAATACCATCTAAGTCGATCAAATTGACCCCTTATGAGTTATGGACGGGAAGACGTCCAAACTTTTCGAACTTGAGAGTGTGGGGTCAAAGGCCCATGTGAGGGTGCCTGATCAACTAAGAACTAAGTTGGATCCCAAGACCATAAAATGTAATTTTATAGGTTATTGTGACCATTCGAAAGGGTATCGATTTGTAGTACACCATGATGATGGGACAGTGGGGGTTATAGAGTCTAGAGATGCTTATTTTCTTGAGGAAGATATAGACCTTAAAACTCCTAGTCAGAAAGTGGAACTCTTTGAAATTGAGAAAGAGAAAGTTACTGTCACTAGTAATGAACGAGTGATAGGTAACACATCCAATGAGGATGTTGAAACTCGAACATCAAGAGAGCGTAGACCTTCAATTTTGTTGAAGGATTACTATGCCATGCTTGGTGAAGATGAAATATCGGTAGATGACCCTGTACTTAATGATCCAGTCACATTTGAGCAGGCTATGAGTAGTCCAGATTCCAAGGAATGGCGGAAGGCTGTTCAAGAGGAAATGGATTCAATCTTGAAGAACAAAGTCTGGGAGATTGTTGACTTACCAGACGAACGGAAACCCATTGGGTGTAAGTGGATCTTCAAGAAGAAGCTCAAAGCTGATGGATCAATAAAGAAGTACAAAGCCAGACTTGTGGCGAAAGGTTTCACACAAGTAGAGGGCATAGACTTCAAGGAGACTTATTCTCCAGTGTCCAGGTTCATCTCAATCCGAAGTTTGTTGGCAATTGTGTCATACTTAGATTTAGAGTTGCACCAGATGGATGTAAAGACTGTCATACTTAGAGATGGGAGTAGATTTAGGATATTGTCACTATATGTAGATGACATATTATTAATGGGGAATGACACTAGTATGATTCTCAGTCTTAAAGAATGGCTCAAGACCCAATTTGAAATGAAAGATATGGGTGAAGCATCTTACATCCTCGGGATGAAGATTGAGAGAGATAGAAAAGCGAGGAGGCTAAGTATATCTCAAGAATCGTACATTGAGAGTGTATTGAAACGCTTTGACGTGATTGGTTGGAAAACCATAGATTCGCCCATTTATAAAGGGACAGTTTTGTCCGAAAGAATGGCACCTGCATCAGACGAGGAATGTCTGAAGATGCAATCTGTGCCATATGCGCAGCCTATTGGCAGCTTGATGTATGCCATGAACTGCACTCGACCTGATTTGGCTTTTGTAGTAAGCCTTGTGAGTCGATATCAGGCTAACCCAGGTATGCAACACTGGCAAGCTATTAAGCGGATGTTCAGATATCTGTTAGGTACCAAGGATATGAAACTCACATATCAGGCCGAGAACCTGTCATTGGAAGGTTATAGTGATTCGGACTATGCCGGGTGTAAGGATGACAGAAAATCCACTGCCGGTTATGTTTTTATGCTTGGTGGCGGCGCCGTGGCATGGGCTAGTAAGAAGCAGAAATGCGTTACTAAGTCCACGATGGAAGCTGAGTTTGTTGCATGCAGTTTAGCAGCTTCCGAGGCAGTTTGGATTAAAGAATTTCTAGCTGGGTTACAGCTAGAACAGTGGACTGATGCTCCTGTCCAAATTTATTGTGATAATTTGGCAACTGTGTTGACACTCCGTAATGGGGAGATCAGTTCAAGAGCTAAGCACATAGAGGTGCATTACTTTTATGTGTTTGACATGCTACAACGGGGAAAGTTGACAGTGAGTCATCTTCCTACGGTTGAGATGTTAGCTGATCTGTTAACGAAGGCCTTAACGACGGATCTATTTGTAAAACACGTTCATAGTTTTGGATTACGACAGGACTAGTGCACGAGTCACTGTGGATCGCAAATATGAACAAAGAACCCATAGTGGGGGATGTAAGTAAATATGGGTTCTTGTCCCATTTTACTTGTCTTGATTGAGAGGAGTCGGCTCTCTCATGCAAGTGTAGGCATGTGGAGTAGTTAGGCTTCCGTGGGCCCGGTCCACACTAAATTGGAAGAGACACTGTAATCATCACCGATCCGGAAATCACTTATTTGGAATTAGCTGTTTTGGTACGACCAAAATGGAATTGTCAAATAAGAGTCACCATATTGGAAATAATTCTGGGAGAGACGTTGAGCCAATTCGGGAAACCGAAAAGGCATGATTTTTTGTAACCGAAATTCGCCCTTTTTAAGGGCAATGGAGGGGACGCCCTCCATGCGAAGGAAAAGCTTCTTTCGGTTTTGAAATTGAATAGCTCTCTCTTGATTTGGTGATCTTGATTTCATTGGGTGAAAATGCTAATTCGGGGAATATAGTTTTCACGACGTTCTACACTCGATCGGTGAAGGATTTGGTGTTCTCGGACATATTCTAATCCGTGGAGTGATTCGTAGGCACAAAGGCCGAAGGTTAGTGATTCTAATTTGATAATCTTTAAGCTATATTTATTGTTTGAAGGAAAAACCCAATTTTTGAGAACCCACATCAAACGGATAAAAATCTTAAAATTCGCTTCCGCTGCGGCCCGATTACCCTTCATACAACACACTCAGAAAAATTCTCAATAGAAGTTAAAGATGAAAATAAGAGAGAAAAACATGTAGGCACATATCCCTGAAGCTCGAAAAGTTATAAATTAAACGTCCGTTTATTAATCTTCCCAAATGAAACTCATCAAAACCAGCTATATTCCCATTAAGAAACAATAGTCTAGCATTCAAATTCTTGGCATTTTCGGATGCGTATTTTCCAATGTTACCCTGCAAAGAGGAAATTAATGTTAAAGTAGAAAGCGAACATCCGATATTAACCATGTGCATGTGGCCTTTTTTTTGGCTAGCTACAACTGCCCCAGCAGTGACAACTCACACACGCACTCAACCTATTCTTAAGACCCCCCTTGTGTGTGGTTAAAACTGGAACCTAGGTCTCCTACACTAAACAGGTGACTGAAGACCAACGCGCCAAAGGAGGCATCAGGGATGCATGTGGCCCTTTTTGTATCAGGCATTGCATGTCATGCAATTCTTTCTCTGTTTCCTGATATGAAAAATGGGATAGGGCTCTCATATGTTCTCCCTCCGTTCCATATCAACTGCCCTATTTCCAAAATGTGTAAATTTTATGTATGGTGAGTGGCATCTTACACCCTACCAAAAAACAAGAGAAGCATCTTTTCATAAAAAAAGACAGAAATATAGCACACTTCACCACTTTTTAGGGCAGAAGAAAACAAAGCTATAACTAACTTAAACTCTCATTATCATTCTACTTATAAGAAGAAGCATATAATCTAGTTCTCTGATTGGTAGGATAATGGGAAATGAGACAACTAAAGTGCGTCAAGAATTTTTAAATGATACAATTAATGTGGAACAGTGGGAGTATTATACTAATGGCGTTTAGCATTTTTATTGGGAAATTTTACCTTAATCAACTGTTTAGAAATATCAATCATATATAATAATTTCATAGAGATATACAATTGTGATAAGTAACATTACCATTTTAAAGATTTCCATTGTCAGCGTGCTTCCCTATAGTAGGAACTGAAGGTGACCTTGGTGGAGTCTTTCTCCCAGTTTAATTTTTCCCACCATGTTCTCCTCCCACGAACCTCTCGTAAAGTCTTGCTGTCACTGACCAGACCCCTCGGCAACTTCCTCAATCTCCCACACCTAGACACTATCATGCGCTCCAGCGAAGGGAAGGATACTGCATCACTAGATATGTTTTCCAACGTAGTCAAGCTATACATGGAAATGGACTTGAGTTTGGGGAAGGTGACACTGATCTTACTGCGCTTTTCCGTGGACTCATCGTCACTGCAAGAGCAGAGCACTTCCATGCTATCACACGCGCTGAACTCAACCATCTCCAAGTTTGGTAGGCGCCAAAGATCAAGAGTGGTTGTTAGAAACTCACACATGGAAATAACAATCTCTCGCAGGTTCTGTAAGGTATGCATGGGCAAAACGCCCACTGATATCCTCTCCAAGTAGCATTTGTCAATGGAAAGGAGTTTCAAGTATGGAAGCAAAGGGGTGGTTGCCTTGTTCATCTGTACTGCATTTGCTATAGGACTGATGGAGATCTCCTTGGAGTGTAAAGATTCTAATCTTAGCTCTTGTAGCCTACTCATGCTTCTGACATAGGACAACAACTCAATTGAAGTGTTCTTACAATGTCCACTCTCGGTTTTCAAATATGTCATGAAAAGGACTGTGAGACATTGGGCTACCATATGAGATGTGGCCAGCATTTTGAGGATGTCTTCATGTTGCAACCTTACTTGAAGCTGTTCTAGGTATGTCAATTGTTCCAAGACACGTACATTTATTTCAGTATCTTCTTCAATATTCTTAAAGATGTAGCCTGAGATGTAAAAGATTTTCAAGTTTAAGAGCCTTGAGATGATTGATCTTGGTATAGAAAGTTGAAGGGAATTAAGGTTCAGGTGTTCTAGGCTCTCCACATCACCCAACTCCAACGGCAAAGCTTTGAGCTCATTAGTTGCCTCCAAGTTTAGGTGATTCAACTTTTGCAACTTAGCAATCTGCTTGGGCAATACTGTTATCTTTGTTCTTGACAAATTGAAATATCTCAATTCAACTAAGCGTCCAATCTCATCGGGCAGATTCTTTATACCAGTATCAGATAGATCCAAGACTCTGATAATTGGCATAAACATGAACAAATCATCGGGAAGGCCCCCTAGTTTGTAGTTTCTCTGGAGCATTAGTGTTAAGAGGTTTGGGCAATCAAGGCTACTAGTAACTTTTTTAATGTTGTTATTCATGAGTGACATTCTCTCTGTTGTCTTCCATCTCTGGGCCTCAGGTATTATTAGCAATTTCGCATTTGCTTTCACAACACATTTGTCTGGCTGATTACCACATTCAGATGCTATCCACAAAGCCATATCGCGTATTAGATCGTGCATCTTTACCTCCTTATCCATCTTTTCACCATTTTCTAGCAAGGATGCACGCTTGAGTCCTTGGATAATGCTGTGTCCCATGTTGTAGGCATCTTCCTTGCTATCACAACCATCCAAAAATCCCTCTCCCATCCAATACCATATCAGATCATCTTGTGCAATAGAGAAGTCCTCCGGGAAGAGAGCACAATACAAGAAACAATTTTTCATGGTATCATTTGGCAAATAATCATAGCTTAGTTTTAAACTATTCAGCAATTTTTCATCGGCACCTGCAATGCCTGATGCTGACTTGTTGAGGGTGTTGAGCGAGTGCTTCCACTCTTGAGGGCTCATTTTGCCGCTCATGGCCTCGCCTATAATAGTAAGAGCAAGGGGAAGACCTCCGCACTCTTTGGCAACTCTCTCGGCAAGACCCCTTATTTCTGGACTTGACTTGAGGGTATCCTCCCCAACCTTCTTCTCAAACAACTCCCAAGCTTCCTTCCACACCAAACAATCAACGGTCACAGCTTTCGCACCCATCTTGCTACATATGTCTTGAAATCTAGTAGTAAATATAACTTTGGAGGAAAACTTGCTCAAATTGTGATTTTGCTCATGATCCTCACCACCCAATGTGGGAATGCCGATAGATTCAAGGTTGAGACCTTCCCACACATCATCCAACATTAGCAAAAACCTCTTACTACGCAAGGCATTGTACAAAACTAGCTGATCCTTCCCAGGGTCATTCTTGAGCTCCACCCCGAGCCTTGCTGCAATGTTGGAGCGGATTTTGTCGACATTAACTTGTTTAGCGACGACCACCCATATGACAACATCAAAGTCACAAGTGCGCTCCATCTCGTTGTTGATTCTTTTCAACAGTGTAGTCTTCCCAACACCCCCTGCGCCTACAACTCCCACAATCCCAACTCTGTTTTCTCTAAGCAAGCTGCGCAATTGCTTAAGTGGCTTGTGCTGACCAATGGCATGGGTTGTGGGCAGTGCCACCACGGCAGCAGGGTGGGATGGGTCAGCCACCTCACTGATGGAAGCCCCATCTTGTGTTAACTCATTCACACGCCTCAGCTGTCCCTCCACTGCCACATGTATCTCATAAGAGGGCATGATTTCCAAAGCAACATCATCAGAAGCAGCAAGAGGATTTTTCTCCCTAGTATCACTAGCGACGGATCCGTCGCGCAAAACTCCGTCGCTAATGCTCTGCTTTCTTGCAGAGATATTTGCTGGAGTTGTTCCACCTCCGGCTGTAGACCCTCCACTCTCTGGAGCCACCCTTGGACCTGGCTCTTGGGTGCCCACAGCTCTGCTCGTGCAATGTCCACCCTGTGCCGCACATCGGCTTCCAGCTCAAGCAACTTCTCCATGGCTGCTCTCAAGGCACTCATGTTGGTTTCCAATGGGGCTGGCAGTGATGGATCAAACACAAAACCTAGTGAAAGACCCTCTTCTATCAAACCTTCAACTCCATCCAAATGATCCACCACCCTTCGGCCTAAACAATACCTTGTGGGGAGGTTGGGGCATGGATCTATACCCAGGCACCCCTGCCTTTGATCGAAGTCTCGGATGTCGGCTTCTACTCTTGTTTTGATGCTTTCCACTCTTTTCAACCAGCCCTGCACCTGGTGTGTAGGGTCATATCTATTGGCTTGAGCAGCAGCTACTTCTCTTTTGATGTCGCATTCTTTCTCTTTCAATCTAAAAGTGGCAGCCCTCAAGCTGTCCATGTTCTTCTCCAGATCCCAGGCATATCGGATCTCCTTGACTATAGCATCTATCGCGTGATCTTTGATAAAGTTCACAATTGGGCTCACGCAGTCCATTACGGAGGAGTTGGTGATCTTGATAAAAAACAACTTTAAATCTTATATCTTACTGGATCAAAGAGAATAATAAGAAAAAATAAAAAACAGGGTTAGTTATTTGGGTAAACAAGAGAAAAAAAAACAGACTTATAGAGGAACAGTGGTGATTGGAGCAATTCTCAGGCAACGATTACTCCATTTAAATTGTTGGAAATAAAAGAACAGAGAGCACTAAGAGATCAAGATTAAGCACACATATGTCCAGATACTTTTTTATTCTTTTTCTTTTTTTTTTGTAGCAAATTAACATAGAACAAGAATGAACTTTATGTAAGGTGAAAAATTAATGAAAAACCACGATATAAAAAAAGTTAAACAACCTCAAATGATTCGTTTAATTTGGTAATAACTAACATAGAAACATGGATATCAAAAAATAAAAAAACTAGCATAGAAACATAAACAGGCTTAATGAATGATGAAGCAGAAATGAGATAAACATTTTATGGCTATACTGAAAGAGACGTTACCTTCAAAAATTGGCTGTGCTGTCAAATGGCGCACCCGAGCCTCACATTAGAAGTTGATTGATCAAAAAGCACAAGTGAAACTAAACGAGGAAAGAAGAGATTAGAAAAGTTGTTTGTAGATCATTGTGAGCGAAGACGAACTGTTTGATGTCTCCAGCAGGAGGAACTAGGAAGCATTCTCCAATTATTATTTTTTTGTTTGCCTGTCCATTATGCATACCACAAATAGTCACACATTTAATAAAGAAACTGTATATAGTCCTGATCCCATTTTTAAATTGTTTTATTCTGCAGCCCCGAGTCTCGGTTTCTAAGAAGCTGATTCATACGCTCTTTTGAAAAGGATAAAACCTCATTGAGTTTTTTTTTTTGGCAATTGAACCTAGAAGACGCGCTTATTAGATACTCCCTCCGTCTGTTTAACTTAATGCAATCTTCTAAAAAAATTTACAAAGTTCCTACAAAAATATCACGGGCAAATCACCACCTTTCCTTCTTTTAAAATTTGAAATCACCATCGAGAAGCACAATAAGAGGAGGTGCTTCTATAGATACGGAGCATCTCTCCGAGAAAAGTCAACCTAGACAAAATTAAGTACTTAACATATTTAAACTTAATAATGTTAATAGCATGTGACAAATCTTATTCTAAGTTACAGAATTTCTATTTCGTGTCTACTTCAATAAGACTGTAAAGTGTTCATCCAAGAGAGTGGCCATTTTTTTTTTCTGCTGGAGTAAGTAGCCAGTTGGTTTTGAACAACCTAAAGGATTTTTTATAACAAGTGGATTGTTAATGAGACTTCTTCTGAAAGAATCTTCGCATGGGAAGTGAATGTAGTTAAAAAATAAGCACCCAAGAGTAGGTAGCCATTTATTTGGCTGGAGGAGTAGGCAGCCAGTTGGTTTTGAACAACCTAAAGGATTTTTTATAACAAGTGGATTGTTAAAGAATCTTCTTCTGAAAGAGACTTCGCATGGGAAGTGAATGTAGTTAAAAGGTAAAAAAATGAGTTGTTCACCAATGCAAATGAAGAGGCACCAACCACTGGTCAATCAATTGGGTTGATGAACACTTGCCAAATTAAATGAAAAATAAGGTGTTGAGTAATGGAGCACAAATCGGGGACTGATCGCCTGATGGCGCGAGGAGCAGAGCACAAACAGAAAGGGTCCCAGTCGGCCGCTATGCTTTGGCGGGTCGACCGGAATGGCCAAGTCACAACTGAGATTTTTGCAAGCCGCGATCAATTGGCCCTATTGGGCGATCGATCGCCCATTGTGAAGGCAGCTTCCTCGTTGCATTTTGACACGGTTTTGCATTCTAAATTCAGGTTTAAGTTGGGTCATGTCTCTGAGAAGTATTTAAGGGTTTCAAAAGGGTTCTTAGGGTTGATGTAAAAGTTTTGATAGGTTTGGTAAGAGATTTGTAACAACGGAATTGGGATGATTTTGTAAGTTCATTGTAATCTCTAATCAATGGAAGTTTATTATTTGTTGTGGAGTGAGCATGGTGAGACGAAGCTGAACCACAGTAATTTTGGTATCTCGTTTGTTCTTGTTTTATGGTTTTTTGCTTGGTTACTTGGTTACGTTTTGTATTGCATCATTGAGATTATGCTAGTAGATTACTTGTGATAGCTACCATTTCAGCAGGGATTTTGGTATCGTCTATTAGAAGGTTGGACACTTGTTGTAACACCTGTGACAAAGGGGTGTAACACCTGGTAGAAGAAAAAAAAACATCTGTCAAGGGTTGTGGTGACTCAGCAACCCCTGCGATAGTTATAAAAGAGAGGGACAACAGGGGGAATTGAAACATCTGCCCCTGTTTTGGTTTTAAAAGGGAGAAAATGAGAGGGATAGAAGAAGGGGAGCCGGGGGGCTAGCCGAGTCACCGTCGGCGACGACGGCGGCGATGACGCACTGGCAGGAGGAAGTTGCCTTCGGCAACATTTCGACAACCTCCGGCGAGCAATGAATCGAGCCCAAATGCGTGTAAAGGTCGAAGAGATGCTACTCATGGGCCGAAGGGCACTCCACTAGGGTATAGGTAGGACTTAAACAAATGACATATGGTTCCAAAATAAAAAGGGTCGTGGGTTGTAGGGAAGAGATACTACTCCCAAAATTTGATTGATTCTCCCACCCATAGTTATAAGTATTAAGATATGAGTGACATGGGGGAAGGGCACTTCGAAGGGAGGGGAAATATATGTGTGTGAGGAATTATAATCATTAAAGTATATATGTGGGTTCTCATGGCTAAATCCAGAGGAAGGTGAAGACATTTTTTTTCACCACGCAATCATCAACACCATAACTACACCATCACACATCCACAACACAAAAACAACCCTAGATATCGACAACTAGCAATCCTAGCTATCCACTACTAGCACTGCATGCTATCACAGAAATAAAGAGAAAAACACGAAATACCTAAATCTACTTAAAAAGAAAGGTTAATAGATTGCAAACAAGTAGAAAGAGTAGCCTTTCCAACGTTGGCGAGTTCCAAGTGTCACTATCTGTCTCTCCAAATTGACTCCTACAAAGACAAGAAAATCAAGTATAAAAAACCTATAAGAAAAATCTGAACTAATTAAAATTAAGTCAAACCGTTACCAAGTCCCCGGCAACGACGCCAATTGATTGATGTAAATTTTAACTCTTTTTACTCATAATCGCACGAGACTATGTATAGACTAGTAGAAATGAGGCCGAACTCAAAGGACTTGGAAGATTAACCTAATTCTAATGAAAGAATTGAATTTTAATGATTTTAAAGAAATAAAGAAATAAACTTTTATAAGAAATCAAAGTTATGAGAATATCAAAGCATCGAATCCACTACTAAATATGCAATTACCACTCTCAATTATTATTACCTCACAAGTTGATAAGACACGGTAATTCGTGGTCTTGGCTGGATACATAAATTATCAATGAATGACTACACGTTTTTGGCCAGACACGAAAAATTCATTCACTATAAATTAATACAATTAATTCTATCCTTAGCCGGGCATAGAATCAATCATAATCATGTTCTTGGCTAGACACAGGAATTATTAAGATCAAATTTTATTTATCATTCATTAAGTCTCGGTCAAAGTACTTAAGAGAAATAACAATGAAATTGCATTAAGCATAAAAAATCATATAAACTTTCATTAAATTAAACAATCAAGAGCAGCAATACACATATAGGGCTTCATCTAGCCTTGATAAAAAGTTTAGCTAGACATAAAAAGAGAAAAAAGAAAAGCCTGATTTGATAGATCCATTAACATAAATCACTTATTCATTCTTGGCCGTCAAAAGACTCCTTCTCTTGCTCTTCAATTTCTCCTTCTCTAAGTCTCCAATAGTCAAGATTTTTTTAAAACGTTCCCTCTTAAGGTATATATATATATAGGGGTGAAGAGAAACTACGAAACCCCCTTCTAATTCCGACTTGACATAGGTCATTTTTTAAGTTTGCGAATATAATTGTTCATTACCAATCTCCAGTAGATACGATCGATCGAGAAGTGATGATCGATCACGTGTATCTCGTTTTTTTACTCCGGTGATTGATCACCTCATTTGTCGATAGATTGGTTATTATTCATTTTGCATCACAATCTTCCAATGGTCATAATTTTTCGCTCCGAACTCCGAATTGCGCGTGGTCAGCGGCGTTGGAAAGCTGACTTCTTGAACTTTGAATCAGTCCAATCAAATATATGCACACGAAGTTATAAAGATTCAACCATTGAATTCACTCTTCACCACATTTCTGCATCTTATGCTTATTTTTCGATAAAAACTAAAAACTACATTAAAGTATCACTAAATATAATCAAACACTAACATAAATATAAGTTTAAGGGCTTATTAAATGCATAATTCATGTATAAATCAATGGTCCACATGAAACCTGATGCATACAGGGTGAAGTTCATGGTGATGGGATTCCAAACCGAAGGGAACCATAAATTCTTTTAGGACCCTTGTACGTTAGGCATGGCAGGCGGGGGACGAATGAAAGATAATTTACATGTTGTTCTAAGAGAGAATAGATCATGTTATCTTTTACAGGTTGTTATAAGAGAGAATAGATCCTCTATAGTGAGCCTTGAGAAGGCTAAAGAACTAGGATGGTTAAGTCTTAGTTCGAGATTGTCTAGTGGGTGATGCATGTAGTTGCATCTCATATGCATTCTATCGATGTTGTGTTTTGTTGCTCTCGGTATTTTTATACTAAGCTTGGCTTTCCTCAATTTGTGAGATGTCTGAGGCAGGGCGACATAGCATCTTAGTAGAAAGTAGATTGTGCCACATTTATCTTTGTTAATGTAAATTAATCAATGTAGGCACATGTGTGTGCCAAACAGTGGTGTTGTAATAATTGTAGGTTATTTTAAATTGTACGGTGCTTCAATCTGGGATCATGTATTAGTCAAATTTTGAAAGATTAATTACATAATTTAGCCTCAAATTTTATTGTTTTAAAAAATGGTCGGTTGTGATGCCCTTATTTATTTTAGCTGGTTTTAAATTGAACAAATTTGTATTTGAATGAATTAATAAAATGGTTTATCGAAGTCTTCTGCTAAACCCAAGTAAAACCAAGCAAGGAAGCACAAATACAAGAACTCCCCACCAGTCACTAGCTCTGCTATAATTCTGCAGTGTAGACAGCTTATGCAAGTGCTTGTGTTGCATGACAAGATAATTGAAAAATGCTACTTTATCAGACTTTTGGATGATGGACATCTAATTCAAAGGAAGAAAATTTTGAAGGATTTTACGTTTGATCAATGACCCTTCTTGACTGATCGATCAACTATTTCCTTCTGCAGCATGTGTTTGAGGCTATTCGATCGCCCATTGTGGCCGATCGATTTAACAAAGTACGCTATAAACTGGTATTTGACAGAGCTTTTAGGAGAATAATCTCAGCTCAAACTAGAGCTTGAGATTGATTGTCTATTTATATAAGAGAAATTGAACATGTATTACAGGACAGTATGAACCTCCTTCCAGGCTGACGTGTACAATATTCAAAAGATACCTCTAATCAGACTAGGTTAACTAACTTAACCATTAAAGAAGTTTGACTCCTATAGGTGCATGTCATACTTGACCAATTTCGAGTTAATACTCTTATACCCTCCCACAAGTGCATGTTTTCTCAACATGAACTTGGACATCAAAAAATTCAGACGAGGAGAAGAGAGTGGTTTAGTGAATAAATCTGCCAGCTGATCTTGAAAAGCCACATGATGAACTACTACCTCTTTAGCTTGAATTTTCTCACGAACGTAATGATAATCAACTTCAATGTGTTTTGTCCGGGAATGGAAAATAGGGTTGTAGGAAAGAGATATGGCAGAGACATTGTCACAAAGAATACGGGGAATCGAAGAAAGAGGCACATGTAATTCTTGCTGAAGCATAATAACCCAACTAACTTCAGTAACCACTTGAAAAACAACATGATACTCGGCTTCTGTTGAAGAATGAGCAACTGTGCATTGCTTTTTAGCAGTCCAAATGATCGAATTTGAGCCTAAAAAGACACATGTGCCTGTAGAGATCTGCTATCAATAGTACTCCCAACCCAATCAGCATCACTGAAAGCTATAACAACAAAAGGACTATGAACAAACTGTAAATCAAGATGTAATGTTCCCTTAAGATAATGCAAGATGCGCTTAACAACTAAGAAATCATCCTTAGTCGGTGAGTGCATTTTCTGACAAGAAAAATTGACTGCAAAACTCAAATCAGGTTTGGTAAAAGTGATGTATTGCAATGCTCCAACAATTTGTTGATAGAATGTGGAATTGGAAAACAGTGCAGAGGAAGATGAAGTTTTCCGAGGAGCTGAAATAGGTGTTGCACATGGTTTACAATATTCCATTCCAGACCAGTGAAGAAGATCAATAGCATATTTATGATGAAGACCAGCTGAAGTCAATTGAATTTTGAGTCCCAAAAAATAATTAAGAGAGCCGAGATCTTTAATGGCAAATTCAATGCCAATTTGTTGAATAGTCTGTTGAATAAACTAGAAATCTGGACCAAGAACCAAAATATCATCAACATAGATAAGAATTACGAGAGTAATGCCCCTGAGATGTTGAACGAATAAGGAAGGATCTGTATGACAAGGATGAAAGTCAATAGAGACAATATAAGAAGAAAATCGAGAGAACCAAGCCCGTAGAGCTTGCTTTAACCCATAGATTGCTTTGCGAAGTTTGCAGACATGAGAAGGAAACTTAGTGCTAACAAACACTTGGGGTTGTACCATAAAGATCTCTTTATCAAGAAATCCATGCAAAAAGGCATTACTCACATCGAGTTGATAAATGTGCCATGAAGATTGAACAACAATAGACAAAACAGTCCTAATTGTATTTTTCTTAACCACAGGACTAAAAGTATCAGTGTAATCAACACCCTCTTCTTGGTGAAATCCTTTAGCAACCAAACGGGCTTTGTAACAGGACACTGATCCATTGGGATTGTGTTTGATATGGAAAATTCATTTGTTGGCCATTATATTATGAGCAGAAGATGGAGAAACTAATTCTCAAGTGCCTTGAGAAACCAATGCATTAAATTTTGAGGACATAGCTTCTCTCCAGTGAGCGTCAGAAAAACAAGTAGGTTTTGTCTTTAAAGAATCATCAACAACAGTATGAAGAGATAATGGAAACTGAGGTTTAGTAATGCCATCCTTTAAGCGAGTGATCATTGGATGAATAGATTGAGAAGGAAAAACATGATTGTTGATAATTAAGGACAAGTGTGGAGAGGAAATATTAGAAAAGGAGAATGGTTGTGATAGAGACACTATTAGAAGTTTGAGAAGGTAAAGAGATAAATGGTGGACTAATGAAAGAAGAACGATTAGAAGCAGTAAGAGTATGACATGTAAGTGGAAAAAGAGATGAAATAGTCGGATATGGAGATGGAGAAGATAAGGTGGTAAATGGAAAATGATGTTCATCAAAGCAAACATGGTGACTGAGAAAAATCTGTTTAGAGGTAGGATCATAGCAGCGAAAGCCTTTTGAATGAGCTGTATAACCAATGAAAACACATAAACGAGAAAAAGGTTCAAGTTTATGGGAATTATATGGTTTCAGCCAGGGATAGTAGGCACAGCCAAACACATGCAGCTGAGAATTGTCACGCCCCGAAATCCCATACCTCGATCGGAGTGCGGAAGCCAACAATTTATATACAATTCGAGGTAGAGATCCCGGGCACGCGACCGAACAGTCGATTTCTCAACCGATTACAATCATCTCAAAAGGATGTGTAACCGATTATGCCCGCAATCAGTGTAATACAATAACAGACATCAATAAATAATATGAAATGAATTTACTTAATAATAATCCATTAAAGAAAGTCAAATAAAATAAACCTATAAGTCTATGGAACACAATTGCCAATAATGTCATAAGCATCAATAAAAGCAAAACAAATAACTAAATATTCTTTAAACTCTTCTCGGCGCCTGCAATCCGCCTTTCCACTATTGCACTTCCTGATCTTAATTTTTATTTACGCCTGCATCAGAGGATGCATGAGTATTCATAGAAACACTCAGTAGGATGTAAAAACCCACTGAATTAAAATAAGTAGTATAAAGAGAATAAGAATGACAAAGGATTGGGAACATTCCACAACATCTGGACTGAACCAAGGTCTATACACCTGAAAGGTTAGTCTATAATAACAATCCTAACTCGCAAGTATAGGAAAACATCAATAAGACTCCGAACAAACACATGTGTAAGGAGAGAATAACAATCATATCAAAGGCCCTAGACATCTAAAGTGAAAGGAGTTACAATTTTTGCTCGCGGAACTGGTCGCTCACAAGTGACTAAATTAATATACCAGAACTACCCTAGGGGTCCTCTTGTGGAACCCTGCCATGCGTCTAGGATGCTGGCCCAACCAGTGCTACGGACACGATGGGTGGAGACTGAGGACCTTCCGTAATGTCCACAATCTAACGTACGTATAGTGCCTCCCTTCGGGCAGTATGGAATCGCAAGATCTAGCAATGACATAATTGAGCATACTATGAATCCACCATGGGGAGAGTCTCGCAAGATCTTCAATGGAAGAAACAATCATGTAATCAATATGAGCAATCTCTCAAAGGTCGCAACACTCTCAGATCATAATGTATCTCTTACCAGAATAGACTCTCTTACAGAGTATGGATAGAAGTGTCAAGGTCTTTGGCCAACAAATAACTCACTCATTGGAGACGCATAGAATAACAAGACAATCTAAACACATCGAATGACATCAACTCACCCAAGGAGTACCATACAATCAATACATACTTTTCATGCTCAGCCCTAGATAGGAATTCCTTATACACATTGAAATTCTATAATACAAATATCAGAGATAAGAAATCAAAGAATTCTTAGATAATTTAAATTCCAAGTGGAATCACAAACCGACATCAACGCTTCGCAGTAGATAGTTATAAATCTCTTGATCAAAGGATGATCCCTCCTAATTAGATTACTTCTAACCCAATTTTTACTGTGATATTCTATAAGTATATAGTCCAATTACTGGTATTGACATGTTAGACATTATCATATCATATTTCATGATGTTATTTGTATACTTAGTATTTTCTCTCAGATTCAGCTCACTGCCTCCTGCACAACAGTCCTTTTCCGATGGATACTGTGCTCTGTATAGTAAGTTTTAACCTATGAAATTTTTATGGATAATACCCTCGTGAGTCTAGTTTCTAACCCCACTGATTTTATATTTTTTCGATTTTATTTGAATTAGTTATGAATTATTTACTACCGATTTTCATCACAGAAACAGTTCTGGACGAAATTATGACTCTTAATTAAGCTTGATTATCTCACTTAATAACACATTATAGATGATAATATATCATTAAAAGACCATATACTCCCCTCCTAGACCAATTACAGACCCTATGATTATTTAAAATTACTAAAGTACACACCTTTCTCATGTTCCATTACATATAACACAGTTTTAAACATTAATACATCCCAAATAAGACAATTGATATAAGACACACATTAAGACACCAAAACTCAACGTGGATCATGATCCATCAAGCAATATCAAAACTTCTAGTCTCTGGAAAATTAATAAAGCATCAGACTTTAGGAGTGAATTCCCCATCTAGAAACGGAATATGAATGCACATATGATTATGATGCACTACGCATAGAAATAATGACACAATTCATTCATCTCACAAGAATCAAAACAATACTCTAAGATACTGAATCAAAATACTTATCAATATCATATAACAGAAGATAGGGAAGGGGAAAAACCATCCTACTTAATTCACCGAAGATTCTGCCTTTTTACGCGTTGCTCGTCTCCTCCGCTTTCTCCAAAGCTCCCGCTCCAAGCTCTTACAAACTCCCACAAGAAAAAGCCTTATAGGAGGTGGGTGAACGTGGGAAGGAGAAGGGAAAGGTCTCTGGACATTTTACGGCTAGGTTTTGCAATAACACAAGCCAACTCTATAGGGTTTATATAGAGTTTGGGGAGAATCCCTTCTTAAACTAATTTTCCATATCATGGACACTTCCCACCAATGAGAAGGCCTCAAGATCCCTCTAGAGACGTGCAATTTAAGTCCAAATGGGATTTGGTATTTTTCCCATGCAAATCCACCCCAAAAATAAGCTAGAAATCGCAAAATCACAACCTATGATCGATCGGCTATACAGTGATCGATCGTCGCATGCGCTTTTCTACACTACCGCGTTACAGCCGATCGATCGCAATTGTTGCCGATCGATCACTTTACCCGAAATAAAACATTCAATAATCACAGTAACTACGATCGATCGTTTTGATAAGCGGTCGATCGGTTCAATATGCCGATTGATCGTTTGTTATGGCGATCGATCGCAGTCACGCCCATAAAAATTCAATTTCTCATATCTGTTCACTCCGAACTCCAAATCGCACATAGTTAGTGGCGTTGGAAAGCTCTTCTCACCATATTTAATTTCCATAAGGCACAACATAATCAACTCAAATATTAAGAGGGTCAAATTTCGGTTTTAATATACTTACTAATTTTTCGGGTGTTAAAAGAATAATCAGGAAGACAATTATATAAGGCTTCAAAAAGTGTTTTGCCATCTAAAACCACTTGGTAATCGATTAATAAGAAATTTGGATGTAGCAAAAGAATCAGCCCATAACTGAAAAGGAAGAGAGGCAGTTTGTAATAGCACACGATCGGTTTCTAAGATGTGTAAATGCTTCCTTTCAGAGACACCATTTTGTTGTGGAGTATGAGGACATGTGAATTGATGAATAATACCACAAGCTGAAAATAAATCACAAAATTTTGTATTCACATACTCTCCATAATTATCCGATCCAAAACATTTAATTTTGGCATCAATCTGATTTTCAACAAGATTCATAAAGTGAACAAAATTATCAAACACTTGAGATTTTGTTTTCAAAGGGAAAAAACATGAAAAACGAGTATAATAATCCACAAAAAGTAAATAATAGCAAAAACCATTCGAGGACTCTACAGGAGAAGGTCCCCAAACATCGCTATGAATAAGCTCAAAAGGATGAGATACAATGCAAGTCGAAGGTTCAAATTTCAATTTGTGACTTTTACATTGAAAACAAACTTGACATTTGTGTTGAACAATATCTTTGTGAGAGTAGCCAAACTGAGAAGATAGATGCTGAAATGTAACTGATGAAGGATAAGCAAGCCTTCGATGAAGAAGAGAAACTGTAGACGCATCAAGAAATGTAGATGGTTGAGACGTGCTAGAGATAGGATAAACACCATTTTTACTGGGCCCCTGAAAAAGAATTTGATGAGTACGACGGTCCTGAATGAGAAAACCAACAGAATTAAAAATCAGATTGCAATGATTATTAGTTGCAAAATGGTGAACTGCCATTAAATTGGATGAAAAACCAGGGACATGAAGAACATTATGAAGAGAAAATTTGTGAGAAGGAGTGAATAAGATACCACTACCAACATGTTGAATGGGAAGAGTTTGATCTTTACCTTCACACTGCTGATACTTTTGAAGATTGCCAAGAACAGTTGTCACATGATGAGAAGTGCCAGTATCAGCATCCAGTGGAAGTAGATGGAGCAGTTGGAGTGGCCAGTAAGACTGGCTAGTTGCGGAAATTAGTGCGAGATGCATTGGTCTGCAAGTTCTTATTGCCCAGTTGATAAGAAGATCAAACCGAAAATAGCATTTTAATGCTTGATGATTAGTCCGGCCACAAATTTGACAGAGACTAGTGGCAGCAGGCTGATAAGTGTTAGATGCAGAAGTTATGGTCTGATTTTGAAAATTACCACCACGACCTTGAGCATGACTCCCACGACCACGAGACTGGCCACTACCTCTTCCAAAGTTGCCTCGATTTGTAAAATTGGCCTGAATATGAGATGAACTATCGTAAGAAAACTGAGATGATTCACCAAGATAAGAATTAAATGCTGCTGGGAAGAGACAACAGAAGTACCACTAGATGTTTTTGTCTGACTTAACTCCTCCACTTTGAGCATTACATGAAATTCCTCCAGGGAAAGAGGCTGAGATCTAGTGTTAATTGCACTTCGAAAAGCACTATAAGAAGAGGGCAAATCATTGAGAGTATGAAAGATAAGATCCTCTTCAGCAAGAGCAGAAGAAGCTGCAACTAAACGATCAGCATATTGTTTAATGTTTTGAAGATAGCATCCATAGACCGCTTCTCCAAAGAAATTCAGCAAGCAGAGCTAGTATGAATACCAATGACATAACTGAGAACATAGGGGGAAATTGTAGCATGAAGACAATTCAAGGGATGAGCATCAAAGAAATTCCACTGTTGAAAATCAGGATTAGCAACAAGAACACCAAATTTATCAACAATCGTCAGAGACGGTGTTTCAGTGTCCGAAAGAACATACTTCAATAATCCAAGGGAATTCAGTAGAATATGCAACTGATCACGCCATATAAGATAATTGGAGGAATCTAACTTGATTGTAACAAGATGATGAACATTTGTCATAATGAAATTGAGCTCTGGGGAGAGATAAGGCAAACCTGATCTGGTTGTCATACTTGTCATATCAAAGATCATAGAAGCAGAAACCTCTTAGAGAACATAAACCTAAACCTCTATTTATAAAAGAGAAATTGTACAGCAATTACAGGACAGCATGATCCGCCTTTAAGGCTGACATGTACAATATTCAAAAGACACCTCTAATCTGACTAGGCTAACTAACTTAACCATTAGAGAAGTTTGAATCCTGTAGTTGTGGGTCAGACTTGACCAATTTCAAGTTAATACTCTTACATTATTTTCTGAAAAATTCGCCCCTAATTTGGAATGCTCGTGGATTTGGTAACAAGCCCACACGTAGTAGAGTAAAAATTTCAGTTTGAAAGCATGCTGTTGTTTTTCTTACAATTCTTGAACCTATGATTGCTGCAAAGAAGGTCCATAATTTGATGAAGTCTGTTGGTATTGGATACTGCATCACTAATGAGCAGCATGGAAATAAGATATGGTTGTTGTAAAGGTAATATATCTCTCACAGTTATTTCAATGTCTGCACAATGTATAACTGTTAAAGTAAGTAATATCTCGTCTCCATTGTCTATGCCAAGTGTAACATATTGATAGAAAAGCTCTTTGGGCAAATTTTAAGAATTGTAGTGATTTGTTGGGAACAACCCTTGGTTGACTGGGGGTGATTTTAATGTTGTCATGGATGCAAAAAAAAAAATTGGTTGTAAGGTACCTGATTCCAGAAGTATATCTGATTTTCTAAATTGTATTAATTGTTGTGGTTTTATTGATGCTGGTTACTCTGGATCAAAATTTGCATGGTCAAACAATCAGGATCCTCCAAACAGAATATTTCAGCATCTTGATAGGGTGTAATACAATCAAGAGTAGATTCAAAAGTTTGTCAATACATCAATTGTCCATCTTCCCCGAACTTATTCAATCATTCCCCCTCCTAATCAAATCTGGAATAGTAAATTCTCTTGGCAAACCTTCAAGCTTTAAGTTCCAAGATATATGGTTGCTTGATGAAAATTTTGAAGGATTTGTTGCAGGAGGTTGGTCTGTGCTATCTTTTGGTGACCCGCTCTTAAAATTTCATCTCAAGCTCAAACACCTTAAAGTTTGTTTGAGAACATGGAACAAGCATAGATTTGGAGGTATCCATTAAGCTGTGAATATGGCTGAGGATGAAGTTCTTCTGGCTGAGATTGAGCATGATATTGATCCCACTGATGCTTCTTCTAATATTTTGGCAGCTGCCACT
The DNA here is from genome assembly GCA_039654745.1 of Houttuynia cordata. NCBI lineage: Eukaryota > Viridiplantae > Streptophyta > Magnoliopsida > Piperales > Saururaceae > Houttuynia > Houttuynia cordata. The sequence continues at coordinate 55,070,049 of CM077503.1, forward strand.
TGTAATCTTACCAAAGTTCTTCAACAACAAGAAATTTTTTGCCGGCAAAACTCCAGAATCAAGTGTCTGGAATCCGGTGACAAAAACACAATAGTATTTTCATTCTTACGTGACAATTTGAAGGAAGAAAAACATCATTGGAACAATTCAGAACCAAAGGGGTGAAAGGATTGAAGATGATGCACTTCTAGCCAATGAATTTGTATCTCATTTTACCAAGGCTTTCAGTTCCGAAGGAACCTCCTTCTCATCTGTTCTAAATTGTATTCCTACTCTTATCTCCGAAGGGGAAAACGTGTCCCTTATTAAGGTCCCTGATTTGGAGGCTGAATCCACCAATATCTATCATTCACCGCTTGGAAAGTTTATTTGCAGAATTTTTATGGGGCTCTACTGAGTTAGGTAGGAGGAAGCATTGGGTGTGTTACTCCAAAATCTGTAGGCCTGGGGGGGCAGAGGGAGGCTTTGGCCTAAGACGTATTGCTACTGATTTTGTTGATGCTCTCGGTTGTAAGCTGGTTTGGAAGCTTATAAAAAATGATACTTTGTGGGCTCAATTTATGCATCAAAAATATATCAAATCGAACACTATAATGGAACCAGGGAAGAAGACAAATTTGAGTCGAACTTGAAAAAGCATTCTTGCTTTCAAGGATATAGTGTTCAACACTCTTTTCATAACAAAGACGGTTGGGTTTGGGAGCTGAGCCAAGTGGTAATTTTTCAATGCAATCTACTTGGAATTTGATGCGAATACACTATCCACGTTGGTCGACTTTCAATAAAATCTGGTTGTCTCTTATTCCTAGAAAATTCTCTATTTTTTGTTATGCTTGCATAGGACACAGTACAATGCAGATACGATTGGGTCCGGCTCCGGTTTTATTATTCGTGCTTCCTGGAAACAACTTGTCAATTTTAAACTTTTAATGAAGCAAGTCATGCATGAATTAGTAAGCTCCAACTGGTCAATTACGCTTTGTATTCATGAGTAGATGTATTACCGGCCCCATTGGAACCTACTATATTTAATATCAGATTTATTAGTTTTCAATAAAAATCTTGACAAAAAAGATGTCTTCTCTATATTTTTCGACCCTGGATCTGGCAATGTCACAGCTCCTCTTCCGTCCTTTGCCCACATCTCTGGCTCTTCCTCGCAGCCGTGATGTCTATCAGCAGTGAGGAGAAGGAGAACATCAAGCTCACCGGCGAGGAAGAGGAGGACATCCTCCTAGATATGTAAGTTATTTGTTTTAATTAAAACACTGTGTTTAGTGCTCGTTCTTTGAGCTGCGATGATTATGTTTCCACCACTTCATGCTTATTTTCTGCTGACAATCAGCTGTCTTTCTGTTTTCAATCTTTGCGCTAGAAACTATCAATCTGTCTATAGATCTTCCTGTTATTCTTCTATAGATCATTTTTTTGCCAATTCATTATGAATGTCCAAGTTTTCGAGGACCTCTTTTTTATGATACTCTTTCGATTCTCTTTGGTGGCCACATACAAATTTAAATTAAGCTGAGGTACTTCTTTCTCAGGTTAACCTGGGATTACCTTTTTCTATACATAGTAAAGTCACTGTTCAATCACTTATCGTTTATCCTATGTTTAGCCCCGCCTCTTGCCAAGCCTTGCATTACCTCAGTTGAAAGAGTGCCAAGGAAGGGAGGTGGAGAAGTTAATACTCTCTCTGTCCCATAGTAGTTGTTTGCATTAGAAATCAGAAATGAACTAATTTCTTGCAATGTTTGATTTCCAATCCAGACAATCAATGGGGGATGAAGGAAGTGACATTTTTAGGTAGAGTTGATGTAAGTGAGAGAATTTGATGAGGCATGAATTTTAACTTAATTAGATTTTTCAATTTGTGCGGTAAGTAAGAAAACGGGGTAGGGCTGTGACTCAAACTTACTAGGATTTTCAATCTGTCTGTTTGGCTTTGCTAAACAACATGCTTGTTAGAAGGTGACATTAAGGCACCGCTTGTTTTTTTGTTCGTTTGTGATTCCCTTGTTTGTGATGTTTTACTATGTAATTTCTGCATTCATGAAGACCACTGTGTGTTAACACATTGATAGAAGATCTATATATTAATTAACTCTTGGCATGAGTGGAAGGAGAATTCCAGCAAAAATATTGGTGGAAAGAGATTGAAGGATTGAAGCCTTTTTTTTGGTAGAATCTAAGGATTGAAGCTTGCGGTCACTTCTGTGCTATTTACTCTGTCCCACATTAATAGCTACATGCGGAAAAATAATGATTTCTATTGTATGGTTTGGCCCAGACCTAACAGAATGGTAAAAGCTTGGTGGGGTGCTTAAAAAAGCATCACACAAGCTAAGCTTGCAGATAAGTTGTAGGAAGCTTAAAAAGTACTTTTTAAGTTTTTAACCACTTAAATTGAGCCAAATGGAGCAACGAATATTGGACTCGAATTTTTCGAATGTAGCTATTCATATGGGATCTCCACCTTCAAACCTTATTCCTCTGCAGTTGTTGCCTCTACCTCTACTGCAGTCACCAACCTTCCTCTGCCTTCTTGTCCACCTCCTTGGCAGCCAACTACTTCTTCCCCTCCTCCTGCTTGAACGCCACCACTACTTCATCCTCCTCCGCCTTATCCTTCTCCTCTTCCTCCATGGCCTCCACCTCGTCCTTCTTTCTCCTCCTTCCTGGAATGCGATCAGATCAGCCAGGAACTTGATGTGGAGAAAGTTCAAAACTTATATTTTCTTCTCCACAATATCCAACCTCTGAAAATCAACCAACTTACATGTAAAATCACTGAAAATTACCTACTGATTTCATTTATTTGATTTTGTGTTCTTTCCAGCATCTTCAATTTCCAAAACTACATTTTGCGAACACATTTTTGGTATAGTCGGATGTCAACTCTTGATTCCAACTCCCGATATTATCTCCCGAATGTCAACTTCCAGATGTGAACCCCAAATGTTAACTTGATTCTTAGATCTCTTCGGAGAAGTTGATCAAAAGTAATCCTGAGAAGAATTTCTGGGAGTGCTTTGACTCAACTTCTTCTGGAGGGAACAAAGAATCAAGTAAAAGTAAGGAGCTGATATCTGGAAGTTAAAAATAGGGAGTTGACATTCAACTATACCAAAAACTTATTGACATGAGGTGCAAGTAAAAGAAATTGAAGGTGCTAGAGAGAACACAGAATGAAGTAAAAAATGAAACCCATATAAATAGTTTTACAAGTTTGTAGGTTGATTTTTAGAAATTGGAACTTGTGGAGAAGAAATATTGTTTGGAATTTGCTTCGCAGTTAGTTCACAAACACTCTTGTTCCTAGGAAGGAGGAGGAGGAGGTGAGGCCATAGAGGAAGAGAAGGAAGCGGTCGAGGAGTAGGAAGTTTTGGTGGTAGTGGAGGAGGAGGAGGAGGAGAAGAAATTTTCAATAACCAAACCTTTCCTCAACCTTGAATACAAACAAGCATTGTGTTTGCCAACCACTCGAACCCTTGAGTAAACCTAGAGAAAATACAAGTGATATAGTACATTAGGAACCCCTAAAATCCCCTGATATAGGCTTTTAGACATCCATAAGTCCCCTATCCTAACAGGAGAAAGAATCCTAAGCAAATCCACCTTAGAATGAAAGTTTCCTGTAACATGTCGCATGCATGGAATGTTATCTCGTCGATATATCGACAATATATTGCCGATATATCGATATCGAGCCCTACCCGATAAAACGAAGCCCAGTAATATCGGTTTTTACTATTTTTTAAAATATCGGCGATATATCGCCAATATATCGGTTTCAGTATGATATATTGGTGTTTTAAAAAAAAATTAAAAAAAAAAGAAGAAGAAAATCAACTTTCCCGTTTGTTTCCCATCCTATGCCAAGTGGAAGAATACGGGTTTAAAACGCAAACACATATTTTGAATTATATACACATTTTTATACATATTTTAAAATTTATGCTTGTCTAAATTAGTATCACTCATTTTAGAAGTTATATTATGAAAATACGTGGTAAAAACTAGTTTTAGACAACCGATATTTTGTCTCTTTGGTCTACCGATATCCGATACGACATTCCATGGTCACAGGGAATTGGCCTACTGCAAAATTAACCCGTAACTGAGAGATTCGATAAGGAAAAACAAACAACAAACAAAACACAAGAACACAGGCAAATTGGTGTGGATCGGTCGAACCGCATCTACACCAAGAAATGATTTTCTTCCACTATGTCGTAGAAATTAAAGTAAAGAACTCTCTCAAATCTCTCTAAGATACAAGCTCTCAATAACCAAACCCTTCCTCAACCTTGAGCACAAATAAGTATTATGCTTCAAGCCTCTCAACCATTGAAAACCTTGAGTAAACCTGGAGAGAATACAAGAGATATAATACATTAGAATCCCTATTATATAAGCCTTTAGATGTCCATAAGTCCCCTAACCTAATAGGAGAAAGAATCCCAAGCAACTCCGCCTTAGAATAGAAATTTCTCGTAACATGCCGTAAGAAACCGGTCTACTAGAAGCCACATCCCATGGGGTCCGGTCTACCACAAAAAAGTGGCGGTCTACCAGACCTCCATCTCTAATCTCCTGAAGACCTACCGGTCTACCACCGTAAATGGCTGATAGGCTAGACATGTATCTGTCCAGTTCTTTTTTCTCACTTTTTTCTTCTTCCAAAGGATTCAAAGCATATTTTTTCCAACAGATGGAAGTTACTGGACATGCGTCATTCCATTTGCTTTCTCCACACTTTCAACTTCTTCTAAAGGATTCAAGGCATATTTTTTTCCAACAGCTGGAAGTTAGTAAAAGTGGGTAAGGTATCTGAGTAACTTCCACCCCACATGTGTGAAGGTTCATGTCATGTGTGTAGGGTCATTTCTAGCATTTACCTTCCCCTACCACATACTTTTCATCCTTGCACTCTTCCAAATTTCTTTCTAAAGCTTCCCATATATCTTTATGAAGGCAATTTGAAATGTACAATATACAATTCATCATTCAAAACATTAGAAATTTGACCATGATATGAATCATTACCTTGCTTAAACTTCATAGAGATAGACCACCCTACAAGGTTTTAACTCATTAGGATCTAGATCACAAATTGCATAAAAGATATTAAAAGTGGTGAGGTTACATCTTGTTTTGCTATCTCTTAAGGTTCTTTCTTCAGGCTTATTTGAATTAAGCCTTTTAGACCAAGTAGTTAAGTGTTAGATGATAGTGGTACGTAGACAAAGACCACATGAGTGCATGTCGATATTAAGAAAGATCCATTTTTTGTGGTTTGTGGCGTGGCACATAGCTTATTTCGAAACATATGTTGTCATGTATTGTGTATAAGCTTCTCATCAATCTGTTCCCAAAGAGAAACCGGAGATTTGCATCAAGCTTGAGGTGCACTCCAACAAGCTATACCGGAACTCACGGAAGAGATTTTCGTTTCCCAATTGTTTGAGGAGAAAAGAAGAAGACTATGGGATGGGATGAGTTACCACCCCATGTTTTTAGCCAGCCTTCCCCTTAACACGGTCAGTGGATGTCCGCAGTCACCTTTTGTGTATGGAGTGGTGGGCTGGCTAAACCAGGAGGATGAAAGGAAATTTTGTAAGAGTTTCTCGACAAAGTAATCAACTTTTGTGTCCCTTAGAGTTCCTAAGCATAAAAGTGTTCTTACTTTGTTCATTGAACTGCAGAAAATAAATTAACAAGCATGACATAATGATTTGTTTTATACTTTTTCCTTACTGATAAACAGACTCCTCCTTGACCAAAAAATATCCATTTGTTTAAGTCTCTCTCACACACACATAAACACACACAAATATGCAACCACACACCAAATAAATAATCATGTTCACTTACCTTGTTTGACATTTGGTAGGACCGCAAAGCTTTACCTATTTCACACATATACTGAGCAATGGAGACCACGTGGTCTGGGGCAAGTTAAACTTTTAAAGCACAAGGAAACAGGGCAAGCTAGGTTGCTTATGAGGCAGGGGAGATCACTCCGTATCTGTGCAAATCAATTATGTCAGTAATTTTTCTTCTTAATGGTTTTGGAATTATACTCCCCCTGTCCGGAATAATTATTACCCAACGTTTTTTTAAATGCACTAAAATTAGTTCATTTTGAAAAACCTTACGGTCATAATAACTCCGGAGAACCTTTCTTTCTTGGTCCATCTGACCATGGTGGAATTTCCAAAAGTTGAAAAATATCACTAATTTTAATTTGGGTCACTTGCTAGTGCTTGCTTCGATCAGAATGGAAGTGCATGCTGGAAGCAACAGTGCTTGTGTTTGGCATGCAACTGATTACACTGATGGAAATTTGGAGGAAGACATTTTCTGTCTTCGCTTTGGGTCAGCTGAGAGTAAGTTTTCTCTCCTTGTGGCTCTTCATATTTGTTGTAAGTTAAATTTATTGATCCATGTGCAAGTATTTTCTTTTGGATGAGATTGATCCATATCTTAGGATAATAATGCTGACAACAAAAATGGCCCTCAACTACAGCGTATTTCTAAAAATATTGCAACTTTTGGGTATTCCTTGGACCCATAAAGATGTGAATTATAGTTTTGATTAGTATCTGTATGAATTTGGAAGTGCCCGTTATCTTAAATTCGATGACATTTTATTTGGGCCTCAAGTCACTGGGGCATGTAACATGGCTTCCCAGCATGAAATGAGGTGAGATTGTTGCTGTATTATATGTTTTCATGAACTTTAGCAATCTATCCTCTCGATCAAATCTTGAAATTTCATAAACTAGGTTTCACAACTCACATGTCCGTGTCTGCATACTCATTTATGTTTCCATTTCCTGTGGTTACTTGAGGCGATCTTTTTTATGAGAACGCAGAGTGGAATATACTCTCTCCATAACACTGACAACCATTTTCAAATCTCCCTCTATTTCTGAGCAGAGGGGAGTATTACCTTCTAATAATATTATGAATTTCATCTATATGAGCCCGCGCTCATGCACGTCTGTGTAATCCCAGATGATCTAGGCCGTCCGATATCGATCCAGCCCTGTTTTTAATACAGGGACAGGCAAGTATTATATAATAGTCCTGTTATGTATAAGCCCAGGCTGAGGGCCTGAGGTGGCTGTTGGATTTTGATCTCGACTCACGCAGACGTGTGTGAACCTAGGCTCACATACACTTTTTCCTAGTAATATATCATTTAATAGTATTGTTTGCACAAGCCCAGGCGTGTGCACGAGTCAAAACGATCTGGGACGTCAGATTTCGATTGGTAGGTGATAAACTCCCATCAGATCTCAATCCGATGGCTCAAATCATCACGGCTCACGCAGACGCACATGAGATATAAACTTTTTCCATCATTTAATAGAGTAGACTAAGGGGCCGTTTGGGGCATGATAAAAACCAACTATCCACCGTGGATAATCCACTTTCAGGTGGATTTTTTGAAATTATCCACTATCCAGCTGAAACACATGATCAGGTGTTTCAGCTGGATAGTGGATAATTTCAAAAAATCCACCTGAAAGCGGATTATCCACGGTGGATAGTTGGTTTTTATCACGCCCCAAACGGCCCCTAATTGATCATTTATTTACAGAACTTCAAAAGTTCATGGATTTAGTGAAGACAGTTACCAAAGCTTGATGAAGGACAAACTGAGGATGCTTAGAAGGAGAAAGTATACCTGCAAAACGGGGAGCCATGGCGTAGGGCTGCATATTTCCAGTTGGTCTTCAGATCCCTAAATCAATTAATGTTTTATGTTCCACCTTTCCAAATTAATACTCCTTCCCATGTTAATTGTTCCTATTAAAAAGAATGTGATAATGAAGGAAGCCACTCCACCAACCTTTTTACTCCATGCACTAACCCTTTTTACTCCATCTACTAATTACTAAGAAAAGAAAACTCCAAAGCACAATTAACATGAGACAAGTTCTTTTTCAAATCTAGACACTAATAATGGGACAGAGAGGGTACTATACAAGTGCTTTCATTGAAATGCATATAAGTTGTGGAAGGATGAGTAGTTCACCACCCCTTAGTCAGCTCAGCCCTTTCTATGGTCGGTCATTGTTCACTGTCCGAGTATATTCAGACGGTGAACATCCACCGTCTGTGCATGAGAAGGGTGGTCTGGCTAGACCATGGGGTGGTGACTCATCCTATGTGGAAGACTGGAAGTTCTCATGCCTGTCGTCGCAGATGCTTCGTGTTGTGTTAAAATACATGGTCTTTCTTTTTGTTACCCATGGAATTTTTTTATCCAATCATACTAATTGTTTTAATTAAAATTGTCTTGGTAATATTAGAGCATCTCCAAAGATTCTCTGCTACCGACCTTCAATGTCATTAACATTGAGTTATTCAACAATGAGAACATTCCAAAGCGATTGCCCAGGTTCAAAACCCTTAAGTAAAATTGAGACATTTTAGATGAACCACCACCACCATGACTGAAATGCAAAGCAAAGAGTGAATGGAACAGAACCCTAAAATATAGCAATTACCATACACTCAAGAATAGCCCATCAAGAGTGACAGACCCTCGTATGCATATAGTCACAGGAGATTGTTCTAATTTCTGCATGGATAGGAAGTGTACTCCAATGTATTAAACTCAAGGATCTGATGTGTTAGAAATTGAGCTGACATAGAGTTCAAACAAAGCCAATATGGAGTTTACAGAACTCTTAACTATGTAACTACAAGAAAGATAGTAATTACAATCAATATAAATAATTTGAATTATTATAATGCAAAGAAAAAAAATATGGAAATTGTTGTATTTTCATAAGTGAAACTATTATCCATGTACACAAGTACTCCCTCTTTCCTTAAAAAGTAGGTACATTTTGCTCTTTTCTGCGTCCGAAGAAAATAGGAACAGTTAAACTTATTTCTCAGTCAGTGAGGACTTCTCCCACTTGTGCTATCGCATAAAAAATTCAATTCTGCACATTGATTTATCTTTTCAGATGGTGGGATGGATTATCTATTTCTCAACTTGTAACTGAAACAAAACGAGTAACATTTGTGATATGAGAGACTTTGTGATCAAGCGGGGAAAGAGTGTAAATCATACTCCCTCCATCCAATATACCTGGATTAAATCAGTTCATTTTAGTATTCTAATCTCGACACACAAAATTGGGCAGAGGGAGTAGAAAAAAGATAGAGGATACAAAATAAATTATCATTTGGGTAGTACAGTCCATTATATCTATATTATTATATAAATTGCCTAAATGCAAATTTACTTAGTAGGCAGCTACTTGATCCCTTAATATATGTCTGAAACCTACCTGATCCTGAATTCACTCTTATAAGATTAAATATGAAGCATGATAAGTTATAATCATTTCTTCTAGACTTTTTCGAAGTTGATTTGAGCCAATAAAGTTAATCATACAGTCACATTAATTTCAAATCCCATGGAGTCCCATGAAGCTTTAAAATTAGCATGACTATATCAAGTTTAAGATAATACTTCTTGAGCCTGGATCTAGAATTCTTCTCCCGCTTTTCCCCTTTCCTGCTACATCTCTCACTTTTTCTCCTAGTTCTCCCTCCTCCCTCAGCCCCCCCTCCGGCCCCATGTGGCCATGCCGGGCGGCCTCCGCGTAGCGTCAGCAACCGGGGTTGTTGAGGAGGCATGGGCTGAGGGAGGAGGGGTGTGGAGAGGGTGTTGGGTGGTCGATGTGGGACGGATCGATGGCCTTCAGCTCCTATTCCGCTCCCTGTTTCCACCCTCCGCACATTCCTGCCCACTTTTGTCTCTCATCTGCCTTTGTTTTTTGCTGACCTAAGGTAGAGCTGCCTGATGCCAGTCTCGTGTGATTTCGGTTGGGAGGCAGTCCCTATCCCCCCTTCTTTGTTTTTTTTTTGTTTCCACTTAGGCTCTCCTTTAGCTTTGGGAGTGCTAATGTTATTTCTCACATGTGGTTAGGGGTATCTGTATACCCGTTCGGATGAAAACAAGGATGTCTACTGCCCCAGGGAGTGACGGTTTTGATCTCTCAGAATTTCTGGAGAGATCAATATTCGCAGTGTCAGGTTCAAATTCTTTTGTCTCTTTGCATAGTGGCCTTATGGCTATGGATCGTAGTAGTTGCCTAACTACCGACTGCAATCTTGCAACTAGGCACGTTACTCCTCTTTTGCCTCTTGTAGGCATTGTCCTAATCCTGCACCTCATAAATCATCAAGTAAAGAAAAGAAAAATGCCTCTACAAAAGTTGTTGAGGATGTTACTTTCAATCGGCTTTTAGTTAGACCCTTTAGAGTATGCCAGAGACGGTGGAGCTCAAAGTCTTAAGCTTGGGTGGATGATGCTCCATGTTTATCCTAGATATGGCTGTGATTTCCCATATGGGTTAGTTGTCTATGAGGACTCATTTAAATTTATCAAATTACTCATAGATTGTGTTTATCTCTATCCAACTATGTGTATCCTTGCTCATGCTATGAGAGCTTGTATGGTTGTTATTTATGTAAAGGGCATCTTCCTCTGTCGGTGTTGGCACTGAGGAGAATCCCTCTTCTATATTTTCTGGTTAAGTAATATGAGATGTCTTTCTACCAAAAAAAAATAATACTTTTGGGTCCCATTTCAATAGTCTCATTTTGAAAAAAAAAATTTGTCCACATTACTTGTCTGATTTCATTTCATCCTTACCAGCGATTAGGGATGAAGTGAAAAATGGTCCTTCAATATAACTTTCTTCCAAATGTGGACTACTGATATAGGACAAGGGACTCGGGAGTGTAAGTTTTTGCTTACTGGCACAACCATAGTTGTCATAACTGAAAGCTGTTATCTGATTTGATTCATTGTATTTAAATTTATATACTCCCTCCAGTCTAAAAAATCACTGTTTGGTGTGTAGGCCCACAGCATTTTCAACCCTCCACATACCCCTGCACATGCACATTGATGAGAATCTCTTGGCCGGTAGGGTAAATCCAGTCACCTAATAATCGATCCGTAATATTTCAAATGTTGCCAAGATTTTGAGATTACTTTACGTGAAATAAATATCTCACACATGTACAAGTACAGCTTCCATTTTTGGCACTACTTACATCAACAACTTGAACAACAGGTAGGCTAGTATTTAGTTATTACAAGCCACATTGTCGTCAGTGTGATCAGATTGTGTGGACTTTCTGAGCTGCAACCAAAAGTTGCTTTTTTTGTTTTGTGGTCTGCCTCAGCGTGGTTGGTTCTGCCATTAGGCTTACACTATCTGATTTGGCCAATCAAACCCTTCAATCCTAATTCTGCTGATGGCAATGGACGAGATATTTGTTTTCCTACAAGGAAATACACCATATAAAGATGAACATTATTAGATAAGCATTTTGTCCTTGTCTCCCCTTCTCCATGTCTTGTCCACCTTCTCCTCTGGGACTAATCATGCAGCCAGTATTACTTCATTAGATATTGTTACATGATAGATCAACAAAGAATTGTAGTGGATGAATTGTATGACTCAGGCCCCATAAAGAAACAAGCCATGGGCACATGCCCATCGACGTGCACCGGACGCTTTCAGGGCATGCAACTGCAATCACATGGCAGGCACTAAACAGAGGGGAGGCAGGTTTGGCTGCCCCTACGTGCAAGTCGATGGATTGTGATCGCCCAGCTATTTCCTAAAGAAATTAAATCTTATTAAGATAGAGCTCAGAAATTATTATATAGAAGATGGTTTCAGGAGGTCAATAATGCAATAATATAGAGAAGTAGGCAAAGTTTGATTGAACGGCCAATTAGAATTCAAGATGCTTAAGTTGACAAGTAGGCATCAGGTCCTACAGGTGGGTAGGTAGCAAATATCTTTGGCCAACAAAAAAGAAAATAAATGTGAGGTAGGAAAGAATTCAACATTAGCCCAAAAGTTAGGTGTAGAAACTAGGAGTTGGTAATGTGTGTTCAATTAATACTCCCTCCGCCCTGTCTTAGATGCTATATTTTCATAAAAGGACAGTCTTTTTTTAGATGCTCCATTTGCTCAATTTTAATTGGAGTTTGGACCTCTTCTAACCCGCGCTTTCAGGTTTCTACTATCCAATAAAAATTAACTTTTTTTTAGATAGAGCATCTAAAACATGACAGAGGAGAATATGTTAAAGTAGCATCCTTCCATGTATGATGTACGATGCTCAATTAAATGATAGAAATGCTCCACCCGCTCACTTAAGGACCGCTCGGTGTTTTGCTGCCTATGATAAGCCGCCACGTGCCTTTTTATTCTGCCCAGCGCTTCTGTTATTTTTTATGGTTTCTTCTTCCCCACAATGCCCTTGTGGTCAGCCTTTCCCAATCTTGCCATGGTAAAGAATTGAAAGTTGGTAATGAAGACGAAGGAGAAAGAGACACTAATGAAGACGAAGGAGAAGGAGAAAGCTCTCCATCCCCACCGCCATGGACAAAGAAGTTGATCTCTGGTATAGAAGTTAATTTTATTATTATTATTTACTATAGGTAGAACCTTAGTTGAAATAGATGCGCAATAAATGTCAATGTGTGATCAATTCCGATATTTAGGATCTATCATCCATAAAGAATGAGATATTGATAGTGATGTGATACATAAGATAAATGTAGAGTGGGTAAAGTGGCGGGCAGTCTCGAGAGTATTGTGTGATAAGCGTGTTCCAAAAAGGCTTATAGGCAAGTTCTATAGAACAGTCATTAGACCTACAATACTCTATAGAACAGAGTGCTGGGCACCAAAAAGAAATCATATAGATAAGTTGAATATAGCCGAAATAAAAATGTTAAGGTAGATGAGTAAGATAACTATGAGAGATAGAATTAGAAATGAATATATTCGTGAGAGTTTATAAATAACTCTTTTAGGGGAAAAGCTTAAGGAATGTAAGTTGCATTAGTATAGGCATATACAAAGAAGACCAATAGATGCTTCTATGAAAAGATTAAAAGTGAATGTATATAAACGATACTAAAAGGGAGAGAGGAAAACTTAAGAGAACTTTGATGGAGTTAATAAAAAGGATTTGACTTTATTATCTCTTACAAAAAAAGTAGCTCAAAACAGGCCTAAATGAAAGAGTAAGATCTATATCGCTGACCCCAAATAATTGGGAAAATGCGCTATTTTTGTAGCAGAGAAGGTGGAGCATGTTGGGGTGGAGATGATGCTTACTGATCTTGAAAGGCAAAAATGAAAGCGAAGTGTACGTTTTCGACTTCTTTAACACTCCCACCTCTCGCCTTCACTGTCATTCTACGTTTTTCTGGCAATACCCCATTCTGAACCTTTCACTAAAAAGCTCCAATGGTGTGTATTCTATAACCATTTTTTTGTGTTAAAATAATGAGAATACTTCTTCGAACCACAGTAATCTTAAACAAGTACTTAATTTATGTTTTTTCCTAAATAAAATACTCCATTCATCTTGCTCATTTGGCCAGTGGAGGACTTGCAGATTCCCAAACAAAGCACTTAACTATTCGCCTACGAACATTCCATAAAGAACGAAAAGTGACACAGATATAAAGCATTAAAATATGGCAAAAATCATAGTAAATCAACCAAAGGATTGAGCCATGAACAAAGAGAAACCCTGCTACCGATCTTCAAAGTCAAAGAAGGATTGAGCCATTATTGAGTTATTCAACAATGAGGGCACACCAAAGCAATTGCCCAGGTTCAAAACCGATGAGACATTTTAGAACCACCACCACCATGACTGAAATGCAAAGCAAAGAGTGAATGGAACAGAGCCCCATTCAATATAGCAACTACCATACACTAAAGAATAGCCCATCAAGAGTAAGAGCATCATGGCTTCCACAGGATGGTTGTCTCAGCAATCATAGAAGTGACTACATATGGGTCCATGTTTGAAGCAGGCCTTCTGTCCTCAAAGTATCCTGCAAAATTGAAAAAACTCGTTTCAAATCCTGAACTGCAACAACCACAAACATAGAAACACATGCCTAGAACTTTAAGAGATCCTCACCTTTGCCTTCTTTCTCGGTGTCACGGCCAACCCGGATTGAGGCACCACGGTTCGCAACTCCCTACAAGACACCAGGGAGAGATGAGTACAACATATAATCTTTAGTAGTTTACTCATAGAAAGCAAGTTAATTAGTCACAGAAGTTACCCATTTGAAGGTGTTGATATCCGCTGTCTCATGTTTTCCCGTGAGACGGCGCTCATTCCCTTCACCGTAAGCAGCAATGTGTTCTCTGTGTCTCAGTCCTAGCTTATCAATTGCCTTCTTGATAACTTCATAGCCACCATCGTCCCTCATGGACTTAGTGCTAAAAAACAAGAACAGAATAGAATAATTTTCAGATATATCGGATAAGGTAATGCCTTCAAAGGTAATAAAAGTTTAAGTAGTCAGCCGTTCTTTGTGCTGAAGGCCATTATTCTAAAAAATATCTAAATAGAAGTGTGCAATGGACAAATTTCAAATTCATTTTAGTTTTACCTGTAGTTCGTGTGGGCGCCGGCTCCATTCCAATCTCCCTATCAGCAGAAAATGAATTGAGTATAATAAAATCATATGAGAACCTAATTTTCTTTTTAAGGAAAATCAACTGACACCATCTCCCTTTTCTATATCTGAAGACTTCGAATCATTTCATAAACAAGTGTTACCTGAATAGGCTTAGGATCGAAGGAGAGAACAACCCCTGCAATCTCCGTAATCCTCTGTTACAAGAACAATATTGAATGTAATTAACATAAAATTAATCAGATGCAAAGAAGTACTTTTTCATTTCATTATATACAGATAGCTGTTCAAGTTATAAATGTAGAATATAAGGATGCCGTTTTCAGGAAGCTTAATATAGAAAGCCAACCGTTATTTACCTCAAGAATGTAACGAGCTACCCAGAGTTCATCACCGGCTGAAATGCCAACAGCTGGACCAACTTGGAATTCCCACTGCACAGAAAGCAGAGTACCCTGATCAGCAAAAAGAAAAACAAAACATACCACAAACACTAAAGCGCAGGACAGAAGTAGATTATGCCTCACCTGGCCTGGCATCACTTCACCATTGATGCCACTGATGTTAATACCTGCGTAGAGGCAGGCCTTGTAATGTGCGTCAACAATATCCCGCCCAAAGGCTTTGTCAGCACCGGCACCACAGTAGTATGGGCCCTGAAATGCGAAGTCAGAAGTTCAGTTTGATCTAAATGGTAGGGTACAACATGTGATCATGTAGAAACGGTATAGATCACCAGAGCAACATTCACCATTTCAGAACAAAATTGAAAAAAAAAGTTGTATATGTAATGTCAAGAAAAAAATGGTTATATGAGCGTGCAGAATAATACATTTTCAGTGCCAGCAAGAAAATGAGTCAGATTTCAGGCTTATTATGCAATGAGAGGAAGAAAAAAAGACAATAAAATCTTTGTTCTAACTTGCTTAGCAGTTAACCAACCTAGAAGAATTAAGAATAAGACAAGGGAATACGGATAGAAGAAGAAGGAAAAAATAAATGAAGAAAGAGTAAAGCTGTCTTCCTAATTTGTCTGTACTACTATCAGGTGGGAATGAAGTAGCAAGTGCTTAGCAAATATAGAACCACAAACAGCTAAATATGGCAAAACAGCTCACTAGCAGAAATTAATAAGAGCGATCTCTCCAAGAGTTTTCAACTACTAGAATTGAACCCACAAAACTAAAATAGAAAAGAATTAAAACCTATAAAACCAATATAGAAAAGAATTAAGTGGATGATGCAAAAAGATAACAACAAAGGGTCCAAAGACACACGCTAGTCAACATGGACAATTCGCCCATTGTAGTAAGGATGAATACCGAAGAATAATAGATTTATTTCCAATAAAAAAAAGAAAGCCTAATAGGTTTACCTGAGGACCAGGGTAGCCACCAACGGGCCAGCCAATGGGCCATTTGACATCCTTTTGCAGGAGGGTGTATTCCTGCTCAATTCCGTACCTTTTTCATGTCAAACAAAAGCCACATACCGCATCAAAAATGTCATTAAGAGGTAAAAGAAGAAAAACACAACAAAAAATCAAATCAAACAATTATAAATGTTAAAAAGGAGAAAAGACCATTACCATGGCACTTCAGCAACAACATCAGGGTGGCTGAAGATCTTGGCCGCATAATGCCTTTTGTTTGTGGGAATCGGCTCTCCGGCAGGCGTATAAGCATCACACATCACCTATAGACAACACAATTATTATGTTTCGAATTTAGATAATAAAATCAATAACTAACACTAGCTAATTAAACCCCGGGATCATGCTGCCAAAAAGAAAAGTAAAATAATTATTTTTTTGTAAAACAAAAAAAAGCGCTTACAAGGATGTGGTTGCCTCTTCTAAAAGGATCCTTGAAGATAGCCTGAGGACTGTTGCAGACCAATCACAGAAACAAGAAATCAAGATGTAACCAAAAAACCAAATTGAAAAATCTCAATAATAATTAGAAAACAGGGGAAAACAGAGAGAAACATCATGTAACAGATACTTACTAGATAATAACTTCACTATCCTCACCAGGGGCTTGGCCAGTGCTAGAACCATCATAGTTCCACTTGGGAAGTTTTGATGGATCATCCACTGGGCCAGAGAGAGTCTGCCAGATCAAAAGAACCATTAAACATCACAGATCCTATAACAACATGCCATACTACAAATCCATGACAAAACTAAAATATACAGTGTAAAAGGATTTTTTTTTTACCCTGGCCTTGCTCCTAAGGTCCATGCCAGATCCACCGATCCTATAAGATTACAGAAGATACAGCCAAAGATGAGTTAAACCCAGAAAAATCTTACATAAAAGCATACATGTAGCAAAACTTATAGAAAACAAGCTGACCCATAAGGCCAAAACGTGAAAAAACACCAAAAAGATTGTATTTTTCCCAGAAAACAATCCAAAAAAGCCTCAAACAAGTGAAAAAAGATGAACACAGAGAAAGCATGAAGCTTTCTAGCAAGCACCCATGACGCGAAAAGCTGGTTTGGATAAAAAACATAAAAACAGCAACTTTGATCATTCAAAAGAGAAAGAAAAAGGAAGATCAATGGAGTAGAAGGAAGTAAGGAGAGAGTGGAGGGACCATATGTATTCCGCGATGATCTTGTTAGTGTCGGAGAGGGTGAGGTTGATGAGATCGTTAAGATCAGCCATGGTTGACACGCCGGAGCGGGTAGACTTGTGCTCTTGGCAAGAGCTCCGGCGACCGGCGGGGAGAGGACGATGAACAACAGAGAATGATGGAAAAAGGGAAAGATGGAGAAGTGAGGCGGAGGTCCTGATAGCTTTTATAGAGGTAGCAGTAGCACAGCCTCTATCTCTCTGCACTTAATTACCTCCAATTAGAAATAAAATAAGTAAATTATAGTAATACTTAACATTTCTATTTTCTTTTTTTTTCCACCATTCTATTTTGTTTTGTTGAATTATTGTAATTACAAACGCCTACTTTTTTGTTTAATTATGATTTAAATTAAAAAGTCAAGAGAAAAATAAACCATGTAGCCATTTGTATTTAATGATTAATATAGATGTGAAGTATGCACTTCGAATATTGTCAGACATGTGTATTAGGGACTATGCGGGTTAACAATCACGCTAGAGCTGGTGCATATTAGCAACCCTCATGTAACATCTTAAATATGCTCTAGCAAAAAAGTCTATTATCAATTATCAAAAAGAAAAATTATATATTGACTCAGATATATGTAAGGAAAGTCTATTATTAATTAAGTATTGATTCAGATATTTACATATATTATATATGTCAAGGGAAATAATTTATAAGGAAAATGAAAATTTTGGTGAAAAGAAAAGATATGGAAAGTCGCCGGGGAAGGAAAATTCGGTATTTGTTTTTCTTTTTTAGGTGAGATTCGAGGGATTCCATCAGTTAACACAACCACTGACGGCATGGTAGGGCAACTTAAACCGGCCGGTCCAGTGACTTCCTGTCAGACACGGTGTGTGATGTACCGATATTTTGGAACTGATATCTCGGGAGAAAGGACGAAGGCGCTATCATGTCACCTTTTCGCGGGGGGGGGCAGGGGGGCACCCATTTCTTTAATTCAACTTCAATTAATAGTTCTGGGCTTTACGGCTTTTAAGGAGCCTTAGACTTGGAGGCTGTTTGGATAGTAAAATTGCAAAAAAATTGAAGTAAGATTCATCTGAAATTGGAAAGAATGAGAAATTCAATTGGACAAAGAAAGAGGTGAGAATGTGAATGTGTAATGACTGATCAGTAAAAAAATTAACAACTGTGGTTGAATTCATCTAACATGAAAGTGCCTCTTTTTGGAACCATGCCATGCATCTAGGATGTTTGCCCTACCAGTGCTTACGGACACGATGGGCGGAGACTGAGGACCTTCCGTAATGTCCACAATCTAACGTACGTATAGTGCCTCCCTTCGGGCAGTATAGAATCGCAATTTCATAAATATAGGTGACCTCGCAAGATCTAGCAATGGCATAATTGAGCATACTATGAAACCACCATGGGGAGAGTCTCGCATGGTCTCAAGTGGAAGAAACAATCATGTAATCAATATGAGCAATATTTCAAATGAATAGAGGTCACAACACTCTAATATCATAAGGTATTTCTTGCCAGAATAGACTCTCTCATGGAGTATGGATAGAATAACAAGACAATTCAAATACTTCGAATAATAATAACTCACCGAAGGAGTAACATACAATGAATACATACCTTTCATGCTCAGCCCTAGATAGGAATTCCTCATTCACATTAAAATTCTATAATACAATTATCAGATATAAGAATCAAAGAATCTTAGATGATTTGAATTCCAAGTGGAATATCAAACTAACATCAACATTTTTAGGATAGATAGTTATGAATCACTCGTTCAAAGGATTATCCCTCCTAATTAGATTACTTCTAACCCAATTCTTACTGTGATATTTCATAAGTATATAGTCCAATTACTGGTATTAACACGTTAGACATTATCATATCATATTTCATGATGTTATTTGTATACTTAGTATTTTCTCTCAGATTCAGCTCACTGCCTCCTGCACAAAAGTCCTCTTCCGACGGCTACTGTACTCTGTACAGTAAGACTTAACCTCTGAAATTTTTACTGATAATACCCTCGTGAGTCTAGTTTCTAACCTCAATGATTTTTTATTTTTTCGATTTTATTTTTTCGATTGTCAGCACAGAAACAGTTCTGGCCGAGATTAAGACTCTTAATTAAACTTGATTACCTTACTTGATAACACAATATAAATAATAATACATTATTAACAGAACCCTGCCATGCGTCTAGGATATTGGCCCCACCAGTGCTTACGGACACGATGGGCGGAGACTGAGGACCTTCCGTAATGTCCACAATCTAACGTACGTATAATGCCTCCCTTCGGGCAGTATGGAATCGCAATTTCATAAATATAAGTGACCTCGCAAGATCTAGCAATGGCTTAATTTAGCATACTATGAATCCACCATGGGGAGAGTCTCGCAAGATCTCCAGTGGAAGAAACAATCATGAAATCAATATGAGCAACATCTCAAAGGAATAGAGGTCACAACACTATCAGATCATAAGGTATCTCTTACTAGAATAGACTCTCTCATGGAGTATGGATAGAAGTGTCAAGGTCTTTGGCCAACACATAACTCACTCATTAGAATATCATACAATCAATATATACCTTTCATGCTCATCCCTAGATAGGAATTCCCTATACACATTGGGATTTTATAATACAAATATCAGAGATAAGAAAACCAAAGAATTCTTAGATGATTTGAATTCCAAGTGGAATCACAAACCGATATCAACGCTTCAAGGTAGATAGTTATAAATCTCTTGATCAAAGAATTATCTTTCCTAATTAGATTACTTTTAACCCAATTCTTTCTGTGATATTCCATAAGTATATAGTCCAATTACTAGTATTGACATACTAAACCTTATCATATCGTATTACATAATGTTATTTGTATATTTAGTATCTTCTCTGAGATTCAGCTCACTGCCTCCTGCACAATTGTCCTCTTCCAATGGCTACTGTGCTCTGTACAGTAAGACAACCTCTAAACTTTTTACTGATAATACCCTAGTGAGTCTAGTTTCTAACCCCACTGATTTTATATTTTTCTGATTTTATTTGAATTAGTTATGAATTATTTATTTACTACCGACTGTCAGCACAGAAACGGTTCTCGCCAAGATTAAGACTCTTAATTAAACTTGATTACCTTGCTTGATAACACAATATAAATAATAATACATCATTAACAGACAATATACTCCCCTCCTAGACCAATTACAGAACCTAGGATTATCTAGAATTACTAAAGTTCACTCCTTTCTTGTGTTCTTTTATATATAACACAATTTTTAAACATTAATACATCCGAAACAAGACAATTAATGCAAGACACACCTTAAAGGCACAAACTTAACGTGAGTAATAACCAATCAAATAATATCAGAACTTCTAGTCTCTGGAAAATTAATAAAGCATTAGACTTTATGTACGAATTCCCATCTAGAAGCGAAACATGAATGCACATATGATTTATGATGCACTACGCATAGAAATAATGACACAATTCATTCATCTCGCAAGAATCCAAACAATAACTAAGGTGCTGAATCAAAACACTTGTCAAAAACATATAATCAGAAGAGAGAAGAGGGAAAAATCATCCTACTTAATTCACCAAAGATTTTGCCTCTCTACGCATTGCTTGTCTCCTCCGCTTCCTCCAAAGCTCCCGCTCCAAGCTCTTGCAAACTCCCACAAGAAGAAGCCTTAAGGAAGATAGGTGAACGTGGGAAGGAAAAGGGGAAAGGTCTCTGGACATTCTAGGGTTAACACAAGCCAATTCTCTAGTGTTTATATAGAGTTGGGGGAGAATCTAATCTTAAATTAATCTACCAAATCATGGACACTTCCAACCAATGGGAAGGCCTCATGATCCCTTTAGAGACCTGCAAATCAAGTCCCATTGGGATTTGGTATCTTTCCCAAGCAAATCCACCCCAAAGATAAGCTAGAAATCGCAAAACCGCAACCGGGGATCGATCGGCTATACGGCGATCGATCGTCGTATGCGTTGTTTTACACTACCGCGTTTCAGCCGATCGATCGTAATTATTGCCGATCGATCGCATCGCTTTACGTGAAACAAAACATTCAAAAATCACAGTAACTATGATCGATCGTTTTGATAAGGCGTCGATCGGTTCAGCTTGCCGATCGATCGATTTTACGGCGATCGATCGCAGTCACGCTCAATTAAATTCAATTTCTCATAACTTTTTACTCCAAACTCCAAAACGCAAAATATGACCAAATTTAATTTCCATAAGGCAAAATATGACCAAATCAAACATTAAGAGGGTCAAATTTGGGTTTTAAAATACTTACTAATTTTCTGGGTGTTACATCCTCAACAAAATACTGTTGTGTACGTCAGCACAACAGCATAGGATATCTTTCTTTAGGATCAGTTGATTTCTTTTACTTATTTCTTTGCATAACTATTGTATTGTAATCAGACATGTTTAGGCTAATTGTTAGGTAACGGGCTGAGATTGAGTGATTAACGAACATTAGGGAGTGATTTATGGCCCATCAGAGTTGTAACAGATGGCGCGTCTCCCAAGGCACGTGCCATCCCTCTCCTTTATAAGGAGGGCGTCTTTTCATTGTTCGGGTATGCAATAAGAAAATACTATTTCCCTTACCTCTTCTTCTTCTTCCCTTCCCCTGCCGTCAAGGCCTTCCTTGTGACCCTAACCGGTCACAACACTGGTATCAGAGCCAAGTTCCGATTTGCGGAACCTCATGCCCCCTCGCAAGCAACCAGCTATGGCTGCTGGCACGTCCTCAGATCAGGAGGCGGCGAAAGAAAACCTCAGCCCGAGGGCTGATTCTGATTCCACTCAGACGATGATTCTTGCTGTGTTAATGGGACTCCAAGATCAACTACAGGTGCTGAAATTGGAGCGCGCTGAGGAGAAAGCCATGCGCGCGGAGGAAAAGGCCAGGCATGCTGCCGCCATGGCCATGCTGCCACCGACTCAAGTGTTTGGACCCACTCATCGACAGGGTGGCTCTCAAAATATGGGCGGTTCACTATTAGGCCAACCCACCGGGCACTTATCTTCGCAGGGCATTCCGATTGGATCCATCCATGTTGACTTGGAAGAGGGCTGCACTGGCCCAGGAACGCGAGGCCTGGAAGGTGCAGGAGGAAATTCCTCAATGACTGAATGACCACGCAATATCCAACACGAAATGGAGGAGGAATTGGAGGAGTTCTCTGGATTTCGTGGGGGACAGAGGACCAGCGCTGAACCTAGGCTAGCCCGCTTACAGTTTCCGAGGTACAATGGCAAGGAAGATCCTGTCGAGTGGCTGTACAAGGCCGATAAATTCTTTGCCTACCAGGGAACCTATTCTGACGAAGAACAACTCCGTGTGGCTGCCTTCCACCTAGACGGCGATGCCTCCGTTTGGTTTTGGGCCTACGAGAAGGAGGTTCGACGACCCACATGGGTATCTTTTTCTGACAAGTTGTGCATCCAATTTGGCCCAAACGAGTTCCAGGACTTCAATGAGATGCTTTCTACTCTGCGTCAAACTACAACGGTTAGAGCATACTACTCTGATTTTATAAAAATTGCTAATCATTTACCGGACTGGCCAATGGCTGCACTCGTGGGAACATTCAAAAGGGGCCTAAAGCCTGAAATTGTTGATGAGATGCGACACTTCCCCTGCCAGACTATGCGGGAAGTGGTGCGTCATGCACGTATTGAAGAAGAAAAGTTGATCCGCCAACGATGAGGGGGTCGAGGAGGGCTACCTCTGAGGCCGTACACTGGTTAGATCCCTGTCTCAGCCCCAGCGCCTGGCCCAGGCTCCAACTGACAGGCTTTGCCAGGACCTATACCAGGCTCCCCATCAAATCCTATTCGTCGTCTGATGACTGCCCAGATGGAGGAACGGCATGCGAAAGGACTCTGCTATAGGTGTGATGAAAAGTTCATCCCGGGCCATCGCTGCTCTGTCAAAGGGAGCCTACTCATTGAAGAAGTTGAGGACGCAGGAGTGGATGACCCAGATGAGAGTCCCGAACTCTATGACCATGTCCAGTCAGAGATCTCTGTCCATGCTTTTTCGGGTACCTTTACCCCCAGGACCATGCGTGTTCAAGGCCAGCTGAAACGCCAACAGGTCGCAGTACTCATCTACAGTGGGTCGACGCATAACTTCATCAACGATAAGGTGGCTCAACGCCTGGGCTGCTATGTCTCCGAGTCCAAGCTTTTTGACGTCTTGACTGGGGACGAAAAACACCTACGTAGCATGGGGGTGTGTTCTCAAATCGAGCTGATGATCCAAGGACACTCGTTTGTCACTGATTTGTTTCTTCTTCCCACGAAGGGTGCCGATGTGGTGCTAGGAGTACAGTGGTTACAGACTCTGGGAGATGTGATATGGAATTTCAGGGATCTCACTATGGATTTTGAAGTGAATGGCCAGCGCATACGGCTTCACGGGGCGCAGCCAGGCACTTTGCACACGGCGCAGGCGGTGAGTTCTTTTTTCAAATTTGCACCTCAAGGTATTCTATTACAGCAGCGCGCAATTATGAATGTGGATCAACCAACCTTAACCACGGACATGCTTGACCTCCTGAATGAGCATGCCGATATCTTCACAGAGCCATCGGGCCTGCCACCAGCCAGAGGCCACGACCATTCCATTCCGATCACACCTGGGGCCCCTCCGGCCAATGTGCGCCCTTATCGCTACCCCCATGTGCAGAAGGCTGAAATTGAGAAATTGGTTCAAGAAATGTTGCAGTCGGGTATCATACGCCCCAGTACCAGTTCTTTTTCGTCACCAGTCCTGTTGGTGCACAAAAAGGACGGATCTTGGCGCTTCTGCGTGGACTATTAGGCACTTAATGCGATCACAGTAAAAGATAAGTACCCCATTCCAGTGATAGAGGAACTTCTTGATGAATTGGCAGGGGCGGCGGTGTTTAGTAAACTCGATCTGCGCTCTGGTTATCACCAAATCCGTATGCAGCCGCATGATGTCCATAAGACAGCCTTCAGGACTCATGATTGCCATTATGAGTTTCTCGTCATGCCTTTTGGCCTGACCAATGCGCCATCTGATAAGCGTAAAATATACACATTTATATGCCTTATTTACCTATATGCTAGTGTAGTTTTTGTGATAAAATAAGAATAAAACGGTTATTTGTGATTAGGGTAGTAATTAGGGGATTAATAATTAAATTACTCTAATTAACTATTTTAGATGCATTAAAGAATTTAATGAATCATATTTTTATTATGCGTCTAATTTTAGTTTGGTTTTGTTATTGCAGGTTTGAAAATGCGAATTGCAGATCGGTAGCAGATGAGCGCATTAGATGTGTTTGGAAATGCCAAACTGACCCATGAGCTGATATCATGCGTATTGAAGATCTGAACCGTTGATGATGCACTTAAGGAAGACGGGCGTTTATTTTTAAGTATAAGCCGTTCGGATTTGAATTGGTGGTTGGGATCGTTACGACGGGTTTTATTAAAGAAAAAGAAAAAAAAGAAGAAAAGGGATTAAACCGGTCTGGTCTGGTTCGGGAAAATAAATAAAAAAAGAAAAAAACAACCCGAGCCGTGGGCTCGGGTGTCGAACAAGAACACAGCGCTCGAGTTTTCTGCTCGAGTGCCGGTGTGACAAAAGGGCGGCCTGAGCGTCGGCAGGACCTGACGACGGCTGGGCTGGTTTCACGGCTGGGCGGCACTCGAATGGATCGGGGACTTGACGGCGATCGAAACGGCGGAACACAGAGGAGCATGGCGGCGAGATTCACGGCATGAAAGAGGCGGTGCTTGTGCTGGTGGCGGTTCTGGGTTCCGGTAAAGGGCAGTAATGGCAGGCGACGGCGGAGGGGTATCAGAATCGTCTTCAAATTGGAAACTCAAAGAGTCCTACCGAGTATTGAAAGCTACTGAAGGAAGCGTGGATTTGGAAGGTTCTCGTATGGGTCGCCTGGATCTCGAATTGGAAGGAGATCATGCTCAATCTGGTTATTTAGAGAAATCAACTCGAATTTAGAATCGGGAGTCGAATTAGGACTCTCGGGAATTGCTTATAAAAACCGAAGAAGAGGAGGATCGAGAAGGGGGGGATTTTGAGACTGTTCTGGACGCTGTTTTCAGAGAAAAAACAGAGCCTTGTTTTGTTTTTTTTTTAGCCATGTTCTTCGTGTTTTTCGTTGTGATTTCGTCGGGACTTAAGAGGAATCGAGGGGAGAAGAAGAAGAGAAGAAGAAAGTTGGATTTTTTGCATCTGCTACAGTGATTTCGAACTGCTACAGTAACGGGCATTTGGAGAAGACGATGAATAGTGATTTGCTACAGTACCCGTGAACAGTGATTTGCTACAGTGTTCCTGCAACGGTGTTTTTCTCTGATGCAATTTCTTCTAAATCTGATTTTTTTCTTGAATATGATTAGCTAAATCTTTTGTCAAAGTTAAAGGTGACGTTATTTGATTGATATTTCTATGTCTATAGAAGAGTTATTTATTGTTTATTTGATTGAATGCGATGTTTTGATAAAGTCATAATCTATATAATTATTTGATTTGTCGTTAACGTAAGGTACGGCGAATGCTTATAATTCCCTGTGATTATTTGACTGACCTTGTTAATGATAAATATTCAATCGAAATCTTTATGTTAATGGTTATGATGCACGTGAATGAAGTATCATCCGATTAGGTCAAATCATTATTTGATTCTAATTGAGAAATTAAATAGACATAGAAGTATTAATTAAATAATTGATCCTTGAAGCTTTGATATCTCTCATCGATTATCTTTGCCTGTCTTTAATTAGTTTTAATTGAATCTTTAATCATCATTTTAGTAGTTAATTGAATTATAACTTCTCTGCATAATTTCCTGATAAGAATCTTAATTTGCTAAGCTAAGTAGTGTTTAAATTAGTTTAGAATAGAATAATCCTACATCATTCCCTGTGGTTCGACACTTGGACTCACCGAGTATATATTACAATTTGTCAACCTTCTCTTGGGTTTGATCAAATTTTGGCGCCGTTGCCGGGGAGTGAAGTTTAGGATTAATCTTCCAATTAGTTTATTTCTCCTAGTGTAGTTTAGTGAATTTCAATTATTCTTAGTTTAATTTAGCTTGTTTATTTTGCAGGAATTTGGAGTCCTATCTGGAACAAAAAGGCTTTTCATTGGATTTGTCTTCAAATTTGGTAAACTCGTTCCATCTCTCTTTGAAATTTCTGTTGCTTGTGCATGCACTCATGGAATAGAGATACCAGTGGACGATTGGTTAGAAGTAATTCTGCTATTTTGATTCAGAATCCCGTGTTTGAGTTCACTGTTCCATCACACACACCTAATCAAATGGCCGATCAGGGTAGTAACCATGATATTAATGAAAATGAGAGTGAACATTATGCACCAATGCGGCCCTTGCGTGATTATCTGCAACCTGCACGCACTAGCACACCTTCATGTATTATATTGCCTCTACAAGCACATCAATTTACTTTTAAGCCTGGAATGATAAACTTGCTTCCCAAATTCTATGGTCTAGAGTCTGAAAATCCTTATTTGCATTTAAAGGAATTTGAGGAAGTATATGCAACTTTTGAGCAAGCTTGTAGTGAAGACATTATCAGGCTAAAATTGTTTCCTTTCTCTTTGAAGGACAAAGCTAAGACTTGGCTAAATTCCCTTAAGCCTAGATCTGTAGGGAACTTGGAAAGAACTACAAACTGAATTCCTTAAAAAGTTTTTTCTAGTTCATAGGACAAATGCTTTGAAAAGACAAATAACAAATTTTGCTCAAAAACAAAATGAATCATTTTATCAATGTTGGGAGCGTTATAAAGATTTGTTAAATTCTTGTCCACATCATGGGTATGAGAAGTGGCGCACCATCAATTTCTTCTATGATGGGATGATGCCTTCAATGAAACAATTTGTTCAAACAATGTGTAATGGGAAATTCTTTGATAAAGACCCTAATGAAGCTCTTGATTTTCTAGATCAAATAGCTGAAGACTCAGATTCTTGGGATCCCACTGATCCCTCTGATGTTTCTAATAAGCCGAAGTCTTCAGCTACTAGTCGGGGTCTGCATCATCTTAGGGAGGAGGACAATTTGAGTGCTCGGCTAGCCTCTTTGGCTAGGAAGGTTGAGGCTATGGAATTAGGGAAAGTTAATGCTATTAAGTCTGTTGCTACAGAAGAGGTCTGTGGAATTTGTGATGTCATGGGACACCCTACTAATGAGTGCCCTACCATTCCTGCTTTCAAGGAGGTGTTGCATGACCAAGCAAATTCCATGACCCCTTTCAAGAGGCAATCTCCTTATGGAGATACATACAATCCAGGATGGAGGAATCACCCCAACTTTAGTTGGAGGAATGAAAATGCTGCACAAACACCACCTCCTCAAGCATCTTCCAATTATACTCCATATGTTCCACCTCACAGGAAGACACTTGATGAGACACTACAAACTTTCATGCAAGGGCAAGCTACTATTAATCAACAAACCTCACAAGCTATTAATGATATAAAGAGCTCTATGACTAAATTGACATCTTCTCTAGCTGTTCAAGAGAAAGGTAGGTTTCCTACTCAACCCCAACCCAACCCACAGGGGCAAGTTGATAAGCATAAAATATACACATTTATATGCCTTATTTACCTATATGCTAGTGTAGTTTTTGTGATAAAACATGAATAAAATGGGTTATTTGTGATTATGGTAGTAATTAGGGGTTTAATAATTAATTTACTCTAATTAACTATTTTATATGCATTAAAGAATTTAATGAATTATATTTTAATTATGAGTCTAATTTTAGTTTGGTTTTGTTATTGTAGGTTTGAAAATGCGAATTGCAGATCAGTAGCAGACGTGCGCATTAGACGTGTTTCGAAATGCCAAAGTGACCCATGAGCTGATATGACGCGTATTGAAGAATCTGAACCATTGATGAGCTACTTAAAAGAAGACGGGCGCGAGATTAAAGTACAGACGTGTAGATTCGATTTGGCGGTTGAGATCGTTACGACGGGTTTTATTAAAGAAAAGAAAAAAAAAGGAAAAGGATTACCGGTCCGGTTCGGTTTAGAAATATAAAGAAAAAAAGAAAACGACCCGAGCCATCGGGCTCGGGTGTTCCAGAACGAAAACAGGGCGCTCGAGCTTCTGCTCGAGCGCCGGCAAGATGATCGGGAGCGCCGGCCTGAGATCGTGAAGGCGGAGCACCGGTGTGACAACAGGACGGCTGGTCGGCAGGACCTGACGACGGTTGGGCGACCGGAGCCGACTGCGGTATGACGACGACCGGCAGTTGGGCGGCGATTGAAAAAACAGAGCTTTGGAGGCGGCCTGAGCTTGGAGCAACGACGGCAATGGTACCGGGATTTGGCGGCCTGAGATGGTCTAGCGACGGAACAAAACAGCAAAGGAAGGATTTTGATAGGCAAAGGGCTCGATCGCGATGATTTCGACGGAAACAGAAGGAATGGCCGCTATAAGGAAAGATCGGATTTTCTTTACACATTTGAACGAAATTTAAATGGAAAGCTACTGGGTTTAGGAGGGATTGCTGGCATCAATTGGGGCTCTCGAATTGCTATAAAAACAGGAGGAAGGCTGGCGATTTTTGGGGGATTTTGGACTGGTGTTGTGGACTCTGTTTTTGACGAAACAGAGGACGAACTGGGGTGTCGAGCAGAGCCTTTTGCGGCTAATTTGAATTGTGTTCTTCGCCGTGATCTCGTCGGGAATTGGCGGAATTGAGAGGAGAAGATAGGGAGAAGGAGAAGAGAAGAGAAAGTCTGATTTTTGGCTTCGGTGAACAGTAACACACGATCTGCTACAGTACCTGCGCTTATGAGGGAGACGATGAACAGTACATCGGGTGAACAGTAAATCTGCTATAGTGCGCTACAGTGAATCTGCTACAGTAACCCGTGAATAGTGTTT
The DNA here is from genome assembly GCA_039654745.1 of Houttuynia cordata. Taxonomy (NCBI): domain Eukaryota; kingdom Viridiplantae; phylum Streptophyta; class Magnoliopsida; order Piperales; family Saururaceae; genus Houttuynia; species Houttuynia cordata. The sequence goes on from CM077503.1 coordinate 55,099,153, forward strand.
TGCAATAGTGTTATCAATGCGGTTCTCTTCTAAATCTGATTTTTCTTTTCTCATGAATATGAATAGCTAAATCTTTTTTCAAAGCTAAAGGTGATGTTATTTAATTGATATTTCTATGTCTATGAAAAAGTGTTTAATGCTTATTTGATTGAATACGATGTTTTGATAAAGTCACAATCTATATAATTATTTGATTTGTCGTTAACGTAAGGTACGGCGAATGCTTATAATTCCCTGTGATTAGTAGACTATGCTTGTTAATGATAAATATTCAATCGATATTTTTATGTTAATGGATATGATGAACGTGAATGAAATATTTTCCGATTAGGTCAAATCATTATTTAATTCTAATTGAGTAATTAAAGAGACGTAGAGTATTAATTAAATAATTGATCCTTGAAGCTTTGATATCTCTCATCGATTATCTTTGCCTGTCTTTAGTTAGTTTTAATTGAATCGTTAATCATCATTTTAGTAGTTAATTGAATTATAACTTCTCTGCATAATTTCCTGATAAGAATCTTAATTTGCTAAGCTAAGTAGTGTTTAAATTAGTTAGAATAGAATAATCCTACATCATTCCCTGTGGTTCGACCTCGGACTTACCGAGTATATATTACAATTTGTCAACCTTCTCTTGGGTTTGATCACAAGTTCACATGATGGACACGAAACCTTCTGATTCACAATTGGAACATGCTAAGTCTATTACCACTCTTCGTAGTGGAAAAGAAATTGATAAAACAATTCCACTTAAGGCCCAAAAATCTTCTGAGAATGATGAATCAAAACATGATAATGAGGAAATTGATAAGTCTGGGTCAAGTGAAGATGTGAGATGTCCTATTCCAGCTCCTTTTCCACAGAGGTTGAAACCACCTCAAAAGTTGAACCAAAATGCTGAAATTTTTGAACTTTTTAAGCAGGTGAAAATTAACATTCCCTTGTTAGATGCAATCAAACAGGTACCTTCTTATGCTAAGTTCTTGAAAGATTTGTGTACTATTAAACGTAAGTTGAATGTGCAGAAAAAAGCCTTTTTAATTGAACAGGTAAGTTCTATAATTCAACACAAAAGCCCACCCAAATATAAGGATCCCGGATGTCCAACTATTTCATGTGTGATCGGGAACTTTAGGGTAGACCAAGCCTTACTTGATCTTGGGGCTAGTGTTAATCTTTTACCTTATTCAGTATACACTCAGTTAGGTCTTGGGGAACTTAAACCCACCACCATTACTCTTCAACTTGCTGATCGTTCTATTAAAAGTCCAAGGGGAGTGGTGGAAGATGTGCTTGTTTAAGTAGACAAATTTTACTTTCCTGTTGATTTTATTGTTTTGGACACACATCCTGTTATAAATGCAAGTGCAAATATTCCTGTCATACTAGGTCGTCCATTTCTTGCTACTTCAAATGCTTTGATTAATTGTAGGAATGGTGTGATGAAACTTTCATTTGGCAATATGACTTTGGAATTGAATATATTTAATGTTTGCAAACAACCAGGGGATGATACTGATGTTCAAGAAATGAATTGGGTTGATACCGTTGTTAGAGATCAATTTCATGTTTCATATTTTTCTGATCCTTTAGAATCTTGTTTAGTGAATTCTTTATATGATGAATCTAAAGTGAATTGTGAAGAGGCTGAGATTTGTTCTTTGCTGAATTCTCTACAGGTATTGCAAGTGAGTGGATGGAAACCCAAGTTTGAGGAGCTACCATTGCGTGAAAAATTGCCTACCCCATCAAGCATTCAAGCACCCAAATTGGAGTTGAAAAAGTTACCAACTGACCTCAAATATGCATTTTTGGGTGATGGTGAAACTCTTCCGGTGGTAATATCGTCTCATCTTAATCTTATCGAAGAGGGTAAGTTGCTTGATATTTTGAGAAAGCATAAAAGTGCAATAGGATGGACAATTGCTGATTTAAAAGGAATAAGCCCTTTGATATGCACTCATCGGATTTATTTGGAGGACAATGCCAAACCGTCTAGGGAGATGCAACGTAGGTTAAATCCAAACATGAAAGAGGCAGTTAGAGCTGAAGTTCTTAAGCTCTTGGATGCGGAGATCATCTACCCCATTTCTGATAGCAAGTGGGTGAGTCTACCCAAGTAGTGCCTAAGAAATCTGGTGTAACTGTTGTCAAGAATGCAGATAATGAATTAATACCCACTAGAGTAACATCTGGCTGGAGAATGTGCATTGATTACAGGAAGCTGAACTCAGTCACTAGGAAAGACCATTTCCCATTGCCATTTCTAGATCAGGTTCTGGAGAGGGTAGCTGGCCACACATATTACTGTTTCTTAGATGGCTACTCCGGTTACAATCAAATTGAAATTGCATTAGAAGACCAGGAGAAAACCACATTCACATGTCCTTTTGGCACATTTGCATATAGAAGAATGCCTTTTGGTTTATGCAACGCACCTGCAACATTTCAAAGATGCATGCTGAGTATTTTTAGTGATATGGTTGAACGCTATCTTGAAGTGTTTATGGATGACTTTTCTGTATTTGGTGATTCATTTGATGACTGTTTGTCTAATTTGCAGAAAGTTTTGAGCAGGTGTGAAGAGAAGAACCTTGTGCTTAATTGGGAAAAATGTCATTTCATGGTCTCTAAAGGAATTGTTTTAGGTCATATTGTTTCCTCGAAGGGAATTGAAGTTGATAAGTCAAAAATTGATTTAATTACTCATTTGCCTACACCCAAGACTGTTAAAGATATTAGATCATTTTTGGGTCATGCAGGGTTCTACAGGAGGTTCATCAAAGATTTTAGTTCTATTTCTAGACCATTATGCAATCTCCTATCTAAAGATACCGTTTTTGAATGGAATGCTGATTGTGAAAAAGCTTTTGCCAAACTGAAGGGAATGCTTACTTCAGCCCCTATTATACAACCACCAGATTGGACTTTACCATTTGAGATAATGTGTGATGCTAGTGACTTTGCTGTGGGGCTGTTTTAGGTCAAAGGAAGGATAAGAAGCCTTATGTTATTTACTATGCAAGTAAGACCTTAGACAATGCTCAGATTAATTATTCAACAACAGAAAAGGAATTACTTGCTATAGTATTTGCTTTGGATAAATTTAGGGCTTACTTGACCGGATATCCTATTGTTATCTTTACTGATCATGCTGCCTTGAAATATTTTCTATCAAAGAAAGATGCAAAACCTAGGTTGATTCGCTGGATACTCCTACTGCAAGAATTTGATATTAAAATTAAAGATAAGAAAGGAGTAGAAAATGTGGTGGCCGATCATTTATCTAGGTTGACTGTGGATGATTCCAATGAGGCTGCTCCAATTAAAGACACCTTCCCAGATGAGCAACTTTTTGTTCTTTCTGATTTACCATGGTTTGCTGATATTGTTAATTTTCTTGTCACAGGTCAAACTCCTTCTCATTGGACAACACAAGATAAGAAAAAGTTCATGGTGGAGGTAAGAAACTTCTTTTGGGATGATCCGTATCTTTTCAAATATTGTCCGGATCAGATTATTAGGAGATGTGTGCCTAATGATGAAATTCATAGTGTCATTTCCTTCTGTCATTCAGAAGCTTGTGGTGGTCATTTTTCTGCTAGAAAAACTGCTGCTAAAATTTTACAATGTGGATTTTATTGGCCTACCCTATTTAAAGATACTCATGATTTTTGTCGTACTTGTGGACGTTGTCAATAACTTGGTGGAATAACTCGTCGGAATATGATGCCTTTAAACCCCATTTTAGTGATTGAAATATTTGATTATTGGGGTATTGATTTCATGGGCCCATTTCCACCTTCGTTTGGCTATCTGTACATCCTAGTGGTTGTTGACTATGTTTCCAAGTGGGTAGAGGCCATCCCTTGTAGAAATAATGACCATAAAACTGTTATACGCTTTTTGAAAGAAAATGTTCTGTCACAGTTTGGTATACCCCGTGCAATCATAAGTGATGGGGGTTCTCATTTCTGCAATAAACCTTTTGAGGCATTAATGAAGAAATATGGAATTACTCATAAGGTGGCTACCCCTTATCACCCACAAACAAGTGGGCAAGCTGAACTTGCCAACAGAGAGATTAAACACATTTTAGAGAAAACGGTTAACCCAAATCGCAAAGATTGGTCTCTGCGGTTAACAGATGCACTTTGGGCATACCGTACAGCTTTTAAATCTCCGATTGGTATGTCCCCTTATAGACTTGTTTATGGAAAAGCTTGCCATGTGGAGTTGGAGCATAAGGCATATTGGGCTATAAAGATGTTTAATTTCAGTTTGGATGATGCCAGTTCTGTGCGTAAGCTTCAACTAAATGAATTAGAAGAAATCAGGAATGATGCATATATGAATTCAAAAATTTACAAAGAACGAATGAAGGTTTTGCATGATCAACACATTCATCGAAAAACTTTTGAACCTTCACAAAAAGTTCTTTTGTATAACTCTAGATTGCATTTATTTCCTGGCAAGCTCCGTTCTAGATGGATTGGTCCATTTGTTGTTAAAACTGTTTATCTTCATGGAGCTGTAGAAATTGAAAATCCATTGAATGGCAATGTGTTTATAGTAAATGGTCAAAGACTTAAGCCATTCCTGGAATTGATTCCATCAGAAGTGGAGAGTATTCCTCTGTCTGATCCCACTTATCATGATTAAATACTCTTATACTCAGTCTGGCTGAAGACAGGAAACTTAGCGCTCCTGGGAGGCAGCCCAACTTTTTCTTGTTTTTAGGATACTTATTAGTTAGATGATGTTTTCTGGTTGGATATTGTGATTGCTCTCATCTTCTTCTTTGTTGATGTTTTTCACTCGCATGGGATTCTAGCAATTTGCAGTTCTCCAGGTAACATCTATCCTTGATTTTATTTATTTATTTATTTTATCCTTCATTTCATTCTTAACATTGAGGACAATGTTTAGTTTAGGTTTGGGGGTATATAGGAATAACATTGATTATTTTAAAAAAAAAATTAAAAAAATAAAAAAAAAAAGAAAAAAGAAAAACAAATAAAAATTTGATTAGTTTTTAGGTTGTTTGTTAGTATTTTTTATAGGTTTTGATAGTTTATCCCTTCTTGATGCATACTTCAATTTTTAAGAGATTAATTTACATTGGAAATGTGAGTAAGTATACTGGAGGATAGAAACACTTAACTGAGTATATCTTTCTGTTACAGTCCTCTTGGATCATGTGCTTGAGCTAATAAAACTAACTTACACACACTAGTACATAAAGTAATACCCTCTAGAAATTTGTTGAATACTAATCTTCAGTGGGATGTCTTTAGTCAAAGTCATTGGATGCTATGTGGTTATCTGTTGAGCTTAAAAGATCATGATAGACCATTTACTTGGCTATGGCAAGGGCTTGGAACCGGAAATAGGTTGAGAGTATAATACAACCTAGACATGATAAGATTGCTGAAAAATATGAATGTTGATGAAAAAAAATGATAAAAAAAATGAAAACAAAAAGCTAGAAAGGGGTTGCTTGACTTTATAGGATTAACTTAGGCTGATGCTCGGGCCCGAAGCGGTCTCTTAAAACCAAATGCCCTAAGCCAACTGTGCTGGGAGCCATTGGCCTGAGTCATTGCTAAACCTAAGCATCTTGAAGTCAGGCCTTACACAGTCCTGCTGAAAATAGAAAAAAAGAAAAAAAAAGTCTATGGTGTATTATCCTCTCAAATCTAGAATGTTGGACCCGAAGGAGGCGCGCAGATTTGTGCTATCATGAACCTAAAGATTACGATGACTATGTAGATTCTGATTTTCTTTGGTTAATGGGTAACACTGGATATGTGTAAAACAGAAATTTAGGGTGTATTGCTACAATGTTCTACACTTTTACTATTTATATTATCATTTCATATCATATTGAGCAGAAATTTCCAAGATGAAGGTGTAGAATAAAACCACTTACTTGAGGGCTTCTATATTCCAGTTGATTATAAATGCAAGTACATGTGGTTGATTTTCTTAAACATTGTGGTTTGCATTTGAAGGGATAATAGGATTGTTTGTTTTGAAGTGTTTATTTTGTTTTTACACTTAGATTAATAAGGTTAATTTCATAAGTACATGTTTGTGGGTAACATGGATGTAAACCCTCACGAGACAAAACTCGTCCTACTAGGGACACCTAAAGGTTTAACGGCTTGTTGCATACGCTCAATGCAATCGTGTTCCCTACGAAAGTGGTATTTACTTTTCTAATTTTAATTTACTTTAGTTTTATTTTGTGTGATTTTTGTTTTGTTTGTTTTGCTCGGGGACTAGCAAAATATAGGTTTGGGGGTATTTGATAAGCGTAAAATATACACATTTATATGCCTTATTTACCTATATGCTAGTGTAGTTTTTGTGATAAAATAAGAATAAAACGGGTTATTTGTGATTAGGGTAGTAATTAGGGGATTAATAATTAAATTACTCTAATTAACTATTTTAGATGCATTAAAGAATTTAATGAATCATATTTTTATTATGCGTCTAATTTTAGTTTGGTTTTGTTATTGCAGGTTTGAAAATGTGAATTGCAGATCGGTAGCAGATGAGCGCATTAGACGTGTTTGGAAATGCCAAACTGACCCATGAGCTGATATCATGCGTATTGAAGATCTGAACCGTTGATGATGCACTTAAGGAAGACGGGCGTTTATTTTTAAGTATAAGCCGTTCGGATTTGAATTGGTGGTTGGGATCGTTACGCCGGGTTTTATTAAAGAAAAAGAAAAAAAAAAGAAGAAAAGGGATTAAACCGGTCTTGTCCGGTTCGGGAAAATAAATAAAAAAAAGAAAAAAACAACCCGAGCCGTCGGCTCGGGTGTCGAACAAGAACACAGCGCTCGAGTTTTCTGCTCGAGCGCCGGTGTGACAAAAGGGCGGCCTGAGCGTCGGCAGGACCTGACGACGGCTGGGCTAGTTTCACGGCTGGGCGGCACTCGAATGGATCGGGGACTTGACGGCGATCGAAACGGCGGAACACAGAGGAGCACGGCGGCGAGATTCACGGCATGAAAGAGGCGGCGCTTGTGCTGGTGGCGGTTCTGGGTTCCGGCAAAGGGCAGCAATGGCAGGCGACGGCGGAGGGGTATCAGAATCGTCTTCAAATTGGAAACTCAAAGAGTCGTACCGAGTATGGAAAGCTACTGAAGGAAGCATGGATTTGGAAGGTTCTCGTATGGGTCGCCTGGATCTCGAATTGGAAGGAGATCATGCTCAATCTGGTTATTTAGAGAAATCAACTCGAATTTAGAATCGGGAGTCGAATTAGGACTCTCGGGAATTGCTTATAAAAACCGAAGAAGAGGAGGATCGAGAAAGGGGGAGATTTTGAGACTGTTCTGGACGCTATTTTCAGAGAAAAAACAGAGCCTTGTTTTGTTTTGTTTTTTAGCCGTGTTCTTCGTGTTTTTCGTTGTGATTTCATCGGGACTTAAGAGGAATCGAGGGGAGAAGAAGAAGAGAAGAAGAAAGTTGAATTTTTTGCATCTGCTACAGTGATTTCGAACTGCTACAGTAACGGGCATTTGGAGAAGACGATGAATAGTGATTTGCTACAGTACCCGTGAACAGTGATTTGCTACAGTGTTCCTGCAACGGTGTTTTTCTCTGATGCAATTTCTTCTAAATCTGATTTTTTTCTTGAATATGATTAGCTAAATCTTTTGTCAAAGTTAAAGGTGACGTTATTTGATTGATATTTCTATGTCTATAGAAGAGTTATTTATTGTTTATTTGATTGAATGCGATGTTTTGATAAAGTCATAATCTATATAATTATTTGATTTGTCGTTAACGTAAGGTACGGCGAATGCTTATAATTCCCTGTGATTATTTGACTGACCTTGTTAATGATAAATATTCAATCGAAATCTTTATGTTAATGGTTATGATGCACGTGAATGAAGTATCATCCGATTAGGTCAAATCATTATTTGATTCTAATTGAGAAATTAAATAGACATAGAAGTATTAATTAAATAATTGATCCTTGAAGCTTTGATATCTCTCATCGATTATCTTTGCCTGTCTTTAATTAGTTTTAATTGAATCTTTAATCATCATTTTAGTAGTTAATTGAATTATAACTTCTCTGCATAATTTCCTGATAAGAATCTTAATTTGCTAAGCTAAGTAGTGTTTAAATTAGTTTAGAATAGAATAATCCTACATCATTCCCTGTGGTTCGACACTTGGATTCACCGAGTATATATTACAATTTGTCAACCTTCTCTTGGGTTTGATCACCATCCATATTCCAAAGTCTGATGAATGATTTGTTTCGCCCATACCTCCGCCGGTTCGTGCTAGTATACTTCGACGACATATTGATATACAACCCATCCTGGGAGGAACACTTTGACCATCTCAGGTCAGTTTTTACTAGTTTGTGGGCTAACACACTTTTCTTGAAACGTTCGAAGTGCTCTTTTGGCAGTGCACAGGTCGACTATTTGGGCCATGTTATCTCCTCTCAAGGGGTAGCCACAGATCCTTCCAAAGCCACAGATCCTTCCTAACCGGGTATTATCGTGAGTTTATTGAGCGTTATGGGTTAATTGCTGGGCCACTTACATCATTGCTCAAAAATGGTGCATTTGCCTGGTCGGAGGAAGCCCAAACCGCATTTGACTGATTAAAATAGGCAATGGCACATGCACCGGTATTGGTTCTCCCTGATTTTTCTCTGCCTTTTGTAGTTGAGACGGATGCGTCTAATTTGGGCCTAGGTGCGGTCCTACTCCAGAAAGAACGACCGATCACTTTTTACAGCAAGGCACTGTCGGGCCGGTCCCTATCTTTATCTGCGTACGAGAAGGAGATGTTGGCCATTGTGCACGCCGTCTCTAAGTGGCGGCCTTATTTGTTGGGCCGACGATTTCTCATTCGGACCGACCACCAACCTCTCAAATATTTTTTGGAGCAGCGGGTCTCAACTCCGTATCAACAACGCTGGGTGAGTAAGCTACTGGGTTACGATTATGAAGTGGTCTACAAGAAGGCCGTCGACAATATGGTGGCCGATGCTTTATCTCGCCGGCCCCAAGAAGGTGCCTGCCTCGCCCTTTCAGTCCCTTGTTGCCCATTTATTCCTGAATTGTGGGCGGCGTATGTGGCGGACCCTCTTACCCAGGAACTGATTGATCGTATTCAGAGCAACCCCTCTGCGGCCACCCCTTTCGAATGGCGCGACCAGCTATTGTTTTGGAAGAATCGACTTTGGGTGCCGGATGTAGGCGACTTGAGGCAACGGGTTATCGCCCATTTCCATGATACTCCTATTGCCAGTCATGAAGGTATGTTTCGAACCTTCAAACGGGTCAGCCAAAGCTTTCTGTGGCCCGGCTTAAGGAAAGTGGTGCATGCTTATGTAGCCGCTTGCGACACATGTCAATGGTCCAAGGCGTTGTCTACTTCTCATGCGGGCCCTCTTCCCCTTCCCATTCCCGACAACATATGGGATGACGTCTCCATGGACTTCATTGAAGCTTTACCAGCGGTGGGGGGCAAGACGGTGATAATGGTGGTGGTTGACCGCCTGTCTAAATATGCCCACTTTTGTGCCCTGAGCCATCCATACTCCGCCTGTACTGTTGCTGAATTATATGTGCGAGAGGTGGCAAAATTGCATGGCATGCCTTAGACTATTGTATCCGACAGAGATAGGGTCTTCATATCCCAGTTTTGGCGAGAATTCTTTAACCTACAGGGAACAGAACTTCACATGAGTATGGCATACCACCCCCAGACAGATGGCCAAACGGAAGTGGTGAATCGGTGCCTTAAGCAGTACTTACGTTGTTTTGTGGGGGATCAGCCCCGTCGCTGGCTTTCATTGCTACCTTGGGCAGAATGGTCGTACAACACGGCATATCACACACGTGCAGGTTTCATGCCGTTTGAGGTTGTCTACGGCCGCCCCCCTCCATCTGTCCTATCTTATGTTCCTCATCGTTCTGCCATAGCCGAGGTGGATTATATGTTGCAGACTCGTGATGAGGTACTTCGTCAGTTGAAAACCAATTTAGCGGCCGCCCAGAATAGGATGAAGCAACTATATGACCAACGGCGCTCGGACAAAGAATTCCAGGAGGGTGATATGGTTTATGTGTCAGTTCTTCCCCATCGCCAAACCTCTTTGTATAGGGCTGACCAGAAGTTGGCACCACAGTTTCATGGGCCTTACGCCATTGCAGCACGGGTGGGACCGGTAGCGTATTGCCTTTCTCTGCCCGCCGAGTCCTTGGTGCACCCGGAATTCCACGTCTCTCGCCTTCGTCGCTTCGTGGGGGACCCTCTCTTGATTTCTGGGTCTGCGCCTCCTCCTCTCATGGGTCCGGCTGAATTTGGTGAGCTAGTACCGGCTTCTGTTATTGACAAACGTCGCGTGCATCGTGCTGGGCGTATTGTAACGGAAGTGCTAGTGGCATGGTAGGGCAAACCGTTGGAGGATGCTGCGTGGCTACTTGAGGATGACTATATGAATCGGTTTCCGTCTTGGTCGCATTGAGGACAATGCGTTAGCGGAAGCGTGGTGGAGTATTGTGTACGTCAGCACAACAGCAGATGATATCTTTCCTTAGGATCAGTTGATTTCTTTTACTTATTTCTTTGCATAAGTATTCTATTGTAATCAAACCCGTTTAGGCTAATTGTTAGGTAACGGGCTGAGATTGAGTGATTAACGAACATTAGGGAGTGATTTATGGCCCATCAGAGGCCCATCAGAGTTGCAACAGATGGTGCGCCCCCCAAGGCGCGCACCATCCCTCTCCTTTATAAGGAGGGCGTCTTTTCATTGTTAGGGTATGCAATAAGAAAATACTATTTCCCTTACCTCTTCTTCTTCTTCCCTTCCCTTGCCGTCAAGGCCTTCCTTGTGACCCTAACTGGTCACAACAAATACCTCATAAGCAAACCTTGCAGACACCATATAAGTTGTGGAAAGGTCGAAAGCCTTCCTATCACTTCTTAAAAGTGTGGAGTTGTCTAGCAAAAGTGGCGATCCATAATCCCAAGAGGATTAAAATTGGACCAAAGACCATTGATTGCGTATTCATTGGTTATGAGGTATTTGGCTTTCTTGTTCATATGCATATGGCTTTCTTGTTCAAACCTTGCAGTGCATATGGCTTGCAGTGCATATGGCTTTCTTGTTCAAACCTTGCAGTGCATATGGCTTTCTTGTTCATAAATTAGATATTCCTGATGTAAATGTCAATACAGTGATTGAATCAAGGAATGCTTCATTTTTTGAACATATTTTTCCTTGGAATTCTACACAAAATAAAAGTTCTCTTAAAAGAACTTTGGATGTTGCAAAAGACACTAGTGATGACCAAGAGGGAGAAGATGATGAACCTAGACGTAGTAAACATGCTAGAACATCAAAATCCTTTGGTCCAGACTTTCTAACTTATTTGTCAGAAAATGAGCCTCAAAGCTTTAAGGAAGCTATGTCCTCTCCTGAAGCACAATATTGGAAGGAGGCTGTAAATAGTGAAATTGAATCCATTATGCAAAATCACACTTGGGAGTTGGTAGATTTACCACTAGGGAGTAAACCTCTCGGATACAAGTGGATATTCAAGAGAAAGATGAAGGCTGATGGATCAATTGACAAATATAAAGTAAGACTTGTTATCAAAGGATACAAGCAAAAGTAAGGTCAAGATTATTTTGATACATATTCACCAGTCACAAGAATAACTTCCATTAGGATGTTAATTGCTATGGCTGCTTTGTATAATCTTGAAATACATCAAATGGATGTAAAAACAACATTCTTGAATGGTGACTTGAATGAGGAAATATATATGCAACAACCTGATGGGTTTGTTGTACCAGGTCAAGAAAACAAAGTGTGCAGACTTGTTAAATCTCTTTATGGGCTTAAACAAGCAGCTAAACAATGGCATGAAAAATTTGACAAAATGATGATGTCAAATGGATTCAAAATCAATGAATGTGACAAATGTGTTTATGTCAAAGCTAGACCTAAAGGCTATGTTATTGTATGCCTATATGTGGATGATATGCTCATTATTGGTAGCAATGATAATATCATTAAAGCTACTAAGAGGATGTTAAACAAACAATTTGACATAAAGGATATGGGTGTTGCAGATGTTATACTAGGGATGAAAATCACTAGAACATCTGATGGATATGTGTTATCTCAATCTCATTACATTACAAAAATCCTAAACAAATTTAATGAGAATGATAATCGTCCAGTGAGAATACCTGTGGATGTGACATTGCATCTGAACAAAAACACGGGTGAGAGCATATCACAACTCCAATATTCCCAAATTATTGGAAGTCTCATGTACCTCATGAATTGTATGAAACCAGACATAGCATACTCAGTAAGTAAACTGAGTAGATACAATAGCAACCCAGGGGAAGACCACTGGAAGGCTCTAGTCAGGGTTCTTAGATATCTAAGATATACCTTGAACTATGGACTGCACTATACAAGGTATCCAGCAGTACTAGAGGGGTACTGTGATGCAAATTGGATATCTGATACAAGAGACTCAAAATCCACAAGTGGATATGTCTTTACTCTTTGAGGTGTAGCAGTGTCTTGGAAATCTTCTAAACAAACATGCATTGCAAGATCCACAATGGAATCAGAATTTATTGCACTTGATAAAGCAGGCGAAGAGGCTGAGTGGCTTCGTCATTTTTTAGAAGATATTCCAATGTGGGGGAAACCTGTGCCACCTATATGTATCTATTGTGATAGACAATCTGCTATAGGAAGAGCACAAAGTAACTTGTATAATGGTAAGTCTCGACATATACGTCGGAGGCATAATACCATAAAATAATTGCTCTCTAGTAGAATAATTTCCATTGAATATATTAGGTCAAAAGAAAATATTGCGGATCCGGTTACAAAGGGTTTGACCAAAGAACAAGTGAGCAATTCATCAAGGGGAATGGGCTTGAAGCCTATACATTAAAAATCACCATAATGGCAACCCAACCTAGTTGACTGGAGATCCCAAGATCTAGGTTCAAAGGGACAACCGAATTGTGGGGGAATCAAGGGGAATCACTATGGAGATAAAATCTCGTTCCCATTCCTATGATGAGATAGTGATGCCTGCTGAATGAATCAGGATAAGCTTTGCTTTTAATGGTTCTCATAGCTTGACTTAGTTTGAGTGGGGTATTGCAGGATGCTCCTAATGAGAATCACTTATATGAGTGTGAAGGGGCCACTTCTATGAGGATTTTAAGGCTAAATCTTCTAGAGCACTCATGAAAACCAGGTTTGTTCGGGGCCAAAATGAACAAAGTCATGAGAACCACAATGTGTCTGAGAAGTGATTGTGTGACTTCTATTGTCTTGGTTTACACAAACGGCTGAACAGTTCAAGACATCACGTTCACTGATTAGCCAGTAAACCCGATAGTCTTCACAAGGGAAGGTTCAAAGCCGAAAGCTACCTTTCCCCCATGCATGATCTTCTCAATATTTGCTTTCACATGTTTTCTGCATAGTTTTTGCATAGTTATCCAGCCAATTCTCATTCATGTGGGGGATTGTTAGAAGTGGGTGTTAAAGAGGGAGTTAGAACCCATATTAAAACCCACTTACTATAGATATGAATAAATGAATTGGGTGAAGGATGAATAGTCCCACATCCACACCAAGGAGGTGTTGTGGATGGTATATAAGGTCCAAAGTTGGCCTTTGAAGTTAGGCCCAAGGGCTACCCCACTTTTGTGGGGGAGAGAAATGTTGAACCCATGCACCTAGGTGGGCTAACCCACGCACGCACGCGCGCCGCCGCCGCCGTCGTCCGTCCAGCCGGCCTGCCGACTGGGCTCGGTTCGGTTCGGTTTGTACGCGCGGCCGGCCGGGCCGGGTTGGGTTGGGTCAACAAGATAATATTATTTTGGGATAAATTCAATTAGTTTGGTTTTCTAATTTATTTTGGTTCAACCAAAATGGGTCCGGTTTATTTTCTTATGACCGTTAACTGACGGATGCGCCTATTTAATGAGAAAGGGTGTTTTTAACAGGCCTTTAACGGGATTTCTATAAAGTCTTAAAAAACGGATTTTTCTGTACAGATTTTTTCCAGCACTTCATCTTCTTCCTCCTCTCTTCTGTGAATGCATTGCACACTGTAGTTCGCTGCGCGTGCTGTTTGGAGTGCTCCTATAGCGCGTGGTTGATCGTCTTATCCTGGGAGGCAGACGCCCAAGAGTCCTAAGCACTGTATGGAGGGCGAATTCTGTCTTAAGGACAAAGTATTTCGCTTGATTCGATCATAAAATCTTCTACTTTATTATCATCTTTGTAAAAGGTATACACACAGATCATCCTTAAGACAGTTGCAGTAAAGTAATATTTATAACAATAAATATATATATATATACTTATATATATATATATATATATATATATATATATATATATATAAATTCAACCCCTTCCCATGTAAAGAGACCATAGATGCAAGAAGATGGATGGGGTAGATGAAGAAGAAATAATTTTTTTTCCTTGATCACAACCCTTCAGTCTTTATTTTATTCCCTTATTATCATAATCAAACATGTCATTTTCTTGTTAGTACTTTTAGGAACTTTTTATAGCAGGTTCATCACAAAGAGAGTAAATTGCATAGGCCCTATCCTTGAGAAGATGATTTTATAGGAGGGGTGCCCTAAATAGATAAAAAGAATGAATTTTCTTAAAACTTATACTCCCTCCAACCAAAAAAGCTTGTCGGTATTTGAAGAAAAATAAATCCATCATTAGGTGGCTGACTTCGCTCCATCACGACTAAAAACTTAATTCATAAATACATAATAAAGTGATTACTTAACCTGCAATTTAGTCTCACCAGAAATAGGAGACCTGAAAGTCATAAATCTTGCAATTCATCATTTTTGAACGCTGGTCTTTCCACCCCACTAAAAGGTCGTATAGCTCGTTAGTAATTTTTTTTCAATAAAAAAACCCTTTACCCCCACTAAGATTTGAGTGAAATAAGACAGCAATACTAATATATGCGGACAGGTTCACTCAAATTTTAATACACGACTTTTTAGTGGGGTAGGAAGACCGGCATTCGGGGCAGGGTAGATAAATCCAAAATATCGCGAGACAAGTTAGGTAAGGGGAGTCCCGCCGCGATACGCGACCCGCGGTCTCCGGTCACCAGTCCTCCTCCACGAGACTCTCGGGATTTGATTGAACCAAAGGACATAATTGGGATTCCAAACAGATTCCACCGGTAATCCCGTTCGGATCCTCGATTCCACCGCCACCTGTCCGACCTGGCCCCCGCACGCCATCGATCCTTCCATTCGAGGACGCCCCGTGGGCCCAAGAGCCTCGGCCCACATAATTACGTGACGTGGCCCATTTATAACCGTTGAATTCTTTCTGACAATCTCGAGGTCTGGCGAAGCCTACGTGGGCTGAAAGGCTTCGCCGATTCGCTTTCGCAATGGGCCGACGTGGACCGAGGTGTGACGTAGGATGACATTGACAACGGTGTCTTGACATGGGGATTGAGGGCCCAGGATTTGGTGGCGTGTGGCCCAGCAGATCCAATGGGAATCTGGTGGGCTTGGGTCTGGGCCGAGGGATTAAAATTTAAAACAGAATCATCACCGGTAGGTCAAACCTACCCGAATCGTGGTTCTCATTTGGGCAGCATTGGATCGTACGGTTGAGATTCCACCCTGAATCTTCTTCCTCAACTACCCCAGTACCTTGGCAGCAGATTCTAACGACCCTTACTGATTCATTTTTCTTTAATTATTTTTGTTGAGAACAGTTTACACGAAATCGTTCTCATACAAAGAGCATAAGGCTAATTTTTTGGGTAGTTAGATTCCGATCGGAAGGTGAGTATTAAATTAGTGGGTAGGTGAGTGTGTCAAATAAAGAAGTAGTGAGTTTATTATAGCCGTTTGTAGCTATCAGATCAAGATTCAACGGCTACGATTTAAAGTGGCCTCATATAAGCCAAATGAGAGCAATTTCATTTAAATTTTTTTCTTTTTTTTTCTTTTTTTCTTTTGTTATTTTTACACATTTCATTTTCTTTGTTTTGTTTTGAATTAATATTTTTTTAAAATAAAACACCTTTTTATGGAGTGGGGAGCTTTGCAGGGACTCCCACCAATTTAAAATATCACTAATAAAATTCAATTTCAACAGTAATCTTTGGCTCAATTATATGGTATCAGATAATAGCAATGTGGTTCTGAAATATGCACAGAATTACTCCAATGATTAGGACACAATGAAATTTTTTAGGGTTATAAACTCTGTTACCTACTAAAGTAATGTAGAGAGACAGGTCTTGACTTTGGGTCTAATGCAGGGTTCTTAAAGATGGAGCTGGATGGATCATCAGAGAAAATCATTGTCAACCTTGGTTATGTATACATTATGGATAATTTCCGCAACTACATTGAATTCAGCAATCAAAGTCCATATTCTATTAGCTTCTGAGGCTCATTGTTATGTCAATTGTCAAATGCATAAAAAGTACTCCATGTTGTATAGTTGTTTATTACACTGTATGCATACTGCAGGAAAAAGACGGTGAGAGATACAGTGACTTCAATTAGATTTTTTTTAATGACTAGGATGTGGGTTTCTCAGCTGCACCAGATTGAGCTTGATCTTGAAAGCTTAGGCCAATAATTATTCGTGGATATTAAAGATTGATTGAGCGTGTAGAACAAGAACATTATGTTATGTGATGACATTGATTACCATGCCTCGTCTAGGCAGCATTGGACTTTGCTTCATTTGGATATCTCAAAGGGGCACCGGAATTGGAGCCATGAACCTTGCGCATCACCAAAGGCTGACCTTTTTGCCTGATAATATATTCTCTATTTTTGTCAGTCTCAATCGAATACAGCTAATAAATTCAAGGGCAAGTTGACAAATTTAAGTAAATAATCTTGCCTAATCAAATCATATATTAGTGGTTTGCGCGAGCTTATTGCCATGATTAACAGAGTTGTCAATCACCCACTGGAAGTTTAGCTGTTTATTAAATACTGTATATGTTTGATTAGATATGATAGTATTAATCTGAGAAATCGATGTCCAAATGTACCTTGTATCCGTCCTTGTCATTTCCTTGCTTGCATATGGCATCGAGTTCCTAATTGAATCTTGCAAAATAAGAAATTTAAACAAAAGTTAAGCCCATGCAAAAATCAAGTTGCAAGAATCTTCTGTTTCAAATGATGCGCAACTTGTTCTACAATTTGCAGACAATACTCGGCGACTTGCCATCGATATGCTGCAATGGTGGCCATGCGTTTAATGTCAATGAAGATTACTTAATTCTAATTAACTCCCATTTAATGGTCATTGATAAATTGATAGACCCAATTAGACAAAAATTTAAGTGAAAGAAATAATTGTCCAAATATTTTTTCTTGAGCTGAAACCAAATAGCTAATTCATTTCCGAGTCATACGCTTGAAAGTCAAGAGCCATGGTGGCTGGCCAAAGCGTGCAAGCAAGTGCATGCATATATCTGAGCCATGATTATTTGCGCATTAATGAAGCACAATCAAACGAACATAGCAGTTTTCCCTAGTTTTTTTTTCTTTGTTGATAAAAAAAACAGTTCCAAGTGTGTGCAGTATTCATTACCTGTTTCTTTGTATTAATAGCGAGGCATCTAAGGACCCGACTAGAACAAACGGCTTGTTAGAAACTTAGAGCATGGTATTTTGCCGCCAATTCCCTCCTGTACGTACATGACCTGTCCATCATACGCACCAAGTAAATAAAAAAATAATCCCGGCAGATGCAGGAATTTTAGTCAAGGGAAGTGTTAAGGGGAAACAAAGAAGTGGTAGAACTACTACTAAATGCAACAAAGTAAATCATATATAAAGAATTAACAAAATAGTAAGCACTCAAATGTGTTGGGTCTGATTAAAGATCAGGTTCAAGCATTTTTAACGGATCGGATCAGATTGTGTTAAACTGACCCGAGACCACTCAGGGGTCAGTGCTTTTCTGGGAGGGGTCATTTTAATGTATTAAAATTTTTCCTGGTCCAACTGAAAGAGGATGTTAGTTATTGCTCATGAAAAAAAAACACATGGGGGTCATCTGACCGCAATTGCTATAACGTAGGTCCGCCCCTTTAATTCGCGGGTGGATAGCCATCGGAGTGGGGCTTCTAGCTCCCCTCTAGCACCTTGTTAGTTTATACCATGTTATATACCTTCTTTGCTACATAAGCATCATGTATTACTTTTTTTGTGCTAAAAGAAAAGTTATACTATTAATCTAGGACAAGGAACTCATCCTGGAGGCCAACAATACAACATGGACACAAACCTAGGGTAAAAACAGAGTTAACCAAACAGTCCGCCGCGCTATTTCCTTCCCTATACAATAGATATGATGGAAGGAAATTGCATGAAAAGAAGCAGCAAGATTACGAATAGCAACCATAGGTTTGATGGACTAGGGAACATTTTTAAATTCACCAAGAAGCATCATGTATTACCTTATGGTTCTAAGTTTCTAACTATTGAACCGCAACAATTTTATCAATTTAATACTATGTATATAGATTTTTTCAACGGTTATATTGCGTCTAAATTAGTCATATTCGTTTGCTTGCTTCTAGAAAACTTTGTTATTACTCCACAATTAAAGGTCTCTTTCGGTTTTTAGTTCAGTTCTAGCCAAAAACTCCTTTATCCAAAGTCATCTTGCATTCGTTCTGTCAATAGGATTTATCCTACACTCATATTGTAAGACCCAGAAAATGTAAGTATTTGAATGATACATTAGATTATATTTCTACAATGCTACGACAAATGACTTGTAGGATATGACAATCCATTCCAATTAGGTTTCTTTGTAAGTTATCATTATAGAAAGATATAAATACGTGTCTAACTAATTCTAATGCACGTTTGGCACACCCTAAACTTGAAGGACTCGAAGGAGTCTAGGGTTTAGGGTTTAGGGTACAAGTTTTTAAATCATCTTTTCTTTTCTCTTCAATGCATAAAAGAAGATTTGTAGTGAATTTGGCCACCACGGTCATGAATGCCTGGTTTTGCCCCTGGTAAGACTCTTATGATATGAAGTAATCATTTTGATGATGGATGCAAATATGAAATGCATATGTATGGAATTTGAATCATGTTTATCTATGGATTAAGAAATATGATTCATGAAGTATTATTAATATTTAGCTTGCTAGATATGCTTCTGGTTATCATGTTGTAGTACTTGAATTAATGAACGACTTGAGAGAGAAGTAGAATTCTATTTCGACGAGTTTTATTCTCTATCGGAGTCTACAATAAAAACCAACGACAAGAAAGTGTCATTGACTGACCTGTCGGAGAATTGCAGAGTGTAGTTTACCAAATTTAATCAGAAGAAGTAATTACACCATTAAGTAAAATATCTTATGGTTTAGCAGAAGTTGTATGAATAGTTTATTCCAAAAAATAATTTGTGAGTTCAACGATAGACATCCAATGACAAGTCATGTATTGTTGAATGACTTCTCGGTGAAATTGACAATTATTATAATGAAGGAGAGGTAATGAAAGGATGAATTTTAGATTGTATAGACAGCAACCAGTGAGGTTGTAATAGTGATTTGTCTAGAGACCATGGGATGGGGAAACACCAAACTAAAATATTAAACATTAATAACAATGTCATAAAATAGTGGGATTATGAGGAATGAGAGCTAGACTCTTAGGTTCCAACAAAGAACTGCCAGCAGAAGGATAAAAGAAGAATCCACTCACCACAAGAGCAACCGTGTCAATTGAAAGACACATACCCTGTATTGAGGTTGGCTGTCTCAGGGGTTTAAATCCACAATAAATCAAATAAGCATACAGAGTTACGACAAAGTTCATAGTGCATGTATCTTAAACTGGTAGGAACCATGAATTCCCTTCGAAATCTATTGTTACATGTGGTTGGTAGTGATAGAAAAGAAAGCAGAAGGATAATGATTAACTCCACAAGAGATGAAACCTAGAAGAAATTACCCATGACCTTAGAGTTGAGGCTTAGTGTAGTCTGCTATTAAGCACTAGTAGTAGTAGAAGAAGAATATTAAGAAAAATTGAATTAAACTAATGAATTACTTGCTACAATAGTTGTACTCTTGTTTATATTGACCGGTGTATTGTTTAGTCCAGTGATTATAATCTTTCCTACTGAGTCCCCTATATTCAGGTTTCTTTTCTTCTACAGGTACAAAGAAGTAGGAGTGGAAGCGGGATGTGGACTATAATGTGAGGTTAGAAGCAGGAAGAAGAAAGTAGGATACCAGTTTCCATAGTTATTTTTTAAATTCAATTATAACTTTAGGCACGTGTATGTGTCGAAACAATTTTTATTGTAATAATCATTAGTTTATCATGGTACATGCCATGCATCAACCCAAAGAGCCTGCTTACTCGTTGATAGTATGCAATTTCATTAAAGATATGTTCGCAAATTGATAAAAGAAAGTAATGCCCCAATATATGTTATTATGTTAATACTTATGGGTTCGAGCTTCGGCTCAAGTATTTTATGAATTTTGAGTGTGGTATTTAAAGTCTTCCGCCGACAAGTTTTACTCTGATTAACACGAAATTGTGTATTTAAATTGATGCGTTACACATATTCATGGAATAATCTTGGATATTAATATCTTACAACTTAAAAATATTCCGACATAACTCACAATCAAATATTTATTTCACAGAATAATTGATGACTTATAAGCCATACCAACCATCCATGTTGACAGCAGATCTCAACATTCCAAGAACATTTTATCTTACTCAAATTGGGGGAAGAGCACAAGGAATCTAACTAGGGTCCTATAAAGGTGATGGCCGAATGTTGGACTTTTAGGGTCATAATGCTAATAAAAACATAGGTTTCAGACATACATGGTGCATAGGTAAGTGTTATACTTGTACCAATTAACAGGTGGTTCAAATCGCCATCCAAAGATGGTAGATTTGTGTGTTGGGGGGGGGGAGGGGGCACTGCAAAATGTTCCTAGGTTAATTCGGTGCATGCACCACTTAAGAAGCATATATTCCAGGTTTACAGAACAATTTTAATCCAGTCACATGAACATCTACAAATTCCTATCCAAGCCACTCCCACTACATATATTATTCTCTAGCTTTTCCCACATTCCATCTCCTTCATTTCTTTCTACAAATTCCTATCCAAGCACTCCCACTACATATATTATTCTCTACCTTTTCCCACATTCCATCTCCTTCATTTCTTTCAGTGGCAAACTATAGATTATGTAAATATTTGTATTTTTGATGCAATGTTTCTAGTTCGGCATCGAGGGAATGACATGGGACATTGTAAATCTCGTTTTGGTATATGGAGGAAACATCAGCTTGCTCCAACGTACATAGAATGTCATCTCAGGTGCCGTTACATCTTTATGCAGAAGGCTTCAAACGAGCAATGCCAAAAACAGGCGAGACAATCTAATGTTGGCATTGACGCCATAGTTGTACATAATATACCAATAAAACAAGAAGCTTCGATATGGGTTTGAAATTACTATATATAAGAGTATTTATATTTGAAAAAATGTCAAATGTAGACATGTATTGTGAAAAGTAGGCATGTCAAATTCTCAAGGTGAATGACACTGACACGTCGAATTGGGATTGAGCATATACAAACATTTAAAAATAAATGGAAACTCCGCACAATAATATCAAGTTTCAAAATAAAATGAAGGTTAGAATTGTATCTCAGTTCAAGTCGGTTTAGTTGAAATCAAAGAGATGGTTGTTTGGAATCGATTAGGAGGTTAAAAAAAAAATCAAACTGAGATGAGGAACTACCTTGGGAAGCCAACTATACAAAAATGACGTGAGAACCAAAAATATCCTGCCAAAATATTGGGTTTGGTTCAAATGATAAAATGCACATATTTTTCAATGCTTTAACAACTTGTTCCATATAAAGAAGTTTTTGCGGAGAATAGCATAGAAAATGTTACTTTTTTGCTTGACTTCAGCACATGTCTTCTAGATATATCAAATTTGAAAAAAACCACAAAATGTTTGGGTACGACATTGACTATTTTCACTTATCAAGTAAATTCTATTTTTTAAAATTATATAAATAAAACGTAAATTCTTATTTTAATTTTTTTTTTCTGTTCTTTGAATTTATAAGCTGTAGTAAAATTTTGATAAATAGATTTTTTAAAGTTTTTAAAGTTTTATATAAATGATATTTTAACATTGAAAGAGGTACATATGCTCAAGCCCAGGGACATTTGCATAACACTCGCTGCAACAAGGCATAGAGCTAGTGTGTTGTTTCTGTTTTTCAAAAAAAAAAAAATAGAGCTAGTGTGTAGTTATGGACCTTAAGTACGTAGCCTGCTTACTTTGTTATTTTCATTACATCAACAATCTCCATGTCCATCCTATTTAACAGATTAACCATCATGAATATGAAGACGGAAGATAACAGCTCAGCCATCTAGATAAAGAGCATGGACCGCTTTTCTGAATGGTGTTGAGACTCTACAAAGCATCAGTAGCGTTTCACACGATGCAGAACCATTCCGTTGAGGCTGGCTCTTTGCTCTTAAATGGCAATCCCTTTCTCCATTTCCAGATATTAAAATTATGGAAACCTGTACTGGTCAATTACAATCTTTACTTTTGCTCAACGTTTTTTCTTGACTATGGTTAGTGCAAGAACCACTGCAAAAACAAACACTAACAACTTTTCATATGCAAGCGCAAAAATTTTGCTTCTCTTACTGACTTAGCCCCTCCCCTCCCCTTCCCAACCAAAATGAAACTAGGATACAATCAATGGTAAAATATTAGAACTCGAATGCAAAAACTTTGCTTTGCAGAAATTGTAACATTCCCAGCATGTATGTACTAAATTATAAAAAGAAAAAGTACATATGGAATAAAAGTTATTTTTCTTTAATATAATAAAGGTTCAAACTACTGCAGAAAACTTAAAAAGCTAGAGCTAGCCAGGCTAGACATAGTACATCAATCATAATGAAATTAAAAAACTTGCCAGATTCAGACGGATGGAGCATTTGAATGGAAAAAAATGATATATGAAATGACTATGCTCAACAGAAACTTTATAAATGATTTACAATACAATGTACACGCTATAACCCGGCGGGGACCCCAACCCCAAACACTAATTTATTGAGACCGAAGAACAGGGAATAACTTATACCCCAACCATCAGAAGTTCTCTTATGGCCCATTTGGTTTTCCACAAAAAAATACAAAAACCATATGGGCAGACCTATCAAGAAAAAAATGACAGCCCGGCTCATTAATTGCCAAGCATATGTTGTCGAAACTGCAATTTACTGACCCCCCATTCGCCCCCAGAATAACACACCAACCACCAACCATATAAAATTTACATAGAGCCAATTCTCTGCAAAAAAAAACATGCATCAAAGAATTGCCCTCTTCCACATCCATGGAGCAGACACCCGCAGGGCAAAAGACAATCTGAAACCAATGACAATTAACGGTGGTCAATGCAAACCAGGACCTCTCCACGAAGATCTTGATGGAGGTCGGCTGATGTCTGCCACAGTTGTCGGCTGATGCACCTCTTCTGGTCTCTGAACCTCCTGCGATTACGAGAAACCACGTTAAGTAAACAGTTGCAAGCAAGTTCAATTTGCAATCACTATCATTGAAAGAAGCCCCTTGAACAGTATGGAATTCGTAATTTTTACTGATGTACAATCCCTAATCAGATCATAATTCAATCAACTTATGGAGCATGCTTCCTGTATTCAGGTAGGTGGCTGAAACTCGATGCACATTAAAAGCTACATACCACTCAGCCTATAAAAAACCAGTACAATAAAAAGAGGATTTATGGATCCACCCAATCCTCCATTTATAGCGAAGGTCCATATATGGAGAAAACTAAATAGAGCTTCTGGAAAACCTGTGATATATTGGATGATACTGAAGATTGAGACTTCAATCTGGAATGCAATCGATGTTGTTGCTGCATTTGCTCAAATTGTTGCAACCTTAATGTAAAATTAATCCCATTGTGCAGGTTGCTTCCAGCTGCATCCTGATGGTTCTTGTCTTCATCGTCTCCATCCTCGACACCACCTGGAATGTGATTTGGCATCTGAGAATACGGGTTCCCCGAGGATGTTCGTCTCAAATGGTTACCACTAAACGTATATGAAGGAACAGTTTTTAATCGATTTCGCAAAATCTTGAAAGCTGCACTTTGCTGCATAGATTAACAAAAACATAAGTATGATATAAGGACTAGATACATACAGAATCTAAAGAAACGTTGATGCAATCTGTCAAACTAGTTGAGTAGTCACCCCTCCGTTCCAGTAAGGTAAAATCTAAAACGTAAAATTTGTAACACACTTCTACGTAATTAGATGGTTAAATCCGAAATCGATTATGAATGCTACTCAATTATCAACAGTGTGAAAATGCCAATTTCCCTACAAATAACAGTAAAAAATACCTGAGGAAGCAACATAAGAAGTCCATACAAAGATTTCAACAGCCATACATATTTTCCTGGCTCAAGAAGCTGGAGAGGTAAAAGCTTATTGGTAAGTGAATGACACTTAACAATCAACAAGATAATGACAGTAGTTACTACACATATAATCATAAACTTAAGTTAGCCTGGTTAAATTTCCAACAGTAATTTGAATATAGAAAAATTATTTGCAATTTAAATGTACATAAAAACATATATTTGACAGCATACTATACAACTTTATCCAGGGATACAAAGATTTAAGAGACTGCATATGAGATTTACTTGTCGGTGACCTAATCTAACCAGAATATGAGAGCTCAAGCAGCAGGTCGGAAGCATCCAACTCAAGTGATAATCTTCCCAGAAATTCGGATTGACTTGTTCTTTTTGATGTTTAAAGGGCTAATAAGAAAATTTTCTTATAACAAGAACTACACGGTCAATCATATAAATAGAGTAACAATGGAAACCAGTGTTCATGTCAAATGCTTGCGACACAGAATCTCCTAAGCAGCTGGAATATATAATGCAGCTTAGACTTTGTTTTTGCAAATAAAGTGAGAAAATAAAAAGAAAGAGAAAAAGAAAAAGGAGTGAAGGAAGGAAAAAGGATTGAAATTATTCATCTTCTTTGCTTAATTGAACAATAAGAAAGAAACAGTTACAGATAGTTTCAAGTGGCATTTAAAGGTCATTTAGCCTTTATGAGATATTCCATCACTCGCCCCTGTTTGGGTGAAAAAGTTTATATAAAAGATTTCCCCTCATTTATAAGTTTGCCACCTTAAATTTCATCTCCCCATTATCTCCTGCATCTCCAACTGGTAGAAAATGTACCACATCAAGCATGCAGAAATAAGAAATTAACATCATCAAACTCAAAATTCAAGGGAAAAACTAACATGCACATAACATAAATGCTTGTAAGTGTTTCTATATTCTTTTCATAGTTTTATACTAACTACAAAACATAGCAAGCCATGTTCTAAACTACGTATTAGAGACAGCATATGCCGCCATTAATAAGACAATGAGATACATGAGTACACACCTGCAATCTCAGGTATGTAAAGATTGGAGTCTCCAGCAAACGGATCAACTTGTCCAGCTGAACCAAAAATTTGACATTAATGTCTTCTTCCACAAGTGACTGAATCACAGAACTCGTATGCTGGTAAGCCTGTAAGTGACACTTTAATGAATATTGATGAAACACAACACCAGAAAAAACTTTTAACAGCAGCTGACCATTTTAGGGGGAATCTTTATAAAAAAAGCAGCCGTAAAATTCATCGCGAAGTGAAATGAATCCCAACCTGAGCAAGCAAACAAAGACTAATTGTGGCCATTGGTGAATGACACCAGGAAGAGTAGAGAGCTATAAACAGGTCTTTGCCAGCAGGATTTACCAAAGACTGTTTGAGAATATCTCGCAATTCAGCTAGTTCAGATGAAGTAAGTAAAATAAGATTAAGAGCCTGAAATAAAAAGAAACACAATTACACAAAATATACAAAATAGAAGACTATGATTATTACATCAATAGAAAATTTAAGTAATACAAACCAACTCAAACACAAACCTGAACCATGACAGAAGCAAAATCCAAATCAGCTTCACATTCTAGGATAACAGAAAGTTCACGGTAAACCCTTTCAGCATCCAAAAGAACACATAGCCGACGTACAATTAGAGCACCACGCCTGAGGTGAATAACGAATAAAAGTCTCTGAGTAGTTAGAGCCAGAAATGTTTTTCTTTTCTTCTTCTCGAAGTAGGTTAGATACTACGTAAATTTTCTTAGTTGTAAGAGGTGAAAATTGTTTCTTAATCCCAGCGACATGCTGTTTATAATGGAGAAAAGAACTCACTTCTCAAGGAGAACATGATCAACCCGAAACTTGTGGACCAAGAAAACAATAAGATGGCGGAAGTGAGGAGCATCTTTTGCAATGCATGCATGGACCTCTAGCACCAGGAGCACCACCTATTGAAACGTCAAAGAAAAGATTTTTGTCCGTCATGTAGGACATTAGGAACTCATAGGATTCTATTGTAGGGTAACCACAACTGAACAGGGTTCATCAATTTGCAATTTTGTACTTGCAATATTATGTGTTAGCAGACCATAAGACAAAAGGGGAAGTGCCAACTACCAAGCCTTCACCAATGGGCTTCCAAGACTTTTAGCATTCAGTAAGTCGTTTTAACTAAAACTTGGTGGGCAGTGTCCTAAACAAGGCTCCCAGGAAAGAAGAGGCTAAAACGAGACGGAAGCAAAAGCCAGTTAGAATTCCTTCCAGCTTCAGCTTTGGCTATTGTAAAAGCAGTCTAGAAGTTTTGTTTAGTGGAGGTACAGTGGACATTGGTAATAACTTCCAGTTGCTTTCTTCCTGATCCTCTCTCCATGGCTTCTAATGAGTCTTAGAAGCTTGTGAAAAATTCCTAGCTTTATTTGTAATTCGTAAACGATATCTCCCAGTGTATTCAAAATACATTCTACACCTACTCAATATTCAGCCAAAAAACACCAAGGACACATTGATAATTACTTTCAATTACTTGCTTCCTGATCCTCTCTCCATGGATTCTCTTACAAGTCTTAGATTCTTGTGAAGAAGATGTATTCCAAGCTTTATTGTGTAATTCTTAATCTATATTCCCTACTGAATTTTAAATACCTTATATACCTATTTCACAAGTGCAATGATCAAAATTACTAGCAATTTCAAGCAAACATTTGCAGCACGTCTAATTTAAATATCATATACACAGACAAATGTTGACAAACTAAAGGGATAAAAAAATTATAAGAATAAACAGAAAAAGGAATCACCTCATCAGAAGAATCAGACAGTGCTTTGAGTAAGGTGTCAAAGATGTCATCCAGATAATTTATAACCTGTTCAAACAAAAAATCTTAAAAATTTTATACTTCCCTTATTCCTCAAATAACGTCACTACATAAACAAAAGACGGCACCTTATGTAGCAATTAGGAATTATATCACGCTACACACACAAGAGATAACTTACACAATAAATAGGAAAAAGGTCACTCTGCACATCAAAGAGAACTTAAATAATAAACAATGAACAACCAAACCTCTTCAATTGAAGGGACCGTCAGCAGAGATCAAGCAATACTAATTCTAATTATTCTCCAGGCAATTGTTACAAACATATAAATAGTTATTTATTTATTATAGCATGGTTGCCAACTTTGAGTTTTTCTCCTTCCAACACACAATTCACATACGTTTTTATTATTTCATTAGCACTATCCATAGAGTACAATCTCGCAAGATCTTGTCGCGATCTCACATCTCACTGGAAAAGCCAGGGATACAGTAGCAAGCTGTTTCTTCTTCATCTCATCATTATCTTAAAAGATATTGGAGCATCAAGTATGACTTTCTCCTACCCCTCTGGCCAAAACAAGATCGGATGACTTCTGGTGATCAGTAGCACTCTCGCACACAACTCTGCGGGCTTCTAGCTGGGAGCTCAACTGCCTACCACTTGAATTGCCAATAGCTCAACTTCCAGTTAACCAGCCAGCTCAACTGTAGCCCAATCTCATTCTTCTTCATTAATTATCGCTTTGTCCTACTCATTCTGTGTAAAACTCGTCAATATAAGGAATGGGCAATGTATGTCAATATAAAGGTATTACGGTGATCTTGTGACTGTTTTACATTAATATATGTGTTTTTAGCAAGTAAAGGTACATTTTCAAGATACAAGTAAACGTCTTCTTTAACTGCCTCTGAAGCATAAACACATTTATAGGTGTACTATAAGATATGTAACTGACTGGAGAAAGAATCCAATATAAGGAACAACTTATCACCTTTCCATGTTTTGAAACTCGAGAGGTTTGCATGGGTGAGCATAGAAAAGAAATTCATTATCTCAGAAGACTTTTACTATTTACCACTAAAAATTGGTGGACGAGATATATCTACTGCATCAAGATTCAGTCACACACATTTTCAAAAAGGATAACCATCACTCAGAAAAAGCAGAGATAGAGAGACATCAACTACAAATATACATCATCCAACATCAAAGAGAGAATATACATAATTTCTATGTTTCAATCTAAGATAAGGTATATTAAGAACTAAAAAAGTTAATATCTAGGAAGCACGGATACGGCATTTTTGCCGCCGTATCCGTATCCGATACGTATCGGATACGGATACGCCACCGATACGCCTGCCTGCGTATCGATGGAGTATCCGTTTTTTTTTTTAAAAAAAAAACCCGATACGTATCGGATACGTTTCCGATACGGATCGGGTAAAAAGCCCTCGCCCTCGACTCTGGCATTTGAGCAGAGGAGGCCGAGAGTAATAGCCGGCGACCTTGAGCCCGACCAGCACGTCGCCGGCGACCTTGAGTCCAGCCAGCACGTCGCCTCCGTCCTCGCCCTCCAGCGTCGCCGCCGTCGCCCTCACCCTCCAGCATCGACGCCGCCGCCCTTCCGTCGATTCCTCCACACCGCCGGGCTCAAGGTGGTGTCTTTCCGACAATCCGACCCCTCCTTCCTCTTCCTCTCCCTCTCCTCTTCCCTGGCCTCCTCCACCTCCCTCTCCTCTTCGCCGGCAACCTTGAGCCCGGCCAGCACGTCGCCTCCGTCCTTGCCCTCCAGCGTCGCCGCCGCCGCCCTCACCCTCCAGCATCGACGCCGCCGCCCTTCCGTCGATTCCTCCACACCGTCGGGCTCAAGGTGGTGTCTTTCCGACAATCCGACCCCACCCTCCTCTTCCTCTCCATCTCCTCTTCCCCGGCCTCCTCCACCTCCCTTTCCTCTTCGCCGGCGACCTTGAGCCCGGCCAGCACGTCGCCTCTGTCCTCACCCTCCAGCGTCGCCGCCGCGCCCTCCAGCATCGACGCCGCCGCCCTTCCGTCGATTCCTCCACACCGCCGGGCTCAAGGTGGTGTCTTTCCGACCCCTCCCTCCGACACCGAGCTCGCCGGCCATCTCCTCGTCAAATCACCGGCGCCGCCCTCACACTCCACCCCAACCAGCGCGTCGCTGACGCCCTCACCCTCCAGTGCGACTCCGAGCTCGCCGCGGCCAGATCGCTTCTGACTACGACCAGGTAATTTTTTTGCTTCTGTGTGTTGCTTCTGGGTGATACTCTGAGTTAACCTTAGAGCATTAGAAATTTTAATGACTGTGGATTTGGTTGCTTCTGGGTGAATTACACATGAACTCTTATAAGGTTTAATTTCATGGTTTATAAAATTTAGAATCTATAAATCTGTGTTTATAATGTTGTCGTGTTCTTATTGTTTGTGTTGTCATTACAGTGTAATTTCATCACAATTATGGAAGTTACTAGTCGATTTGCTAAGAATGAATGTGATGACAATTTTCCTTTATGGAGATATGTGGAGAAAATAGAAAAAATGGGTGAAGCAGGTGGCAACACAAAATTTACTTGCAATTATTGCCTTCATACTTTTAATGGATCTTATTCTAGAGTTAAGGCTCATTTACTCAAGATGAAGAATACTGGAATTAGAGTTTGCTCTAAGGTTAACTCAGAGTATCTAAATGAGATGCAAAAATTGGAAGAAGAAGCTGACAAAAGGAAGCATCCTAAGCAAATACCTATAGCAAGTAGCCAAGGTAGTTCAGCCACAAGTGGGAGTTCAAGTATGGGGGTTCTTGGAAAAAGGAGAATGGTTGGGGGTTCTCCTTTAGAGAAGGCTTGGAAGAATGAGCAGCGTGAGCAATTGACTGCAGAAATTGCCAGGATGTTTTACTCCGAGGGTTTACCATTTCATTTTGCTAGAAACCCACATTATGTTCAAGCTTTCAAGTTTGCAGCAGACAATAATCTTGCTGGTTATGTCCCTCCAGGGTATAATTCCTTAAGGACTAGTTTGCTGCAAAAAGAAAAGGCCAACATTCAAAGAATGTTGAAACCAATCAAAGGAACTTGGAATGAAAAAGGTGTGAGCATAGTATCTGATGGGTGGAGTGATCCACAAAAAAGACCACTCATTAATTTTATGGCTGCATCAGAGTCTGGACCAATTTTCTTAAAGGCAATTGATGGTACAGGAGAGTTCAAAAATAGAGATTACATTGCAGGTCTACTTAGGGATGTCATTAAAGAGGTTGGACCTCTTAATGTTGTCTAAGTAATAACGGATAATGCGGCCGTTATGAAAGCAGCAGGGAAAATTATTGAGAATGAATACCCTCAAATATTTTGGACTCCATGTGTTGTGCATACCTTAAATCTAGCTTTGAAGAATATTTGTGCACCAAGTGTGGTGAATGAGCTTGCATATGAAGAATGTAATTGGATTATGCAAGTTGTGGAGGATGCCTCTTTTATTCGCATTTTCATTGTTAATCACTCAATGAGGCTAGCCATGTTTAACCTATTTAGCCCTTTGAAATTACTTGCGGTAGCCGAGACTCAATTTGCTTCAAATGTGATTATGCTCAAAAGGTTGAAGCTTGTGAAGAGGGGTCTTCAAGCCATGGTGATAAGTGATGAATGGGCTTCATATAGGGAGGATGATGTTGGGAAAGCTCAAGTGGTTAAAGATATCATTTTGAATGATCTTTGGTGGGATAAAGTGGATTACATTCTCTCCTTCACGAGGCCTATTTATGAAATGCTTAGGCAAATGGATATGGATAAGCCTATGCTTCACTTAGTCTATGAGATGTGGGATACCATGATTGAGAACGTGAAGAGAGCAATATTTATGCGCAAGGGCAAGGGGGAGAATGAAACATCAACTTTTTACAATGTGATACATGATATTCTAATTGATCGGTGGACCAAAAGTTCTACACCACTCCATTGCATGGCTCATGCATTGAATCCTAGGTAAGTTTGACATATCAATTTAAAGTATTATTATTTGATCTCATTTTTTATTATTTTTACATTAACATTTTGGTTCATATATAGGTTTTATAGTGAGCAATGGATCAATGCGGTTCCAAATCGGTTAGCTCCACATAAAGATGATGAAATTTGTGTGGAAAGGAACAAATGCTTGAAAGAATATTTTAATGATGTTGGAGAAAGAACAAAGGTGAATGTGGAATATGCTAGATTTTCCGGGTGCATGGATATATTTGGAGAATATGATTGCCTAGAAGATAGATGGAGATTAGAGCAAAAAATTTGGTGGTATACATATGGATCTTCTTTGCCATTACTCCAAAGTCTTGCCTTCAAACTTCTTGGACAACCTTGCTCATCATCATGTTGTGAGAGAAATTGGAGTACATACTCCTTTATTCATTCTTTAAAGAGGAACAAAATAACTCCAACACGTGCGGAAGATTTAGTATTTATACATACCTAATCTTCGACTCCTATCAAGAAAGAATGATGAGTACAAGAAGGGACCAACCATGATGTGGGACATTGCCGGAGATACTTGGGATGAGCCATTTGGAGGTGCCGGGGTGCTTGAGATAGCAAATCTTTCAATAGATGAGCCGGTCTTAGAGGCGGTTACATTTGAGGATGAAGACATTGATATGGAAGCTAATATTGATGTTCTTTGATGGTGCTATTTACGTGCTTCTTTCTTTTTGTTGAAGTTTAG
Organism: Houttuynia cordata; assembly: GCA_039654745.1. Taxonomy (NCBI): domain Eukaryota; kingdom Viridiplantae; phylum Streptophyta; class Magnoliopsida; order Piperales; family Saururaceae; genus Houttuynia; species Houttuynia cordata. Next base: position 55,131,352 of record CM077503.1, read on the forward strand.
ACTCCAAAACTTGGTATTAATGTATTTGTAGTGATTTTATAATTTAATCTTGAGCTACTTGACATTTGACACTCTTAATTTGATTTTATGTGATTGCATGATTGTGCTAGGTGTGGCTATTAAGGTGCTAGTTGTAGGTATCTAGAATCGATGCTTGTTAGTTGTCGCTATCTAGGATCGATGTTTGTTAGTTGTTGCTATCTAGGATCGATGTTTGTTAGTTGTTGCTATCTAGGATCGATGCTTGTTAGTTGTTGATATTAGGATTGCTACAAGTGTTTGCTAAAATTTTCTTTATTATGCTATCTAGGATTGATGTTTGTTAGTTGTTGCTATCTAGGATCGATGCTTGTTAGTTGTTGCTATCTAGGATCGATGCTTGTTAGTTGTTGCTATCTAGGATCGATGCTTGTTAGTTGTGGATATTATGATTGCTACAAGTGTTTGCTAGAATTTTCTTTATTATGCTTATTGTTTGTTTTGACACTAGAACAATCTTAAATGTGTTTTAAAAATATATAAAATATTTTTTAACAAACGTATCCCCGACGTATCGTATTGGGACTTTTTGAAAATTGCCGTATCGCCGTACCCGTATCGTATCGTATCGCCGTATCCGTATCGGTGCTTCCTAGGTTAATATACTCCCCGGCTCACGCGCATAGGCATGTGCCGGGGTGCTGCAAGCCACTGGATTAAGATCCAACGACACATTAATACAAGGGGTGGGGAGGTAATTGAAACTTCTATACTATCGAGATTCTAAGAACTATTTCCTATCAAAAGTAATACAAAAATTAGATAAAACATTGTAGATAAAGGCAACCATCATGTAAAAGCGGACTGGTTTTCATTGTTACCAGCTCTGTGATGGAAGATGGCAATATTAGTATTTCATGTGCAACCATCGTGTCAAGAAGCCAATCCACATATTTGGAAAGGTGTATGATGAATATAATGACGTTGAATCTTCTTATCATCGTCCCCTCTTCAGAGGGTTGTGTCAGGAAGGGCATCCGGCGTAAAAACTTGCCACTATGTTTCTTTGTATGGATTTTGTATCATTTTGATTCCGATAAGAGTCAAATGCGGTATATAATCCATGCCGCCGACCCCAGATAGCTGGGATAAGGCATATGATGATGATGATTATAGATAAAGGCAGTCTCTTCAAATCTTGGAAAAAAGAAAATGAACAAAGCATCCAATTAAGTACCTCAACACGATGCCTTGCTAAAAGTGTTGAAATCCAATGCAATGCCTCGATCCTTGTAGATTCCCATTCACTAGATAATTCTCTGATTCAAAGATAGACAAAACATCACTCAACCACATATCCAAGCACAGCTCAGTTGTCATGGGATAATTACTGCATCAACAAATTAAATTTAAAATAAAAGGGTATCCCTTCTCAATTGGGCGTTTTCATACTGTTGCTTTTAAGAAGCACCAGAGCTATATCAACCTTCGAATTACAGAGATATTAGTAACCTTTAAACCTAGCTGTTTTCCCAGGTGACAAAAACTGCACCTCCTTGCAATAGAAAGAATGGCCCCAACATCAAATCCCTCAGCTGTATCCACTCTGATAGCACGCAGCTCCTCATTAGTTTCACGAGCAACCTGCGAAACATAGAAAAGAACGTTACATATGCAGTAATTTATCAGGATAGCTTTGTCTTCTATAGTCATGAAATTTCCTAAAACATTTCAAAGTTAACTATATATTACATATAAACATTTTACTGCAACTCATGGAAAGACCTGTCATTCGCCTCACATAATCAAATCCATCAAAGAAGTTTGAGCAACCACACGTTTAAACTTAGGTCCAAGAAATATTTGCAAGTAATGAAGTAAATTTGCACATGCAACGTAGACCGTAAGAAAACATTCACATAGGCATAAGATCAAGGAGCCAATAGATGCGTTTGACAAGAATTAGAAAAAATATACAATTTTTGCTTAGTTGACAAAATCTTATGTAAAGTTTGGTTAGATATGCAATTATGTTTCAAGGATGTTTGATTTTCATCAAAGATTCGAGTTTTTGGCATCCAGGTTTGCTTAAATGCAGTCAGAGGGTGCAAGTTTGTCATTCTAGGATTTAAAAATAACATTTCTTAAAATTTAGGCTTAGCACTAATTTAGCAATAAACTTCTTAATACATCAAGGAGAGCAAAGAAATAAACCATATGATGACAATTGGACTAGTCCATCTAAATATTCCTCTTTTACTATTCTATTTTATGTATTAAAAACCTTTTTTAGGCCGTTCAATTACTTCATACTATTACACAAACAAATCAAATAGGTTTTATGATGTCATGGCCACCAAACCCTATTTAATACTTCAGTCATTATTTTGTATATTTAGACTACAAGCGAAAATTAGGCCTGAAAATTGCAACTAGCAATTTTTCTTTAAGATAAAAGAAAAACCATGGAGAAGTAAAACAACTAATTAATTGTGTGATTAACAGAGCAGCCATACGGAAAACCGATTAATATAATACTGCAAAATAGAAAGAACTATGGAGTGAAGCAACATTAAACATTTTCTCATGTGGGGTGGGGAGGGGCAACATATTGATTAGTTGGTATTTATGTCATTAAAATTATCGACATCTTATTTCCAATTAGTCAAACATAATTATGATTCAGAAAAAAACAAAATAGACACCGCATGTCCTTCTTCGCAGAGTGAGAAATATGTAATCGATTAAAGGATAAACTGAAAATAGGCGCCTATTAAATAAGTACCACTCTAATCTTCTCCTCTTTATCAGATATGCAGGGCAAAATGGCTCCTAAAATGTCAGCATAATAAGGAATAAGTTGATCCCCACCAAGCTTTACAAATTCATTTATCTGTAAAATATATAGCAGACAAAAAAGTTAAATATCACCATAATACACTATGGAGATATAACTTTAATCACAAATTATAGATTATAGGTAATACTATATATAAGAATGCATCTTGGAATTCACACTTACCCATATGATAGCTGTAAGACAAGTAAATTCATCAGGAGACCCCGCTCGTTGAACAAGTATCTCAGCCATTCGACCATAATCTACAGACTACAAGGTAGTAAAATTGTAGTCAGGAAGAAAACAGAAAGGCCTATAAAAACCCCACTTAATAAAACAAGCAAGTTGTGCCATTTCACATTCGCAGATAAGCAAAATCTTTTGTCCGAAAGCTACGTGATAACAAAATCAAACAATCGCTAATGTATTCGAAAATTTTTAGCAGAGATCAGGCGCATTATGATGTTCATAAGAATATTATATTATAGCTAAAGTAGTCTCCGTTTAATAAATTTTCAAAATAGAGGCCCATAACTAATAAGAACTTCTCCAACAAAGAAAAAACAGACACCCAGACAATAACAGAAAAAACAAACAGAAAACACAAAATTTGTAAAGAGAACCAAAGATTGCAGATAGAGTGAATAAATGCCTTACAGGAGAATTTTTAATCTCTTGCAGAAACTCAGAAAGTGCAGAATCAGCTTGCTGCCGGATTTCATGGCTGGAATCACTTAACATGTTGAACAAGCCTGTAAATTGGAAATTCATTAAGCTCCCATTCATAAGCTTTATCGCATTTCAATAGTCAATAACTAAAATTTAATTTACCGTCAAGGAAATCTGGAAGAAAGCCAAGCATGTCAATATCAGGTACACTATCCAATACGGTTATCCATCCGACCAAGAACTGGCGAACATAAGGATTTAAAACGTTCATTCGCTCCCTCAGCAAAGGTATGAACTCTTCAATGCTGACAACGACAAGATATAGACATCAGACCATAAACATATTTTTGATTGATGATACTTTAAGATTTCCAAAGTATAATACACCAGAGTACCTGAACTGATCACTCTCAGTTACAATATCCTGCTCATGCATTCATAAACAGAATAAAATAAACATCATTTCATGCAAGTAAGCAAAAACGATAATCAGAAATAATGACAGTGCAATGACCTTTACAAGCCGGTCTAAGAGATGGGCAGCACTCTGCACATTGGCATCCGAATCAGCCGAAAGCTTGCACAATGCATCAAATATCTGATTGAAGAACACGATAAACTCTCCTCTTACAACCTGCATAGAATACTTAGACATCAGTTTACCCAAACTATTTGTAAGTAAAATCGAACTTCGGAAGGGTAACTGATATAGGTGCCCCACCCTTAAGTTAACAAGGGTACCCTTTTTTACAGCTGACATGCTGATCACTGATTGGAAGTGTCAATGGACATTGCATGCTACAACAGCCAAAAAAATAAGGGCACTCCTTGTTATCAATAGGATGCAAGGGGAAACCCACCTTAGCATGTAGGAAATGAAACATATTATCATACATTTTCTACTTCACCTTTGCAATATTGTACAGTGCTTCACAGGCATAATATCGAACCCTACTATCTTGGTCAGAAAAGGAATTAAGCACCGGAGGAACAACTTGCTGAAAAAATCCAATAAGTCTATCATCAACAAGCAGGCATATGAGACAATGTCTGAGGTAACATACTACAGACAGCCTCATACAACAAGATTTATAATATAAAAAAAAGTTATGTAAGCAAATAGTAAGTGCTACACAAAAGAGCTACAAAGAAAAGAAAACGAAGTCAGAATAATAATGTACTCATTTTCCACTTGCGAATGAAATTTAACAAACTAAATCATTCAAAATACCCTGCACATCTTCGTGCAAATGTTAAATAGACTATTTAGTCAAAACACACAACCCTAGCACCCCTTTCCTATTTGTCCGTCTCCCAAATCACCCACAAAGAAAAAAGGGAAAAAACATCAAAATGGTAGCAGCATGTTAGTATAAATAACAAGTAACAAGAACTGCAGAGGGCATCCCAAATGTAAATTAAATGAGAACAGATTGAAAAACTTGTCAGCTTTGTTTTTTCCTTGTTCACAAAAAACCCAAGCTGTTACTGCAGGTGGTTGTTACCACTGCAGTAACAGAGTAGCATTGTCTAAGCCCCATCCTGTTCTTCTTAGCAGCACTCTTTCAATTTTTTATGTTGTTGTTGTTATTGTATCTCTAGAATAGCATCAGAAAGTTTGCAAATGCTTATACTTTTTTACTGTTTTGGAATCATTGCAAATGCTTACACTTGCAGATGAAATAGGGTTTCCTTTCTTCTAATCAAAGAAACGAAACAATATTAATATGTAATGTGCATACATTCTTCTTAGCCTCACGCGATCACACAGTGTATATAGTGACATTCTGGTATTTTTGTATGGTCCTTTGTCATTCTATTTTCATCAATTTTCGTATGTTTACTGCAGTATAACAACCACCTGTTTAACTGAGATTCCTTGTTCACAAAAAGCCCAAGCATCATCAACAGCATCTAACATTTAACTTATTGCAAATGGCGCCATGAAACAAAAACCCATGGATCATCAACAGCATCTACACCTTTTATCCTAAATCTAGAATGGCACCATGAATTGTAATTTATTAAATCAAACGTCATTCCTGACTCTTCAAGGCCAGCTTCATGGGATAACGAATTTGTTTGGCATCAACTGATCCGTCTGCTTTTTCCAATAAGCATGAAGAATATATTGTATAATCGTATGCAGAGCGATAAACAAACGGGAACATCTTGGTCTATGCCACAAGTAGAGGAAGGAAAAGATAAGGATATTTCAGTACCAGTAATACCACAAACTAGGATTATGTCATAGACCTGGAAAGAAACTTGAGTATGTGCTATGCTAGCGCTTTAATATTAAATTAAGGCAGAAGAGTCTAGAACCGCGATTGGTGTTATTAGAAGGCAAGTTCGTGAGGTCTTCAGGAACCTGACTAGAATATCATGTTAAGAAGACTTCAAAATATAATTTTACGCTTTTAAGACGTTACAAAGCAAAATTCTACTACCTCGAGGTGTTGTGCTGCTTCCATTGTCAAACCAACTGTGGCAGCAGCCAGTCCAATCAACCCACCCTGAGATATCAAATTCCTTCACGTTGTTAACTTACTTCAATTCATTAATAAGCACTAAATCGCCCTATCCACAAATGTTCACTGAAACAACTCAGAAGGCAACAGTTTTCTCTATACCCACCTTGCGGTGGTTGGCCTGGGGAGAGTATGTGAACTCTGTCGTCAGCAGATTGATCACCGCAGTTATTTTCTCGTGGTCGCCCGCTACCGCCAACTGCTTCACAATCCCTTCAACCTACAAATTCAGGAACCAATGACCATTTCTAGCATTAACAACAGAGGTGAACAATTAACACCCAAATAAGCTCCAAAACAAACCAACCAAAATAAACATAATATCATGTAAAAAGTAGATGCAATACAGACTGAATCTCGAATCTTTCTTTTTAACAAAAAAAAAACCCTCATTTAAAGCACCATCAGCATATATGCCAAATGATGAAAATTTCACATGGAAAACAGAGAAGTGGTACCTCAAGCGCAGCATTCTTGCGCTTCTCATAGAGCTTGTCCGAGAGGTTCCGGAGAACCGACGCCGGTATTATCGACAGCGCGTCCACCATAATCTCTCCCAATGATAACTAACAAACGCAAAAAACCCTACAAAACCCCCAAAATCAGCCCACCGAGATCCATGACTATCAGATCGACGCCCCGACCCAAATTCCACGGATTCCGAGCCGATCCAGCAACCCAAAACCCTAACCCAAGATTCACAACCAATGAATACCAAGAACAAATTCCAATCGAAATCTAGGGTTTTCCCGTCCTTCCGGGATCGCCGTCGTGTTGCTTGCTTGTTGATCTTCTCGGCCAGCGGGTGGAACTGACCAGGAAGGGAAGGTAGAGGATCTGGCTATTTACGGAATTGCCACTTCATAGCATTGAGTAAAGAAATGACGAAAATGTCCTTGTCTGTCCACTGCCCCCAACCAAACAGCCGTGTCGCGCGTGATTCTGGGGTAGCTTCCCTTCTTACTCCTAAGCAGCCAATCATAACGTGCCACGTAGGATTAATGGTGTCGTAAACTGACGGCAGACTCTCGAACCGAGCGCCGGAGGAGGTTCCATTTTCCGACCGTCGGTGGGGGGCCTCCGTCAACTTCCGATCTTGCGTCCTCTTCTGTGCTCAGCCTTGTTTTTGGTTGAATTCTCCCTCCGTCGCACAGTAGTTGTCCGGGGCTCCGGGCTTATAATCTAAAATGAATCAGATAGTTCATTTTTCATTTCCAATGCAGACAATTACTATGGAACGGAGGGAGTGTGTTCCATGGAGAAGAGTAACGTCGCCAACCCAATGTGGTTTGTAAAGATGACATTTTTTTACACGACAATATTTTACAGATGTTTTTTTTATAATGGGGAATTTAGTAAATAAAACACAAGAAAAAAATTACTGATGTGATGCACTGTTTAGGGGCCGTTTGGGGCGTGATTATTGCAAAATATCCAGACTGGATATTGGATATGTACTGTAGCATCCATGTGGATTTTTACATCCAGCTTTCAGTTGGATATATAAAATATCCCGTTGCTACAGTGTAGCAAAACATCCCATCTGGATGTTTTGCTTTTAATCACGCCCCAAACGGCCCCTTAAATTAATTCAGAACATGGCATCTGACAAACCACACAGGCTGGTTTTTTTTTAAAACTGACACAAAAGGCGTCGACTCAACTGACGCCTTTCAACTTAAAAAAGTGGTGATTGATTGTATTTTTAACTATTTTTACTCGCAATCGCACGAGACTACGTATAAGTTAGTGGAAACGAGGTCGAACCCAAAGAACTTGGTTGATTAACCTAATTCTAATGAAAAGATTGAATTTTAATGAAATAAAGAACTACACTTTAGCAAGAAATTAAATTATTAAAAATATCAAAGAAAAGTACCAAGGCAGCAAATTCACCACTAAATATTCAATTACTACTCTCAATTATTATCTCACACAAGTTAATATGATACGGTAACTCATGTTCTTGGTCGGACACACGAATAACCAGTGAATGCACTACACGTTTTTTGGTCGGACACGAAAAGTTCATTCACTATAAATTATGTAATTAACTCTATCCTTTAGTCGGGCATAAAATCAATACAAACCTATTATTATCTAGACACAGGAAATATCAAAATCAAATTCCAGTCATAATCACACTAGTCTATGGTCAAGCACTAGATCAAATTATGAAACATGAAATCACATTAAGCATAATCATATCAATTATATTAAATTAAACAATCAAGAGTAGAAAATACAAATTTAGGGCTTCATCTAACCTTGATAAAGAGTTTAGGTAGAAATGAAAATAGGGAAAGAGATAGTCGGATTCATCGAAATACTATTCACAGCACTGTTCATCATAGGGTACTGTTCATCATCCCCTCCGTTGAGCCCGAATACTGTAGCAGTCAGTACTGTTCAAAAAACAAAATCAATTCTCTTCCCTTTCTCTCCTTTTTGTTTTTATAGACCTCGATAGGAAGAATTCCATTAGATTTTGGACTCCAATTCCAATTTCAATTCGAACTAAATTAAAGTTCCCTGTTTCGAGCCGCTTCCACAGCCCGATTCCAGCACGATTCTGTCCCAAATCTCCGAATCGATCACGGTTCTGTTGCTTTTTTTTCGATTGCGCCATGCCTCATCTCTCCCATGGCCACATCGTCTCGCCATCAAGCTCGCTCCAGTCAGATTCTCTGCTGTTTTGCCCAAGCCACCAAAATCTGCTCCTCTCGCACGATCACCGTAGCCGCTGTCGTACTTCACCGAGTGTGAGCCTCATCGTCGTTGTCATCGCCCACGATCGCCAGCTTCGCAGCTGTGACCCATCGCCGGTATCGACCTCTCTTTCACTGTTGAGCTTCTCCTCCGCCGTCAGCCTCGCCGCTTCATCGCCATCTAGCACAAAACTGCCATTTTGCATCGCCATGAACTCCATCGATCACGGTCAGTCATCTCAAGCCACCGCCGTGCTCTACTGCCGAGACCCAGCTGCCATCATGACTTCACTGGTGCCGCCCAGAGCTCGAGCTCTCTGTTTGGAACAAAAGGCCCGAGCTTTGCTCGGGTCGAATTTTTTTTTCTTTTTTTCTATTACTTAACCGAACCGGAACTGAACCGGTCATATTTCTTTTTTTTCTTTTTCTTCCTTAAAACCCGTCGTAAACATCTCATCCATTAGATCTTCGATCTCAGCACCGAAACGGTTTGGCATGCATTCACTCTTGACGATCTACATTTGAAACTCTTACGCCTACATAAATAAAATTAAATATTAAATTAGACGCATAATAAAATGTGAATTCATTAAATCCAATGAACGCATCTAAATTAATCAATTAAACGCATTTATTTATTAAACTCCTAATTGCTCGGCCATTGTGACATCATCAGCCGACACGACGGCTTTTACCCCAGCATCAGTAGTTCCATATGCCTTGCTCGATCAAGTTGAGAGGCCGCTTTCTTCGAAAGTATATACTAGACGACAACGTGCACATCATGCTCTAAGTCATGCACTTCGTCTTCAGATGCTATACCTAACGTCGAGCCTGAGCATATTCCAGCTCGAGCACGAGCATGGGGTAGGAATAGGGGAAGGGGAGTTGATTGAACACTTGTAATTTTCTGAGTAAATGTATATAATATTGTATATTATATTTTAACTTTGTAATATATGCATTAATTTGTTTATGTAAAAGTATAATGAGGTGTTTTATGTAATAGTTTGCTTATATTGTGTTATCAGGTGTTAAAAAAAGTTGTATTTCGAGTATGGGAAGAGGATGTAGAAAGCTATAAGAGAAGGCGTCAGTTGAACCGAGGCCTCTGTTTTCAGTAGAAAGGCGTCGGTTAAATCGACGCCTCTATGTACGAGGGAAAAAATACGGAAAAAGTGGCTAGGGGTTGAAAATCGACGCCTTAAGCAAAGCCTCGAAAGGCGTCGGTTGAACCGACGCCTTTCTCTTAAGTCGAAAGGAACCGACGCCTCTCTCTTAAGTTGAAAGGCGTCGGTCCTTTTGCGTCAATTTTAAAAAAAAGTCATGCAGATGCCTGCGGGAGCCTGCGTAGCTCGTCAGATACCCTCTTTAGGAATTAATTTGAATAGTGCATCAGATCGGAATTTTTTTGTGTGTTTTATTTAATAAATTCCCCTTTTATAATTGATATATTTCACAGAATATTTTTTACCGATATTAAGCCAATTGTTTCTTTTTTTCTTTGAGTTGCAAAAACTTGCCACCCAATATTTTGTTGTCTACCACAACATGACCCAATATAGTTGCAACAACAAAACAAGTCTTTTTAAACAAAAATTGGAAATGTATGCCAAAATGCCAATGACATTAAGGAGACAAAGGCAACTTGTGCGTAAAATTTATTGCCATTATTTTGTCTCGTCTTGGTATTTTGGAAAGATAGTTAAATGTGTAAGTGTCTTTTTTCTATAGGCCGCCTATCCTGCCACCCACTAAAGTTGCAGGCGCCCCCATGTTGTTGGGGCACCCGTCTGTCATTTGCATGGGCACCGCTCTTCTGAAAAAAATATATGCATCGGTCCAACCTTTCTATGCACCTTCCATTTATAAACCCATAGCAAATTGATTTTGCTGTCTGGTGGGTGCCCATCGATTTCTGTTTTTTCCATTACCCACCAGTCACTAGCCACCCTCTGTTTCATCTCGATGCACTCCCTATGTTCCATTGCAGGCCATGAGCGCTTCTCTGTTATCACTTTCGCATACTGCCATGCTGCCTCTAGGCTCTTTTCATCTACAACAGCAGCCGACACACCCCTTTGACGGTGTCCAACACTGGCTTGACGAGCTCAACGGTACAAATTTCTTCTTCCACCTCTTATCTTTTCTTTGTTTTATGTATTTTTGGCAATGGGTCGATGGATTTAGAGGCTAGTGGAAAGCTTGCTTTTGACAACCCCGACATTTCCTTTTCTTTGTTATGCCCTGAATTGGGGATTAGATAAATATCGTTTTGAGCTTTGATTGTATGTCATACTTCTCCCATCAGGTTATTGAGCATGTGGGATTGGAGGAAATTAACCCCGAAGGAGGCAGAAAAGATGGAGAAGATGAAGCCCAGAGGTGAAGATGGAAGCAAGAGGTTTGTTTTTTTTCCTCTGTAGTATGTTCTAGCACTATTTTTTAAGCAATTGCTTAGGAAGATCAGCTTTGTGAATAGTCGCATAGCAAAACACAAATCGATTTATAATCAATGATATTGACTGCTTACACACTGAACCAACTAAATCATTGTAAAAAAATGTAGACACAAACTTCTTGAAATTGAGCGTGTTAAATTTAATATACCAATCAAAGTTTGTTGGTATTTATTTTCATAGATGAGGAAGTTAAGAGAGCATTTGGCACAAAAATAGTTAAAGAAAAAAATTCCTTGTTCATTCATCAGCATAAAGTATTGGTATAGGAGTGTCACTTAGTGCAACCTTCTTGTCAATGACTTTCACAAACTCCGTGCTTCGGTGTTCGTATAAGGGGTGCCAACCTTCTGCACAAATGTCATGATAGAAATTCCAAGACAAAGATATAGGAGGCAAAGCTGAACCCGCAACTAGTATAGGTACAACATAGTGGTTTCCTTCCAAATGGGCAATGCATAGTATAGAATGGTCTTTAGGTGGTGGAGACCATAGAGGTAAAAAGGTTATGTAATACATGCTCGAAATGAGGATCAAATGGCGTCCATAGCGAGAGGCAATGAGGTGCCCCATATCTGGCATTTCCATCCAATTCTTTGGATATGCCATTGTCTCAAAGCAGTTCAACATCAAGCTCAACTTATCAACTCTCTTCTCAGTTGCAAAAACGTCTTATGTATTTTTCTCGGTGACATTTAAGTTTCAACATTAGATCTTCCCATACATTCTTCCATCTGTGTCCTTTTTGCATTCCTAAACAATGTGCAATTGAATGGAATTCGTAATGACCATCTCTGGGCATATCAACAAAATCTTTTATCCACTGCCAGCAACCTTTTGGCAGCCAATGAAAAAAGTTTGAAATAGGATGATGATTCAAGTTAGGTACAGTGCTTTCTATTGTATGACTTTGGAGTTTCTCTGTTTTTGCATTTTTCTCAACTGCTAGAGTTTTTCTTTTTGCCCTGCTTGCTGCTTTTTTTTTCTTGTCTCTCCTTTTTTGCTGCTGCCTTTTGTTGGTTTTCTTCTTCTTTCAAGCATACTCAAAGGCAGATGGATCCCTCTTGGTGGATGTGCTTCCTTTTGGCCTGCCACGTTGTCTTGGTAGAAACTTTGGCTCTAGGACTTGAATGAAGGTGGGGTCCAACAACTCTTTCAGTTTATGCAATAAATGCAATTGCATATAGGATTCTGATTGTGCCCATTTTTTGTAAATCTAATCTAATATATCGATTACTTCAACGGCTTTAGCATTTGACACATCCTTAATGTACCATAGCTTTTCCCAATGTTCATGGATCATTGTGTCACGCCCCGGCATGTTCCGACCCGAACCGAACCCGGTCCAAGAGCCGGACCAACACACGGGGCCGACGGTATTAAAGAAATAGCGGAAGACTTATGCCCCAATTACGGGCGGTCTATCTAACAGAGTTACGCATTCCTTTGAGCAAGAGTAAATAATTAGCATAAAAGTGGAGTTTATCTCTAAATTAAATCCACAAGTCTTAAACCCACATACAAATAATCGTGAGCCAACACACAGGGCTCGACAACAAAATCTAAAATAGGTCTAAACACATAGGATAAACACAAGTCGGAACAAGTGCCAACATACACCATGTGCCATACTCAAACAGAGTAAAACTGAAAAACATAACAAGATAAAGTCCAAAGCTCTCTATGCCTAATCCCATGCTCTCCCCGACCGTTCCTCATATAGGGGATCCTGTCCATCTGCGTGTCACACCACGCAGCCCCAAAACAAAACAAGGAAAGAGGGGTGAGTATAAAACTCAGTCATGGTTTTAATACAATCGGCAATAATCAGGGATCATAAAGGCATCACAACATAGCAAATATAGATCCAAGATCCACATGACACACCATGTTCTGATCATCTATTCAAAATTCATAAACCTGCTTAACAATATCTCATCCACATACTTTCTGATCATGCATTCATAACACATAATCCCTGCATAACAATATCTCGTCCACATACTTTATGGTCATGCATTCATAACACATAATTCTGCATAACAAATGTATCCAACACATGGTGCAATCATGCATAATAATCACAAGACACATGTATCAACACAAATGGTGAATGCCTCCATCAAAGAGTAAACACAAGTGTTGCCACAAAGGCGGGACACAGTCAAAACCACAAAGGCATATCATGGTCCGATTTCCACATAGGAAATTTAAGAAGGTTGGGGTTGTCGGCCCCTAAAACTGCTCGCCCTGGACGATTCTAGCCAAAGATGTCCGATTCTTACACAAAGAACCTAGAGCAGGTGTGTTCGCCCAGGGACATCTCCTGCGGTGGAGGAGAGCCCGAATTCCCACACAGGGAACCCTAGAACACGTGGTAGCTGGTGCACGAAGCGTACCACTCTGGATACTCAAGTCCAGATAACAATCTCAGTAATCTCATCCGCAAGGCAAGTACACAACTCGCCCCCCATATATCTCAATGTACTAGACACAACCCTGGGGAGTATACCTGTTCCACATAGGATGCAAATTGAAAACATGTCTTTTCGGACCAACCAAGTTTCGATTAATCCATCGATCGATTAATCCGGCACGCAATTTCAAACATTGTATACAATCGATCAATTCCGGTTAAACAACGATAAAACTTCCTCCATGAAGTACGATACATGATGCATGATATCATGGTACATCTGTGAGCAAGACCTACGTGGGTTGAACGTGCTCCCAATCCATCCCCTCATGCATCATAATCATGGTAAAAATCAACTACAATTTCATAATGGACTCCCTATATGTGTGTGTAATCATGCTGATATGTCCCAATAATCTGAGACAGTTAGGATTGGGGTAGTTGAGAATGGAGATAAGGAAAAGGAGAAAGATGGAGTCAAGAAGGAGGAAGGAGGGAAAGGAGACGAGGTAGGGGGTCGGAGGAAGGGAAGAAGGAGAGGGGGATCTCTCAGCTGGGCCGGCGGCTCAGCTGAGGGGGACGAGAAGCAAGAGAGGAGATTAGGGCAAATTCTTTCATAATCCATTAAGAGAGCATGAACTCAAATATATAGTTCCCCTGATGGGCTACAACTACTCACTGGGCTATTTCCCTTTAGTTGGGCCTGTGGCCTTATTACAAATAATCCATTCAGAAACTTGGGCTACTCCCCTAATACTGGCCGGCTGGGCTATTCCCTAAGCTGGGCCGGCAGGTATATAATAAGCTGTAATAAGCGGAACATAACACATGCATATTCTAATCACATGGCCAACGCTTTGACATAAACTCATAGAACAATATACGTACACATTCAAAAACATGATGCCCAATTTAAATCAAAGCAAATTCCATTATAAACCTTAAATCCAACCATGTAAAGTCGAAGACTCACTCATACAAGCATGATTCTCTTTATACATTAAGCCATAGCATGATCACATCAATTCCCAATAAACCATACTCAATGTAAGAGGCTACAATTCATTGTCTACCATATAATATCCTTGCTGGAAACATGCTTTAATCACAAGAATTTCATCATGAGGTAAGTCAATATCAACATGCATCATTATTAAATATATAATACAATATCACATACACCACTTAACATAAACCACAAACCTTCATCATCAATTTCATACCTCCAGTAGCCTAATTTCAACAAACACATCTCTCATAACCATTATAATCATTAAATAGAGTAAAACATTGAAATTTGCATCAGTTTGAAAATTTCGAACATCCGATCGATCGGCCAAAAATGCACGATCGATTGCTGGCCGATCGATCGAACAATCATGCGCGATCGATCGTTGTGCATCTTCTTTTTGAAAATCCCGAAACCGAGACTCCATTAACACGACTTGAAAGCTTCATACATGGTATAAAACACTATAAAAAACCATCAAACCTTCTAGAATACTAATTTATACTATTCTAAGATAAAACCCTAAGAAATCAAGGCAATAGATTAGCATTTATTAAACCCACCATTAGAATACTAGCAAGAATATCCCATTCAAATAAAATCATGAAAAACAAACCCTTTTCAACCTAAAGCTGAGATTGAAGAACCCATTACCTTCCTTGCTGAGATGAACCTTCAACCTCCTCCAATACCTTCCAAAAATATGATTTTTGTATTAATATACAACTAATCTCGATTTAGCTTTGAAAATCAAAAGTAAACACTTAATCTAGAGCTTTGGAAGCATAAAAACAAGATTTTTAAGATTAGGGCTTAGAAAAGAGAGGTAAAACAGTGATTTTTATGCTTTCAAAATGGATTGAAACAATAATGGAAGCTAAGATTATGAAGGATTTCAGAAAATCTAAAGAAGAAATAAAGATTAAACAAAAACTCACATTTAATCTTTTTCTTTTTGGGCTGATGGGGAATAAGCTTTAAATCTCCTGGCTAAGTCTATTCCTAATTTGGGAAATAGCACAACACTTTCCTTTTATAGAAAGGATTGAGGTAAACCTAAGTGAAATGTGGGATAGAAATAGAGTTTTTGGCTAAATTTTGAAAATTTAAAAATTTAACCCAAAATTAGCTCCAAAAAAATTCTAAATTTTTTTATAATATCTTCCTTTGATGTCTGGGGCATTTTGGTTAGAAAAACCTAATTTCGTCGGAGTGGCTCACAGGGGTCCCGCCAAACCCTAATCTTTGGAAAATTGGTGAAAAAAATATAAAAATCCCAAATATTCATATTTGATCCAAAATTACTTAAAACTCATGATTGTGAAGTTGGTTTTGATTAAAACCTTTATAAACCCATTTATTTTTGAAAATCACTAAATTTAATCCGTAAACACTTAAACCACACGATAACTGATAAATAATAATTAAAATAAACCGGTTTAAGATGAGGGTCCTTACACATTGAGAGTGGTAGACGACGATTTCCTAATATCAAATTTGAAATTAAATGCTTGCAAGGGAGACCGTGTGAGCATAGCAATTTATGATCGCATTTGTCTTCGCTATAGTGTTGACTTGCTGCTTCATTTCTATGTTTTTCTATCATCAGGAGGGCCTCTTTTGACACTAATCCTATCACATCCTTATAAAAATCTCCTCTCAGTACATGTGAAATTCCCAAATGGCTCTCTTCAAAAGATTTCTTAATTTCGTTAAATTGGAGAATCATAGTACCATCAATGCTGCACAAGGATTCTAACACAGAGACAATGGACGATCTTAAATGGCATTTCACTGCTGAATGAGCACTTTCAACACGACTTGAAGCTATATTTCCAAAGTGCAATATTTTGTTGGTCCATGCTCCAATAAAATGCTTCTTGTGTGGGTTCAGCCACTGCTTATGTATGTAGTCGATTGATATACACATAAATATATATTTATATGCCCGTAATACTTAATTTGTTAGTGCTATCTCATGCTAATTAGGAATAGTTATGATTTTTTGGAGTTAATTTAATAATTAGGACTTTACTTTATTTTGATAAGAACTTGTGTGTCTAAGTTAATTTAATTGCTTGTTGGTTTATAAGAGCTCGAGTTGTAGATCATGGATTCATTGCGCTTCAATTGGGTTTTAATGTAAAGAGATCAAAGATCCAATGGTAGAGGACACGTTGACGCATTTTAAAGAGCCTCATTTGTTTAAAACAGTGAGATCGAGGGCAGAATTGATCTAGAGCCGCTAACGTACATCTAAAGAGAAGACGGATTTGATTTTAAATTGATGAACTGCAGAGATTATATCCGATGGACAAGAGACCTACGATGGGTTTTATAAGAAAACAAAATTAAAAAAAAAAAAGAACATGCCTCAGCTTTGGCTTGAACGTTTGAGCACAAGAATGGAGACCAACTGACAGCAGCAAAGATCGTGCTTGCACTCGATTAGAACAGAAAACACTCTCAAAGGAGAATGAATATGCACCATGCCTTGCTCGCACTTGTGCTGGAGATACTCCATCTAGATAGCACTCAGGCAGAAATTAGAAGGTGCAAAAGATGTCCTTGAATTGGATTGATCTAATTGGAAGGATAAGAGGTGAGCACGACACTGGAAAGCTTGATTTGGAAAATTGGCATGTGATTTGGATATAGATGGTTCAGTCATGGAACTCGAATTGGAAATTTCCCAATTAGAGTGTGATTTGGAAACGACATATTCGTGCTCAATTGGGAAAACAAAGGCGTGTTCAATTTGAATTTTTGCGACGAATAAACTCGACTGGGGGTTCTGATTGGGTTGGATTTGGATGGAGTTTGAGTCCAAAACAGGAAAGGATTTTGATTTCAAACTGCATATAAAAACGGAAAAAAAGCTAGTTTTTGGTCAGAGAAAAATAGGGGAGTTGGGGTGCTGTTTCCGCATGAAGAAGAGAGGATTCAGGCATGGTTTTGACTAGAAGAAGAAGGGAGGAGGAGAGGAGAAAAGCTGACTGATTTTGGACTAAATTTCACAATTGCCACAGTACGCTACAATAGCGGCGATTTGGATGAGCCGATGAATAATACCTACGATGAACAATAAATTTGCTACATTACCATGAATAGTGATTTTGTGAACAGTGTTTCGGTGAATAGTGAACATGACTCCGAACAAATCAGCAGTGTTCTCCTAGTCCAATGGCCGGCTAAATTCTCGTCCAAGGCGTAGATGAAGCCCGAGTAGATTGGTTGTATCTTTTTCTTTCTCTCATCTTAATTTTTACCTTAGTTGGTATATGGATCTTTGTTATGCTTTTAAAGTTAATTTATTGAGATTTAATCTATGTGCTCGAGAGAGACTAGAGTGAATTCTTGTGAGTTTCAATCCAAATAATACCCCTATTGAGGCTTGTGAGATGGAGATTACTTTGCAGGCATTTGTCGGTACTTTTACTCCACGTACTATGCGCGTCAAAAGGTTGATTAAAAAATAACCGGTTTCAATTTTGATTGATAGTGGTAGTACCCACAATTTTGTTAATGACCGTGTTGCTCACCGTCTAGGCTATCCTATACAGGATTGCGAACGTAAGTAGACTGAGGTGTCGTATGTTAATAAAGTTTCATTGATTTATGCTCGAGATAGATAGATCATAGTTCCATGTTTTAATTGCTTAAGTGTTACGTCAGAGAGGAGAGCCCGATATTTTGAATTGACGAGTATATGTCCGAGAGGAATATGCTAGCCAACTAGGAATTTATACAAAAGAGAGAGACAGCGAGAGACGATAAGCAATAAGCTGGTTTATTTTGTGGTGGATTCGAAGCCTCGGCACTTCTCCATATTAGTAAAACTTGTCTTAAGTAGTTAAAGTTCATTGCTTTATTTAGATTTAATTAAAACTGCAACTTTCTTTCATTTGAATTTGGTAAGATTATTCATCCGTCCCTAAGGTTCGACAACCCTAGATACTCATTGTAGTACAATCGCCTTGTGCACTTGCAAGGGTTTAATATTTAAACGATCAAGTTTTTGGTGCCATTATCGGGGACGGAAGCCAATAATTTACCAAATTCTTAGCTTAGTTAGAGTAGTTTAGTTTTAGATTAGATTAGCTTTAATTTACTTTACATTGCAGTAGCTTAGTTTTGCTTTGTTTTTTGTGTAGGATTAAGAGAAGATGTGGAATTCTCACTGATGTGGAAGGGCCACCATCCCCCCTCGTTTGCATTATCTGATCCTTTCTTTTAGTATAATTTTGAGTGTTTGGTGCTGAGTGTTTTTCCTTTCTTTCTGTGATTGCATGTTGTGCTAGTTGTGGCTATTAGGACTGCTAGTTGATGATATCTAGGGCCGCTGATTGCTAGTTGTGGATATATAGGGTTGTTTTTCTGATTCATGGATGTATGATGGTGTGGTTAGGGTGTTGATCATTGCGTGGTGAAGAAATATCTTCACCCTCCTATGGATTTAGCCATGATGACCCATATATGTACTTTAATGATTATTATTCCCCACACACACTTACTTCCACCCCCTTTGAAGTGTCTTTCCACCCATGCCCCTCATATTTTGATACTTACAACCGTGGGTTGATCTACATATGAAATATTCATTTTATTATCTCCTAAACTTATATTTATGCTAGTATTTAATTAGAATTTCTACTACTTTAATATAGTTTTTGGTTTTTGTAGGCAACAAGAGTAATACACAGAAATGAGGTGAAAAGTAACTCAAATGGTTAAATCATCATAACTTCGTGTACAAAACTCGGATTGGACTGATTCAAGCTTTATGTTAAAGTTGAAGTCAGCTTTCCAACGCCACCAACTACGCACAATTCGGAGTTCATAGCAGAAAGTTATAGTAACTAAAATCGATCGGTAAATCAACGCGATCGATCGCCTCAGCCGCAAAAACAGTGTATTGAAGAAAACTATCGATCAGACCTTAAAATGATCGATCGTATCTACTGGAATTTTTTATCCGCGCAAGACAGTAACTACGATCGATCGGTATCATACGGCGTCGATCGGAACAACGATCGATCGGAGGAAAATAACGAAGGAATTACGATCGATCGGTAGGCGAACGATCGGCAATATGGAGCGATCGATCGCCGTGTGCGGTAAACCAAAATAAGACTTATTTCGACTCGGATTTGGAAGGGGACTTCGTGGTTTCTCTTCAAACTTATAAATAGGCCTTATGAGAGAACGTTTTGGGCAACCCTTAGAGAATGTAGAGACCACCTTTGAGCTAAATTGGAGGCTAAAGCAAAGGAGAGAAGAAGATAAAGAACATGAAGAACATGATGGTGACTTCTCTCCCAATGCGAGGCTAAACACTTTGCAAAGGCGTAGATGAAGCCCAATAATCTAGTTGTGTAGTTTCTTTTCTTTCATCTTATATTTTTACTCTAGTTGGTGTATGGATTTTATTGTATAATCACTGTTAATTCATTAAAGGTTTGTTCTTTGTACTCGAGAAAGACAAGAGTGAATTCTTGTGAGTTTTAATCCGAGGGATACTTGCGTATCCGAGAGGAACGCAAGTAGACTGAGGTGTTATATATCAATAAAGTTTCATTGGTTTATACTCGAGAGAGATAGATCACAATTCCATATTTTAAATATTTTATGTGTTACATCCGAGAGGAGAGCACTATATTTTGAGTTGACAAGTGTATGTCCGAGAGGAATATGCTAGCCAATTGGAAATCTTTATTCAAAAGAGAGAGAGAAATGATACACTAGTTTATTGTAGTGGATTCGAAGCCTTGGTCTTCTCCATATTGATTAATTCTCACTTAGTTTAGTTAAAAGTTCATTGATTTCTTAGTCTAGAATCAACACTGATATTTTCTCTTGAATTTGGTAAAATATTAATCCATCCCTGAGGTTCGACAACCCTATTTATACTCGCCATAGTACAATTGCCTTGTGCACTTACAAGGGTTTTATATTTAAACGATCATGGGTGGGAGCATCAATCCAACTTTGGGAGTAACATATCTTCCCTACAACCCATGACTCATTTTATTTCGGAAGCATGTGCCCTTTGTGCAAGTCTTACCCATACCCCAATGGAGTGCCCTTTGGCCCATGAGTACCCAAATTTTATACGAAAGTATGTGAATGAGGCCCAAGGTCTTCATAAGTGGGAAGACCATCCTAATTCCCCTTGGATGCAACTTAATCAGGCTCCTAGACAGGATTTCCTAAGCCAACAACTGCCTTACCAACCAGCCTTAGATCTATTTGGCCAATCTAATAGGAGACTGTCATGCCCCGAATTTCAAAACCCCTATTATAGCGCAAAAGCACCAACACAATGAAGGTCAACGCAGGATCCAGAATGATTAACAGCATCCGCTCACATGAATCTTAAATAATAAAATCTCAAGTTTTAACTAACTTATTACAATAATCAAGTCTCAACATATCACTAACATAAAACATAATTCAGCACACAAGCTGATGAGTTCACCACGAACAAAATATCAAAGCATAATAAAATTAAATCCACTTCAATCAGCAATCCACCATCATGCTCCATCGAATGTACCTTGTCTGTTCTTTCCTTCTTTGATTCTTGCGTCAAGAGATGCATGAGTATTTCGAATGAAATACCCAATAGGAGCCAAGAAAACCCCACAAACAAATAACAACAGGAATACTGACAATATGGTATAAAGAAATGAAGACACATTTAACAATGTCAGGATGAGCGAATACAGAGTTCACTTACTTGGATAGTAATCATCATCAAGGACCATCAACGTCAAGAAAATAGACAAGCATTCAAATTCCAAACTCCAAACGTACAGTGCATCGGGAGAAAATAGAAATGAATACTGACTCCAAACATCCAGAGTGTCGGAGATAACAATTTCTGCTCTCTGTTCAGTCCACTTCCCCTATGGACATCAATTACCAGAACCTCCTAGAGGTTCGTCAGAGGAACCCGGCCATGCATCTAGGGATGCTGGCCCCATCGGTGCTTACGGGCACAATGGGCGATGACGGCAGACCTTCCGTAATATCATACAGTCTAAAAATGCACGTGTTGTCATCATCGGCTGAACTACAGAGGTTCATTAATTAATCTGAGATCACAGAGGATCTAGCAATGGCTCGTGAGCATACTATGATTCCACTCTAAGAGCGTTCATCAATGACTCTTAGTGGAGAAACAGTTTACGTTGAACTGAATCAATCTAGAAATAACAAGGGTTCTCTCATCTAGAGACCCAGACCATAATATTCAGAATTAGACTCTCAGAGGAGTAAGACAACAACTTCGTCAATATCATCAGAATGGACTCACATCGGAGTATTCGAAACTTTTAGAGTGATCAACATCGGATGACTCAAATTATGACTCATCAAGAATCGGAACACTGAATCGCATCACCATACCTAGCCCTAGATATGACAATCCCCATGAATAAGAATACAAGGTTCTCATTATCAGAAACAGGTCAACCATGGTGTACAAGGTGTTGAATCTGTGATAGAGAATTTCTTGGACGAGAAGACGTTCAAGAACTAGGATACTTAGGACAATTAATTTTGGACAGAAACACTTAACTCACTACTCATACTCATACTCATACTTTGATAATACTGTACCCTGTACCAACAATGTCTTACATTATAGAATTAGATCATTAATACCATATATACTTATAATATATAATAGTATCCCGAATTAGGGTTTTAATACATAATACAGTACTCGACCCCATGTATAACAGCGAAATTCCATCTACTGCCACCGTCTACACAGCACGAATTCTTTTCTAAAATTTTTATCCCAGACATCCCTAAGTGTCTAGTTTTTAACCTAACTGATATCATATTTTTCTGAATTTTGTACAATTACTTATGATTTTTTGATCACTTCTCGTTGATGCCCAAACAGTCCTGGCCGAGAGCAATTATCAACAAATATTTCAATTAATTGTTAAGTCAAGCCTAATTAGTCAATTGATTACACTTACCAGCATTGATTACACATTCCTTAAGTTATTTACATAACCTAGAAGGCTCTGGAATTCTCAGATAACTTCATTATATAAAGAGCTTTATATACTCAATGCGTTAATGTCCCGAGGGCTACAAATGGCTCACAAATTGAAACGAACAACTAAGAACAGACACAAAACCAACCTGTTCGACTGAGACATGACCCCACAATCTTGACCTACAACATCAGAGTCGGGATCATGGAGAATCATCAACAAATCAGTAGCAATTTCAAAGGATAATAAGCAATTAGTGTTGATGGAGTGAAATTGCATGAATGTGTGATCCAATATCGTAATATAATGATCAAAAGACATAATCCATGAATTGGACAGATCATACAAGGCCTTCAAAAGTGAGAAAGTTCACAACTTTATACACTAGACAAGTCGGGGATGCCATCTAAGTGCTAGATCGGATGATGGATTGAAATAAACACATAATCAAGTGTAAGATCTCAAACACAATTAGGAGATAACAATCCATGCAAAATACTCTCCATAACTATTGAACAACTCATAATTCATCCATGTTGTATACTCATTCACAATTAGAGCAAAATATGAAGTTTTTATGGGAAAAAGAGCATCCTACTTGTTTGACGAACCGAAACCTTTACGCGAGTTTCAACCACCGATCGCACCACTCCTTGGCTTCGTCGATTCACCACCCCCACAACCACTCAAAGGAGAAGGACGGCTGCTGGCTGAAATGAGAAGAAGAGGACGAGACACTCCATTGATGGCACAACTTCCAAGTCTCCAAAAGAATGCCGTCTCCTCCTTTGTGGTGTTTAAATAGCAAAAGCCTAAATACCTTGATTAAATCTCCACCGTAGATCACCCTTCAATCCAAGGGCCATGACTTGACTTCAAAAAGGAAATATCTTCAATTATGGACGTGGTCAATCTATTAGCCAAATCAGTTACACTCCCATTAAGGCAGGGATCTTGGCCAAATCACGTTGTTACCTAAAATAAGGTTTGTAACTTCCAAATTTAAAAGCAATTAACATGATCTTTAACCTTGCCACATGGCGCCACTAATTAGGATTAAATTATGCCAACCCAATCCCTAATTGGCGTCCAAAGCCTTCCTACCAATGTCTGTTACAAATCCTTAATGGTAGGGATTTAAACTAATTAGATTCCTTACCAAAACCGAATAGGTAACTACCCTAATTGAATTCAAATTGCACGATCTCCTCCTTTGACACATGGCATCCCCTTTACACATGGAAAGTGCCATGATCCTCCATTAATCATGTCCCAAAGACAATCTTTCTAATTCCCCAATTTGCCATAAATAAACTTACCTTCTTTAATCCATCATTAATTAGGATTTAAATTCCCATTACACCATGATTCTCTCTCCACTACAACTAGCCAAATCTTATCATGCCAACCACGTGCACAATGCCCAAGGCACTGTGTCCACGTGGCTCTGGCTCTCAGATGCTCCTGCGTCCGGTGCATGGCACCCAGATGGACTGCTCTGATGTCCCGCGAATGCAATGTGCCACATCGCACTGCACAACTCTTGTACCACACTGCTAATTCAACTTAATAAATCAAAGTATTCAAATGAGTCTCAACACATTGCACTCACACCCTGGCGCCTGGCCCCCACTCCTGGCGTCGGGTGCACTCGGCCCCTGGCGCCAGGCTAGCCTCAGTGCCAAGTTGAGCCCAGCGCCAGGGCTAGTCCTCGCGCCCTGGTGTACTGCCTAATCTGGTTTATCGATTCCACACATTCATAATCAGCAAAATAATAATTCAACACACCAGATTATAAGATCTCACCAAAAATCAAAACAGGCAACAAAACTTTCCTATTTTAGACCAGTTTCCTAAAATAGCAATTTAAGTAAACATATCGATTTTTTGGGTGTTACAGAGACCGACCTTAGAAGACCAGCTGAGCCAAATGTTAACCGTCCAGTCCACCATCCTCATGGCCTTAACCGAACTGAAAACTGAGCAAAAGGAGATTAGAGGTGAGCTGAGGACCCATGCCCAATTTGGCCTATGAGTACCCAGATTTTATATGTAGACGTGATGCCAACAATTGACAATACCGAAAACTTATATTTGTTTGTCTTGTATGTACAATCCAAACAACTTTGCCAGGGTGACAAATGTTGGACTCACAAAGAAGAGATGTGTCAGTTCATCATTCTTGTTGTTCGCATAATGACTGATATACTTGGCTTCATCGAGATTCTTCATCAACTCTTGGAGCAAAGATCTACCTTCACATTGAGCTATGAGCGTATCTCTTCTTTTGTTATATAAAGTGCGGATTGTACTATGATTGTTGGGGTTATATTGCTTAGTGGCTTTCAGAACATCCAACGGTTTCATGCCCGCTATTGACATGTCTTTGAGAATTCTTTTTTCTTCATTGTTTAGCTTACCAAGATATGCATAACCTTGGCCAAAATGTAGAGGGCCGTGATTATGATATCCACAAACAACTTCAAGCTTCCATCTTTTTCCTACATCTGAGATGTGCACAAGGTTTCCTTTTAATTTGAATGGACACCCACATATATTACTTTTTGTTTTCTTTTGAATTTTGCCAAGGCTAGAACCACCTTTCTTGCGGTTTTTGTTTTCTCCCGATCTTTCACATGCAAGTATAACTCTCTCGGATTTACCTAGCCTTGGCAAATCACTTTTATGGATCGTAGCCACTACTCCATTTTTGAAACAAACATCTTGCACCCATTTAATCATATCGTTCAGCTCTTCTCAAAGCTACAATACAAATAATCTGATTTGGAAAAATTGTGCTTTAGTAGACATTAAGAAAGAATGTCTTTACCTGATCTGTGGAAACAACATGAGTGATATTCAGATTCATTATGTGAGGGTGTAACACGCGAAAAATCGGTATGCTTACTAAAATTGATATTTTAGGGGATTGATCTAAAATAGAAGTTTTTTACGATGTTTGGATTGTTTTTATTTTGTTTCGCAATCTATGATTAAGTTCACAAGGAGAGCTTTCCAACGCCACCGACTGTTCGCAATTTGGAGTTCGAAGCAGAAAGATATTAACATTTTAAAATTTGAACATGATCGATCTCCAGGGATACGCGATCTATCGGGCCAATTTCATAACCGAAAGCAAGGCAGCCACGATCGATCACCATTGGCATCGATCGATCGTTTTTACTGTGAGTTGCAATTTTGTGCAGCAATCAATCGCTGCCAAGAATGATCAATCGTAAGTACTATGATCACACAGAAAACTGCCGCGATTGATCGCACCGGCAAAACTCAAATACGGAAGTTGCGTATTTTGTGAGGATTTTCATGAGAAAAGGATACCAAATCCTAATCAAACTTGGAGTAGACGTCTATATTGAGATTTTGGAGAATTCCTATTGGAGAATGAGAACATGATATGGAAGGATTTGCATAAGAGGAGAAACACTAAATTCTATATAAACACACGAGAGGGGATGGTTTGTGTTATTCATGCCAAAACCCTAGTTTGAGAAGGCTTGTGTCTTTTCTTTTCTCCTATCCATGTTCACCCTCACTTTAAGCCTCTTCTTGACGTGCGTCGCAGAGGCATTGTTGTGAAGCGAAAGAGGTGAACTACGCATTAAAGGGCGAGACTTTCGTGAAACTAAGAGTAGGATGGTTTTTTCCTTTCTCTCTTGCTTTTTCTTATCATATATGAGTGTTGTTCATTCATATTATTGTACATTTATTGATTTGATTGATCGTTTAAATATTAAACCCTTACAAGTGCACAAGGCAATTATATTAAAGTGAGTACTTTGGGTTGTCGAACCATAGGGACAGAGGATTAATCTACCAAACTCAAGAGAAAAGTTGTTGTTTTGATTTAATCTACAAAAATAATTAATTCTAGCTACTTAAAATGAGTTGAACTACTATGGAGAAGTACTAAGGCACCAAATCGGCCACTAATTAGGTCAGTTTTATCTTCTTTCTCTTGCGTGAAATTCATAGTTAATGGGATTACCATATTCCTCTCGGACATACATTAATCAGCATATTCCTCTCGGACATATGCTATCAATTCAAATATTGCACATACTTCTCTCGGACGTAACACTTAAACAATTAAAGCAATGGAATTTTGACACTATCTCTCTCGAGCATAGAATCAATGAAATTTTATTCATACATAACACCTTAGTCTACATACGTTCCTCTCGGACACGCAAGCATTCATTGGATTAAAATTCATCAGAATCCACTCTAGTCTCTCTCAAGCACGTAGAACAAATCTACATGAACTAGCATTGACAGTAGAACAAAGAGTCATACATCAACTACATAAGATTAGAGAGAAAAGATACAACCCATCTAATCGGGCTTCATCTATGCCTTGGAAGTAGTTTAGCCAAGCATCGGATGAGAAACACACGTCTTCATCTTCATCATCTTCTTTGTCTTCTTCGTTTTCTCTCTTCTTCTCTAGCCATCACAAAACTCCCAAAGGAACTCTCCAAAACTCCAAGACGTCCAGTTCTCAGCCCTCCATAAGGCTTATATAGGAAGGGTAAGAAAGGCCACGAAACCCCTCTCCAAATTCGACTCGAAAAGGGTTCTGTTTTAGGTTTCCGTATACGGCGATCGATCGCTGCATTTGCCGATCGATCACTCCCTGATTGATCGCATATTTCCATCGCATTTTCACTATATCCCGTGATCGTTCGCAACTTTTCTCCATACAGCGATCGATCGGCTTGGCTGCGATCGATTGCAAACAGTGTCACAAAAACTCCAATAGATACGATCGATCGAGAAAGCTGTTGATCGATCGCATAGTCATCACGCGGCTTCTTCTTTAGGTCAAGCGATTGATTGCGTATGCCTAATGATCGATCGTACACTGTTGGTTCGCCATATTTTTTGCTGATTTCCCTTTTCTTATGCCAAAAGGAGTGCAAACCTTATTCTCCTACAAAAGGCCAATAACAACATTAAAGAATATAAAATTTATTCAAACACTGCCATAAACATAAGTTTTGGAGCTAATGAAAAACATAATTTAAGTATATATCAGTGATCGAATAGAACTTGATGATACATGATTCCTTATGTTATCCATATTGTTGATGTGATTCTTAATGCTTTCATGCTAAAGTCCTTAGATGGGAATGTATCCATGTTTGATATTGTATTGATCATATTGATGTCAAAAGTTCTAAACTTGTTTTGTTATTCCTTATTCTCGTTGGTTGAGGTAGTCACAATTGTTGTCTTGAATTGAAAGTCCTTATTATAAAGGGTTAGTTATCTAAGACTGCTATGTATGATAAGAAACATGATAAAAGTGTATAATTAAGTAATTCTAGAACATTTTAGGATCTGTAATGAACCTAGGAGGGGAGTAATTAAGTCTGATAATACCCTATTAACACTAATGTGGTTATACGAAATATGTGCATATGATTAAGAATTGTCATCTCGGCTAGTACTATTTCTGTGCCGACAGTCAATACTAAATTAATCATAACTAATTATAGAAAAATTAACTGTCAGTGGGGTTAGAAACTAGACTTATAAGGATAATATCAATAAAAATTTTCAGATGTAAATCTTACTGTATAGACTACAGGAAGAGTCGGAAATGTACTGTTATGCATGGGACAGTGCATTGTAACTAGAGTTAAAACACTAATACCTAAATAACACTACATGATATTGTATGAGAAGAATTAAAGTGTCATTACTATTCATTACAATACTGAATATGGATCATCACAGTGATGTTGATTAAGTGAAAAGATTAATAATGTGGGGTAATTCTAAGTGACCGAGTGAATCATAATTTCTGTTTTCAGACAAGCATTCAATGTCGGTTTGAAGTTCCACTTGGAAATCAAATCATCGAGAACCTATTCTCATTCTTGACTTTAGATACGTATATTATAAATCCAAATATTTTCTGGAAGGTTCCTATCTAGGGCTATGCATGAAAGTATGTGTAAAAATATTGAAATATTGATCTATACTCCTATGGTGAGTCTTTTGTTATCTGAGATATATAAATCTCATTGTTACTCCTGAAGTGAGTCATATTCTGATGAGAGACCTTGATGTTCTATTCATACTCCTTGAGTGAGTCACTAGTGGTAAAAGTTATCCTGATTAACAGAAAGTTGAGACCCTTGCTGTCGATTAAATCATTGTCCAATTTGACATTGACCTAATTCTCCGCTAGAGACATTGCGAGGATCTCTCCGGGGTGGAATCATAGTATGCTCACGAGTCATTGTTAAATCCATGGTGATCTCTGATATTTATAGAGCATGGTTTCCTTACCTGAAGGGAGGCATGTCCGTAAGCACTGATGGGGCCAGCATCCTAGTCACATGGCCGGGTTCTGAAGGGAGAACCTCTAGGTTGATTCTGGTAAGTAGCCACATGGTTGGCATATTCAGCGAGCAAAAATTGAATCTCTTTGCACTTTAGATGCCTGGAGGTACTGTGATTATTTATTTCTCCTTACACTGATTGTTCGGAGTCTGATTATTTATTATTCTTTCCCTATACTTGTGAGTCGGGAACTGTGGTTGAATGATCTTTTCTATCATATAAAGAAACCTTAGGTTTAGTTCAGATGCTATTGATTATCAACTTGTTCATTTGTTATATTTCTCTTCATACTGCTTGATTTAATTTGAGTGGGTTTTTACATCCTATTGAGTTTTTCTATGAAGTACTCACGCATCCTCTGATGCAAGCACGAAAAAGGACTGAGACATGATGTTTACAGTAGCAAGAAGGTGTTGATAATGCTGTGATGAGATTAGAGAATATTTTTCTATTAATCATTTGCTTGATTTTAAAGTTGATGAATTATTGGCCGATGTATGCCATAAACTTGGGATTTTATTAACTTTATTAAATTCATTTGCTGTAATAAGACTAAGTAGGTTCATTTTATATTTATTAATGATGTTTTGAATATTGTATACACTGAATTTTCGGATGACCGATTACACATCCTTTCGAGATGAGGTAATTGGTGGTATTTTCGATTGGTCAATCACGTGCCCGGGGTCTCGACCTCGAGATGTTAACATCATTGAAGGCTTCCGCACTCCGATCGAGGCTAACGATCCTGGGGCGTGACAACGGGTGAGGGGAATGAGTCTCTTTTGGACAATAACTATAAAATGTTAATTGGACCATAAAAACACTCCCCCCCCCAACATATAGAGAAAGCAACATAGAACCAAACATAAAAAATAGAAATAACTACATACATATACCTCAATTGAGAAGGGTTTTGCCTTCAGAGACCATGGCACAATCTCATCAGAACTACCAACTTCATTTTCTTGTATGGTGTATGTCAACATTTGTGAGAAAGAAACATTTCCGGATGGTCAGTCATCACCATCCATTTTTCTGAGATGTTGATTGGTGGTGTTTGATTTGTTATACACATGAAAAGATACGAACCTCTATTTTAAACTGAAAAATAATTGTCTTACCTTGCGCTTATATGTTTAGGTTCAACAAACACTAATGGACATTGAACTATCTGTTGTGTGTTTGTGTCTGTGCCTGAGAAGCATGTAGAAATGGAGAAGGCGGTAATGGAGAAGGAAGAGAGCACCAATCTATTAGAGAAATTTTTAGTTTCCTTTTGAATTATCATCATATAAATTTAGTATGTTTTAGTATACATTTGGTATGTTAAGTTGTCACGAGTCCTCAAATATTAAAGTGTGTATGGTTTCCTTTCTAAGACTAAATACTTGTTATTTAAAGATAGGGGGATATGCAAAAACTGATTGGAGAGCATGGCTCCCCCCCCCCCCCCCGCCCCCACAATAAAAAAATGCTCGTATTTTTTTAAAACTTGCCAAAAAAACGAATAAGATGGGGGCGTCTACAATTGTGGTGGCTGGTAGGATAGGCGGCCTTTTCTATATTCCTATGGAAGCTATTACAAGTATTGGAAGCTCTCGTCTTTATAGTCATCTTTCTTCAAAGACCCACTTGTCATCATAATAAATTGCAGCCTTAGTGAATGTTTGTTTCCATGTCGAAAAGCATTGAAGTTTTGGTTGTCACTAGTAACATGACCAATAATGGTGATTTTTTTAAGAAACAAACATTGCTAATGTCATTAGGGTACAAAGTTAACTTGTGCCTTAAATTTTATTGAAGTTTAGTTCATTTTTGTATTTTAGAAAGAAGCTTGAAATTTTTAAGTGTCTATGCATTACTTTCTAATGGCAGTTTTTGTAAGTATTGAAAGCTCTTGTCTTGATGAAGTGAAAAAAAACTTGTCTTTGTGGAAAGTTTTCAACAAATGCTCACTATCATGGCATTGGAATAGACCTTGAAAGAATGACAACTTCCAAAAATAAATTATATTGACTTGTTAGTTCACACATTCTAAATAACTAATTTTGAAGAATGATGAATCTTATAGTATCAAAAGGGACGCATTGAGAGCTAATTTTATAATTCCCCTGGTGCCAACTATTGTAACGTCTGAAAAATCGATTGGGCAGGTTTTACCGAGCGCGAGGACTAGGCCTGGCGCTGTAACCCGTCTGACGCCAGAGGTTGAATACACCTGACACCAGGGCCACTTGAGTGCCAGGGCTAGGGCTAGTCACGCAGGCAAGTATACGTGTGGCGGAGCCTAATGGACGTGCTACCAGGTGTAGGACTCGTGCACGGTGGAACTGCACATCACACGTGTAAGTCATGTTAACCGTTCATCTAAGATTTTGTGTTCTAAGATGCGTGAAAACCATTAGAGGGCCACGTGGACCCCGTAGTGGTGCCCCACCTTATGGGTGACGTGGACACCCTTGGGCGCCATGTGGTGGGGACCCTTTTTGTTTGAATTAATGGATTACCCTTTTTGGAAATCAATTTGATTTGAGGATTTTCATAAGATATTATTATATGGTAATCATGATGGGTAGGTGGTAGATGTTGTGAAACTCTAAACAACATAACTAAAGCAAAGACCGAGATGAGTTAGTGGAGTTAGTTGAGAGTTAACACTAATTCCATGCAATTGACTCCATTAACTCAATTAGTAGAAAACCAAAGAGACATATGGGAAAGAGAAATTCCAGAATTTTCTGATGCAATATGAGCCTTTGATTTGAGGGGATGATCAACAGTGGGAAATCAATTAGAAAGTCTATAAATAGGGCCTAGTAGGGGGCGGTTTTTGGCTGGAGTGCTTAAGCCATTTGAGCACCTCCTAGCTCAATCTCTCTCTCTCCCTCTCTCTTTTCCGACCGGCGGCAACCTATCTCCGGTGGTGTTCGTGGTGGTTCAAGCAAGGTCGACCGGCATGGTGGTGGTGCGACATTGTTGGAGTCAAGAGTGCTCGGGAAGAATTCGGTATCTTCAATCAAGTAGGATATCTTTTCCCACTATTCTTATTTGATATTGATATTGTTGATTGCATGAGAAGAATGTTGATGCTTGTAATCGTGTATT
Organism: Houttuynia cordata; assembly: GCA_039654745.1. Classification (NCBI taxonomy): domain Eukaryota; kingdom Viridiplantae; phylum Streptophyta; class Magnoliopsida; order Piperales; family Saururaceae; genus Houttuynia; species Houttuynia cordata. Next base: position 55,163,457 of record CM077503.1, read on the forward strand.
CGTATACCTTGAATTCTTTTTGCCGAACCCTGATTGATATCCCCACGTGACTTCTTGATTTCGTTAGTATTTGTGTTTCATCTCAATCACTTCTTCATATGCTGTCCAACGAAAGTTGGTTTTGGATTCCTATGATGATCTAAATCATGATCGTATTCCATGTGATGATGCTATTCGTATTCATGCTCTTTCTTGAATAAAGATTGGATCTTTGTGTCATATCAGAGCACTTTGGTGCATTTCCTTGTCCGATTTATCATGCAACTTAAGGGTATTGTTATATCTATCGCTAATAGTATAACATCGATTAAATAGATAATTGATTAATGTATACACCTATGATAACTATGAGATCATTCTTGGTAAAATCATTCCTCTGTGATTTCAGTTGTGGTCTGACGTAATGTCAGTGTGTCATGAGTCCTAAAGTTGTCCGGAATTATATGTTAGTATCACTTGAATATTGAGATAGGGAAAATGACTTAGTAATTGGGTTGTAAAATCTAATAGAAAACTGAATTAAAAACTGAGAATTCAGAACCAATAGGGCTCTGTAAAAATCTTAAGTAATATTAAATTAATGTCAGAAAAGACTAATAAGGAGCTACTAAAGTTTATACATTAGTAAATTAAGTATAACATAAGTTAATTGGTCTCGGCCAGGAGAAATCCTGCGCAGACAGACCTCATTTGAAAAATGATAACTAATTATACAGTAATCAGAAAATTAAGTTGTTTATCAATCTGAAAAATAGACATCTGAGGCTATTCAGGATAAAAATTTCATAGATTGAATCAATTTGTACCGAACGTGGTAACTAGATAAAATGAGCTGTTCTGTTTTGGACAGAACACTCTTTCTGATTTTAAAAGACTTAAAATCTTAATAAACTTAAGAAACTTGAGTTAAAGTTGATATTTAAGACCTTAATCAAGAATAATATGATTTATAAGGTACTGAGAACAGTAACCCTAAAGAATATTAAGGGTCTTAGAGCTAAACGTGGTGTCTCATAATAATTGTCCTTTTGTTCTTCTTTTGGTCCATTCATGACTCAAGAGTATTCAAAGCTTGAATTTTATTCGATGTCTCTGACGTGGTCTATCTGAGACACGTCATCCGAATTATTCCGAGTCGGGGATTATCAATTCTAGGGTTAGGTACGACTATGAAGACGGCAGATATGAACTTTTGAAAAACATTGTGCTGTGTCTCTTTATAGTCGGGTCTCATTTGAGATTCCAGACTATTTCATATTAACACTCCTTAGTGAGTCGATTCGGATATAGTCTCACATTTGCTTTTCACTCCTATGAAGAGTAGAAATTTAGAAAGTCTTGTTCTAAGCCTTTTGACAATAGGGCTAGTTGTTCCCAAGAATTGTTTCTCCGCTAAGTAGCATTTATGAGAGCTCTTAGTCGGAATCATAGTATGCTCACGAGCCATTGCTAGATCTTGCGAGATCTCAGATTTTATGAACCTCTGTAGTTCAGCCGATGACAGCAACCGCGTGCGCTTAGATTGTATGACATTACGGAAGGTCTGCAATCTCCGCCCATTGTGCCCGTAAGCACCGATGGGGCCAGCATCCCTAGACGCATGGCCGGGTTCCTCTGAAGAACCTCTAGGATGTTCTGGTATTGTTGACAGATTTGAGAGCAGAAATTGTACTATGACACTTTGGTTGTCCGAAGCGTATTTTTCCATCTTACCTCCATGAAAGTTTGGAGTCTTTCAGTTATTTTTCCCTTGACCTTGCTGTGTCTCGGATGGCAGTTGGTTTCAGGTAAGTAAACTCAGTCTTTTTGAACCTGAGTCTATTAAACTATACCTATTTGGAGTCTTCTCTTATTATTCCAGTGTGGGTTTTCTGTATCCTACTGGGTATTTCCTATGGAATACTCATGCATCCTCTGATGCAGGAATTAAGGTGGAGCAGAAGTGATAGCATCCAGCGATGTGGACTGATGTTGGAGCTTAGAAGACTCATCTCTTATGTTTTGCTGTATTTTGATATTTGAACTTGTGGCCTGCGTGCCGATTGCTTTTTGTTGAACAATTTAAGTGTGTTCGGTTATTGTAATAGATAATTAAGATTTCCTTTCAGTTATTCTACCTTTTGTAAGTAAATATTGTTTAAGTCATGACGATCCTGCAAGTCCCATAATATTTAAATGGGATAAGCGTAGACTCGAGTATTCGGTCAGTCCCAGGTTTCCTACCCTATAACCGTCATTGGATTGGCGCTTCCGCGTAAATCGGGTCTTGGAAATTTGGGGCGTGACAGCTTGGTATCAGAGCTTCATAATGACTTAAATAATTATTTACTGTACAAAGATTAGGATAACTTTGAATGAGAAATTAAAACCCTAGAATGAGAGTACCTAGAGACTAATAAACCCTTTTCTTTAGGCATGGTGTTAACACGTAGTGGACGGATTTACATAAAGGATCAGCAGGAGATGGAGATCATGGGACTCAGAACGAAGGAAGAACCTTACTTGATTGATGAAGAAGAAGAACCAGATGAGGTGGACTTCGAGGAAGATCCGGAAGAGGATCCGGAGGAGGACCCAGAGGAAGAACTGGAAGAGGATCCGGAGGATGACCCAGAGGAAGATCCGGAAGAAATCCCGGAGGAGGACCCTGAAGAGGAGCATGTGGTCGTAATTAATCAGGAGTTTCGAACAGTTCTAGAACATCCAGTATACGTTCGTGCGAGGGACGATTCAGATCTTTTTTATACACTTTATATCAGGTTTAAATCCCTAGGTTATAGGTGGCCTCACATGACCGAATGGGAGATAGATTGGTATGGAGATTTTCTAGTGTTTGCACCTATGCACGTGTCCTTAGCAATTTTAGACGAGTACCTCTGAGATGTGGTGTTCAGGGACTCGAATAGGAATCTTTAAAATGAGTAGAATCTTGGGTAACCCTATTTTTCTAGGGCTTAGGTATAATCTCTAAGTGGAATTAATAAAAGTTATCTTTCCTCTTGTTTGTGGTGTTTGCCTTGTGTGTTCCGTTTTGTGTTTGCGATTTTGCGATTAGGAGTCATTAAAATGAAACGCTGGTGTTAAGTTCTAATTCTCCTTCTTTCCTTGGCTGTAGATTTTCTGAGATGGCGACGACTGAAAATCGGGGAAGGCGATCGGGTACTGTGCCAAATTCCTCGCAGGAAGAGGCATCTAGCCAGAATCTGACGGATATAGTAAGAGAATTGGCAAGGGAACTAAGGAATGGTGGAAGCAGCAGCAGTACGCCTAAGGTGAAGGCACCAACACTAGAGAGGTTTAAAAGAGCGGGACCAGCTTTTTCTGGAGAAGATAACCCAGAGAAGGCGGAGCGTTGGATAGTCGAGGTGGAACGATTATTCAAAGGAATGAAGGTTCCAGAAGAGGAACGAGTTGTGTTCGCGACGTATCTCTTTGTCGGCGAAGCTGTGTTTTGGTGGGAATCGGCGGAACGTAATAACTTTGAAGCAGGGCAAGAGATTTCATGGACAGGATTTAAAGAAGTCTTCAACAAAAAGTATTTTCCTCCGCATATTCAGCGTAGAAAGGAGAAGGAGTTTCTGGAACTAGTCCAAGGTTCCATGTCTGTTCTTCAGTATGAGACGAAGTTCGAGCAACTTCAACGCTTTGCATCAGACGCCTATCCAAATGAGTTGGTTAAGGCAAGAAGATTTGTGGATGGCTTGCGCGATGGCTTAAGATCTATGGTACTGGTTTCACAGCCAACCATGGTGGCCAAAGCTGTGGAATTAGTTTCAATACTGGAGGATGATTACAAGAGGACTCAGGAGCGTAAAGGTGGATCGAGCAAAGGTTCAGAAAACAAGTCCAAGCACTCTGGTTTCAAGCGATTTGGAAATGGTGGCAGATTCAACAATCGTCTGGCTAAGCGACAGAAGCACCAACCACAAGGGAATCGTGGCAATGGTCAGAGTCAAGTGATGGTTCCTTACCGGCAGCCTCAGCGTGGTAATGGTTCGGATGTTGGAGGAAAGTGCAGATTTTGTGGACAGCAGTCTCATGCAAGGAAGCCGTGTCCGAAAGACACTCGGAGATGCTACAGTTGCAACGAAGTTGGACACATCTCACCTCATTGCCCCAACCGCAACTCGAAGCCAGGAGGGGAGACCAGCAAGAAGGGTCAAGCTAGAGTTTTCGCTTTAACCTCCGCGGAAGAGGCTCACGCTTCGGATGATGTGATCGAAGGTACTCTTCTTGTTCTGGATAGACTGGCTAGGGTTTTGATTGATCCAGGATCGTCGAGATCCTTTATATATGTGGTGTTTGCTGTGAGTCTAGAACGGCAACCTTCTAGACTGGAGTATGATCTCTCTATTTCTACCCCTAGTATAGAAGAAATTGAGGTAGTAAACGAATTTATCGATGTCTTTCCGGAGGAGTTGCCTGGTTTGCCACCAAGACGGGATGTTGACTTCACTATAGACCTGATACCGGGGACAGCACCGATATCGAAGGCACCGTATCGGATGGCACTTGCTGAGTTGAAGGAATTGAAGGAACAACTTCAGGAGTTACTGGAGAAACGGTTGATTCGTCCGAGTGTGTCTCCATGGGGAGCACCAGTCTTGTTCGTGAAGAAGAAAGATGGATCTATGAGATTATGTATTGATTACCGGATGCTAAACCAAGTGACGATAAAGAAAGAGAAGCGAGGAGGTGGGAATGCTAGGAAACATTCGAATGGCATGAACATAAGCAATAGGGCAGGAAGGTGATCTATATTTAGGGTTCATGCAATAAACATTTTCACGAAAGCATGAGTTTTATAAAATATACATACTTGAGGCTGAAGAAGGACAAGGTGGGTGGAATGATGAAAGAAAAGAGGAAAAAGATGTTGGGATTACATTGCACCTAAGATCTCTGGGTTGAAATTCTATCAACGCTACTTGAGCTTATTTTGTGTAGAATAGTCTCTCTACATGCATGATTTGTTAGAAGGCTCCGAAACATGTAGCTAATGTTTATGTTTTTTATTTTTATTTTTTGTAATTGTGCCCTTATTAAATGTGCATGTTTGTAAGTGATTAGCAAAATATTTATTTGTCAAAATAGATAAATAAAAAATATCCTTTCTATTTTGGTTCTCCTTGATGCTTTGTCAAGTTTGATGCAAAAAAAGGTGTTGACTTTCAACATAATTTGAGAGGCCTTTTTCCAAAGTTTGCAATATTTGTGTGAGTTGATTTGCAATCTCCACACCATTCACATTTGAACTTTATTTCTCTGCAAATGCATGTCAAAATGCCAATTTGTATTTGCTTGAATACAAAGGGCATTTCGAGCTTAGTAAAGAGTTCTACAGGGTTAGATCTGAATGAAGATTTGTTGTGAGAATGGAAGTTTAATTGAAGGCTGGGAGCAATGAAACGTCAACTTCATTATTACTTTCGATAGTATGAGTAGCACTTTCTATGTGATTACTCTGGGGCTTGAAAAAAAGATGCAATGTTGTAAGCATAAATCTTATGAGATACCATCCTCCATTTACAAAAGCATTAGAAAGAACTAGACGAGCATATACGTGCCTCCTCTAAATAGCTCACCATTGTTTAGTGCAAACTATAATTATGCTATAAAAAGACAAATGCCATATAAATCAGGTAGAAGAAAACACTAACTACTGGGGAAAGGGGGTTGCGAGATGTGAACAAAATTTAAAGTTATGAATGATATTTCCTTTACGAAAGGTATTCTTCAGGAAAATAAAAGAGTTTTGAATGTCAGAGTTAGTGAGGTTAGTGTGAAATTGATTGAAACAGCATTATAGTTGTGAAATGAACTCTGACCCATAAGGGATTGATATTGAACTCAGAATTGTATGGTGTGTTGGACTTGAGTGGAGGAATCGTACAAGCCCATATGGAATACCATTCCTATTGACAAAGGAGGCCCTAAACGAATAAAGTAAGTTACACAAAGGAGAATAATACCCTATGATCCAATTCATGTCTCACTAATACCCCCTTAAGTAGCAAAGTTAGCACTTACTACATTACTAGTTGCAGAGGTTGTGCTTACTTCGCTAGCATGTTGAGCTACATAAGTTTGATTGGTGCATTCCACGTAAAGCTATGCTATTAGGGATGATATATGTCAACTAGATGTTGGATCATATTTTAGAAGAGCTTAAGCAACTTTTTCTTATTCAAAATGACATAATTTCATGTGAGAATTCAATTCGTAGATTAAAACTCAATATATGGTAGGGCCCCAAAAGATGAATTTAACTGAACAAAGTGTGCAATTGGTTTTTTCTCACTCTAGTTAGCATCTACTTCACTAATCAGTAACGAACTAGATGCTAACTTTGAAACTTGGTGGTGTAGTAGGTAGTACATATATACACTATCTAGTGATAATTGACTACACTAACTTACGATGGATGGATTTTGAGTTATAGAAGTTTGGTTGACAAGCTCTTTGGTGCATTGGGTTCATCGTTTGAACTTGGTACTACGTACTAGAATTTTGTAATTAAATTCAATTTTACACGAAATTATGTCAAAAGTGACTTGGATGTCTACTTTTTGGCATTGTGTGCAAGTGTAGTTATTGAATTTTAAATGGATATTAAGTTTGATGACTATCTAGAGTTTTCATTGTACTCCCATTGTTCCGTTTTACTGTTCTGAATTGAAAAGAATCCCAGTTCTCTTACTGGTCAGATTTGAACAGATTCAATTTCGGCATCCTCCCGCTCGTCTAGAAATGCCATGAACATAAATTTATGTTGGGTAACCAAACAAGATAGGGGTTATGTGGTGGTTTTAGTAATTGTAGTGATAAAGTGCATTTTACCTATGATAAATGATAGGGGCAAGTGCAATTTACCTTCTAATAAACAAATACATTTGGTGGCAATGGCCCGTAGTTTGTAAAATCTCAAGATTTAGTGGCATGGTTGAGAGGACAGATACAATTTTGGGTTACACATGTAAATCTCTTATTCCGTGCTGGTATTATACAATACTGAAACCTACGGGGATGCAATTGCAATAAAAAAATACATCAGGGTGTTACATTTGTAACTTGCAAATTGAAGATTCTAGTACGAGTCCTCTCGCCAGAGTTCCCGCGCCGATCCCCGCCATAAGCCCCAGCCGCCAACCGGATTCTCCAAGTCTCAGCTTTCTAGGGTTTCAGCCATGGTCCTGCAGAGGGCGGCGGTCGGGATGCTGAGGAGGCTGCGACTCCCTCCTCACCTCCTCACGCCCAATCCCGCTCGCACCTCCTCGGCTACTTCCCCCAGTGAGTTCCTCTTCCGTTGTGCCATTCTCTTTCCAAAATCGTCCTTTCATTTGATGTTCTTGTGTGTTCATTTCTAATTGTAGTTTCTGTTTCCTGCAAATATTGAAGTTCTTATCAATTTAGTTGGAAATGATCGATTTAATCGATTGGCGCCGGATAACGTATATTGTGGATTGACATCTAAGATGTGCTGTCGAAACAGATGCGTGCTATTATGGTCGTTACTGGATTGTGAAATTAGTACTCAAATCCGAAGGAAAATGGTTTATACGGGTTTAGAGTTATGTTGATGGATGAGACTAGCCAATGCTTTATTTATTAGATGGTGTAAGCAATTTAGAAGTTAGTATAATCACAAGTGCTGATACTATAGATTGTTTGTGTTAGTTTAATTTATAACAGCCATTTTTTGCAATTGAGAATTAACATTATGAGTTGTTGAGATTGGAAGTATTTTGTTGATGGCCTTTAAATTAGTCAATTGCGAGTGTTGGCCTTCTCTGCTGTGTTCTTTGGTGTATCTTCCTTTTCCTGTTATCTCTTTGCTCATTGCAGACTTTTTCTTATGGAAATATCTTTGTGCATTCATGCTTGTGTTGCTTTTGTGACTTAGATATATCTAAGTTCCTAGCTGCGAGCTCTTCTGGATTCTCGAAAGAGCATAGAAAGGATATTCCTTCATGGATTATATTATTTGGATCAGCTGGTAAGGGCTTTCATGATGATTTATTTTGCTTTTCATTTTCCTGAGTTACTATCTACTGTCAAAGTTGATGTTTCAACTGTGTTAAATGTTACATGCATAAGGAACTGGACCAGGAATAGATGTTGGAGGGGTATGTAAAACTATGAAATTCTTATGGGGGCCCACATGGTCCAACCCCGAAGGGAAAAGCTACCATTTCAATGGGGCTCCTGAAGTCACAATTTCATAGGCCAAAGTGAGTTTTTTTTTTTTTTGGGGGGGGGGGGGGGGGGCATGAAGCCAATCCACATAATTGGAAAGGTGTATGATGAATATGATGTTGTTGAATCTTCTTATCATCATTGTCCCCTCTTAATAGGGGGTTGCATCAGGAAGGGCATCTGGCATAAAAACTTGCCACTATGTTTTTTGTATGGATTTTGTACCATTTTTATTCCTATAAGAGTAAAACGTGGTATATAATCCATGCCACCGACCCCAGATAGCTGGGATAAGGCATATGATGATGTTTGTATGTTATCTATGTCACATTTCAGTAGTCTCATTTGAAACAAATCTTTGTTCCATATTTATTGTTCTTTTGATATTATTTTTCTCACAACAATGAGTGGATGGAGTAAAAACTAAATAGGTTAGTGGATTCCACATTTTTTCTTGTGTAGACAATTGAAATGGGCGGAGGGAGTAGAACATAAGGCAAAAAATATATTTGTTGAAGACATTGGTTTGTGGTCACGTTTTGAGTAATATCTTTTTTAAATTCCAATTTTTTTTATAAACAATGTCAGATTTGTGCATTCATGTAATCTAACTATAACTCCCTCCGGTCACTTTTAATAGATACAATTTTTTACAAATACACTTAAAAAATCAGTTCATTTGAAAAAAACTGTATCAATTAAAAGTGACCGGGGGGGGGGGGGGGGGGAGTATTTTCACATTTGGACTCCTGTATTTAAGCTGTGACTAATTCGTTGCTTCCTGTTCTTTCTTTTTACTCACGCAAAAAGAAGTGACATCCTCCTCCTCCTTGTTATTGTCTTTTCTTTTATACATCCTTGTCATTGTTAATACCTTATAAAACTGTTACAAGAAGCATTTGGGCAAAAAAATAGGATTGCTGAAAATTTGCTTAAATGTTCTATGACCATTTTTTATGAGTACATGCCTTTTGAGGTCTTTAAGCTGAAATGAGGAAATATTTTTTTTGTCCCTAGTTATCGCAAATTTGCAAATATTTTGGTATCACAGGAATAATTATTGGAGTAAACAGCAAGTATGCACTGGCAGATGATGTCTGTGTGGGTGGATCAGGCACTCAGTATGAAGCTGGGGAGGCTTATCTGAGTGGTTTGCAAAGAGTTGAAGATGGGTCTATTGTAACAAATGAGCACACATCTAAATGGAGGATTTTCACAGATAATGGAAGAGACTTATTTAGGAAAGTATGAGTCTACTATCTCTATTTTACCTTATGATTGACCGCACTTCAGATTAATATCCGAGTTCTGTTTGCCTTATGAACTGTGGGAAGGTTGGGATTGCTTTGGTTTGTCCCTGATATTTCCATCTTGGATATAGTATTAGGCAAATTTTTAAGTAACTAAGGTGAGGACTGCCATCTTTTGCAGTCATCATTTCATCAATCACCTAATACCAAGTATTCCCTTTAGATTAGGCCTGTCTTCATGTCCATGTTTCTCTAAGTTCATCAATTCATGGTTATACCAAGGCTTTGCCTGAACAAGTATTTGTTAATCAGAAAAGATAAGTGAAAGGGTTTGATTAGTCACTGATGGGTGGATGTTAAAATATCGAATTACAGACATTCTTGGAAATTCTGCAGTCTATATGGTGCAGTTGTGCATGAATTGTAATTGTCGTAAGCAAATGTTTAGTTACAATTATATGTCAAGTGAAACTTTCAATAAACAGGGAGTTTTTTTTTTGAAGTTTTCCCTGTATGGAAAAATAAAATTTGATGTTTGTTTTCTTGTAGGGAAGAGTTGATGATGCTGAAAAATTCTTTCTGTCAGCATTACAGGAAGCAAAACTAGGTTTTGGGGAGAGGGATGCCCATGTTGCATCTGCATGTAATAATTTGGTAATCTCGAATGCAGACTTTGCTTCTAGTTTTGTGTGGAAGCATATTTATTTGTTTTCTTCTAGCAGTTTAAACATATATAATCTATAGATGTTCTTAGAGTGTATTTTGTGATGATAATGCTTAAATCAGTCATATGGGCTAATGGTTAGCATAACAAAATGTATGTATCTTCGACCTGTTTCATAGAGTAATAGCTAAGGATTTTAACTTGCATTTTACAATGAATGTGGCCATAGTTATGGAAGCATTTTCTGCAGACCATGTTCAAAGGGAAATCTCGTATTTGCTATTAGCCGTTAGGCTTCCAAATTTATGTATCTAAAATTTGATGTATGCAACCTGAGGTGCATAATCATAGCATATCATGGCATATCATATCATATTATAAAGTGACAAAATTAAAGTACTTCATGAAGAGAATGAGCAGAAATAGCGTATTGGTGATGATTAACTATTACAACCCTTATTACTAGTCAACCTCAAGATGGGACTGACAAGATATACTAGATATAATAATTTTACTACCATTAGAAAGGCTTTTATTTATGTCTTACTAAGTTGTTAATTTGATGCAGGGCATCACTAATTAATATAGCAGGAAAAGGGGAAAATTGCTCACAATCTTTTATTAGTCTCCCTATGTTGGGATTGATATGTTGATACAATAACTTAGTGAGTCAATTAGGAATTTGTGTTATTTTACTAGTTTCTATGGCTCAGTTTATTATTTTGTTAACTTTGGAATAGGGATTGCCAATTAGAGAGCTTCTTGTCGGCTATTAAAGCATAGGCCTTTTGACCATATCAGCAGCGAAGTTTGAATCAAGAAATTCTCTCTTCTCTCTATCTCTATCTCCTCTTTGTCAGTTCTTATTTTCACCCTTCATGCAATTGGGTTGTAACTAATCAGTGGCATTATGCCACTACTGTTTTATATTTCATTAGAGTGTTTGTTCTTTGCATTGAGTCCTTTATGTAATTTGTAGCTCAGCCACCCGATGTCTTGCATAAAAGAACTGGGTCTGGGTTCACCGAAGAGTCTAACACGGCCATTTTATTGGTTAGGTGTTCTTTCATCATAGTGTTGAGGATCAGCATGTTGATGACATCTGGGTTGGAATCATAGGAGCAATGTGACAAAAAGGTCTGCCAAGGATGCAAGTGAGAAGTCATGCTGTGGCTGCAATAGGGTGAATATGTTGAAAATAGAGCCGTGCCTGAAGAAGAAAAATTACAGGCAGAGCTGTAACTCTTAAACATGCTTAAGGAATTATGAGATCCAACCCCTTTGCCCCACAGTTGCCAGTAAAATGGACTTCAAAATCCATAACCAAACTGCAAGAAGCATTTGACGGGAATTTGCAATGCAACATGCCTGTTGTATCCCACCAGCAATTAACCAGTAGGCCACTTTGTCGCTGCCATGGCCACCCAAAGTTCCACCGATGTCTAGAGTCCATCATTTTTAACAGCTGCCAACGTCATGCTCGAAGAAACTCCATTGCTGGTGACCAACACTGTAATTATGCCCTGTGACCTCTGTTATCATCCTCACTCCAAATGGTGGTGTGGCATGCTGATACTTGTCTATGTGAAGAAGTCACCGTGGAAGAGTATCAGCTGCATATGAGCTAACCGACTATCCAAGATTGTCCATCGATCACCTTTCCAAACAGCAATCAGCTACCTCCATGGTGTCTCTGAAATTCCTCTCCCACGGCTCCCCCGTGCTGCAAAATTGTGGTCTTCCATGGTTCTAGTCACATGCCAATTTTCCTGCCAGTACAACCATTCCACCCTCTTTGCCTTGCCATCAGTCAATTTTTGCACTACCTATTGTTCTGCTCCAGTAGCTCCTCATATATGAAAGTAGCCGAATTTTGCCCACAGTCCTTCGATCAAGGTTATCCTTTTGCGATCATGCTCTCTGAAGCCTCCTTTCTAGGCTAGATTTTTGGTAGCATCTCCGTTGAAGATTGCTCTTTCCAAGTCCCAAAGCCACTTTTCCTGGAAGTTCTTCTGCCTGAACTTATGCTTCAGGGGTGTTGCGTGGATATTGGTTGGTCTTCACTCTGTCCAGTTTGAGTGTTCGCGACCCATTTATTGGTTTGTCTGCTGGACTTTCGAACAGCAGGGTCCAATTTTATTGCAGCCCGTTCTGCCGCAGTTCATCCATTCACTTGGCGGCCCTCCAGGAAGCTACTCTCACAGCTCTGCGACCACCTTGGCAACTTGGCCTTCACTTGAACCTCTGCTGGACAGAATATATCAAACAGGAGGACGAGTTACTTTCAATATTGGGAGCCTGATGCAGGGCATCACTGACCAGTATAGGAAGATGGCAGAAGATACTTAATTAGTCTCCTTTTTAGAGGGGTGATGTGTAGAGACAGTAACTTAATGAGTCAATAGGCAGTTATGAGTTATTTTAGGATTAAATTTGATTTAGTTCTTTGTATAGGCTTATTCTTTTATTGTCAACTTTGTTTTTAATAGGAGTTTCCAATAGAAAGTGGGTGACAACTTCGGTTGGGATTGGAAGTAGCTGGTAGTAATGCTGTCTGTTTTGACCACAAAGTGGTCTTGTTGGCGATTAAAGTGTAGGCCTTTGACCATAAGGGCAGTGAAGTTTGAATAGAAAAACTCTTTTTTCTTTCCATTTTTATCTTCTCTTTACCAGTTCTTAGTATCGTCCTAGGAATTGGGTCTTAACCCACCAGTTGCATTATTTCACAGCCGTTTTAGTGCATTCTGGTTGCTCATCACTAGGAGTCTCATCAGAGTGCTTGTATTTTGGATCAAGTCCTTCATCAGCTACATATGTAGATTTGATTTGATAATAGACCAGCTCATCATCTGTCGCCTCTTTTCATTTTGGCTTCAATGCATCTTTTTGTGGTCATTTTATAAATTCTCATTTTTAGGTAGGGTTAGATTTAGCTATTTTTGTGGTGAAGTTCTATATAGATTGCTTTCAATAATTTTATCTTGTTCTTAATTTTGTGGACATAAAATATAATTTGTCTTGGAACTGTTGCAGGCTGAACTATACAGAATTAGGAAAGCATTTGAGAAGGCTGAGCCTCTCTATTTGGAAGCTATAAACATCTTGGAGGATTCATTTGGGCCTGAAGATATACGGTAATTCTTTCTTTTCTAATATATACAAGGACTTGGATATTCATATAGGTATGCTAATACCTAAGGATTTGGTTAGGATCTCTCTTGCGTATTGACTAAAAAACCTGAAGTAGGTAGTTCTGCTTTGATTTTGAGATGGAGTGTATGCATGACATTCTCTCTTTAATTTGGGTTGAATCAAATAATTGGGTTTGAAGGATGATTGCTTTTGTAAGAATGTCATGGTCTGTGTTTTGCAATCTTTTATCTACTTCACATTTGTATAATAAAATTTTTTGACATTAAGGGTGGGTCGATAAGAGTTGTTGGTTTTCACGTTTACAGGTGGAGACACGGGTTAAATAGTAGTTCTCTTTGTAGCTATCAGGGTTATTTTAGTCTTTACATTTGAAGCACACTGTTCTCATTTTAATAAGTTTACTTTTCTAATGTCATTAGGATTTATTATAAAATTATACAACTTATGCGATCGGTAGTTTTGGTTGAATACCTAGATCAAGCCATTTTTCTCAGAACTCTTATCTCCCTGCTCCACCTTGCTTGTAAGAAGGCAGATACTCCTCTGGAGCTTCTCCACAATTTGGTATGAGTAGTCAGAACATCGCCGCTGCCATCTTACAGTTGTGTCTTACCATAGTTGTTCAAAGCTCACACCTTTATCATTCAATAGTCACATAGGAGACACTTTCTTTCCTGGCTAACATTGTAGTTGGGAATGTGGTGTCCGCCCTCGTGTCTGCCCCACAGAGGAGATTTGTGTGTGGGCGCCTCACTGTTTCAGCTGGTTAGGGGATCAAGTCAATTGGCTGACGTGGGGGTGGCCATAGACAATTTTAGATCTTTTTCTTATAAACCGATTAAAGAATTTTTTCTAATCAACGCAGCTGTAGGTAGCACTGAATAATGAAGACAGTTGCCCTACAAACACCTAAGTAAATTTCCCATGATCTTTTTGACTACTTCAGTTTGTCCATCTGTCCAACAATGAAAGGCTGAGAAGTTCAGTTGAGTCCCAAAAAGTTTCCAAGGTGTTTAGTACAAATAACTGACCTGACATCTCTACCAAACACACTGGAAATGGGTAGACCATGAAGTCAAACAACCTCTCGAAAGATTACCTTAGCCACCTTGGGTGGATTAATTGTTTTAAGTAATTACCGTAGGGGTGAAGTGTGCCATATGAGTGAACCTGTCAACCACTACTAAAAGAAAACATGACTTCGTGGGTTCTGGGCAACTCAAGGATAAAGTGGATGCTAATTGTCCTGGCAAAGAGTGTGTGGGACAGGTGGAAGGGTGTAAGACCTGGTGTTCTGTTTTCGAACCTTAGCCAATTGGCAAGTATGACTATGGAATACAATCCGAGTGACTTTTGCCTTCAAGGATTGACAACGGAATCTATTATTCATTAAGGAAACAATCTTATTTAGTGTTTTAATACCTTGACCGACTAGCCGGTTGGATGCGAACCTGGACCACATTCTGGTGTTTTGTTTTTGAGCCTTAGCCAATTGTCAAGAATGACAATGGGACACAATTCGAGTGAAATTTGCCTTCAAGAATTGCCAACGGAATCTATCCACTACTAAGGCAGCAATCTTATCCAGTGTTTTAAGACCTGTTTGACTGGTCGAACTTGAACCTGGACCCATTGAAAAAAAGGTGTGGTCCATCCGAGCTAGTTTGACGTGTGGTTGAACTGGCAACCTGGGCGGATCCTGTTAAACGGATTTATGGCAAAAAAAATTAAAGCTCACAAAACTTACCCTACTCATTGGCCCTTGCTGAATCACCCTCTTAGCTTCCCTGAGAAGAACACATAGAGAGAGCGCAACAAATAAAGGTGTTCCAATTTTGCCCTTCTCCTTCCTTTTCATTTAAGTGAGCAAGATACTGTTATAGCCTGTATGGAGGCCCATTAGAAGTAATTTTTATCATTAAAAGTTTGATTAAGAAATGAGGGAGTTATATGCAATTTTGTAGTCAAATAAGGAATTAGCTGTAATTTATTTCATTATGCTGAATGGGCTTTGTATTAATTGTGAGGCTTACTAATCTTTCCTTTTAATGTAGGGGTTAAGCCCTAACTATTCAGTCAAGGAAGTATTAGAATTAGTAGTTGTTTGTTGGTCTAAGCCTTTTGCCTAATTATCTTTCTCCTCGACTATCTAGCCTAAACCATCACTCTCTTGATTTCTCCCCTTTTGTTAAAATTCTCTTCTCAACCCTAATTCCTTCCACACTTCATCTAGTCTTCTCTCTTGTCTACCTCTTTTCCCTACCATTTTATCCTAACAGTCACCCCATTTTTTTAATCCAAGGACAGAGGGATTATGATTTACAACAAAGACGGTTTAACATTATGGAGAGATAAGTTGTAAATAGGCGTTTGGGAAATTTACTTAGGTTTCTTGTGGGGCAGCATCCTGGTCTTTAGGAATCAGAGTGCTACCTGGTTTGTAAGGTTCTCGGTGTTGTCTTGGTTTCCAAAGAGGACATCTCAAAGAGATTTCGGAGAGGTCATGTAATGTCATGTCGCCATCTCAGTTACCTTAAGAAAGGTTTTTCAATATAATTTTGACAACGTAACTACCTATCTACATCTGCAAACACTTAGTAACTTTCAAACAGACATAATTTCATGCAAATAGAGATTGAGTCGTACACTATGTAGAAAGTATGAGAAGATACAAGTAAATGAAACCGAGTTCAACCAGTGACTTGGTGCACTCTGAGTGGGCTTTTCTTTTTCTTTTCCCTGATTAAGACACTAGGAAATGACAGAGATCTCTCCGAGATTTACGAGATCTCTCCAAGATCTTGTAAACTGGAAAAAGCCTTCATACATTGGTTTTGTGCCTCACTTATTTAAGCAAGACCAAAATCTTACTGAGATCCCGCGACATTGCGAACCATGCATTTTTCATATTATTGTTATTCAAAAAGTTTTTTTCACTAGAAAGATATTGCTTTTCTTGATAAGACCTCAGCGATCTAGGCTAGATCCTGCCAAAGAAGTGCTGTCAGTTCTTCACATCATCCCGAGATCTCGGGAGATTGTGAACCATGGTGCTACCTATTGCCCAGTTTGCTTACAATGGCTCCCTCAATCGAAGCATTGGGAGAAATTTTCTTGAAATTGTTTATACCGAGCCCCCATGCCAGTCAATTAAGTTGATCCCTTTACCCACTGAGAGCTGCCCTTCTTCTTCTGCCAGTTCTTTTGCCCATGATATCCAGGAGTTGCATGCTGATATTCGATGTAAACTTGCCATGACTAATGCTAACTATAAACTTGGTGTTAAGATACATTGTAGGAAACATGCATATAATGAAGGCAACCATATAATTTATATTTCTACCCTGAGCGTTTCCCAAATATATAAAGTCAAGAAACTTCATGCATGTGCCTTGGGGCTTTACCAGATTTTTTGCAAGCGCTCCTAAATTTGTCATTCGATATTGAACATCATCCCTTTTCTAATAGACTTGTACCCTTACTGTGACACTTTTACCCCTCCATTCTCCCCTCACGCATCCTGGACCATGAGATTGTTACCTCAATTGGTCGTTATTGCTATCTTGTCCGTTGGGTTAATTGGCCCTACTCTGACATGTCTTGGATCACAGAGAATTACTTTTGATGCCAAGATCGGCTCTCCTATGGAGTACCATGCTTTTGACGTTTTGGAAGCGAATACTTTTCGGTTGGGGAGGATTGATGCAGGATGCAGTTTAGGGTATTGTGGTTATAGGTAAAGGTACAAGATTGAGGATTAAATTGTAGTTTCCGTTTTGGATGTAGTTTTCGTTTTAATTATTTTGGTTTTTGATGCCATTAGGCTTTTTTATAAAAGGGCGGAAATTATGTAAATTTTCAGTAGTTTTAGTTGAAGCAAGACTTTCTCTTAGGATTCATATGTCCCTTCTCGAGCTCTGGCTCTCCCTTGCTCGAGCTTAGCTCGCCCCTTTGTGCGTTTTCTGTTTGGTTATTGGAACTCATGTAAGAAGACAGAGGCTTCTCCATCATTAGGATTTGGGAATTATGGTTTTTCTTAGCATAGGTTGGGAATTCTGAAAAGTAATTTTTCTAACCCCTAGAAACGTGCTTGATAAGGAGCTGCTTTTTTGCAAACTCCCCACCCTCCGCAAACTACTTATTTAAGAAAAGCTACGTGCAGGAGCTTCTCCCTCCCCACCTTGCCAGTGTTCTCACACCATCTTGAACCGTGCCATTATGAATTCAGGTGGAATTGCAATTTTTTTTGGTGGATTCAATTCCCTCCTTTTCTGTCTGACTAGGGTGGTGACTCTTTTTTCTTTTACCTACTGTAGGAAGTTTAGAAAACCAAACTCATTTTACTAAAAAAACAGTGTATATTACTTTGGGAATTATGTGGTTGCACATGGTTTTCTGTTTTGTCTGGCTTTTTGTCTGCTTGTGATTGAAAATTGCACCTTAGGTGATATATTAAGGTTGTGTGTATTTGCTATTCTTATGTATTACTCCCTCCGTTCTAAAATACTGTGTACATTTGAAAAAATGTCATTTTTATTAAGAAATCAAGAGGTCTCTCATTAAGCACCCGACTTTTTTTCCTCCACCCTCCTGCCCGATGGCGATGGTCTCGGGGATGGGAAGGTTCTGGTATCGGTGGCGGAGCACATCAATAGGCTGGTGGCTGCGAGGCTTCAGTTCGACATCATGGGCGTGGAGATTCTTCTGGTGGCTCGCACTGATGCAGTGGCGGCCAAGCTGATACAGACCAACATGGACGAGAGAGACCACCTGTTCATACTGGGTGCCACGAACCCGAGCCTCAGAGGGAGGAGCTTGGCCAGAGTGTTGGCAGAAGCCAGGGCTGCTGGAGAGACAGGAACCCAGCTTCAAGCCATTGAAGATGAATGGCTGGCAATGGCGCAACTGAAAACCTTCTTAGATTGTTCAGGGACGCGATCAACAACAACCATGAAAACAATGCGAGGAGACTGAAAGAATGGGCAAAGCTATTGTATGACAAGTGGCTGCAACAGGGGCGAGAGATTGCAGACAGGCTGGGATTTGCTGAGACTAGAGAAGGCTACTACAGGTTCCAGGGCTCAGTGGTGGCGGCCATCCTCAGAAGACAAGCTTGCGGGTGAGGGTCTCGGGGCTCGCCGGGGGCAGAAGCTTACAAGAACATGGGTAAGAAGCTTACAAGACGCCCAATAATTGGAAACTGAACCAAATCGGAAGAGCATTTTGGAACAAATATTTTCTTCAAATGTACATAGTATTTTGGAATGGAGGGAGTATATTTTAATGTGAAAGAAGGAAAAATTCATGTGATTTGAGTAGACCACTGTTTTTAGTGGCAAGCCTATGCCTTTCCCATAGATTGTAAATTTGGTTGAATATATCTGCTATCAAAAGCCGTATCTCAAAATATTGTAAGTGAGTCGAGCAGAACACTGTTTTTAGTGGCAAGCTTATGCCTTTCCAATAGATTGTAAATTTGGTTGAATATATCTGACAGTTATCAGAATCTGTATCTCGATTTTCATATCGTAATTATACTATCTGGGCCACCAACCTCAAATTGTTTGAGAAACAAACATTCGTTAATTATGATATTGATTTCTGTTTGAGAAGCGAGGAAAAAAAAACTAAAAAGGATGACAAACTTGGTTAAATCAATATCTATTCTTCATATAGGATTTTTTTTTCAATTTGGTAGTTATTAATGTCTGATTATGAAACTTAGACTAATTTCTGATTATGGGACTTAGACTATTGTTATCGGAGTGATATTGGTTGCTGTTCGTGTCCGTCTATCATCTGATGTCTTTCTTATTCTTTTTTTTTGCATAACTGCATTATATGTTGACATGGTATCTAACTTCAGAGTTACTCAATTGATATACTAGTGGAATATAGTTACTGCTGCTGCAGCGTATGTATTAGTTCTTAGTTATTTTTGTAACGTAACGATGTAACATATTGGAATGAGACCAGAATTTTTTCTTAAGATTTGATAGGATGTGTTGAGAAATAGATTTTGATAAGCCATGTTTGAATCAAATTGATTTTTGAGTTTCTCCTAGACGCATAACTATGTTTTTCCTTCTTATTCTGTTACGTCATTTCCAATGTATCAGTTATAAGTTATATTTTAGTGTAGGAGCTGCTTTTCACAATCTTGGACAATTTTATCTGGGACAAAGGAAGTTGGAGGAAGCTCGGTCATGCTATGAGGTTGGATAATCCTTTTGCTTAGCTTTTATTTTCTATACAGTTTACAATATCCATATGAGGGGTGATATTTGGTCTGTCCTCTAAATTTTTTTTTTTTGACAATTGAGTAGCTGAAATGTGTACCAATTTGGGAGAGAACAAGACTTCTCATCACCCCAGAATGAATCAATAAAACATTTTCTGTTTTTTTTTTTTCAAAAATCCTAGTTTTCACTCCTTGATAACACTCTCAAAACTCTCTTCCCCCTTCCTCCTTCCTCCACCACCTCTATTCTCCTTTTTTTCTGGTGGCAGCAGTCCCTCCCTTCCTGGCACCTGCTACGTCCCCACCTCATCCATGGGTAGCAGGCCAGCGGCCATGGCCATGAGACGCCACGTCTCTGGCCATTGTTTTGGAGGCAAAGCCATTGACTGTGGCTTCAATTTGGCGAAGTCATGGTCATGACCATGTCTGTGAAGACCAGGCCATTGGCCATGACGTGGCAGCCAGATCCAGTCAGGCGAGGCTGCTGGCCATGTCATGGCCATGGCCTGGCTGCAGCGGCTCACGGCATGGGCGCTTGGTCACAGCCCATGGCTGAGGTGGGGAAGGCGGAGGTGGTGGCACCAACTGTAATGGAGGGGGAGACAGCGGGTGCCAGGAAGGACAGTGCAGCCACCCTCTCTTGGAGAAGAAGATGATTGAATTGTTGAGGGAGGGAGAGAGTTTTTAGAGTGTTACTGAACAGGGGCAAACATATAGAACTTTTCCATAAAAAATCAGAAAATGGGTCTTACTGAGTCATGCTAGGGTCATGAATAAAATGAGTAGGGAAACAGGGAGCATCATCAAAATGAATTTGGGATAAGTTGGTATGGTCATAAGTGTATAATCTGTGAAATTGTGATTAGAAAGCTTGTGTTTTTTCAGTGTAGGAAGTACAGTTCTTTTGCCTCTAAACAGATCAAAAGCTTTGGGTGAAACTCCATTATAAAGGCCCTAGCTTGAATATGTGATCATTTGTTACCTTCTCTAAGAGAAGGAACTTTCATTAATTAATCCCTTTTGTCCACATTAATAGTCGTATTTGGTGTTAAAAAATAAACTAATTTTAGTTCATTTTGGAAAACCAAATAAAACTATTACTATGGGCAGACGGAGGAGTAAACAACTAGAGTGTTTTAATTTTTCAATGTTTAGGGCTAAAACTTGCTACGACAATTTAATTTTTTTTTCTTACACATTTGTTGACAGGTAATTGGCGTTTCTTGCTTATAGTAAATCTTGCTCGAAGGCTGTTTTATATTAATTTACTCACTGACGACTTGCTTTCTTGCCATTTCGCACCTTTGCTTGGTAGCGAGCCTTAAAGGTATCAGTGTTGTTATAATGTTATGTTAATAATCATGCATGCGATATTGCTTTCAAGACTGAAGATGTTTTCTGTCGAAAAATTTGCAAAAAATGAATCCATATCTGATTGAAGATCATTTCTCATTTACAGATAAAGGGGCGTGTTCTAGGTCACGGTCATCCGGATTATGCAAATACAATGTATCATCTTGGAACGGTAAAATTTGTCTACCAATTGGTTCTAAGTATTCATTCATGTGAAAAACATTTATACTCACATTACATTTGTAGTGTTTATTTCTTAAGCAATCTTCAAAGTATGTATCTGGGAAGGTTCTTATATACATATAATAATCATGGAAAGTAAGAGTTCTTTTCCTTTTCTTCTGAGTAAGGGAGATCATCCTCTTGTCTCTTTATTTAGGCATAAATAATACTCCCTCCGTCCAATGAAGCATGTCTGCATTTGAAAATCAGTTAAATTTATTGGACTGTGAGGCCCGTACATAAATAAAATGGGTTCCCCCCCTCCCCCCCAATGTTTTTGGTAATTTGAGGAGCAAAGTCAGCCATTTAATGATGGATCCATGTTTTTCCAAATGCAGACAAGCTTCAATGAACAGAAAGTGTAGATCTTACCAGATAGGATATAAAGAAATATGATAGATGTTATACATAAATGTGTACCATGGCTTACATGTCTAGGATATATCTCAGTTTTGAATTATCTGAAATGTATCTGTATCTGTCACTTGACTGATACAGATATATGGGAAAATGTATCTTCTCCTTAGATATTGGCACGATATCAGCGATATTTTCTAATATCTTGGGCCAACCCCCACCTTCCTGTGCCCTTCCAAGCATCCAATGACAGTGATTGAACACTCCGACACCCTTTCTTGGCTTTGGGAAGCAATTCACTGCATGTGCTTTTAACTTTTTTAATGATTATATAAATTCATGTTTTGGCTTTTAAAGAAGTGCACCATCATGTTCTCCTTTCAGTTATTGATATTACAATTAAATTGTTCTTCACAATCGTTATTGGTCATGTTTCCTTTTGAGTAATGAATTTTAGGCTAGGAGATGTGTATCTAAATGGTGTTATGGTAGTTTGAGATTAGTGTTCGGGCTTTTAGATGCTAATATATGCATAGACTAAAAGATACTTGGTAAAAGATTTTTGGGTCACTGATTTTTTTTTTCCCAATTTCTCCAATATATCTCTGATGCACCTCATCTTTAGGCCAACGATATGAAAATGTTTTAAAGCATGGTGTGTATCACATCTAACATTCAAATGGCCAACTTTGGTACTTTGCATCCTACCTCATCTAGGATATGGATAGTCAGAGTAGGTTTTCAACTCATCTTTAAAAACTAGGGCTTAAAGTCCACTTCAATTTTTCTGTTAATGCTTAAATGTTTTGCATGATAATACATCCTCGTCTTACAATGGTAGAAAGAGAAAAAACACTTGTACTTTTGCTGAAGTTGGCATGGGATGGGCTCAATTTGTCGTTTTATATTTACATATTAATCTGTTGCCTTGTAGCTCATTTCAAGATTTACCTTGGAATATATGAGTGTGATCAAGTACTTTTTATGTATGTAAATTCATCAAGATTTGAGAGAAGGTTATTTGTGCCTAAACGCAGTTTGATATAGCTTGTTTATGGCTTTAGTTCTAGGCAGATTGAGGACAGTGATATGAGTTAGGCCTCTTGATTATTGAACTTTGTTGCGAGCTTTTTTATGAGGAAGGCTTGTCAACCTCTTCCTTGGGGCTGGGGCAGACTCCGAAGTGACTGTCAAGGAACCCTAAGAGGGTCCAATTTCCTCTTCTCTAGTATGGCGACTGTTTATAGCAAAAATAATATTAATAAAAATTAAAACTAATAAGAAAAAGAAAATCTGTACTTAAGCACAGATTATTTTCTTATATTCAATTACCATCTTGCCATTAATTTTGGGATCATGGCCTGGAACAAAATGATGCCTCCTCAACTCTTCAAGACTCCCAAACCCACCATTCTCTCTCCAATGTACCTTTGTCAGCCACCCTCCATCTCACCCACCGGAGTCTTCCCACTTCATTTACAGCCTACAGGTGACCATTTCTTCCACACACTCCTAAGATTTTCAAGGGGGAGGCGACGTTCATCCATGGGGGTTGCAAGGGCAACACCATCCATCCTGCTTGGACGCCTGCTCAATCTGCCTCTCCCACTCCATGACTCCACCCGGATTGTGAAAGAAGGAGGCAGGATATGTTCAGACTGTTTTCCTCTCACGGCCTCCCACTCTCCCTTTGGGTACTAAGTAAAAGAACATGTGATTGATTTATCAAAATAAAAAGATAAAAAAATCTGATCTTTGGCTGGGTGCAGAGCTACTCCCTTCAACCATGAGATTTATCAGTCTGAACACATTCATGCTTCTCTCTATTCTCTACCTCAATCTAATTACATGATTTTCCTTTTTGCTTCATGCACTTTCATGCCCTTTCATTGTATTTTTGTTTCTTTCACTATAATATCTAGATCCAAATTGCAACAAAGGCACTAGAGCTCCTGAAAAACTGAACCCTAAATGTCAATCCTTAGAGCAAATTTGCACTTGCTTGTCCAGGTAGATGTTGAGCAGCTCCTTGCTATTTTCAATATGAGGACAAGCTTGCTAACACACTTATTGGTGCCGATCCGGATTAAAGGTCCATGATGGAGGGCCTGCATGCGGGGTACGAGGTGGGTGGCCAGTAGTTCGAGGAAGGAATGGAGATACTTAGAAAAAAAGGCAGAAAGAGGTTTTGCAGGCATGGAGATTAAATGAGTGCGATTAAGGCCCTTGATGTCCCAATCAAGGGTCAGAATGCACTTGAGTACAGAAACCTACTAAAGTGCAGATTTTGCATCCTCAAACTAATAATAACACATAACAAATGTAATAGAAGGGCTCCTTGTGGTCGGCTAATGAAGTAGTTGACATGTTGCTTGCTTTGTTTGTTAGTAAAACCAGTTTACTATAAGCATTGTCCTTACCACTTACTGGAGAAGCTAGGAATTGCAAAAGTGTGCATGTTGAAGCCTCTTTGTAGATCTTTGAGCTGTTTTGCTTGTATAATTATATTCTATTTGTAGAAGCATTAAATTATTATTTATCTAGGAAGTATGCCATTTGATTGTTGTGAAACTCTAAATTGGATAATCTGTGTGAAATTTGAAGATGCTTTCTTTTGGGACTGAAAGTGAGCAGTTATAATGTTGAAGAATTTGCAGACAAGACCTCACACTGTGGAGTCACATGTGCAGTGTATAAACCCATGTGTGGAACATCAGGTTCTGAGGAGGAACACATCTCCATTAGTTAATCTTCATATCCATGGGAGAGCCACAATCTTTTCAGATAAACAAATTCAACGAAAACTGCTGGAAATCTGGAGCCAGGCGTTAATAGGCTGGGGGGTGCTTCTAGTGAAAGGGAGTGGATTTGATTATAGATATTAAGCGAGGTTTAGATGCTAGATACGGAATACTTTGAAGTTTCCTGGCAGCAAATCTTGATGAGAACTGATATTTTAATTGTTAGCTTTATGACAACAATTATACATCTTGTTAATTCTATACTTCACAAGAAGGAGAAAATATGGTGGTTTGTTGATAGTTTCTATACTGATTTGACTTCCTTTTTTTCTTGTGCTTCACTTGGATTTATTTTTCTCAGTGATGTGCTGATCTTTCTGGTGATTAACCCCACCTACTCCGTGTCAGGTGCTTAACCTTCTAGGCAAGGAAAAAGACTCAGTGGCCCTTATACAGGATTCTATTAGGATCTTGGAGGTCTGTAGTTGCATTTATGCAACTATTGTTCTGCTTTGGTTTTGAATCTGCTAATTTATTTTTAGCATACTGGTTTAATTTTTCGGAAATCTATTAGGAAGGTGGCCGTGGAGAATCTGTTACATGCATACGGAGAATGAAGTATCTTGTTCAGGTGGGGATAATAATAGATATTTGTTGCAAGGAGATGATCTATTAGACTATGCATTGAAGTTGAATTTGCATTAGCATGCTTGAATTGAACTGCTAAGATTAGCTATTGCATTCTTCAAAAAAAATTTGTGTTATTGGACTTTCCTGTTAATTGAATCATGAAGTTACAATCTTCCAGATTTAAATTGAGTCATGAAGTTAATATTCTGGGATGCTATGCTATGTCTCTTTACTGAAAGTTTGCTCATGTTAACTGACTTTTGATCTTTCTCTGCGTTTATTGAGTTCTTTTGAATTTTTTTTGCTATGTTAGAATGATGCTGTTCCAAAACATTATTCTTGCGTAAGTATCTACTTCAAGAAATTCTCCATGTGAAGTTATCTATCTCATCTTTCTTGTAGATATTGCTAAAATCGGATCGACTTGTAGAGGCTGAGAATTGGCAAAGAAAAATATTACATGTTATGGAGCTGTCAACGGTATTTTTTTGACTGTCAAGGTTCAGATACGATATCAATTATGAAAACATTTACCCTTCCCTTTTCTTTACATTGTTGTATTTGTTCTTGTATATAAGGGATGGGATTCACTTGAAACTTTGGCAACAGCTGAAAGTCTGGCTTTAACTCTTCAGTCTGTTGGGAATATTAGGGAAGCACAGTATCTTTTGGAACGGTGAGAAGTCAATTTTTTATATTGTGATTTTTACCAATTTGGCTAATTGAATACTGATTATTTTCTTTTTTATTGGAGAAATATTTCTCAATTTTTTCTTCTAGCATGTTTCAATAATCAGTTTTGATATGTTACCTTTCACTTGTTGTATCAGGTGCTTGGAGGCCAGAAAGAAATTGCTTCCTGATGATAGTATTGAGGTTCTGCACATTTCATTCCTGTTATTATTGCTAGATGCTTTGAAGTTTGTGGGTGAATTCGGATAATACATAAAAAAGGAAAACTTAGACTGAGCACTGCACATGCCTCAGTCTGGGCCACTGGATTGTCATTCAGATGCCCAGAATCACCGGGAGGGATTTTATCCCCCAGTGTTTTCAGAATCTGGCCTCTGGGCCACCGGATAATCATCCAGCGCCCCAGCCTGAGCCGTGTGCAGAAAAGTTTTCTGCACAGCCCCTAAAAAAAGGACCAAAAAGATAGGAAGCAACGAAGCATGAATTTCAAGTAAATGCTAGACTGAGTTGAGGCAGCCAGGGCAGTAATATTTGATCTGCTGCCAAGATATTCTAAAGGCAGAGACAGCAGAGATCTCATTGACAGTGCATGGTTAGTTTTTTTCCAGTGTGTGATGTTAGGCCCAGTTGGTAGACAACAACGGAGAATTGGAATTTTATAATGGGCAGTAATATTTGATCTGCTGCCAAGATATTCTAAAGGCAGAGGCAGCAGAGATCTCATTGACAGTGCATGGTTTGTTTTTTTCCATTGTGTGATGTTAGGCCCTGTTGGTAGACAACAACGGAGAATTGGAATTTTATAATTAAGGATAAATGTGTTTTTGAGACGTGTGATATGGATTTTTGTGCCGTTATTTTTTTTCTGTGGTATGAACCTGTTTGATAAACAAGAATGTGAAGTGGAATTTTGGAATTTTGAATGATGGGATTTCTGCAATTTTTTAAGGTATGGTTATGGTGAGCCAATTCACTATGCATTGAAGTTGGTTTATACTTGTGTAAGGCGAGAATGTGGTGAGCTTGACTTGTTTTAAGGTACGGGACATTATGGAAATAAAAGACACAATACCAACTGTATTTCTAGGAGAGTTTGAATCTGTATGAGCTGTAGGCTCTCTGCAGCAGTATTGTAGTTGGTACTGGCATGAGGTTTTACACAGCGTGGCTGACTGTTTGGGTATTGTGCAAGGTATTTTGGATTGTTTTGGAGAAAGGATTGATGAGCTGATGGTTTTGAGTAAGTGGCTGTAACAGGAGTGAAGCGAAAGGCCAGGTAAGGAGGGCAAGAAGACAGCGGGTGAGAGGAGGACAAGAAGACAGCAGGAGAGAGAGTTTGATGAGCAAGAAAGGATAGAAATGTAGGAAAAGAGAGAAATAGGGAAGGGCATTTGTGCGAGATGATAAGAGAAGCAGAAACAGTGGAAGGACAGAGAAAAGCAGGATATATTGTTAGAAGATGATGGGCTCTTGGACTATTTATTTTTTTTGGATGATCTATTTACTAATACTATCTTTTGTTATAATTGCAACACGAATTTGTCTACCGATTGGCTTACGCAGTATTTAAGAGCTCATTCTACCAACTGTTACTCCTATTAAGTCCTAGCAAATTTATAACGTGGTCTCCAAAGTTGAAATAATTTGAACTGAATTGCGAATAAATACTATTTTTAACATAAATAATATTTAGTAAATCTATTTATAAGATGGTTTTTTTTCGCAGCTTCCAATAGTCCTCTTTATTTGAAAATTGCCAATGTTGCCCCAAATCCAAGATGACAATATTGTCACAGTAGAACCTTTTGTGCGTCAAATGTCCTTGACCGGATGTGCAAGAGCAGGGAACTTTGATCACATGTTGGAAGATTGTATTTTCAGCCAGAGTTATGTGGTGAGCTAGGAAGCACGGATACGACAAATTGGGTGTCGTATCCATGTCCGATATACGGATAGGCATATCCGTTCCATTTCCATTACAAAAGAAGTTGAAAAAAAAAGATGTCTCAGATACGCTCTGACACATCCTGGTACGTTTAGCTGCCATTAACGGAGCTTCATGGAGGTTCTGATTGGACAGAAAAGTGCTCGGAGCAGCGGGAAAGTTGGGGCTTTTCTTTTTTGTACAAAACCCAAACCTTAGATGATCTCAAGGTGGGAGCTTTAATGGTCGATTTTGAGTTTAAATGAGGAAAGAAGAGCACCAGTCACCGTTGCCGACTTGGGATCTGCGATGGCGCTGAATTAAAAAGAAGAAAGAAGCTCGAGTTTGGAAGCGTGACGCGCTAGAGAAGAATGTGGGTTCGACAAGGAGGCCCCACACATCAAATCAGAACCACATCCCGCGAAGGAGAGCTGAAGTGTTATTTTTTTGCCTTGTACAGTCCCAACCCAAACCAACCTTCCTTGTCAACACCAGGTCATCATCCCAGCCAAATCGGCACAGCAAAACATCAGATAGGTTCAGGTGCCTTCAAACTATTTATCTACTAGCTCTAGTCCATAGTAGCCCATCTGATAATTTTAAGTTTTATGAACCTGTTTTATGCCTTGAACTTATCTATTGTATAGCAACACTTCAACACAAATATTATTAATAGTGAATTAGGTAGTAGTGCTTTTGATGACAATTATGTTCAAAAGGTTTTTTTTGCTTACTTTTTGTTTCTACCAATACAACTAACCTAATATCCACCTTAAAATTTAGATATAAATCTAACCTAATACATGTATCCTCGCCGTATCGTATCCTAGTTTTTTTAAAATTGGCGTATCACCATATAGGCAAATTCTATAGGTAGCTATTAAACTTGTAATACTCTACGGAGCCAGAGTGTCAGGCTCCAAAGAAAATTTATATAAATAAATTGAATGTAGCTGAAATGAGAATGCTAAGGTGGATATGTGGGATAAGTAGGAGAGATAGGTTTAGGAATGAGCATATTCGTGAGAACTAAGGGGTAGCACCTTTAGGGGAGAAGCTTAGGGAGTGTAGGTTGCATGGGTATTCGAACATGCAAAGAAGACCAATAGATACTCCGGTGAGAAGATCACCCTTGTCCGTCCAAAAATACTGTTGGACCATTTATAATAGTTTGGTGTAATCTGCTATAGGGGGCTTCACCCCCTAATGGAAGTAATGAAGATTATATGTTTTTATCTCTTTATTTCTATCATTTTTACCTATCTCTTTTCTTCTCTCTATTTCTTATAACTTGTCACCTTCTTTCTACTTATTCTCTTCCTTTCCCCCCAACCTAACCCTCATTTCCCTTTACATTCACCAATTTCTTACCCTGATCATCCATTATCCTTCTCTTGCATAAATAAATTCTAATAGTCTATTAGTATACTCACAAAATAAATTAGTCTCTTTCTATTTGTGCAAGAGGAGTATGGATGATAGTTGTAGGAATTTGATGAAATTTAAAGGGAAATTAGGTTTAGGTTGGGGGGAAGGAAGAGAATAAGAAGAAAGTAGGTGACAAGTTGTAAGCCAGTAAGAGAGGAAAAAAGAGAAAAAGTAAGAAAGTGAGAGAAGGGAAGAGATAAAAGTAGATAATCTTCATCACTTCCACTAGGGGGCGAAGCCCCCTTTTATATAGCAGATTACACCAAACTGTAATAAATAGTTCAGCATTATTTTTGGACAAGGGCTGCATCAATTGTCAAGCAGCATTTTCAGAACTACATTACTTTTTGGCACATGCCAAGTAATATTTTAAATTCTAGGTAGCAGTCAATTACGCTTACTAGCAGCTTATTTAGACTTATGGCTGCTGATTCATTATTATATCTAAGCCTAACTAAAGGAATAATTATGTGGGTCACAACAAGATCATAGTAGGTGTAAACCAGTTTCATTCTTTTTTCCATAATGCATGCTCTTTTTTATCTGAGTAAAGGTTAGTGCAAGTATGCTTCATTTGGCAAGAGTGGCGATGCTTATGTCTAACCAGCTTAAGAAGACAAGTAGTTCTGAAGCATGTGGAGAACTTGAAAAAGCAGAAAAATTTCTTGACAATTCAATTAGGTATGTGCTATGTCCTGTATTGTTTCTATGCTGCATAAATATGTAGAAACTCTATATAATGCTCACTAAAGAAAGAATTTAAAACATATTTGATTCTTTTTTCTTGTAAATTTGTTGCATTTGGTAATTTAAGACGAGGGTGAAATGTTGGAAAAAAGCCAATATGTATATCATATTTGTTTTATTGGTATCATCTGTTCATTTAAGCATGTATGCAGTTATTGTTTTATACTCCTTCCGTCCAATGAAGTTAATCTGGATTCGCCTGGATTTTATGTAAAAGCCTCATCCATCCTCAGCCCATAAGTGATAATTTCAACTACTACTTGCCAAACCCTCACTTGAAAAGGCAAAAGTGGAAATCTGAATTCTTAATCCCAGCAAAAACAAATCCTTTAATACACAGTCCCACAAATAAAATTCCTACAGAAAACGTTGTTGCTCGAATTTGTCCTGCCACCTCTCCACTCTTTCTACTCATTTCGCTTCACGGCGTAACCTTCTGTTTTCAGTGGCCATTTCTCCTCCTTTGGCGTTGGGGATGTGGTTGGCTTCCCTCTGTCAACAGCGCCACCAATGGCAATAGATAACTTCTTAGTCTCCCCTACCTTTGTATGATATCTGTTTTCCATCATCACCGATAGCAACTGTAGTATAGCAGGAATATTTTATCTTCGTTTGCTCGAGTAGCAAGTAATAGGAGTCGATCTCGCACCTAAAATGCTATGCCTTTAAAAGATGCACAAATCTACCTTTATTGTTGAGTATCTATGACGTGGAGCAATGTGGGTCCTAGATGACAAAAACAAGCACAATGGCTTATCAATTTCAAGGATTATTATTTAGGAATTTTAATTTTATTAGAAGTGCTATATGAAAATTGCTTAATTTAAAAAAGTAGGGTTTTATTTAATTTGAGACTTTAGATTAGATATTCATGTCATAATTAGGAGTTTCTTGTCCAGGGCTTTGTTTCTGAATTGTAACAATCACGTGCTTTCAATTTTTAGCTTATGATATGGAGTAAAACATTGTATTGTGTGAAATTTCACTGTGAAGGAATTAGCTTATTCCCCGCGTGATGCAGAATGAGAAGCTAATAAGCATTATTTGAGTATTTTTATTATAATAAATATATTAGGATTAGTTTGGTCTTTTTTGTCATGTTTGATTTTCTAAGTCTTTTCATGTAAATCAGGCTCTACTATATAAGGCCCGTGAGCTATTGTAATCAGGAGTTTTTGGAGAAGATGAATTGAAGGGTTGTTCCCGTTCGTCTTCCTGGCCTTTAGCCTTCCCCTACTTGAGCTTCGGCTCCCCCTTGCTCAGCTACAACCCCAACCCCCCCCCCCCCCCCCTTCTTCTTCCTTTTACTCTTCTTTGTTGTTAATTTTTTGATTAAGCATAGCCACTCCATCAGTGTGGCAGTACTTCGAAAGGTTTACCAAAGATGGCAATTTAAGGGCGTTGTTATATTGTTAGGTTTTCTTTGTTTTGAGTAGTAAAAATGCTTTTGAACAGGGCTGAATTGGTTGAGTGATTAAGGCAAATACGACCTGATTAAGGTAAATTCCATGACAAATTTCGTGGATCTCAGTCAAATTTCTTGGTGGTATCATGTTAGATTCATTTTTTGACGCATTATGTTGTATTCAGATTTTAGATGGTAGTGAAAGAGATGATGATATTTGAAGTTTCATGTTGAGTGCATTGCTCTTGATAGGATGACAAGGTCACTGTTGGAAAAATTAAGAGAAAATATGAGTGAGACACGAAGTAAAGGAGACAAACATGCAGCTTTGATGATACTGGTCTGTTTATATTCATATTTGGCTGATTTTTGGACTTGCATACAAAGAAAAATATGTATATTAAAATAGTGAACAATTGTTAATGCAGTTACAGTCACTTGATTCGCTTGGATTGTTGGAAATCACAAAAAGTGACCTTATCGATGCAAAGGTCTGTTTTCTTAGTGTTTGTAAACATCTTTTTATAATTAGTCTTTTCCTGTCTGCATGTATAATTTTGTTGTACTGGGTTATTTAGGATGGTTGCTTGATTTTAGGGTTACCTTGTTTGTAGATTTAATGAAGTGTAAAAGGTTTATCTTAATCTGCAAGCAAGAAAAACAGAAGAGACACGATAAGGGCCAGATTCAACTAGATTAAGAGTCTCAGGACCAGTGGCTATTCTTTTTATAGTTCAGGGTCACAAGACTGGGAAGGAAATTAGAAAAGGGAAATTAGCGCAAACAAGGAAAGATAAACAACTTCTGTTT
Organism: Houttuynia cordata; assembly: GCA_039654745.1. Lineage (NCBI taxonomy): Eukaryota > Viridiplantae > Streptophyta > Magnoliopsida > Piperales > Saururaceae > Houttuynia > Houttuynia cordata. The sequence goes on from CM077503.1 coordinate 55,195,271, forward strand.
ATTATATCCCAAGCTTAGTGAAATCAAAATTACTATATAATTGTATGAACTTAAGGATGATTTAGCCTTGCTGCACTGGTTGGATTCTCCTGGTTGGGTGGAGAGATCACAAGGTCGAATCTAGGGCCAAAAATTCCAGGATAGTTCTATCCTAGTCCTCGTATCAAGTTAGTGCACCTATATTGTATATGCCAAACTTGGACAAAATGGAAGCATATATAGATTGTGTTTAAGTCTTCATAAATACATGAATCCTGTTGCTCATTCGTAGCCATCTCTTCTGAATGAAATGGCATAAAAACATTCCTTATTTCCCCAAATTTCAACCTTTTAATTGACTTTTGTAGCAAGGAAAAAGCGGATGAGGCACAAAAATGCTCCTTGTCAAATTTTGAAATGGATATCTCTTTTTTAAATCCAACCCTCCACTGCCTTGGTAACCGCCCGTGGCTAGGTTGCCAGATCTGGCCTCTAGGCCATGTGTGGCCGTGACCAGGCGTTCTAACGACCTGGACTGCCCATGGTCAGACCTGGCCAGCACCATCCTGGCTGTAGCCGTGCTGTTATTTGAGTTCATTTGGATATTGAAATTTTTTTATTTGAGTTCTTTTTTTTACAAGCACCCATAGGCACTGAAACCTAGTCTAACCCCCACCCCCAACCAAAGATGTCTTAGTCTGGTTTAGAACCTAGGACTCCTCCCTCTATACAGGAATTTCACCACCACGCCAACGGCTGGGTAGGCTTGTTATTTCATTTATGTAAAAGAAAAAGGAGGGAGGTGTGTTTTGAAACAGTCTTATTCAATAGAGGTTTTTGTATTTTTCTCTATTATTTTACCCCTGTCCCACACTAAGTTGCCTATTTTGCAGAATGATCTTTTGAGTTCGTCAATTGGGTGGCCAGACCAAATTGACCAATTGCCAATTTCTTCACCCAGCTTCTACTTCTTTTCTCTTCTTTCCCTGTATCAACTCTTCTTTTCCTGTGCAAACACTCTTCACCCTTTTCTCTTCTCTACTTCTGCTTCTCCTCCCTTCCTTCACTCTTACATACACTATCGTCTTTTTACTTCATTGTTAGTTCCTTTGGCATTACACCCTCAAACTTGCATTACTACGTTAGACCGCGCTAAAGAATTTTGCTGTTGAATCTTTTTTAACACTCTCAAGGACTGGGTTGGGCTTTTTTAGAAGGGTAAGGATGTTACTATTCCACTTTTCTACTCCATTTCCCTACTCATTCATGCTGGCACAATTTGATTGGCACGTCAAACTTGTGGTGAGGAGTGGGTTCATGGGTTGACGTGCGAGCTTTTTTAGAAGGGTAAGGATGTTACTATTCCACTTTTCTACTCCATTTCCCTACTCATTCATGCTGGCACAATTTGATTGGCACGTCAAACTTGTGGTGAGGAGTGGGTTCATGGGTTGACGTGCGAGTCAAATTGTGCCAGCATGAATGAGTAGGAAAATGGAGTAAAAAAGTGGAGTAGTAATACCATTACCCTTTTAGATTTATTAAGGTAAAATTAGGTCTTTCTTGTAAGTGAGCAAACTTATTAAATTTTAAGCATCTTAGTGCCTAAAATGTGGGCTTGTTCATTAAGTTCTTGTGATTGTAAGTAAAGAGGTGACACCCGTGAATTAGGAAACTAATTCCAGTGGGGATGATATTCAAGCATGAAGACTTATTATCAAATACTTTTTACTTTACGTTGAAACATGATATTGCTTAGTTATATGTTGCATTGGTACATAAATGGTACTTGATTTGTCATTGGTAGGACTTGAAGGGGTGTTAATCGCCATAATGTGAAAGTATGATGGTGAAACAGGTTATTGGGAGTAGATAACATAATGGATGATAATCTAAACTGTCCTGTGAACATGACACCACCTAAAGTGTCTAAAAGAATGCCTCTGTCAGCAATGTAGGATGACAGTTTAGAAAAATAACTATGAGGATATTGTTTCCTCCTGTTTTGCGTTTATTTTTTTTCAGTTTCCAAAAATAACTATGAGGATATACCTGTGGCATACTGCAGACACACCGAAAAGGTCTTGGTTTCTTTTATCTCTTGGTCTTCGATTGAAATAATAGATGTTGTTGACATCTATGCAAGATGAGCTACATAACGCCGATCTCACCAAGATCAGGAAGCACAGTGAGATAGGGTTTCTCTCTTGTTATTAATTCTCAGTCATGAACCGATATCCAAGATCTTGGCGAGATAGGGTTCCATGATCTTATTAAGATAGCTTGTTGTCTCCAACATTCAACTATGTAAAGCATGCCTTGTTGATTAGCCATTATTTAGAAGCTTCCCTGCAATGTAATTTAGTTGCAGCTATCACATAGGACATCATATATATAACAGAAAGGAAATGATAGGGGGCCCTTTCTTTATTTCGTATGGCTACTTGAAGTTGTTGAAACCGTCACCTTGAGTATTGCACTTTTCATATATTACCATCATATGGACTGCCCTTGTAGCTTTTTGTGTGGGTTTGGACTGTTCATTATGCTTTGATGTTGATGGTTCAGGGAGGAAATGCAACTTCAGAAGAGACTCATGTTCTTCACCAGTTCATTGAGATCTTTAAACAGGTATTTACAGTCCAAGTTATGAAAATTCACCATTTGGGTAATGATGGTAACATAATCTTTTTCACTTAGTAACACTGTTCTAGTCTAAATACTTGTGTTTAATGTGTGGTCTAGTAGCACTTGCAGAATATTGGATTGATGATTGCACACTTAAAATATTTTTTTCTTGCAAAAAGGAAAACATTAGGTGCAATTCTATTATTTTCTCGTAGTAATAGAAATAACACGATACTGATTGCTCAGAAAACCTTTAAAATATGTGTGGTGATCCCAGTGGTTCGCAAGGGGAGTGCTGTAGCATCATGCATGGGATCAGAAAAAGTAAAATGCTACAGATAACTGAACTAAACTTGTTTCTCTAGTGCTTGAATAATGGGAGAGACCCCTTATGCTTTTGCCTTTCCAACCCTAGTCTAATCGTTAGGATATGGGGCTCTCAAAGTTTTTCATCCATGCTCAAAGTTACAAATTTGCTTAAAAGCATACCACGACCTTAGTAGTTTGAATACCAATTTTCTGCAAGTGCTGCTAGACCATACATTTTCTTTTACTTTGTTCTTTGTATTCTTTTTGTTCCTCTTGTTTCCAACTTGTTCGCATTTCTTTGATAAGGTTAATGACAAGATTCATTAATTGTTAATGCAGCCTAATATTCGGCAGCTGATGTTGAATCACCCAGATGCAAAGGCCGAATACCTTTCATGCTTGAAGCATCTTAAGAACCTCTCAAATGGAATGAGTATTGCTGAGAAGCAAGAATTGAAAGAGGAAATTAAGCGTCTGGAAACAGAACACTTAGCTAATAGGAGGCGCAGAAAGTAGCTTGCATGTGACTGATTTAAGAGGGTACATATGTTTTCTTAAAGCTTGTACAATTATTAATTAATTTAATAATCTAAAAATGCACAATTGGAGCAGACAAGTTCTGCTACGTATATAAGTATCATAGTGTTTTCAGTGTTACCAGTTTTGTGATGGAAGATGGATATATTAATATTTCATGTGCAACCAATCATGTCATGAAGCCAATCCACATATGTGAAAAGGTGTATGATGAATATGATGACATAAATCTTCTTATCATCGTCCTCTCTTCAAAGGGTTACATCAGGAAGGGCATCAGGCCTAAAAACTTGCCACTGTTTTTAATATGGATTTTGTATTATTTTGATTCCGATAAGAATCAAATATAGTATATAATATATGCCGCTGACCTTAGATAGCTGGGATATGGCGTATGATGATGATGAGTGTTTTCAGTTTCCTTTCAAATTTTGGACAAATTAAATGGGTAATCGGGAAGCTATGGTTTGAATGATATGCAGAATATTCAATAGGATTCCAGCCTCTAGAAACAGGAAAAAATCATGCAGTCATCAGAATTCTAGGAATCAAAATAATAGGAAGTGCAATTTATGAGAATAGGAATTTATGAGAAACAGTAACAAGCATACAGTTTTTTATTAGTCGGTCAGTTTTTGAGCCAGTACACCCAAAGGCGATGCAGTCCACCTGTTCACACCTCTACGAGGTATAACAAAAGAGAGCAGAAGTGGAAAGGGTGGAGGAGGTGAAAAACATGGTTGGGAGTATGATCGGAGACGAGAGGTTCCAAGAGGAGAGGAAAGAGTTGGGAGATGGAGAGAAATAAGGTCAAATTGGAACGACCGGAAAAGGGCAGAGGGAGGGAGAGGCAAGGGCAGGAAGACTATAATTTTCTCCCCAAAGTCCACTTTTCCAAGGGTAATTTTTCTTTTTTGGGGAATATTTTTCTCCTCTCCACCAGCATCCTCCACTTTTCACACCCATCTAGACTGAAAAAAAAAAGGATTTCAGTTGTTTGTTTGTTTATTGGGGGACGGAAGCGGACATAAGATTCCATCGTCTACTTAGCCAAATCCATCATTTTACACCCTTGTTTTGTGAAAGTTTGTGAATGCGCCTTGTTTATGTGCTGGACAGCTTTGTATCGTTACTAATGCTACTTACAGTTACCATAGAAAAGCCCAAGCTTTTTTACTTGTTCTTGTGCTTTGGGCAGCTTAAGTGAGCGACCTCACAAGCATGATACGGTATGAAGATACCTATACCTGCATCTTGGCATACAAGCTGCCACGAAACCACGAAAGCAACCAAAATTAGAGTATGCACCAAATTCTAAATCAAACTAATTGCAAGAAAAAACGAAATTACAAATGAATAAAAACCTGCAATTAGGAATAATTAATAATCATCAATGACCAACAACACCAATTTAACATTGGTTGGGGAGAGGGACCCGGAGAGGAGAGATTCCAGGACAGGCGAGCTTTTTCCATATTACCTGGTGCCAACTTTCGTTTTCTCATATTACCCGAAATCTCTTTGTTTATTCCATATGACCTAGAAACTACCCAAAATACCCCCAGGAAGTGGTATAAGCATCCCACACTCTGCATTTTTCCATATTGCGGGAGCGGAGGAGCGTCCAGTCAGAGAAGAAAGCGTTTCGGAGAAGTTTCATCCGGCATCTCCGCCCATATCATCGCCGGCGCCGGCGCCGTCCAAATCGGGAAAGGTCATCTTCGCGCCAAAAAGCAGAAAAACGAGCGGGAAAGACCGGGCATGCAAAAACAACTGCAACGGAGGCATCATGCATAAAAAATGGTACGTCAAGTTCAAATACTACGATTTTATAATAAAATTTGGTTACATAGAAGAAAGTTGAAAACTTGCCAAGTTTTCAACTATCTACAATATCGTGTCTTTGAGAGCACGACTGTAACAATAGTCGTGTCTTCGATGACACGACTCATAGACGATGCTTTTCACTCATATACGATTTTCAACATATCGTGTCTTACGGTTTTTTTAACTTCGGTATTGTAATGGCAAGTATTGATGGAGAAGATACCTGTGTGCTTACACTACGATGGAGTGTTTACAAATTCTGATGCATACGTGGGCGGGAAACGGAAGCTCATGCCTTTAGATACACAAGTAAAGTACCTGGAACTATTGCAGCAAGTGGAAGAAAGATTACCGCTGAAGTCTGCATCTGTTATATTATCTTTGACATATCGTGTTGATTCTGGATCCCCATACCTCGTTGAAGACGATAAAGACCTGGAGTCAATATTTCTCCTTCATAAGAGCAAGCAAGGCACAAATGGACTACTCGACCTGTACGTGGAGTGGACTTCTATTGGCAATAACATAGAGACTTCTACTCGCAATAAGGAAATGAATTCTAGTCCAAATAAGGAGGAGGAGAGGATACCAAAGGCAGAATTAAGGCCGACCAGTAAGACACCCGCATCAGTAGTTGAAGGAGGATGAGATGAAGATTATTCATTTGAAGCTGCGAGGTAAGATTTCAAATTTGCTAACTGTACACAAGTCGTGTTCTCGAAGACACGACTTGAGTACTTCCAGTTGTGTTCTCAAGTCCATTCATACAGTTTTTTTCACGTAGATTGGGAGATGGGGAAGAAGGTGAAGACGAAGATGAGGATGCAGATGAAGAAGAATTCTTCGATGACGAAGAATTACCGTGGTCTGCAGATGAGTGGGATGAGCCTCTAACACTACCAAATTTTTGCCAGCCAGATCCCACGGGAGGAGACCACTCTGTGCTCGATATAGAACTCCAACATGCAGCAATAACATCTACTTCTAGAGTTCCCATGGCAGGAGACACATCAAAAAGGAAATTTGTCATGTCGGAGCCGCAAGATTTAGAGGACAATGAGTACAACAATATTGATGGTGATGGTGGTTGGGATTGGGGTACATATTCTGCACAGGCCGGTCCTTCAAAACAATGTGAAGAGGAGACGATGTTGACCAGCAGTTTTCAAGCAGAAGACTACGAGGCACAACTTGCCTTAGGGGCTAGATTTGAAAGCGTCAAGTAGTTCAAGATGGTTCTGACTGATATGGCAATCAAGAGGAAGTTCATGTTTAAAGTGGCGGATGAGAGCAAAGACACATTTACTGCAACGTGCAAGGTTACGGGGTGCAAGTGGTACATATGGGCTTCGAACAGACTTGACAGAGTCAGCGTGATAAGGAGGGAAGTAACACATACATGTGACACTCTGATAAGTTTGAAAGATCATCCATTGGCTTCACACCTCTAGATTGTAAGGAAGTGTCATGGTCTCCATAAGGATTCAAACTCTATAAAAATCGCAAATATCCAACAATACATTGAGAAGCATTGGGGCGTCAAAGTCAACTATAAAAGAGCATGGAGGGCGAAAGAAGAATTGATCCGATTGATCGATGGCAACCCTGAAGACGCATATCGCATTTTGCCACATTACAGAAGGGAATTAGAGCAGTCTAATCTAGGTACACATGTGGTGATAGAAAGATCTTATGATATACCTGAAATTGAAATTGAGTTAGCCGGATACGACTTCAGAAGTGCCTTTTGGATGTTCAGCCCGGTCGCAAGAGCATTCCAAAGATCACTGAGACCGCTGCTCACTGTTGATAGAACATTCCTAAAAGGAAAGTACCCTGAAGTTTTATTGGTTGCTACAGCACTCGACGGGAATCAACAATTAATGTGTCTTGCATATGCAGTTGTCGATAAAGAGACCATCCAAACGTGGTAATGTGTCTTGCATATTCCTATAGTCGTGTCTTCCAAGACATGACTAGGCATGAATTCGTGTCTTCGAAGACACGACTAGTAATACAGTCGTGTCTTCTAAGACACGACTATCCTTCGAAGACACTGATGTTGTTGATGTTTTCGCATCAGGATGTTGACCTTACCAAGAGAACCTGCACATGTGGCTTCTTCCAAAGCATGGGACTTCCGTGCAAGCATGCCATGTCATGTATTAGTGAGAGGAGTTTGGACTCGGAAGAATATTGTGAGAAGTGGTACTACGCAAGTACGTACCGCACCACGTACGAAAAAATAGTGTTACCTACTTTAGACAAAAGTCAGTGGGGAAATTACGGGGTTTTATTTAAATGCGAACCGCCCATGCTTGAAGCTCCAAAGAAGGGGAGGAGAAAGACAAAGAGAATTGAGTCACAGCCCGAGCCACCAGAAAGGTCGAGGTCGAAATGTGGCAATTGTCGGCAAGTTGGTCACAACCGTAAAAGGTGCACTAACCCAACCGTTGCGAAAGAACAAAGGAAGCGCAGGAATCGAAGACTCCCGCAACAAGGCAAACTTATAACTAACGAAACATCGCAGATACGTCGCTATGGCTTACCTAAGCCCCCACTATTCTTCACTTAGATCATACTGATATGTTTGTAGAACAAACAATATTCCAACCGAAATGTATGCCTATACAGGAAAAACTTTTAAAAATGAAAAAAATATTTCATGTAGCAGACATGTATCTCCATTATAGTCGTGTCGTCTAAGACACGACTACATGAACACAGTAGTGCTTATAGCGTTATAGTCGTGTTGTCAAAGACATGAAAATACAAAAAGAACTCTCTGTTATAGTCGTGTCGATGACACAACAATAACGCTCTGAAATAGTCATGTCATAAAGTACAAATCAGCAGTTACTATCGTTTCTTCATGTAGATGAAAATAATGTATTTGAATTTTTTGAAAGAATAATGTATATACATCAAATAATCTTTGTACAAAAAATTAACTTGGGTACAAAAGAATATATGTACAAAAGCATATATGTAAGAAAAGAAGTTCTGGCTTCATACGACAACCTAAAAAAACCAGCAACTGTGACTTCCTGATTTTTGTCTTTAATTGAGTCATCGTCAAACTCGCTGTTAATCTCCCATGAATCATAGATGCAGCAATGATTGGGCGCCACAAACGTGTAATTCTAGCCTGATCAAAGTCGGGTGGGTTGACATTGGACGCCAAGTGCGTGACGTACATCATGATGAATATGCCACAATCTTTTGTGTTTTCTTGGCAGGGTGCTTTGGCAATCTGAATCATCTTCCAGTTGATGCAACCCATCCACCCCAGTGTGTGTGCCATCACAATGTTCATGAACTTCATGAATTTATCAGCTGTGACCCTGTGATGTGTGTAGAACTGGGATTTGCCGGAGAGCGGGTTGTAGAAGCGCCATACATAGTTCGGGAAGTTTACATAGACGAGGCAGAAATGGGAGCCGGTGCGGATTGGGAAAAAGGCGTAGAACATGTTCCTGTTCAATCCCTTCAGCATCCTCCCAAGCTTTTTTATCAATTTCATATTATCGCCTCCTTTGTGTTCCTGTAAAACCGCAAGAGAGTCAGAAACTGATGCTGGGAACGTCAACTTATTGCTACTGATGCAAGGAACACTTACATTATCGAATATCTCTTTGAATGCATGGCATCCAAAAAAACAGAACGAATACTTCATCTGTTCTCTCTCATTGTGCTGACGCAAGAGACTCAGAAACTTATCTATAACCTGTAGAAAACAACAACAGAGTCAGAACAGTCGAATTATGGAAATATACGACTATTAATTATGTTGTCTATAAAAATACTCGACTTAATGAATAGTTGAGTATTTTTATATACGACTTCAATAATAGTTGTGTCTTCGAAGACACGACTACTCGTAAGTTGTTCCTTGGATTGGCGATCCATCCATCTATTGCCACTCTACCCGCTCTAACAAGACTCCCATGTCAAAGCAGTACTCCAAATTCGAATAGTGTTCTAGGAGTTCAATTGTAGCCTTTCGAGGGATTTGGAGGACATCAATGTCAACAGGATGGGATGAGGTTATGCATGTGGCCTCCTTCTCCTCCTTCGCCTCCTCCTCGTCCTTCTTCTCCGCCTCCTCCTCCTCCTTCCCCTCCTCCTTCGCCAAATCCTCCTCCTTGGCCGCCCAGATATCAAACTGCTGCAATGAAGAGATCACCTCATTGATGATAGAGGTTGTTTGTAGATCGGATATGGTCTCCTCGGAGTTGGCTTTCCGCTCTTCCGCCAAATTCCTCCTTGCCTGCTCCTCCGCCATTCTCCGTATATGCTCATCTTCCCATATCCTCTGCAATTCCCTCTCGGAGACAACCCTCCTTCTCTTCCTTACCACTTTGCATGCTCCATATGTTCGTCGAAGTCTGGTTGGAGCTTCTTCAGAAACATCTTCGCAGAGGATCTCTTTGTAGCCCGTTGAAGCTTCTTTTTCATGTGCGCGCTTGATGGGAGCTAAATTGAAATGAATCAGCAGTCATGTCAGTAGCAGCACGAAAAATTAAATAGTCGTGTAGAATGTGACACGAAATATTAAATAATCATGTAGAACATGACACGAAATATTAAATAATCGTGTAGAACTTACCTTTACCCCATTTGAAGGAGTCGTCAACTGACTTGTGCGCCAGCTTCTTTCTCTGTATATGCACCAGAGTTTTCTTCATCTGCTTCATGTCATCAGTTTTCTGCTTTGGCTCCTCCTTCTGATGCACCGATGACTTCTTCATCTTCTCCTTCTTCTCTGATTGCTTCGTCTTCTTCAGCTCCTCAATCTTCTCCTCCTTGTGGTCTCAATGTTCTGGCCCTCCAACAGCAGTGACGCTGTGGCAGTAGAAGCCTTGATAGAGTGAAGAACCTCTCGCAGAGGTCTGACACTGCTTCCCATCTTGTCATACGAAGATAGAGCGATCTCAATTAATGACTTAATGCCCTGAAGGGAACCCTCCAATTGCCCCATTGCAATTGACCGAGCGGCTGTCCTCGAGGAAGAGGGGGAACCGTGAATGGGAGTCCTCTTCATTTCTTGCCTCTGCGTCTTCTGTCGCCGCAGTGGGAGACGAAAGTAGGCATGCCTCTTCTGCCAGGGGGAAAATTACATCGACAACTTCTTCCCATATGTTGAGATTATCAAACACCACCTTCCAGTAGTCCGTCATATGGTGCTTCTTCTGTGCACCCTTCTTCACCTCGTAATTAGGGCCCCACTTCCTGGCCACCTTTTCACTCGTGGACTGGTAGGGCCCACAACAGCATAGAAGATTGTCGTGTGCTCAAAAAACCAAATCTTCATAGTAAGCAGATGAAAACATTAGTAAAAGGCACGGATACAGGCAAGTCATGTACTATTATAGTCGAATATAATAGTACATGACTATAAATTTGGTCGTGTCTTCTGCAACACAACTATATACTTAGTCGTGTATTTTAGTACACGACTATATATGAAGTCGTGTTGCATAAGAGACGACACTTAGCGTCGTCGTGTCGTGTCTTTCGAAGACACTAAAAACATAAAAATGCTAAATACCTGAGTGACATATGAGGCGCCGTTTAGGTATCCACCGCCCCGTGACCCTCCTTCAGATCTGACACCCACTTGTCTGCTAGTGTGGGTTATACCAGAAACCAACATCTTATGGATAGCCTCCGCCTAATTGTATGAGCTCAATCTTGGGAGGACTTCTATGTAACGGTACAACAGGGCAGCAACGCTCTAGTGCTGTGTGGAAACAGCACCGTGGAGAAGACAAGGTAGATGATCATTCACGCCATGTCATCCTCTACCATCTTCATTTCGCCAATGTAAGCTTCTCAATAATTTCCTCAATGTGTGGAATATCCGGTCTCCTCACGGTGAAGTACTTTATGAAGAATTCACCTTGCGGTTGGCGTGGTAAGGAGGGAACAACCTCAACTGTTTCGCCATTTGGGGGCAATCCAGTGATAAGAGCAACTTCTTGCTCTGTGAAATGTAGCGACCTCCCCTTGATATTGAAGACCTTGGCTGACTCATCCCAATACCTGACCAAATGGTCCAAGAGGTTCCGAGAAACTACGACCTCCTCACCTTCAAAAATGACAGAGAAACCAGCTTTTTTGATCAGTTGACCACATCTTTGGTGATGCCGTAGGAGGGTCGCACACTTTTTCAACGTTCCCGGTTGACAAAACGTCGGAAGAACCGATCGCGCATAGTCTATTCTCTTACCTGATGTGTCCATCAGAGCCTTCCTCTTTCTGCCCCTCTGTTTTCGCTCTCGAGGTGCAAACAAAAATTCTTGATCCTCATCCTCTTCCGTTGCTATTTCCTCCATAGACTCATCTTTTTTTGTATCCATCTGCAAGGAGATAGGTAGAGTGGTCAATAGAAAAGTCGTGTCAAAAAATACTAAAATATAAAAGTCGTGTCGTCGAGTACACGACTAAATATAAAGTCGTGTCTTTGACACGACTGTATATTTCGTCATCAAAATTACAAATCCAAAAGTCGGAGCTTCTGAAACATAAATCACTGTGGATTGTTGTAACTTACTGGGGTATAGTTGTGTGTATTTCCTGTTAGGAGTCTTTCCCAATGTTCCTCGCCGCAAACCGTAGTTAGAAAATGACTCAAATGCGTCAATCGGTCACTCCGCCGATTGCAGGAAGGCGCAGGGAGCTGCGGGGGAAAGTAAACAAGATAACGCTCTGAAATCCCCATAGGTAGCCGCTTCAAATCGCCGCCTTTCCGCACTCTCCGTCACTCCTGTCGGTTGTAGATAGGCAAAAGTATCGTCGAAATCAGCAAGGGGACGTGAATAGGATCGTCGAAATCTGCAGGGGGCAGTTCGAAATCGCCGGTGAAATCACCGCTCGAGCTCCGGTAGGTAGCCGCTTCAAATCGCCGCTCGCTGTTGTGGTTTGCAGGAGGAAATAGCTAGTCGAAGACCTTGTGTTTTTCGTGTCTTCTACAACACACTTCTTCGCATAGTAATGGCACGAAAAACATAAAAGAAGGGCATTTTCGATACTTCAAGTGCCGATTTCAGGCCAAATGGGATTTCATGGGAAAAGCCAGGTAATATGGGAATCTGAAAAGTGGCGCAGGTAATATGAAAAAAACTCAGGACAGGCAAAAGGTAAGAGGAGAGAGAGTGAAATGAGGTCGGACGGGGAAAGATAGAAAAAGGGCAGAGGGAGGGAAGTGCATGGGAAAGAGAGATTTTTATCCCGAATTATGCTATGTACATCGGTTGTCTGGGCAGGTGGCTGCTCAGGCTTTAGTGGTAGGGCCCACAAATCAGAACCAATCAGATCCATGGCCCCACCTAATGCCTAGGCAGCCGCCTGTCCAGGCGACCGAGTTATACTGTTCCAGGGGTAAAGGTTTTGGTGTAGATAATCTTCTCCTTTCTCCAAATTCTTCCAATTTCCACACTCATTTTTCTTTTCCACACCCATCTAAACAGTGGGTAAAAAAGGATTTCAATTGTTTGTTTGTATGTTCATCGTCCACTAAACCATGTACATCGTTTTACACCCTTGTACGTTTTGTGAAAGCTTATAACACTGCCTTGTGGCTAGTGGCTATCTTGTGCTGGACAACTTTATACCATTGTTCATGCTACTTACAGTTACCATGAAAGAAAAAAAAACCATACAATGCGAAGATACCACGTCCGCATCTTCGCATGAAACGCCCCACAAAACATGCTGGAAACAAAAGCGATAAAAGATATGCAAGCATAAACGAAATTAGGAAGATATACTTAAGCACCGATGATTATCACCAATAAACAGTACCGATTAATGGGGTTTGGCGATAATCTACATTCATAGGCAAGAGAACTCTAACACCAAACTCGATTTTCTCAAGTAACCTGAGTAGTACTTCGTGTGTCCGAAATAACCTGTTTGCATTTGAAATAAAATTTATTGGAGAGACGCAGCCACAGACTGACAAGAAACAAACGGACCTCAACACACAGGTCCCATGCCCAAATGCTTCATGCCTTCCATGCCCTAGGAGCGTCCTTCAATGCAAGCTTGGTTAAGGGTGTAACCGTGTAAATGGCGTCCGTTTGTTTCTTGTCAGTCTGTGGCTGCGTCTCTCCATGCATAAACTACAATTTTTTGTTTAGCCTTCATGCGTGAACGGCTACTGACATGCCTCGTTCACTGCCGTTTACAGCCCTGTGCTCGTGTTAATGCAAGCAATCCGGTTAATCAAAGGAAGCGGGTGTCATCGAGGAAGAGAGAAAGGTCTGATTTTTTAATAAAAAGCAACAAAAAGGGTGATACTGAGGGGCCGTTTGAGGCATGAAAAATCAGTTTCATCCACTCCCAAAAATTAACCTAATTAGTAGATTTTTAAGATAATCCACTAACCAGCTGAAACACCGCATGGTTAGTAGATTATCCCAAAAATCGATAATGCTGATTTTTCATAACCCAAACGGCCCTTGAGTCAAATTAGGGTACTGAAAAGTCTTACCCTGAATGAAAATATGAGCCCAAAATGAACCCCCTATTGGGCCGTGTAGCATGAATAACTGGCGAGAAGGCCATAAGGGTGGGCCCTTAATTGGCTATCGCTGGCTACCCACCCATGCGGCCAACATTTTACACACATGCCTGAGTTGGGGTTAATTGTACAGTATACCTGACATGTCACATGGGATTTTCATCCATGTGATACATTTCTTCCATCTCAAAAGAATTAGGGTGACACTTTTAACACTACGTACCTGTAGAACCCATTTTTTTTAGAGTTGCTAAATAACACTACACTATTCCCATTCACGATTTTATCGATAAGACTCCACTGTCATTTATTGAGGATTACATTACTGTAAGGCATATAACAGTAGATCCCTACTACTAGATTAAACTCAATGGATTAACATTCGTCATTTCTGTTGATGTCATGCCACTGTCAAATGGCGAGATTTTTGTCGGTCAACGTCTACCATCAATGTAGCATTGAGGTGTTGCTAAGTATGCTAGAAAATATATGAATTTTTTCTAACCTGTTGTGAACGTCAGGCCCAAGACGTCAGCACGCTTACGTCACACACATGGATATCTGCTGGGCCAGATTTGTTAGGATTAGATTGCTTTCTTTCTTAATAAAAGTCATATATTTTGTAATCAGGCCCGTTTAGGCTAATTGTTAGGTAACGGACTGATAGAGAATAATCAGGGGCCAATTAAGGTTCAATTAGGGCCCATCTGGCCAAACTAATGGCGCGGGTCCAGGGAGCCACACCCATTTACTTTTCTTTATAAGGAGGTCTTCCTCCTCTTTTAGGGTTTATGCAATATGAATTGATTTCTCTCTACTATTTCTTCCTTGTCTTCCTCCCTTTCTCTGGCCATGATACCTGGCCCTGTTCGTGTCCCATGCCGGGACACAACATTGGTATCAGAGCAGTTCCGATCCACCGGAACGAGGAATGAGGTGCTTGACTTTTATGCCGACATCCAACGACGGATTGAACAACTCCGATCCTCTCAAAGGACGGCCGTCGTTCAGCCCAGGCCGCCAACTGGTACTAGCATCGCGTCCCAAATCTTCTGTCACCGCCGTTCGGCCGACGACTGTATTTCCGAAGGCTCGGCCGCCATCGACCCAGCCCTCTGGCACTACCGTCTTGCCCACTCCTCATCCAGCCGCCGCCATGACCGAGTGCTCCGGCCGCACCTCGGCCACCGCCGCCTCGCAAACGACAACCACTGTGGTCGTCTCGCCAATCGATTGTCCAAAGACGAAGCCCGATCTCTTCCTGACGCCATCACCGCCATCAGCCCCCCGGTCACTTCCATCAACCTCAAGGAGGCCATCAGCCCCAGCGGCCACCCAGACCTCCATTGTCCTCTGTCCGACTAAGTCGAGCCCCCCGCTGCCACCATCGACTTGTTCTCGGACGCCGCCGCAAAAGCGCACACCAAAGGCGGTGTCTTTCTCCGCCACCAGCACCCTCGAGGGTGACATGGCCAGTGACAAACCCCACAGCATACCTCTCTCCGACTGCACGGCCGCGCCGACTGAGGCCAGGTTCTCCACCATCAGTCCGTCACACAAAGGCTCCAGCTTTGCCACCTCCCAAACCAATTTCAGACAAACCTCAGAGGGAAAAACCTCTATTTTTCCGATCACCCCGACGACCAACCTCGCTGGTGCGACCTCCGCTGGTGCTACCCACCTCGTCGGTGCGATGGAAGGAGGAGTTCAAGGCGGCCATTCAGGGGACCCGAACCTGTTCCATGAGTCAACGGGTTGGGGATCCGCATCACGGGCGATGACGACGCAAGTCGCCACATCCACGCCCTCCGTGATCAAGCTGCCGGCGAGGACCAGTCCTTCCTGACCGAGGTCGCCACGAGTGCCACCACCACCATCGGATGACTGCTGCATATCTTTTCCTTTAGATGGTCGCCAGATGTTTGATGAAATGCCTAAGTGGCAAATGACACCCCCTTCTGATGTGAAATGGGGAGTTATTGATCTGGTTCCACAGGCTTCTCCAAATTGGGATGCTGTTCAGTCCGTGGACAGCAAGGGAGTGGCAGCATCTCCTTCAGTTAACCAAGTGCCTATTTTTGAGTTTCTTGAAGATGAGACTTTGGATACAATGGTGGAGGCGGATTCTATTGACGATGAAAGCTGTGTTATTGTAAGTACACAACTTGTTCGAGCAATACCTTCTGAGGTTGACTATGGAATTGAGGAAGTCGTGAGAAGGGACTCTGAAGTACTTGCCCCAATTTTGCAAGTAGCAAATGATGCAAAAAGGGTAAATATGCTGACTTACGAAAATGTGAAGTTGGTTCCAATGCAAGATCAATACACTAGAGATGAGAACAAGGAAAGACATACAATTCTTGGCTTTGGAAATAAGTCAAGGTCTGTTAGTATTGTCGCTGAAACAGACGGATACTTTCTTCCTGTTGCTGAAATAAACATTCGTCCATTTAGCGCATTTATCCAGTTTGGTGATCCTCTTTATTCAGAACATGCTGTGCGTTTTACGATGGGTTATTCAAAAGTACATGTTCCTGCTATGTGCAATTCCATGGTTGTGATAAGTGGGAGCTTGCCCATCACTTCATCAGAAAAGATTCAACTGGAATGTGAACAACGCACTAAGAGTACGGTTGCTGATATAGCTGACAGTGCGACAGCAGTGGATGTTAGAAACGAGACCGTAGATAGTGTTGAGGATGGTTCTACTGCTGCTGGTGGGAATGGTGACAAGGAGCTGGCATATTCTACAGCTGCTTACCTGCAGATGGTAGAGGTTTTCCCACAGCAGGAAGCTGTGACATCTGCTTCTGAGTATAAACGAGCGGATGATATCCCCGCTTTAGCTGTTGAAGCTGAGAAGTGGAGTCTTATCCTTGAGCATCCAGAACTAATGGAAGAAAATGGAGTTCTTTCAACAAAATCGACTTGCGCGAGTGATCAAGAGCGTGGTAATGTGCTTTCACATGTTCATGAAAGAGATGATCGCAATTTTGAAAATGGAGAAGGTAGAAATAAAGAGGTTATCATATCAGTGCTTTCTGATGGGTTTGATGTTGCATCTTCAACTGAGAAGCAGATATATGTGCTGCAAGCATCTACATCAGATGATCCTACTGAAGCCCCTGCCTCAGGTTTACAGCAGCTAGCATTTGATGGCTCCGATCAACTTTACTTGAACACACTACATGCACAACGACCAATTCAATGGGAGAAAATTCTTTAGCAAACAGTCAACTGTCCCACTTGGCGGTTGACAGTGAACTTTTGGTTTCTGCAGAACTGGGATTCGCTGATGAAAACCGTGACAACTTTTCTTTCATTGTTCTCCAATCAAGTGGATTTTCTGGAAAAGGTGTTTACCAAACCAGTTGTTGATGCTTGAAGTGGTTCAAGTTGAAGATGGGTCATGGCGAATTTTTTCTGTGAGGTGGTTATTGTTCTGTCGGATGCAAGTCATGATCATTCGGAAGTTGATATTGGATTATTGTTCACATATGTCGACTTCTTCCAGAAGCCTGGAGTCCAAAAATGGATTTTGACGAGCTCCTGGCCATTTGCGAGACAACAATCCATTATCAGGTCACAATTCCTCCACTCGCTTATGTAAGTAATATTGCATCAATTATGCAGCCGTACCCTCCTCAAGATTGGTTAGTGGAGTCTTTGGCGTGCAAGTTCCACCCTGAAACAATTGAAATGTCTATCAGAGAATTTATCTCCAACTACTGTCCGAATTTTATGGGAACCAAAGAATTTTGATCGTATTGGTTTTTCAGATCTTCGTGCCATGAAAATTAATACGTGGATGCCTGATGATCGTATACAATTTGAGCTTATCCATGTAAGTTACTTGGGTGACAAGGAAATGGGTAGCTGATTGCCCCAATTGCTTATTACTTGGGTTTGACTATCACGAGGGCTTGCGATTGGATTGAAATCAGGTACAACGCTTATGCGTTTGGGGGCCGTGTCTGCTGTGGGCCTCCTCGGTTACACCAAGATTGCTACTCTTGATGTCATGCTTCATACCCGCGTCGAGCGTGTTCTGTCAGCATCGCTTATGAAGCGCTTCGTTACTTGGCCGACTTGAGGACAAGGCGGTAGCGGAAGTGTGGTGGAATGTTGTGAACGTCAGGCCCAGGACGTCAGCACGTTTACGTCACACGCATGGATATCTGCTGGGCAAGATTTGTTAGGATTAGATTGCTTTCTTTCTTAATAAAAGTCATATATTTTGTAATCAGGCCCGTTTAGGCTTATTGTTAGGTAACGGACTGACTAGAGGGAATAATCAGGGGGTCAATTAAGGTTCAATTAGGGCCCATCTGGGCCAAACTAATGGCGCGGGCCTAGGGAGCCGCACCCCATTTACTTTTCTTTATAAGGAGGTCTTCCTCCTCTTTTAGGGTTTATGCAATATGAATGTTCTCTCTACTATTTCTTTCTTGTCTTCCTTCCCTTTCTCCGGCCATGATACCTAGCCCTGTTCGTGTCCCATGCCGGGACACAACATAACCCTTTTTATAAAAGTGGGTGTTATCGAAAATTTTAGGGTGCTGAAAAATATCACCCAAGAATTAACACACACATGGACGAGCATATTCTCCACTTGTTAAGTTTCCCATTAACAGCTGGAGTGTAAGCTTCTTCAACGTAACTATCACGCACGCTTGTGCCATGTGGATGTAAATCTCACAACTGCCCTCCATTTTGTATTAGATGCTCCATTTAGAAAAGAGGACAACCCTTATGTAAATGCTCCATAAAGTCAATTTAAGTAGATTTTGAACCTCTTATTTACCTCATTGGTTGGAATTTCTACCATCCAATAAAATTCAACCAATTTTTAAATGGAGCATCTAAAACAGGATGGAGTATAATATACTAGATGCATTTATTATCCGCGTTATGCTTTCCGGCAGGATTTCCACCATCAAATGGATTTCTATTTTAAAGCATGGTTTTGGCCGAGTGTACAGTTAATGTGTATGCGCCGTCGGTTCTGGTGATCGATGGCTGCCATAGTGGCAAAAATCGAGGTGGAAAGCATGTCGTTTGTCTCAAGTTGGATTGAGAATTCACAGCCTCGTAAGCTCTCCCGTGGATAACAAGCCCGTTGTTTCCTTTGTCTAAAGATAAAAAGCACTCGAGAGCCTCAAAGGCTGTCGACTGTCTCAAGCTGTAGCATAAACTCAATGAGCAGCCAATCACTTCACTGCTTCCTTCCCCTGCCAACTTCCCAACTCCCATAACTTCATCAACTGTAATACCTACCATGTCTCTTCTTTCCTCCCAAAACTCCACAAGCTCCAACCCATCTCTGCCAAGCTCACTAGTACAACCACAACCCATGAAGAACCTTCACAAGACTCCCCTTTCCTTTCCAAGAACCACTTCGCCGTCCTACGCCTCCCTCCTTCAATCCTGCATCGACTCCCATTCTTTCCATTTGGGCAAATCCATACACGCCCAGATGCTCGCTGAGGGGGTTCAACCGATACTTACCTCCAAACCAAGATTCTCATGTTGTATGCCAGGGCAGGCGAAATGGCTGACTTGCTTGTCGCACGCCGGATGTTTGATGAAATGGTTGAGAGGAACTCGACGGCGTGGAATACTATGATTCTTGCGTATTCGCAAGCGGGTGACCACGAGGAAGTGTTGGAACTGTTCTTGCGAATGTTGGATTTGGGGGTGGTGCCGGATAGGTTCACGTTCCCAAGTGTGGTGAGAGCTTGCTTGTGTTGGAAGAGAAGTGTGGACTTGACCAGGTGCATGGATGGGTACTTTAAGAGTGGTTTGAACTGTAATTTGGTTGTTGGAGGGGCTTTGGTTGATGCGTATGTGAGGTTTGGGTTGATGGATGAGGCGGTGTTGGTATGTGAGGAGCTTGATGGAGAGAATGTGGTTGCTTGGAATGCAGTGATTGGCGGGTATGCACGACTGCTGAAATGGGAGGAAGCATGGAAGGCTTTTCGTAGAATGAATGACCTTGGCATAACAAGTGATCATTTTACTTTTGCAACTGCAATCAAGGTTTGTGGTGCTTTGGGATTGCTGGATAGGGGGACACAAGTCCATTGTGAAGTCATAAAATATGGATTTGAAACTGATGTTTTTATAGGAAACTCTCTTATTGATATGTATGCAAAATGTGAAGACTCTGAGAGCTCTTCGCAAATATTTGATGAAATTGGGGACAGGGACCAAGTGAGCTGGAACTCAATTATTTCTGGCCAAGCTCAACTTGGAAACTTCACAAATGCCTTAGTTTTATTTAAGAAAATGCAAATGTCTGGCTTTCAAAGTGACAGATTCAACTTAGGAAGTGTTCTCATGGCTTGCACTGGTATGCGCTCCCTTGAAATGGGTCGAGAGATACATGGCTATATGACCAGAAATCATCTCAGTACAGACATGATTTTGGGCAGTGCATTAGTTGATATGTACTCAAAGAATGGTTTTCTGGGAGAAGCTTATCATATTTTTAACAATTTAGAGCATACAAATGATGTATCCTGGAATGCTCTTATTGCAGGGTATGTTCAAGATGGACGCTTGAAAGAAGCTATTAAAGCTTTTCGTGAGATGAGACAGACAGGCATTAAACCTGATCAATATACATATACGACTCTTCTTACCCTATGTGCAGAACATGGAATCCAAGATCTAGGTGAGCAGATCCATGCGTATTTAATAAGAACTGTTGCCAAAAAGCATATGGCCCTAGAGACTGAATTGTTGCGCATGTATCTGAGATGTGGAAATTTTACCTATGCATGTGAAATTTTTGATAAAATGCCTGAAAAAAATGCCTACACATGGAATTCATGGATTGTGGGCTGTGAGCAGAATGATAGACCCATGATGGCACTCAAATTTCTCCGTCAAATGCAGCTCACAGAATTAAGACCTGATTGCTTTTCTCTAGCTAGTGCCCTGTTGGCATGTAGAAGCCTATCCGACCGAGTCAAAGGAAAGGAAATTCATGGTTTTATGATAAGAAATGAATTTGAAGAGGAATCAGTGCTAAAATGCTCATTGATTAATATGTATGCAAAATGTGGGGCAGTTGATATTGCATATCAGTTCTACAAGCAAATCCGCGATAAGGATATTATAGTCCAAAATGTGATGATCTCTACATTTGTTACGTATGGCAGGATTGAAGATGCACGGCAAATATTCAATAATATGGATGAAAGAAGCACCGTATCATGGAATTCTATCCTTGCTGGTTATGCAAGATCTGGATTGTCTAGTGAAACATTTGGTCTCTTTCGTGAGATGAGAGAACAAGGTGATGTAGATGTTAATGACTCAACATTGGTCACAATGTCTGATTTGTGTGCAGACTTACCTGCCCTTGAGCAAGGTAAACAGCTTCATGCTTATATGATAAAATTGGGGCTTACACATAGCTCTGTAGTACTAGATAGTGTGTTGGTTGACATGTATGCCAAAGGTGGAGTCATTGAGGAAGCTAGAAGACACTTTGATAGCATGGGAGAGAGAAATGTCGTCTCGTGGAATGCAATGATCAATGGTTACGCGAAGCATGGCTTTAGCGGAGAAGTACTGCATCTCTTCAATCAGATGAAAAATGACAGGATAAGTCCAAATGATGTCACATTTCTTTCAGTTCTTTCTGCTTGTAGTCATACAGGCCTCATTGATGAAGGCCTTGAGATATTTATATCTATGATTGAAGAATATCGAATGCATCCGAAGGCAGAGCACTATACTTGTATGGTTGATCTTCTTGGCCGTGCCGGCCTCTTCGACGATGTACTAGAAGTTATGAAGCAAATGCCCATTGAACCTGAGATTTCGACGTGGGGGGCACTTTTGGGTGCTTGTCGAGTCCACAAGAATGTTGAGTTGGGCAAATATGCAGCAGAACGACTATTTAAGTTGGACCCAGAGAACCCAGGACATTATGTTCTGCTATCCAACATTTATGCAGCCTCTGGAAGACTGGAAGAGGCTGATGAAGTTAGGAAACTGATGAAAGCGAAGGGACTAACAAAAGAGCCAGGCATCAGTTGGATAGAGATCGAAAATAGAATCAACATATTTCATGCAAGCGACCAGTCCCATCCATTATCGAAAAACATATATGCGACTTTAAAAGGTCTGGCTGACCGTATGAAGACATTAGGGTATGTCCCAGACATCAACTTTGTTCTTCGTGATGTCAAGGGACAGAAAGAGGACCATTTACTTCATCATAGTGAAAGATTAGCAACTGCCCTAGGGCTGATTCAGCTGCCTGAAGAGGCTACAGTTCGAGTTTTCAAGAATCTTCGCATATGTGGTGACTGCCATACCGCAATAAAGCTCATTTCTAAGATAACTGACCGGAAGATTGTTGTCAGAGACACCAACAGGTTCCACCACTTTGAAAATGGGTTCTGCTCGTGTGGGGATTATTGGTAGTCTGGAAAAATCTGTTCATGACTGTGAATAGTACATTAATAGCATTGTACAAGGAATAATATCTCTTTCTTATCATGATGATAGCCTAACTATATTGAGAGCCACCGCATGCTATTTTTACACGATAGCAATGCTATCATGTAACCAATTACACGATAACATGGTTATATTGTGTACTTAATTACACGATAGCATGTTGCTATTGTGTATAGGATTTGTATACACGATGATATTACACACTTCAATGAATTAGAAAGATAAAGAATTGTATGTGTATAGTATTGTGTACAGATTAGCAAGTTGCTAATTTGTTTTTGCTTTTTTATTTCGTTTTTTCTTATTTTTAGTGTTCTTTCGTATCATGATGATATCATAAGGATCTTGAGATAATATTTAATAAAATATAACAAAATTCACAATAAATGGTATACGGTATCTCAATATAGTTAGACTATCATGATAAGAAAGAGGAGGAAAAATAAAGAAGAACACAACAAAATCGGTGAAAAAGGATAACAAATGAGAAAGATATGAATCGTTAAAATTTATCCCAAAAAATGGCTATCTTGTACTCGATCACACGATAACTAGTACATGATAGCAGATGCTATCGTGCATTTATATACACAATAGTATTACACACTTTAACAAATTATATCTCCTTCATTTTTTATCCGTTTTCGTTTTTTTTTTCGTTTTTCCTTATTTTTAGCGTTCTTTCTTATCAGGATGATATCATAAGGATCTTAAGATAATATTAATAAAAGATAACAAAATTTATGATAAATAGCATGCGGTGTCTCAACATAGTTAGACTATCTTTATGATAAGAAAGAGGAGGAAAAATAAAGAAGAACGCAAAACGAATGGGTGAAAATGGATAAGAAATGAGTGAGATATGAATCATTAAAGTTTGTCCTATAAAATAGCTATCGTATATTCAATTACACGATTTATATCTCTTTCATTTCTTATCCGTTTTCATCCATTTTTTATGTGTTCTTCTTTCTTATCATAATGATAGCCTAACTATGTTGAGACCTGACATGCTATTTATCGTAAACTTTATTATATTTTAATAAATATTATCTTACAATCCTTATGATATCATCATGATAAGAAAGAGCACTAAAAATAAGAAAGAAAGAAAAAATTTGGCGAAAATAGATCAGAAATAAAGGAGATATAATTCGTTGAAGTGTGTAATAATATCGTGTATACATTAATTTTTTTTAGAACAAATTTTAACAATTCACATCTCTCTAATTTATTTTCTGTATTCACTTATTCTTTTTGCATTCCTCTTTATTTTTCCCCATCTTTTTTATCATGATGATAGTCTAACTATGTTGAGACACCGCATGCTATTTATCGTGAATTTTACTATATTTTATTAGATATTATCTCAAGATCCTTATGATATCATCATGATAAGAAAGAACACTAAAATAAGGAAGAGCGAAAAAAAGGGCAAAATTATATCAGTAATGAAGGACATATGATTTGTTGAAGTATGTAATAGTATCGTGTATATAAATACACCATAACAAACTTTAACAATTCATCTCTTTCTAATTTACTATCCATTTTTACTGATTTTTTGCGTTCTTTATTTTTTCCCTCTTTCTTATCATGGATAGTCTAACTATGTTGAGATACTATATGTTATTTATCGTAGATTTTTTTATATTTTATTAGATATTGTCTCAAGATCCTTATGATATCATCATGATAAGAAAGAACACTAAACATAAGGAAGAATAGAAAAATGATGAAAACAGATCAGAAATAAATGAGATATGATTCATTGAAGTGTGTAATATACACGATAGCAACTACTATCATGTACTCGATTACACGATAACAGTGTACACAAATACACGATAGTCTGCTATTGTATAATTACATGATAACTATTTTTTTGGTCATACTTTAACGATTAATATCTCTCTCATTTGTTATCCGTTTTTATTGATTCTTTTTGCGTTATTCTTTATTTTTCTTCCTCTTTTAATCATGATGATAGCCTAATTAAGTTGAGACATCGCATGCTATTTATATCCTTATGATATCATCATGATAAGAAAGTGCACTAAAAATAAGGAAGAACGAAAAAGAAATGGGTGACACTTATATCCCCATGTGGGCTGCTTACTTAGTTTATGTCTACTATTTGTTATCTCCTTTGTTACCATGTGGCACCTAGTCGTAGTTAATGCTTTGTCACACTTATATCCCCCTGAAGCTCAAGGATGGAGTTTTCGAAGATTAAGCTTGTGTCGAAGTTGGAGAAATCTGTGTACTTGGCTAGCTCTTGATAAATAGATCTTCAAGTGATCAACAAAGACTACCGGAGGGATCTTCAGCAAAAAAACTGCAAGATTTTGGTACAATTGCTGGAGGATAGTTCTCTGGCATAAATTTTGTACACAATGCCGAGATGGAAACACAGGAGTGTACATTTGCCAAAAGAGAGGAACGGCCATCAACAAAAAGTTGCAAGATTCTCAACCCATCAGCAGGGTAATTGTTTTCAGTGCAGACCAAGAAACGTACGCCCGCTGTAATCTACTGTTAATGGGAAGAATGGACATTAGCAAAAAGCCGCAAGATTCTTGACCCATCAACACCAAAAAGTGTCGCCCACTGCTCTTGGACCTCAAGCCAATCTGCTCAAGACAAATGGGGCATGCCCGAGAAGGGAGTGAAACTAACTCATCAACATCAACAAGCAACTTGACGCCAATGGCGCGAGAAAATCCACCAACCCAAAGTGTACAATGCAAAAGTCCCAAACGACAAGGACACCAATAAACCCAAAAATGACTGTTGTAGCAGAAGTATTATTCTCCTTAATCTCATCTTCGATCTTTTTAGGCTCATTCTTCTGTTCTTTTAATACAGAGACCATCCACATAACTACCACGAACAACAGACATTTTTCAGAGGCCAAATCAGACATCTCAAGGGCTCATCGACCAGACAAAGTTCCAACATGGGACTTATTAAAAGACCAAACAAAAGCCCAACATGGGACTCATTAAAAGACTACATAAAAGGGTTAGGTAGCCCACAAACAAAGGTCCATCATGGGACTTATTAAATGACCAAACAAAGGAGAATAAAGGGTTGGCATAGGAAAGGCTAGATGTGGAGTCTTAGAGGCCCGGCCGAAAGAGGACAATCATTAAAGACACATAAAAAAACATAATTTGCCGAACAACCTCCAGATCAACAGGAAGAGAGAGTTGTCGGTGAGAATGCTCGAAGAAAGGGTCAACTTGGAATTGAGGGCCCATGATGGAGAAAAGAATTAAATTGAGTGAGGGAGGGTAGCCGTTGTAAGAGTAAAGCGCCTCTACAAGTGAGGATAGCCTCTACGAGTTTAGGGTTGCGAGATGGTTGTGATGGAAATGGAGGATGCGATTTAGGGTTGGGATTAGAAAACCTGGGTTTGCGGAGTTTAAATATTCATGTGGACAATTTTTTATTTTTGTGGGTAAAGACTTTGAAACAGCGTTAATAATGTCGTTTGGTGGGCAGTTACGTTGTTCTATGCGCGGAAGGTAATTTGGTTATATTAAAAAAAATTAGCACGTGAGAGTGTGCGCGGAACGAAATTATGTAACAAATTCCATTTCTTTTGTACCCAAGTGGATATTATATTTTCAGCGTTGTAGTATTTTGGTGAAACTTCACCTAGTTGGACCTCTATGTAATCCACCCTAATCTAGAAGAGCATCTCTTTAAGGATGCATTCTGTTATAAATCTTCTTTACTGTTACTGTAATGTAATCTTGCGTACCTTTGCAAACAGAACAACGAAAATTGAGTGTTAAAGTGTTGATGATCGAATCAAGCAAAATGCTCTGTCCTTAATACAGAATTCGCCCTCCCCACGGTGCTTAGGACTTTTGGGCGTCTGCCTCCCAGGATAAGATGATCAACCACGCACTGTAGGAGCACTCCAAACAGCACGCGCAGCGAACCACATCATGCAATGCTTTCACAAAAGGAAGAGGAAGAAGACGAAGTCCAGTAAAAAATCATTCAGAAAAACCCGTTTTTCATGACTTTATAGAAATCCCGTTAAAGGCTCGTTGAAAACACTCTTTCCCATTAAATGGACGCGTCCATCCATTAAGGGTCATAAGAAAATAAACTGGACCATTTTTGGTTGAACTAAAATAAATTAGAAAATCAAACTAATTGAATTTGTTCCAAAATAATATTATCTTGTTGACCCAACCCAACCCGACGCGACCCGACCCGGTTGGCCGGGCGTGCAAACTGAACTGAACCGAGCCGAGCCGAGGCGGCCAGTCGGACGGACAGCGGCGGCGCGCGTGCACGTGTGTTGGTTAGGGTGCATGGGTCCAACATCTCTCTCTCCCACAAAAGTGGGGTGGCCCAAGGGCCTAACTTCAAAGGCAAAACTTAGGCCTTATATACCATCCATACCATCCACAACACCTCTTTTGTGTGGATGCGGGACTATTCATTCATTCACCCAATTCACTCATTCAAAACAAAGTGGGTTCTAATGCCCACTTCCAACAATCCCCCACATGAATGAGAATTGGTTGGATAACTATGCAAACAATGCAGATAAATCGTGAAAGCAAATATTGAGAAGATCATGGATGGGGGAAAGGTAGCTTTTGGCTTTGAACCTTCCCTTGTGAATACTATCGGGAACATGATGTCTTGAATTGTTCAGCCGTTTGTGTAAATCAAGACAATAAAATTCACACAATCACTTCTTAGACATACTGTGGTTCTCATGACTTTGTTCATTTTGACCCTAAATAAACCTGGTTTTCATGAGTGCTATAGAAGATTTAGCCTTAAAATCCTCATAGAAGTGACCCATTCACACTCATATAGGTGATTCTTATTAAGAGTATCCTGCAATACCCCACTCGAACTAATTCAAGCTATGAGAACCATTAAAAGCAAAGCTTATCCTGATTCATTCTGCAGGCATCACTATCTCATCATAAGAATGGGAACGAGATTTTATCTCAATAGTGATTCTCCTTGAATCCCCCATAATTCGATTGTCCCTTTGAACCTAGATCTTGGGATCTCCAGTCAATTAGGTTGGATTGTCATTATGGTGATTCTTAATATATAGGCTTCAAGCTCATTCCCCTCGATGAATTGCTCACTTGTTCTTTGGTCAAACCCTTAGTAAGCGGATCCGCAATATTTTCTTTCGACCTAGCATACTCAATGGAAATTATTCCACTAGAGAGGAATTGTTTTATGGTATTATGCCTCTGACATATATGTCGAGACTTACCATTATACAAGTTACTTTGTACTCTTCCTATAGCAGGTTGACTATCACAATAGATATATATATAGGTGGCACAGGTTTCCCCCACATTGGAATATCTTCTAAAAAATGACGAAGCCACTCAGCCTCTTCGCCTACTCTATCAAGTGCAATGAATTTTGATTCCATGGTGGATCTTGCTATGCACGTTTGTTTAGAAGATTTCCAAGACACTGCTACACCTCCAAGAGTAAAGACATATCCACTTGTGGATTTGGATTCTCTTGTATCAGATATCCAATTTACATCACAGTATCCCTCTAGTACTGCTGGACACCTTGTATAGTGCAGTCCATAGTTCAAGGTATATCTTAAATATCTAAGAACCTTGTCTAGAGCCTTCCAGTGGTCTTCCCCTGGGTTGCTATTATATCTACTCAGTTTACTTACTAAGTATGAAATGTTGGGTCTCGTACAATTCGTGAGGTACATGGGACTTCCAATAATTTGAGAATATTTAAGTTGTGATATGCTCTCACCCGTGTTTTTGATTAAATGCAATGTCACATCCACTGGTATTCTTGCTGGATGATTAACATTCTCATTAAATTTTTCTAGGATTTTTATAATGTAATGAGATTGAGATAACACATATCCAACATATGTTCTAGTGATTTTCATCCCTAGTATAACATCTGCAACACCCATATCCTTCATGTCAAACTGTTTGTTTAACATCCTCTTAGTAGTTTTAGTGATATTATCATTGCTACTAATAATGAGCATATCATCCACATATAGGCATACAATAACATAGCCATCAGGTCTTTCTTTGACATAAACATATTTGTCACATTCATTGATTTTGAATCCATTTGACATCATCATTTTGTCAAATTTTTTATGCCATTGTTTAGGTGCTTGTTTAAGCCCATAGAGAGACTTAACAAGTCTGCACACTTTGTTTTCTTGACCCGGTACAACAAACCTTTCAAGTTGTTGCATATATATTTCCTCATTCAAGTCACCATTGAAGAATGCCATTTTCACATTCATTTGATGTATTTCAAGATTATATAAAGCAGCCATAGCGATCAAAATAATCTTGACCTTCTTTTTGCTTATATCCTTTGATAACAAGTTTCGCTTTATATTTGTCAATTGATCCATTAGGCTTCATCTTCCCCTTGAATATCCACTTGTATCCGAGAGGTTTACTCCCTGGTGATAGATCTACCAACCACCAAGTGTGATTTTGCATAATAGATTCAATTTCACTATTTACAGCCTCCTTCCAATATTGTGCTTTAGGAGAGGACATGGCCTCCTTAAAGCTTTGAGGCTCATTTTCTAACAAATAAGTTAGAAAATCTGGACCAAAGGATTTTGATGTTCTAGCATGTTTACTACGTCTAGGTTCATCATCTTTTCCCTCTTGGTCTTCACGATTGTCCGTTGCAACATCCAAAGTTCTTTTAAGAGAACTTTCATTTTGTATAGAATTTCAAGGAAAAATATGTTCAAAAAATGAAGCATTCCTAGATTCAATCACAGTGTTTACATTTACATCAGGAATATCCGATTTATAAACAAGAAAACGATATGCACTGCTATTATTGGCATAACCAATGAATACGCAATCAATGGTCTTTGGTCCAACTTTAATCCTCTTGGGATTAGGGACCGCCGCTTTTGCTAGACACCCCCACACTTTTAAGAAGTTTTAAGAAGGCTTTCAACCTTTCCATAATTCATACGGTGTCTGCAAGGTTTTCTTATGAGGTATTTTATTGAAAATATAATTGGCTGAAAGCAAAGCTTCCCCCCACATAATCTGAGGTAACCCAGAACTTATTAACATAGCATTCATAATTTCTTTTAAAGTTTTATTTTTTCGTTCACCAACTCCATTTTGCTGTGGTGAATAAGGCGCCATTGTTTGGTGTATAATACCATGTTGTAAACAGAATTCACCAAAAGGTGATTTATATTCCCCACCTCTATCACTTTTTAGAATTTTTATTTTCTTGCCAAGTTGATTCTCAACCTCAGTTTTGTATAATATAAACATGTTTATTGATCGTTTAAAAATATAAACCCTTGCAAGTGCACAAGGCAATTGTACTATGGCGAGTATAGAAAGGATTGTCGAACCTCATGGACGGTAAAATATTTTACCAAACTCAAGAGAAAGTTGCAGTTTTTAGTTACTCTAAGGAAAGCGATAAACTTTAACTACTTCTAAAGGATTTGAATCAGTGTAGAGAATTATCAAGGCAATGAATCCACCACTAGACATGCAATTACTACTCTTGATTATTATTACATGCAGATTGACATGATATGGTAATTCGTGTTCTTGGTTGGACATACGAATCACTAACATTCTTGGTCGGACACGAAAGTTTATCCACTATTGTGTAATCAATCCTATCCTTGGTCGGGCATAGAATCAATCACAAACCTGTTCTTGGTTAGACACAGGGATTAAAAAGATATAATTTCATTCATAATCGATCAAGTCTATGGTCAAGCACTCAAAAGAAACTCATGAAATAGCATTAAGCATGAATCATAATCAACTTTATTAAATGAAACTAACAAAAGTAGCAATACACATATCTAGAGCTTCATCTAGCATTGACAAGGAATTTAGTTACACATAGGAAGAGAGAAAAGAAAAGCCTATTTTTGTAGTTCCATTAACATGGATTTCTTCTTCTTCTTTAGCTCCAAAAGACTCCTTCTCTTGCTCCTCTTAGCCTCCAAAATCTATTCTCTAATGCCCAATACGTTCTCCTTTAAGGCTTTTTTATAAGTTTGAAGAGAAATTTCGAAATCCCCTTCCAAATCCAAGTCGAAATAGGCTTGATTTAGGATTTGCCGCACAAACCGATTGATCGTTCCGTATAGTCGATCGATCGCTTTGGGATCGATCACTTTCTTTCACAATTTCCTTTGTTGTCGCGCCGATCGTCCGTTTTGTCTCATCATCCGATTGATCATTTGTATTCCCGATCGATCGTGTTTACTGTATTGCGCAAATTAAAAAACTCCGGTAGATACGATCAATCGTGTTGAGTGCCGATCGATCGTTTTCTTCATTAAAACTATTTTCGGCTATGGCGATCGATCGTGTATTGAATGCCCATCGATCGTAAGTATTGTTCATAATATTCAAATGGCTATAACTTTCTGCTCCGATCTCCGAATTGCGCGTGGTCAGTGGCGTTGGAAAGCTGACTTCTTGAACTTTAATATGAAGCTTTAATCAGTCCAATCAGAGATATATACACGAAGTTATGATAATTTAACCATTGAAGTACCTTTTCACCTTATTTCTGTATCTTACTCTTATTTCTTACAAAAACCAAAAATTGTATTAAAGTAGCACTAATTCTAATCAAATGCTAGCATAAACATAAGTTTAAGAGATAACAAAATACGTATTTTATGTGTAGATCATTTATTGCCTCATCTTTACTTCTTAGCAAGTATACATAATAATAATGAGTGCAATCGTCAATAAATGTAATAAAGTACTTTTTACCTCCTCTTGTTTGAACAAGTTTTAAGTCACATATATTGCTGTGAATTAACTCAAGAGATTCAGTACATCTCTCAATACTTTGGAATGATTTCCTTGTTAATTTAGATTCCACACAAGTTTCGCATTTATGATTAGAGTCAATGTCAAATTTAGGCAGATATTTCATATTAATCAATCTTCGTAAAGCATCATAATTAACATGTCATAATCTACCATGCCACACATCACATGACTCAATCATATAAGAGGAAGAAGCATTCTCATTCATAATATTAGCAACAGATACAATAGGTAATACATTGAGCTTGAAAAACCCTTCATTTAGGTACCATTTTCCCATATACATCCCACCCTTAGTCAAAACAAATATGTCCGACTCAAACACCAACTTGAAGCCATTCTTGCTCAACAATAATCCAAACACTAAATTCTTTCGAATTTCTGGCACATGCAGCACATTGTTGAGCGTGAGTTCCTTGCCCGAAGTCATCTTGAGCACCACATTTCCAATTCCTTCAACCTTTGTGGTAGAAGCGTTGGCCATAAATAGTTGTTCCCCATTTTCCACGGAGTGATAAGTGGAGAACATCTTCTTATTTGAGCACACATGACGGGTAACCCCAGTATCCACCCACCATTCTCTATTGTTCGTGACCATATTCACTTCTGAAATCACTGTAGAAAGGTTAATGTCATGCACATTGGTGGAGAGATTCTCCACTTCGTTCATGTGGGCTTGTGCCTTCTTCTTCTTGAAACTATATTGTTTCTTCTGTTTGTGACAATCCTTAGCCTTGTGGCCCACATTGTCACACACATAGCACTTGCCTTTGAACTTAGCGTTGTTGGAGTTATTGTTTGACTATCCCCCAGGATGCTTCCTCTTTTTGTTGATGAAGCCATTGCTTTTATACCCATATTCCACAATATTGACTTTGGCTTCCATGCCATGACCCCCGATTTTCTTTTCAGAAGCACGGTTGTCCTCTTCAATCCTTAACCTCACAATCAGATCTTCTAAGTTCATCTTCTTTCTCTTATGCTTTAAGTAGTTCTTGAAATCCTTCCAGGATGGTGGTAGTTTTTCTATTATTGCTGCCACCTGGAAAGACTCACTTAAAGTCATGTCTACTGCATGAATTTCATGCAGGATAACTTGCAGTTCTTGAACTTGATTGATCACAGTCTTAGAGTCCACCATTTTGAAGTTCAAAAATTAATCAAGAATATGGGCCAGTAAGGACAGCAGGGCGATTGATGAACTCATCCTCTTTTTTTTTTTTACCAAACCAAAAAACATTGTAATAGGGATGTGCCAAATAAATAAAACAGGGGGTCATATCCCATATTCTTAATGTACTTCTCACTGACTAGGATGAATCATTTTGATGTACCATGTTTCCTGATAAATCTCATGTCAAAATAACTTGAATTTCATTTTGATTGGGATCAGGCGGCATTAGTGGGCGCCTTCATGCATGGCCTTCAGGCAGATATTGCGGACGAAATCTGTCAGTTCCGGCCTAAATCCATGAAGGATATAATTGGGCATGCTCGTATTGCAGAGGAACAGTTGAACCGGAAACGGCATGCGGTCCGTCCATTCTCTCGGCCCCCTCCAGGACTTCCAGGCCCTAGGCCAGCTTCCACTAATGGGGTGGCGGCCAGCTCTCGGGCCGGACCACTAGCAGGCTCCGTCATGAATCCTCCTATCCGCAGGCTTTCCCAGGCCTAGATGGACGAGAAACGGGCCAAAGGTCTTTGCTTTAACTGTGATGAGCGTTTTACTCCTGGCCATCATTGTTGCACGCCACCCACTACTTTCATTCTAGAAGAGTCTTGCCTTGATGAGGAAGATCCCACCGATCAGCCGACTGATGTTTATTATGTTGATCCTACGGCTGAGATCTCCTTTCATGCTTTCTCGGGGACATACACGCCTCACACAATGCGAGTGCAAGGTCAGTTGAAACACTAGCCAGTTGCTATTTTGATTGATAGTGGGAGTACCCACAATTTTATTAATAATAGGGTGGCACAGCGTCTGGGCTGTCACATTGCTTACGCATGTGCTTTTGACATCCTTATTGGTGATGGTATGATCTATATACAAAATATGTATTTTATTCTCTCCTAAACTTATGTTTATGCTAGTGTTTGATTAGAATTTCTACTACTTTAATATAGTTTTTGGTTTTTGTAGGAAACAAGAGTAATACACAGAAATGAGGTAAAAAGTAACTCAAATAGTTAAATCATCATAACCTCATCTACAAATGTCGGATTGGACTGAATCAAGCTTCATGTTAAAGATTGAGAAGACAGCTTTCCAACGCCACCAACTATGCACAATTCGGAGTTTGGGACAGAAAGTTATAGCCATTTGAAATTTATGAATAGTAACTACAATCGATCGGCTATCAATGAGATCGATCGCCTCAGCCGTAAAAGCAGTGTATTAAAAGAAATGATCGATCGGACCTCAAAACAATAGATCATATCTACTGAAAATTTTCAATCGCGCAAGATAGTAACTACGATCGATCGGTATCATACGGCATCGATCGGCAAAGCGATCGATCGGAGGAAAATAAGACCTATTTCGACTCGGATTTGGAAGGGAGCTTCGTGGTTTCTCTTCACTCTTATAAATAGGCCTTATGGGAGAATGTTTTGAGCACCAGATAATAGACTTTTGAGCTTTATTGGAGGCTAGAAAGGAGCAAGAGAAGGAGTCTTTTGGAGCAAAGAAGAAGAAGGATTCATGACGATAGATCTACATAAACAGGCTTTTCTTTTCTCCCTTTCTATGTGTAACTAAATTCCTTGTCAAGGCATGATGAACCCTAGATGTGTATTGCTACTCTTGATAGTTTAATTTTATAAAGTTGATTATGATTCATACTTAATGCTATTTCATGAGTATTCTTTTGAGTGCTTGATCATAGACTTGATTGATTATGAATGGAATTAGATATTGTAATTGATTTTATGCCCGATCAAGGATAAGATTGATTGCATTATAATAGAGTTGTGATTGATTCTATGCCCGATCAAAGATAGGATTGATTACACAATAGCGGATGAACTTTCGTGTCCGATCAAGAACGTTAGTGAATTCATTAGTAATTCGTGTGTCCGATGAAGAACACGAATTACCATATCATGTCAATGTATGCTTAATAATAATTGAGAGTAGTAATTGCATATCTAGTGGTGGATTCATTGCTTTGATAATTCTCTGCATTGATTAAAACTCAGCTTAGTAGTTAAAGTTCATAGCTTTATTTAGATTAAACAAAAACTGCAACTTTCCTCTCTTGAATTTGGTAAAAGATTAATCCGTCCCTGAGGTTCGACAACCCTTTCTATACTCACCGTAGTACAATTACCTTGTGCACTTGCAAGGGTTTTATATTTAAACGATCAAGTTTTTGGCGCCGTTGCCGGGAACCGCTCAATAGTTTACTAAATTTTTTAGCATAGTTTTAGAGTAGTTTAGTTTAGTTTAGATTTCTTTTCAGTAGCTTAATTGCCTTCTTCTTCTTTGCAGGATTAAGAGAGGACGCTGATTTTCGTCATCGTTGGAAGGGCCATCCCTTCCCACTGTTTGCACTCTCTTAACCTTCTTTTAGAGTAACTTTGGGTGCATGGTATTTTCAATTTTCTTTGTGGGATTGCATGACGTGCTAGTTGTCGCTATTAGGTTGCTAGTTGTCGCTATCTAGGACTGATGCTTGCTAGTTGTCGCTATTAGGACTGTTACAGGTTTTGTCTGATTTTTATTGTGCATGCATGGTCGTGGCTCCCTGAACGCCGACCTTGCCTTTGATCCTGATCCTGAGCGCCTATATAGAATTTGTAGAACTCCTAGCAAACCAATCCCTGTAATTCATCCAATGGGGGACAACATGAACCTTGGGGGTGGGAATGGCCTAAATAAGAAACCACTAATGCCCCATGCCCGTACCCTGCAAGACTACTACCGTCCCACTGCCTACACCTCCCCCTCATGTATCCTAATAGATGCCTCTTGTGGTGGCACATTCATGAAGAAAACTCCTGATGATGCTTGGGATCTACTAGAGGACCTGAGCGAAAACTCTATACACAGTGCCACCCTCTATAGATATGAAGGCCATATGCCTGGCAGGAGTGCCTGAAGGGGAGGCATGTATGATGTTAAAGCTTCCACGAACCTAGAACACCAAGTGGCATCCCTTACTGAGAGGTTTGATAGGTTTTTCTCACAGACTCCACCTTATACCCCAACCTCTCAAGATGTATGTGCCATCTGTGCCAGCCCTATGCACACTATTGTTGACTGCCCCTCAGCCTCCCAGTATCCAGATCTTGTGCAGGAGCACGTCAACCTTGCACAAACCTATCCTAGAGCCAATAACCCCTACTTAAATACCTATAACCCGGGGTGGTGAAATCATCCCAATTTTGCATGGAAATAACCCAACCAGGGGCCCACTTTCAATCAGGCCCCAAGACAAGAATTCCCAAACCCAACTCAGTCTTACCAACCAGCCACAAATCCCCCATTTGGCCAAACCAATAAGAAACCATCATTCGAAGATCAAATGAGCCAAATGCTTGCCACCCAATCTACCCTCCTATCAGCTTTTATTGCGATGGAAGCCAAGGTGGACGCCAAGATAGAAACCTAACACAGAGAGCTGACAGGTGAGCTAAGAACCCAGGCCCACCTTGTTCATTCCCATACACAATCCATTGCCAAAATAGAAACCCAATTAGGACAGCTGGCCCAATCTATGAACCGTAGGCAAGTAGGAACCTTGCCCAGCCAACCACAGCAGAACCCTAGAGGCCAGTTCGCCATTGAAGGATCCCATTATCCAAATGAGCAGGTGCAAGCCGCTACTACCCTAAGAAATGGTAAACAAGTTGACAATCAGGTTAGGGACCCAACCATTGCGAGTGAGGACACTCCCCTTGAGAAACAGAACCGACCCACTCCTACCATGCCTGAGCCAGTTAGTCTCCCACCGCAGCAGGATGCCACCACTGAACCCACCAATGAAAAATCCTATATCCCTAGGGCTCCTTTCCCGCAATGCCTCAACCAACCCTCCCCGTTTAGTAAGTCCCACCAACGAATGGAAGAAATGTTAGTGGTGTTCAAGCAGGTTAAGATCAACCTTCCCCTCTTAGATGCCATCAAATAAGTACCTGCCTATGCCAAGTTCCTGAAAGACCTGTGTACCCAAAAGAGGAAAACCAAATCCCATGTCACCCAAAAGGTCTTCTTGACCAACCAAGTAAGCTCTTTACTTACCAGTGATATGCCACCTAAATTTAAGGACCCAGGTGTCCCTGTTATCTCTATTGTCATAGGTGACCGTACCCTTAGTCGAGCTCTTTTAGATTTAGGGGCCAATGTTAACCTCTTCCCTTACTCAGTGTATGAACAACTTGGCCTCGGAGAGTTGCAGCCCACCTCAGTCACTCTTCAATTAGCAGACCGATCCATTCGCAGACCTAGAGGTGTTATAGAAGATGTTCTCGTTGGAGTTGACCGGTTCTACTTTCCTGTTGATTTTGTCATCTTAGACATGGAACCAATTGCCAACTCCAAATCCCAAATTCATGTTATCCTTGGTCGCCCTTTCCTAACCACAGCCGATGCCACCATTAACTGTAGGTCAGGGCTCATGAACGTCTCATTTGGGAACATGAAAGTTCAATTAAATATTTTTAGTGCTTCCCAACAACCCTTGAGTGAAGCTGAGTGCCTTATGGTTGACGACCTAGATGACCTAGTCCAGGAGTACCTTCTTTTTGCTGTGCTTAAGGATGCCCTCGAGCACACCCTTTTCTATGACTGGATCGATCAATATGAGGGTACACCTGACCTTGAGGAGGTCCATCACCATTTAGTGGCTGCCCTATACCCTGGACATATCCCATGGAGACCCCACCCCGACCCTCTCCCTATGTCTACCGCCCCACCACTAAAACCTTCCATAGAATCCCCACCCACACTTGAACTAAAAACCCTTCCCAGCTCCCTCAAATACGTCTTCTTAGGACCCAACAATACCCTTCCTGTGATTATCTCATCTAGCCTATCTATTGACCAGGAAACCCAGTTGTTGGAGATCCTTACCACACACCGGCGAGCTATAGGGTGGACGGTAACTGACCTCCGGGGTATAGACCCCTCTGTGTGCATGCATTGCATAAACTTGGAGGACCAGGCTAAACCTTCTAGGGAGGGGCAGCGATGGTTGAACCCACACATGAGAGAAGTGGTGATGAAAGAGGTAGTGAAATTGTTTGACGCTAGAATTATATACCCTATCTCTGACAGTGAGTGGGTGAGCCCCATCCAGGTCGTCCCTAAGAAATCGGGCATCACGGTGAAACCAAACTCAGAGGGAGAACTTGTGCCAATAAGAGAGACCACAGGCTGGTGGGTATGCATTGATTATAGGAAGCTGAACTCCAATACCCGTAAGGACCATTTCCCTCTCCCATTCATTGACCAAATCCTAGAGAAATTAGCGGGCCAAGAGTTTTATTATTTTTTAGATGGGTACTCCGGCTATAATCAAGTGCCAATTTTTCTAGGGGATCAGGAAAAGACGACTTTTACATGCCCCTTTGGTACATTTGCGTATCGAAGAATGCCTTTTGGTCTTTGTAACGCCCTTGCTACATTTCAGCGATGCATGATGTCCATCATTTCCAACATGATTGATAAATTTTTGGAAGTTTTCATGGACGATTTTTCGGTGTTTGGCGCTTGTTTTGATGATTGCTTACACAATCTGACTTTGGTTTTAAAACGCTATGAGGAAACAAATTTAGTGTTAAGTTGGGAAAAGAGCCATTTCATGGTTCAACAGGGGATTGTGCTTAGACATGTTATATCAAAAAGGGGTATAGAGGTTGACAAGGCCAAGGTTGACCTGATTGCTAATTTACCACCGCCTACATCAGTTAAGAAAATACGGTCTTTCCTTGGCCATGCAGGGTTTTAACGTCGATTCATCAAATATTTTAGCAAGATATCATGTCCATTATGTCACCTTCTCGGTCAGGATGTGCAATTTGAATTTGATGAGCCGTGCAAAGAAGCTTTACCGCATTAAAAACCCTCCTCTCTAGCTCCCCCATCATTAAGCCCCCTGACTATACACTGCCCTTCGAAATCATGTGCGATGCATCTAATTTTGCTGTAGGGGCAGTGTTAGGCCAACGCATCAACAAAATTCCTCATGTTATATACTATGCTAGCAAGACACTCACTGATGCTCAATTGAATTACACTACCACCGAAAAAGAGTTGCTTGCTGTTGTGTTTGCATTAGATAAGTTCAGGTCATATCTCCTGGGTAGTAAGATTATCATCTTCTCTGATCATGCAGCTTTGAGGTACCTTCTTTCCAAGAAGGATGCTAAGCGAAGGCTGATCCGTTGGATCTTACTCTTGCAGGAATTTGACTTTGAAATCAAAGATAAAAAAGGTTCTGAGAATGTCGTGGCTAATCATCTATCCAGAATTCCTATTCCTGATCTACATAGCCCTGACCCTCTAAGAGATTAATTCCCTGATGAGCAGCTCTTTTCTGTCTCCACTACATCTCCACCTTGGTTTTGCACATATTGTGAATTATCTTGCTGTGGGTCAAATCCCAACCTTTTGGTCTAAACATGATAAAGACTTATTTTTCTCTCGAGTTAAACATTACTATTGGGATGACCCTGACCTGTTTAAGATATGTGCCGACCAAGTCATAAGACGATGTGTCCCTGAGAGTGAGTTTCATAGCATCCTATCTTTTTGTCACTCTCATGCCTGTGGTGGACACTTCGGTGGAACGAAAACTGCGGCCAAAGTACTTCAAAGCAGTTTTTATTGGCCAACTCTATTTAAAGATGCCCATGCTTATTGTCAATCTTGTGAGCCTTGTCTAAAAGGAATATGATGCCCCTACAACCTATTTTGATTGTTGATTTATTTGATGTATGGGGTATCGATTTCGTGGGACCTTTTCCACCATCTTTTGGTCATACTTATATTCTTATTGCTGTGGATTATGTGTCTAAGTGGATTGAAGCTGTTGCCACTAGGACCAGTGATCATAAAGTTGTGCTGGAATTTCTAAAATCTAATATTTTCAGCAGGTTTGGAACTCCTCGAGTTATTATCAGTGACGGAGGTTCTCATTTTTGTAACAGGTCTTTTGAGGCTCTTCTCAAGAAATACTCTATCACCCACAAGGTTTCCACACTATATCATCCTCAGACGAGTGGCCAAGTGGAGGTCTCCAATCGCCGAATCAAGCAGATTCTAGAGAAGACGGTTCGCCCCGATAGAAAGGATTGGTCCTTGAGACTGAATGATGCATTATGGGCCTACCGGACGGCTTTCAAGACCCCTATTGGTATGTCTCCTTATAGACTGGTATATGGCAAAGCTTGCCATTTACCTATTGAGTTGGAACACCAGGCGTATTGGGCTATTAAGGAATATAACTTCGATATGGATAAAGCCGGTGAGCAGCGAAGACTCCAATTGAGTGAGTTAGAGGAGATGTGCTTTGAGGCATATGAGAATGCGAAACTCTACAAAATGAGGACCAAGGCTGTACATGACAAGATGATTTCCAGGAAATCTTTTCAGCCTGAGCAGAAAGTGTTACTTTACCATTCACGGCTACATTTATTTCCTGGGAAACTTCGTTCTTGGTGGTATGGACCTTTTATTGTGAAAAATGTCTACCCCCATGGCGCTGTGGAGATTCACAATCCAAAAAATGGGAGTATATTCAAAGTAAATGGCCACCGATTGAAACCTTATCTGGAGACTGTTGGTGACATGGATGTAGTGGCTGTCTACGTGGATGCTCCGGACCAAACAGAATGATCCTGGCCCAGACTGGCTGAAGACATTAAACTTAGCGCTTGGTGGGAGGCAACCCACGTATTCAGGTGTATTCTCTCCTTTATCTGATTTTCTTTGTTATATGCTCATTCTCATGCTATATTTTGTTCACATTGAGGACAATGTTCATACTAGGTTTGGGGGAGAGGGCATGTTAAAAAAATAATGATAAAAAAAATTGAAGAACAGTAGATACGATCGATCGCTATCCGATCGACACCTTATCTTTGCGATCGATCGCTCTGCGGTACATCGACACCGTCCATCTTCAATCTAACGGGCGCTGTTTCTCAATTTATAAAATGATCGATCGGCTAAAAAGGTGATCGATCGCGGGTCGTCTTCCTCACGTTTAAAATCTGAACGGCCGCGGCGAGAGAAATCTATTTCCGCGGCGATAGATTAAACAAAAACTGCAACTTTCTTCTCTTGAATTTGGTAAAAGATTAATCCGTCCCTGAGGTTCGACAACCCTTTCTATACTCACCGTAGTACAATTGCCTTGTGCACTTGCAAGGGTTTTATATTTAAACGATCATGGTACACACATGCGCAGTAAGGGACTATGCCCGTGTGTCCCTTTGCATATTCAAGGTGATGAATTTGTTGTGGATCTTCATCTATTACCAACAAAAGGGGTTGATATTGTAGGGGGGTTCCAGTGGCTCCAAGAGCTTGGGGACGTTGTGTGGAATTTCAAAGACTTGGTTATGTACTTTGGTGGGGATGACCAGCAGGTCCGACTTCATGGATCACACCCTGGAACCCTCCAATCGGCACAGGCCGCTGGTACTTTATTTCGGCACACGGCCCATGGGTTTTTGTTGCAACTAATGACCGTACCAATCATGAATCTGCAGACCCTATCGTCTGACTTGACAGCCCTCTTGGCTGAATTTGCGTCCCTCTTTGGGGAGCCATCAGGGTTGCCTCCGCCGTGTGGGCACGACCATCAGATTCCTATTCTTCCAAGGTCGAACCCCGCTAATGTCCGGCACTACCATTACCCCTATGTACAGAAAGCTGAGATTGAGCGCCTGGTAGCGAAAATGCTTGAGGTCAGTATCATTCGTCCCAGTTCTAGTTCTTATTCTTCTCTGGTATTGTTGGTCTAGAAGAAAGATGGGACGTGGCGGTTTTGCGTGGATTATCGTGCTTTAAATGCCATCACACTGAAGGACAAGTATCCAATTCCTGTTATTGAGGAGCTTCTCGACGATTTGTCAGGTGTGAAATACTTTTCTAAGCTTGATTTATGTTCCGGTTATCATCAGATATGGATGCATCCAACTGATATCCACAAGACCGCCTTTCGTACACATGACGGTCATTATGAGTTTCTTGTTATGCCTTTCGGCTTCACTAATGTGCCGGCCACTTTTCAGAGTTTAATGAATGATATTTTTAGGCCATTCTTGCGCCAGTTAATATTGGTTTTCTTCGATGATATATTGGTATATAGTGCTTTATGGGATGATCATATCCACCATCTGCGGACAGTTTTTGACCTCTTTGCAGGCCACTCTCTTTTGTTGAAACAGTCGAAATGTTCTTTTGGCCAACCATAGATTGATTATTTGGGCCATATTATTGTGGCACATTGAGTTTCTACTGATCCGGCTAAGGTGGCCACTATGCTTGAGTGGCCCATTCATAAATCACCGTAGGCCTTACTGGCTATTATCGGTGCTTTATTGCTCATTATGGTACCTTGGCCACACCCTTACTGCCTTGCTGAAGGTCGGGCCCTTCCAATGGAGTTTTGAGGCCCAGGTGGCCTTTGACACTCTGAAGCAGGCTATGTCTACCACCCCAGTCTTGGCCTTGCTGGATTTCTTTCAGCTATTTGTGGTTGAAACTGATGCTTCTGATAGTGGGCTGGGAGCTGTCCTTCTTCAGGCTGAGTGGCCCATTGCCTTCTTTAGCAAGGCCTTATCGGGACAATCCCTCCGTTTGTCAGCCTACGAACGTGAGATGCTTGCTATTGTGCACGCCATTACGAAATGGCGTCAATATCTATTGGGTCGGCACTTTATTATTCGGACGGACCATCAGCCTCTGAAGTATTTTCATGACCAGCGGATCTCTACTCCAACTCAGCAACACTGGGTGACCAAGATTATGGGGTATGATTATGATATGATTTACAAGCAAGGATCCGACAACACCGTGGCTAATGCTCTGTCTCGGCGAGATGCGGAGGTGCCCTCATGGGCCTGTCCATTCCCACATTTCCCTTTTATGGCCGATTTGCTTCAGACTTATCATGAGGTGTCCGAGGCAGTGGACATCTTACATCATCTCCAGGCTGATCCGACATGCTTACCCTCTTTTGTTTTGCAAGGTGATTATATTTTGTGGAAGCATCAGTTATGGGTCCCTACGGCAGGCTATTATATCCTTCTTCCATGACACTCCTAGTGCTAGTCACGAAGGATCATTCCGCACCCACAAGCGTGTGAGTCAGAATTTCCTTTGGCGTGGAATCAAGAAGGCTGTCCATTCGTATGTTGTGTCCTGTGATGTATGTCAGCATGCCAAGGCCTCTACTTCTACTCCAGTGGGTCTTCTGCAACCCCTCCCTATTCCTGACCGTGTATGGGAGGTTATTGAGGCCCTACCTGCGGTCCAAGGTAAATCTGTTATCCTTGTGGTCGTGGATCGCTTATCCAAATATGCACATTTTTGCGCTCTTGGTCACCCCTACACAGCGAAAACAATTGCTGAGATTTATGTTCTCGAAGTGGCCAAGTTGCATGGGATGCCACGGACAATTGTGTCGGATTGGGATAAATCTTTATTTCTCTTTTCTTGCTTGGAGTTCTTTGCTTTGCAGGATACTAAGTTGCATATGAGTACCGCCTATCATCCATAGAGTGACGAACAAACTGAGGTCGTCAACCATTGTTTGGAACAGTACCTATGTTGTTTTTCCAGAGACGAGCCTTGTCGGTGGCTCCAACTTCTTCCCTGGGCTAAATGGTCATGTAATATAGCTTATCACACATCTACGGGTTTCACCCCTTTCGAGGTGGTTTATGGATGGCCTCCGCCTATCGTGATCTAGTACTTGCCTTTTAGTGCTTCTGTGAGTGAGGTGGATTATGCTCTCCAAACGCGGGATGAAGTCCTACATCAGCTCAAGGCTAACCTCAGGGCTGCTTAGAATCGGATGAAACAAGTGTATGATTGTTCTCATA
Source organism: Houttuynia cordata (assembly GCA_039654745.1). Lineage (NCBI taxonomy): Eukaryota > Viridiplantae > Streptophyta > Magnoliopsida > Piperales > Saururaceae > Houttuynia > Houttuynia cordata. The sequence continues at coordinate 55,238,471 of CM077503.1, forward strand.
CGGATCGGGAATTCTCGGTTGGGGACATGGTTTACGTTAATCTATTGCCCCATCGGCAATATTCTTTGGTGCCCGTTGCTTCAGCCAAATTGGCACATTGGTTCCATGGTCATTATAGGGTGTTGGAGTGTATTGGACCGGTTGCTTATCGTCTTCAGTTACCGCCTAATTCCCATGTCCATCCGGTTTTTCATGTGTCACGTCTTCGGCGATTTGTGGGGGAACCTTCTCGCCTTTCTAATGAGGTGCCTGTGCCATTGCTTTTGTTGATGGATTACCCTCAAGATCATTCATTGGACGATGCGACGTGGGAATTGGAGGATGATTTCTATGCTCGATTCCCTACATTCACGCCTTGAGGACAAGGCTATAGCCGAGCATGGTAGAATGTTACGTCTCCTTAGCTAATAGGATATCTCATTATTTAATAAGGCCATGTGGGCCATTGCTTCTATGAATAGGCTATTTCAATATTTATGTGCTAAGAAGGCCCATAAAGCCCATCAGATACAGGCTCATCGCCTATATGTAAGGGACGTTCTATCCTATTTGTATTATGGAATGAATGAAACCCTAGCTTCTCTCCTCCTTCTTCTCTATTCTCATCCCCCTTCCCTGCTGATCGATCTCAATCCAATTATCATAATTAGAATGTATAGGACCAATATGACAGAACAATATCCAAGTATTCAATCTTAACATAATTTTAAAAAATAACTACTTAGTATATTATAGCAATAAAAAAAAACTCAATCATCCAAATATCAACTCCTGGCACACCGGCCAACCAGTCAAATAACAGCAATCATAAATAAAACTAAAAAGAATTTCTTCTATTCCAAGCTTCAGCAATCCATAGCAGCTCCAGCAATTTATACATGCTCAGCTTCACTCCTTCTTTATTCCTGCATCAGAGGATGCATGAGTATTCCAGAGGAAATACCCAGTAGGATGCCAAAGAAAAACCCGACAAATAAAAGGAATAGAAAATATACAGACATCACATTTTAGTGAAGAATTTCAGAGTTCAACAAAATAAAGAATTGGAAATACAGTGTTTACCTTACCTGAATATCGATCATATTCAAAGACAATAGCAGTTTCATGGTATGGATAGGATAATAATTCAAAACTCCGAACATTCATCGCGTGAGGAGAAAAAGAAATATCAATATGTTCAAACTCCAGACATCCATAGTGTAAGGAGACGTTAATTTCTGCTCTCAAATCAATCCACTTCCCCTATAGACTTCTATACCAGAACATCCTAGAGGTCCTTCAGAAGAACCCGACCATACGTCAAGGGATGCTGGCCCCATCGGTGCTTACGGGCACAATGAGCAGAGACTACAAGACCTTCTGTAATATCTTGTAATCTAAAAATGTATGTGTGCCTTCATCGGCTGAATTACAGTGGTTCATTAATTATCAGAGATCACTATGGATCTAGCATTTGCTCGTGAGCATACTATGATTCCACCTCGGAGAGATCTTTACCAGGACTCTTAGTGGAGAAGCAGTTTACATGGAACTGAATCAAGTTGTCAACAACAGAGGTTATATCATCTAGAGACTCACTCAATCATCTTTCAATATCTGACTCACAGATGAATATTATAGAAATATCCATATCTCGATCAGTGTAGACTCACATAGGAGTAACCAAGGAAGTTTACTATTTCAATCACCAGATAACTCATGAGGACTCAACAGACAGCTGATACGCTGATTACCTTCACTGTGCATAGTCCTAGGTAAGACCATCCACAGAATCAAACGACACCACGATTAATATGTCACAATACAGCAAGATGGTAGGGTTCAAGAATTTAAACCCTATCCGAAGACTTCATGGTTCAAAGCTATTTTTTTTCAAGACACGAGACTTGTAGTGCACTGCACCACAAGGAAGAATTCGACACTGGCAACCCACTTTCTTGAATTACACTTATTTCAGACCTTATGATTGTTTAAATATAAAACCCTTGCAAGTGCACAAGGCAATTGTAATACAACAAGTATAAAAGTGTTGTCGAACCTCAGGGACGGATTAATCTTTTACTAAATTCAAGAGAAAGAAAAGTTTGTTTTAATTAATCTAGAGAAAGCAATAAAATTTAACTACTTTAAAATGGATTTTAATTAATATGGAGAAGTGCCAAGGCAGAGAATCCACCACTAGACATGCAATTACTACTCTCAATTATTATTACCCTCAAATTGACATGATACGGTAACTTGTGTTCATGGTCAAACACACAAATCACAATGAATTCACTCACTTTCTTGGTCGGACACGAGAGTTCATCCACTATAAATTATTATTGCTAATTCTATCCTTGGTCGGGCATAGAATTATCATTTGAACTAATGATCCTATCCTTGGTCGGGCATAGAATTAACACCAGCCTACTTTTAGCTAAGCATAGGAATTAAAAAGATCTAATTTCATGCATATCAATCAAGTCTATGGTCAAGCACTCAAAAGAAACTCATGAAATAGTATTAAGCATAATCATATCAACTGTATTAAATAAAACAATGAAGAGTAATAACACAAATCTAGGGCTTCATCTACGCCTTGGACGCAAATTTAGCCGGCCATCGGACGAGGAGAACACTGTTGATTTGTCGGCATCATTTTTCACTATTCAACAGAAAACACTATTCACCAAAATACTGTTGCAGAAACACTGTAGCAATTTACTGTTCACGGTGAGAGGTACTGTTCATCGTCTTCCTCGTGTAGCTGTGCACCGTAGCAACTTTAGAATCACTGTAGCAGTTCAAATCCGTCCTTTTTCGGCCCTGTCTTCCTCTCCTCCGGCCGCTTCTCCTCTCTCTCTCTCTCTTCCGGCCGAAACCCCGCCTGAATCCGGCGGAACAGCAATGGAAAACCTCTGTTTTCTGCTGGCCGTTCTCTGTTTCTTCTCTAGCGGAAAATATCTCCGTGAAGCGCTGTTTTTCAGCCGACTGTTCCCTCTTCTTTTTCTTGATCTGTTCTTCTTTTATAGACCTCTGCCAAGTCCTTTTCCAGTCCAATATGACTCCATAGAATCCTAAATCGCGTCAGATTCAAGGAAGGCTTTCCTATTCCAGCCAACACCTCTGTTCCACTTTCCCGATTGAACACGATTCTCCTCGTGGGCTCGCCGACCTCTCCGCCGCCATCTACTATCGCCGTCACCGTCGTTGTTCCGCCGTCGAATGGCCCCGCTGGCGCTCAGCCCAGCCTCGCCGCTATCCTCACCGGCGCTCGAGTAGAGCTCAAGCGCCTCAGTTCTGGAACGAAGGCCCGAGCTTTGGCTCGGGCCGGGTTTCATTCTTCTTCTTTTTTAACTGAACCAAACCGGACCGGAACAGAACCGGTTCAATTTATATTTCTTTTCTTTTTTTTATAAACAAAAACCGTTGTATCGATCTCATCCATCCAATCTCATCTTGACAGTTCTTCTCTTTAATCGTGTCTCTTTTGCGTACTATATTTCCAATGATCATAACTTTTTACTTAGAACTCTGAATTGCGCACAATCAGTGGCGTTGGAAAGCTGACTTCGTGAACTTTAACATGAACTTAAATCAGTCCCATCAGAGATATGCAATCCAAGTAATGAATATTCAATCTTTAGAGTCGCATTTCACCCCATTTCTGCGTCTTTCTCTTGTTTCCTACAAAAACCAAAAACTATATTAAAGTAGTAGTAATTCTAATCAAACACTAGCATAAATATAAGTTTAAGAGATAATAAAATACATATTTCATATATAGATCACCTTACCAACCCAATCTTATAGTATAAGGTTAGTAATATCATAGTTGACCAAATCTTATTGTCTTAATTAATAGCAGTGCTTTAACCTTAAATATGGTGTACTGTTGTATGCACAATAGCCCAATTCCTACTATCACTACGTTCTGTACAATGCTTATCATGTTCTGAAATTTTTACAGCAAGTATCTCTGGATATCTAATTTCTAACCCCACAAACTGCACATTATTCTGATTTTTCTACAATTAACTATCAATTTTTTATTGCTGCCTGTCGGCGTAGAAACAGTTCTAGCCGAGAGCAATTAACTTAATTTCCTTTTGATTAACTAATGATTATAGCTTATTCCCGTAATTAATATAGCTTACTGACATTCAATACTCATCTCTAAAGTCTTTTACATAACCCAAAAGTTCTGTCATTAATTGGTTTTTTCGACTTAGTGTATGTTCTTTCATACCAATTAACTCATACCCAAGTTATCTTAATGTTACCCATACAAACTCAAAGAAGACAAGTATTTACAGACACTGGTACAACCTAGTATGATTTGACATAACATCTAAGAGTTAATTTGAAACATCAGAAGTATTGACATATAAATTTCCATGAATTTGGAAGTAGTATCTGACTTGTGACACTAGATTAGGATTACAATCCTGAAATAGAACATGCTTGCCATAGACTCGATATCAATTGACCAAGAAAAGTACCAATCTGATTTGAACAGGTCGTAACATGATGTCCAACAGCAAGAAAAGACATACCTTTAAGGATCAAACACAATGGGGATGCCCTCTAACGCTAGCACGTGAAGATTCAATGCATAAAGATCAAAGGAATGTACTTGTTCATGTATATAACATATGCTTAAATATTTCATGCATGAATTGATTCTAAAATCAGAATTATAACAACACCAATTCATAGAGTCAATCAGAATACTCAACGTGCTGATCATATTTTTTCAAGATTCATTAGATATGAGCGTAGGAAAAAAGAAATCATCCTATCTTAAAAGTAACCAATCAGTTGAATTCGCTCCACGCATGCACCTCGATCTCCTCTACTCAACGCTTTCTTCGCCTCTTTGATTCAATGCACCTCGATCTCCTCTACTCAACGCTTTCTTCGCCTCTTTGATTCAATGCAACTTAGGGCAAGGATGAGGAGAAATAGCTTGCTGGTTTAGGAGAATGGAGAAGAGAATATGAAGAGAACACCAGTCGTGCAAAAGAGTGGCCGGCTCCGGAAATTGCAAAGCTAATATAGGGTGTTTCCAATTCTAGTGAGCCTTATCTCCACCCTTGATCTTTCCCCACTCTAAGTCACAGACATCCAATTCAAACCAGGCCCTTCAATTGGCCCAAAACGTGCTCCACCAATCTCTCCCAATTCAGTTGGGATTTTCACATTATTTAAGGATTTAAATCTCCTAATTTCGGTTACCATAACCACTATGGCAGTTTCTAATTCCACTCCATCCAAAATGACGCCCAATTCAAAAGGCCTCCTCTCTAATTGGCTAAAGAAAAGTCATGGTAATCCTCTCATTAAATTATAATTGATTCCTCTTAAATTTACCATAACTATCTTCGATAATTTCCTATTTTGATTACAATCTCCCACGATTTGCAATTAGGAATCCAAATTAGGTCAAAACTTTCCCAAGACTTGCTCCATCAATCAAGGCAATTAGTTTAGCCATGTCACCCACGTGCACATGGTTCAGAGCCCTGTATCCACGTTGGTCTGGTGCTCATCACTCCTGCGTCTGGTCCATGGCTTTCAGATGAACGGTTCTGATGACTCGAATATGCGATGTGTCACTCCATCTCGTACAAATCCTGTACCACGCAACCAATCCTTCTCGACACCACCACGGGAGTAGTCACACATGTGACAAGCCCTGCTCTGGCTCCCAGGTGACCCTGACGTCAGGTGACCCTGGCGTCCGATGCATTTTGCGTCCAGTGTTCTGTCTTCTGCTACATATGCAAACACTTGCCAAAAATAAATTCTCACACATTCCATGGTTCAATTTAGTAAACCAATATTTTCAAACGAGTCTAAGCATATTGCACTCGTACTCTGGTACCTGGCCCATCGCTCTTGGCGTCAGGTGCACCCAACCCCTGGCGCCAGACTGGCCTCAGCGCCAGGTTGCCCCCAGCGTCAGGGCTAGTCCTCGCGCCCTCATGACCTACCCAATCTGGTTATAGATTTCACCATACATCAAGCATCAAAATAAAATACAACATACCAAATTAAGAGTCAAGACTAAAAATTGAAACAAGATTTTAGACCAGTTTCCTAAAATAGCAGTTTTAGTGAATATACCAATTTTACGGGTGTTACATAACCATTGGATATTAATCTGACAGCTACAAATGTCTATAAGAAACTCAGTTACTTATTTGATACCCACCCTCGAATCAGAATTCAACGACCTAAAATATTGGCCTCATGTTCCTTAGGGCGATTTACTAAATAATCATAAAAAAAACTTAATTACCTATCGGGAACACAATAAAAAATAATTCCTGCGGCTTTTTCAAACGCAGACCTGAAAGCCGTCAATTCATCAAAAGTGAGAGCCATCAGTGCAACCGATGCCTTTTGTTTACAAATTGAAAGGCATCGGTTCAACGGATGCCTTTCAGCACCTTAGCTAAAGGCGTCAGTTGCCTTTCACTCCCTTCGGAATTTTTCTTCGATCTTCCTTTATTTAAGTAGAGGCATTGGTTAAACTGGTGCCTCTCTACTAAAGAGAGAGGCGTCACTTAAACTGACACCTTCTCTTACAAGTTTACAAAAATGGAAAACATGATGAGAAATACAAATTTTTTAATACGTGATAACACAATATAAGCAAACTAAAGAATCTCAAATGATCAGTAAATGAACACACATAAATAAATTAATACATCTATTACAAGGTTAAAATATAATATAGGAGAATTCATTAAATAGTACTTAAAAAATAATTACCGATCGGGAACATCATAAAAAATATTTCCTGATCCAGTTATCTGATGAGCTACGCACGCGCCAGCGTGGCTTTTTTTTAATGCTTGCCCGAAGGGCGTCGGTTCATCTTAAGTGAGAGGTTCTGGTTGAATCGACGCCTTTCCTTTACAAATTGAAAGGTGTTGGTTCAACCAACGCCTTTCAGCACCTTAGCGCGTTTCCTTCCATCGTCCTTTTTTAAGTAGAGGCATCGGTTTAACCGATGCCACTCTACTGAAGAGGGAGAGGCGTCACTTTAACACAACATAAGCAAACTAAGAATCTCAAATAATCATTAAACTTACACATACATAAAATGAATGCATCTATTACAAAGTTAAAATATAATATATAATACAAATACTCATAAAATTATAAGTGTTCAGTCATGAGCAACGCGGGAAAGAAGAGCTAGCCGAGGCGAAGAGGTGGCCGGGGCAAGCGCAGAGAGAGGAGGGGCTGGCCGGACGTGGATCACCACCGGAGAAGAGAGGCGAATGAAGGCAATGGCTCGGTGCGGCCGAGCCCGAGCCCGGGGTTCTATAGAAACGAAACAAAAGGCATCGGTTGAACCGACGACTTTCAATTATAGGGAGAGGCGTCAACCAACACCTCTCTCTTTGAGGTGAAAATGGGACAAGGAGCTTAAAGGCATCGGTTGAACCGACACCTCTCAATTAACATGGGTTAGCTTTTAAAAAAAAGCCACAAAGGCACCAGCGTGTCTTAATAACCAAATCGTGAAATATTTTTGCAATGTTCCCGATCGGTAATTATTTTTTTAAGTATTATTTAATATATTTCCCTGTAATATAGGCCGCATGATGCGACCTCCAATCAAAACATTAATGGCCTCGACGCGAAGATCGTTCAATGAACTCTATAACAGAAGGGGGAAAACCTACTCTAATCTAAATTGCAACGCCACCCGATCCGGAACATGCTTCTCAACGATGTTAAAACATATAAGTGGCATCCTAGATAGCCACACATGTGCTCCATCAGTACACATTCTAGGTAACTGCGCTAAGACCTCATCATGATATGGCTGTCATGTTACCTACACAACACATGAAGATAATACTCTACTTTTTATAAAATATGCATTGTTTATATTCGTAACATGTGTGATATAGAATGACCATTACTTGGCCGAATCTTTGATAGTCAAATTCTGATCTATGGTGATGAAGGACATTGTGAGTTGTCATCATCAATTGGTAGTACGGTAGTCGTTATTCCAAAAAGAGGCATCTTACACTTGATATGAATTTTTCAAAATCTTTGGTCCCATCCCATTTTATTGGCCACTTATATCTCTAGCTCCTCGTAAGTACTTGGCTTGTTAATAAATAATTCTATAATTTCACCACCTTCGTATTCACCTCTATCGATTGTAATTCTGCCACTATGCCTTAGCACAAATAAAACTATTTCTCCCGCCATCTCTACTCACAAAACCTTTAATAAACACTAACAAAATACTACTCAAATATGAAATAATCTATTTGATACATAGCTAAAATCAGTATGTATTTGTAACTTCAATTGAGTGATTAAAAGTATATTACCTATAGACACACAGGCGGAAGCAGAGGCGCAATCACGTACTGGTTGAGTGGTACCGGCTATCCGGAGAAACCAGCTGTCCAGAGAGACCAAAAGAGAGCAACACTAGGGTGAAGAGGTGGCCGGAGAAGATAGGAGAGGTGGTGGCTGGATAAGAGAGGCGAGGAGGTATCCGGAGGAATTGGTCGGGGCGAGGAGGTGAGGAGGAGGTGAGGAGGAGGAGGTAGCCGAAGAAGGAGCTGGCCGAGGCGAGGAGGTGGCTAGAGGAACTGTCCGGGGTGAGCAATAGGGAGGACGAGCTGGCCGAGGAGGTGGTCTGGTCGAGCGCGGGGAGAGGAGGGGCTGGCCGGAGGAGGATCACCGCTGGAGAAGCAAACACACGAAGGAGTAGGGCTCGGTGCGACCGAGTCCGAGGGGGTGGTGGTATAAAAAGGAAACGAAAGGTGTCGGTTGAACCAATGCCTGTCGTTTATAATGAGAGGCATCGGTTGAACCAACGCCTCTGCCTGAGAAGAGGAAAGCAAATGGGGAAAAAAGGTAAGGGTCAACCGATGCCTTTTGGGTCAGCGTTTAAAAAGAAAAGCCACGCTCGGCCAGTGTGGTTGGTTAGATAACCAGATGGAAAATTATTTTTCAAATGTTTTCGATCGGTAATTATTATTTTTAAGTATTATTTCGTTAATTTCCATGTTCCTTATATAAGAACGATCTCATGCAAACCTTCTTTTATATTTATATTATATATATATAATATAGAAAAAAATTTAAATGAGATCGCTCTCATATAGCTTATACGAGGCCAATTCCATTCATAGCCGTTAGATAGGAAAAAATTTAAATGAGATCGCTCTCATATAGCATATATGAGGCCAATTCCATTCATAGCCGTTAGATCTTGATCTGACGGCTAGAAACATCTATATGGAACTCACCCACCCACTGATGTGACACACTCATCTGCCCATTAATTTGATATCCACCCTCGGATCAGAATCCAATGGCCCAAAAGATTGGCCTCATGCTCCTTTATATGAGAGCGATCTCACGTAAACCATCTTCATATATATATAAAGAGTTTATACAAGACTTGTCTCACGTGGCTTGCATGAGCCAAAGTAAACTTGAGCCATTGGATCTTGGTTTGATGGCTGTAGGGTGGGATTCATACTCACCTGCCCAGTGATTTGACACTTGCCGGACGGTTCAAGCCTTGTCTCATGTAAACTGGACTCATCGATTTCATGTTTTCAAGTTTCAACTCCTTCCATCACATATTAATAATAGCTCAAAGTGAAAGTATAGTGATTTACATAAATGGTGGGACCTGCAGCTATTTGAGTGAAAAACTGTAGCTTAAGTAGTTCACCACCCCTTGTTTTAGCCGGCGCACGCATCCGATACACTTAACAGTGGTAATATTCACCATATATGTATAGAAGGTGGGTAGTCTGGCCAAAACCAGGACTGGTAGTCTACTCATCCAAAACTTAATTTGTGTAATATGTTTTTAAATGCCTAGCCACTTAAAATTAAGCCAAATTTAGCTATTAATAGGGGACAACTATGGGGGCTGGGGCGGGGAGTCATTTTTGTCATTCCTAAGGGTGGCTTGTCCAAAGCAAATATTTTTTTGATAAAAATTGTCTAAAGTAAATCAGCTGTATGTTAATGATGCCGAAAAAAATAAAAATCAACCATTATGTTAAGCAAACCCATAGGCCATATCTGCTTCACTTGCATTAGGTTGTCCGAATGGACAGGTCAGCTAAGGTACCTGAAAAACCCGACCCAAGTGCATCGCTTCAAGTAAGGCAACCAAACAAGGTACCTATTTACGCCCTCAAAGGCAACACAGTCTATTGCCTGCCAATTGCAGCCCCAACCCAGCCAGCAGAAGCCGCTGTGCCCAACAACTCATGGCACCTAGTATACATAAATTGAGCGAAGGGTTCTCAGAAGAACCAAATTGGCCAGACCTTTTATCGGGTGATTAACCAAGTAATAAGCATTTCTTTACTTTTCATACATATTTATACACAATGTAAGACGAAATGGGGTCCAAAGCCAGACTCCAATATTTGCCTTCTGTTTTTTGCTTCCGACCGTTCATCTATTTCAAACTTGATCACTTCCCTTGAGAATGTTGTACTTGCAGAGCGGGCACGTTGCATTTATCCGAAGCCATTTGCTGATGCATGAGGAATGAAAATGATGGTTGCAGGGGAGAGATTGGAGCTCTACTCCTTCCTCATATACAGTCAGACAAATACAACATTCCTGCATGATATAACGAAAATCAAGCATGCATTCTATAGCTTTCCACATCTATTTTCATTTAGCAATGATCTTTTGTGGCTTCTGCTAACCTACAGCAGAAATTATGATTTTCTAATAGAAACAAGGCAAACAAGAAAAAGTCGAGTTTGCAGAAAATACCTGAGCCTACATATCTGCACAAAATAATAATAAAAAAAGATAATTGGCTTAATCCTTACAGCTATACAGTAATGTCCTAACTTAGGGATGAATGGGAAGACAGTACTCCATATGATCGAATTATAATTGTATAGTGTGAACTCAAAAAGGCACTTTTGAGCAAAACCTCAAGTTGACAGAAACCTTCAGAGCAGATGTAGCCAAAAAAAACAGAACCTTCACGAACTATATAAAGTATTTACTCTAACTGCCAGATGATGCTACACGAACTACATAATGAAGTACTACATCATCAATTTCTGAAAAATTAGGAAGCTATCATTTGAAAATTTCTTTTTGAAAGAAGCTGATACCTTTGTTTTCACATCAGATATTTATTGGTTATGTATTTATTCACTGCGAAACAGTTAAAAATTCTGCACCACATTCAATGTTCTTTCCAAACACAAAAGGAAAAATTTACCGCATCTTCAGGTAGAAGAACAAGTTCATCTGCTGATTCTCCATTACTCACTGCTACCGTAATCATAGCTCCACCACCTTCTTCCACAGACTTTTCCCCATTGGATGAGCTTTGTTCAAATCTATATCTTGGAAGAATGCTTATGTCTGCATCTGTCGCACCTTCCTGGTTAATATACCAGACACAAAACTTAGCCATTTTCCAAAAGCTAAAATGTATCCTTGTGAGAAGGTGACTAATACCTGGCCTGCCACAGCATATAGAATTGCAATAATGCACGGCAAGCAACAACAGAGAGCAATTCCTATAACACAAGCTAAAGCAATACAGAAGATTGCAAAGAACACGTCGAATGCCAGAAATACTACAGCCAACCTGTAAAAATAAGGACATCAGTTGACATTCAGCACTATATTGATAGGAAACATATGGGTGTTTGAAAGATTGTCTGCCTGAATCCTAGAGACTCTGCCAAATTAGGCATGTACATATAACTACAAAAAAAAAGGCATGTAGGCTGTAGAGATGGTAGAGGCATATATATTGTGAACCCCTAAATTATGTCCACGTGTAAAATCTTAATGGATGCTTGCTATGAGGGGAATTGTTGAAATATAAAGCAAACATATTCGTATTCCATTTCCTAAAAGCTTAAGCTATCGGGTATAAAAAGCTAGATCAACCAAGTGAACCAGAGAAGCCTGATTGCTTAGTATCAACCAGTGTTTTCCAAGACCCTGTTAGTTTTTTAAGAGTTAAACTCTTGTTTCAACAGATATAAAAGCAAGAACAAACTAGCACTACAATTATATTATAAAAATTAGTATTTAAGTTGCAATATTAAATACGTGCTCTAATATCTTACTGAAGTCATAAGGGAAATTATGTTGAAAATTACAAAAAATGACAAAAAGCGTAAAAAAAACAATGACCAGAAGGTATGAAGTATTTATCCCTTGCCAGACCCGTTCAATAAAGTTTTAAGTAAAAGTTTCATTTTCGGATATTTCTATAAGGCTTTCGCAAAACACTGCAGTGAGAGAAAACTGGTAGAAATGGCTAATCCCTCTGATGGTACAAAGCTGGTGTCACATTCTTTCTAATTTTGCCTTCAGTTTGAGAGGGGTTTGAAAAAAAAATCATTTCATGCCTCGTGAAATATTTAACCACCTAAGTTCACAGTTATGGAAGTTCAGCCTTTTCTCCAAAAGACAAAGAGTGCCTAATAAAAAGATTCTGAACCGCGTCATGAATGTGTGAGGCAAGCATAAGCGATACACTTTCCACTTTCTATTTTGTAGGTCCTCTCACCTTGTTCATATATAAGTTTAATAATACATGTCAGTAATGCATGGTGACACAGTGGTCCTCAGTCTCCTGTGGATAGGAGAGGACCTATGTTCGAACCTCAACGCGCACACATTGCTCAAGGGGGATCTTAGACTTAGGTGGGGATCTTAGACTTAGGTTGTGTGTGAGTATCCACTGCCTTGAGCAGTTGTAGTGAAAAAAATGGTGTAATAATCCACGTGTAAAAAATATACCTATTAATAGTGCAGGCATTCTGATCATCCATGAAAAAAGTAACCCATGTAAAAGTTTTCAGGAAAGCTTCTACTAACAAGTAGATGCGTCTACCAATTTAATCATGTTATCCTAAGACTAGAACATTAGCAAAAAAAACTGACCAATAGAGACGAGGAGCGCTCTGCAAGAGGACTTCACCACCAGACACTACCCAATAGAAGCCAACAATCCACCAGACAAATGATGCCAGTGTATTAGCAGTCTCACATCGCTTGGCAATGCTGGCCACACAATGAAAAATAATTTACACTTTTAACAAAAAATGCTATTAAACTAATCACCATAAAAGATCAACAAATATATGTAACAAGAAGGAGATTAATTAAGATCATCCACAATATTTATTACATTCAAGTTGTTAACAAACAAAGAAAAAAAGAAGCAAACACACAAAAGATAGGTTGGTGTAGCCACAACAATAATCAGTATAACCTCCACATTCAGTGCTACCTCCTGCAAACTGCAAAACTACCACACTGACTTGTCTGATTTAATATTCTTGGACTTCAAATTTTAAATGCCTTACCAAATACCAACTAGTTACATTAGTTGAAGATCTATAACAGCATAAATTTTCGTTTACTCTAAAGAGTATTGCATAAGCAGCTGCATCCATCATAACATCTTGCAATTTTATTTTCACGTCACCATTTTGAGAAAAAAAACATAGTTGAGTGTCAAAGCATAATGTGTGTTGTCAAGCCCTGATGCAGGGGAAAGCGCATTCATGAAAGTAATCAGTAGAATGTTATAACAATACCATACTTGACATCCAGACATGTCAAAAAAATTAATATATCAATAAAAGACCGGAATGCAAGCAAAATGCACAATCAATCACAGTGTTCAACATCTTAACAGCATTCCATCGCAATGTCATGAAAATAGCTGATACTGTGGAAAGATATAAATTAGGATAACATGTCACATCTATTCAAATTGATTCTCTGCATCCATTAAGAAGATGCACATGCTCCGGATACATAGTTAAACAAAAGTTTATTTCCATTAAAGAATTGTGATCAGCCTCTAATCATGTACTAAGCGTCCTACCAACTTTTGCATAAAAATTGGCGCCTCACTGGCTCCAAATGAAACAATTACAATGTCCAACATCCCAGAAACAAAATAAATCAGTCCACAAGTCAAAACTGAACCTCTTCCAATTTTAACCATTAGTACTCAATAAACAATATGAAAATTAAGATCATAATCCAATAACTTCTCTTCCAACAAATTTCTTGATTAGTTACTATAACCATGACAAATTAAATTTTTAATGCTTCTACCGTGCACTCTCTATTTTCTTACACTTAATATGCCTCAACAACTCTAGCATGTATTTCTTGTAAACGACTCCAACTCAACTGACTTAACCCTCGATCAGATAATACAGTACTTGCTATTACATAAGACTCTACTTGGCTTTAAGTATAATTTACACTTTAAATAGTCCATGCGTTCACCACTATGGATTTCAAATTGTTGACTTTATTGAAGAAAAAAGCGGAAAAATAAGACCAACAGCCTATTGCAGAGACAATAGAAATAACTTTTTATAGCTAAAAGCCTAAAACCACCTTCTTTAATGTATCCATAGAAAAGCATAATCTTCTCAACCAGAAACTATAAAAACTTCACATAAACATTAGCAACATGGAGTCCAAAAATTTGCGGAACAATGGTAAACTACCAATTCCTCTAATAGGCATCCAAGAATAGAAAATGTAAGTAAAAATAACCACACAAACAAAACAATTGTCACTAAACCAGTTAAAGAGTATTAATCCGTGTTTTAAAACCCGGACCGGCCCAGCCGGTTGAATCTGGTTCGACTGGAGTTGGTTTGTTTTTCGAGCTGGGTCGGCTAGGTCGATTGACCCAATCAACCTGGTTTACCCGCCCGGTTGAACCGGGTCAAACCAGCCGGGCCAGTCCGGGTTTTAAAATTATGACCCATGGGTTGGGTTGGGTTTAAGCTATTTTCAACACAATTTCTTTCTTTTCTTTTTCTTTGCAACATTCTTTCATTTTCTTTTGACATCGATCTTGGTAGAATCCCATACCGCATAATTTTTTCTTTTTATGTCTCAAATTTTTTTTTTATTTAAGAGTTTTACTTTTTGTAATATGGTTGTTTTGTTCATTACATTGCTACACAAGGAGTATTAGACTATACAAAATTTTTATATCATATAAAGTTTTGGAAAGGGGGGTTTTTTAATTTTTTTATATTGATGACGTCAACAACCGGGTCAATCCGGTTGACCCCCAGTTGAACCCGGTTGGATCTACTCCGCAAGAATTCTGGGTCGATGACCAGTCCGGTTTTTTAAACCTTAGTATTAATTACTTCAAATTGTTTAATAGCAAACCAATCATGCTACAGAATGCATACATATATGACTGAACTTACATTTAAGCTAAACCTTTCAACATCAAACTAATTCTCCAATTCAAACAAATATAAATTTTAAAAATAACTAACCAATCATGCTATACAATAACTACATACATGACTGAACATAAAATTCAACTAAAACCTTCCGCCTCAAACTGATTATCCGATTCAAACAAACATAAATTTAACAAAAAAAATTGCACTATCAAGGCAATAAATTAATAAGAAAATCACACTGCTTCGTCCGGCATTAATAGTGACATTTGGTATTCAACTATATCCAAATGTTACTACTAACTCCGGACAGAATGAATATAATTTTAGACCATCACCTGGATTGGCCACCAAAGCCATAAACCCCATCCTCACCCTCGCTATCATCCAACTCGGAATCCAACCCCCGCCCGCTCCCACCCTCCTCCAACCCCCTCCCCCTCCTCCGCAAATTCCGCCGCCGGTACTCGGTCCACACAAGACCCACGTGTACCAAGCACTGCAACGCGTAGCCGCAGATCCAAACTCGAATTGGCATGTTGGGGTGCTCCGCCGTCGTCGACGCCACCATAACCACCGACACCACCGCGAAGGCTAGGTTCCACAGGATGTCCAGCAGCACCACCGGCTTCGAGTAGCCCCAGTCGGCGCGCCGCTCCTCCAGCTGCAGCGCCGCCGTCTCCCGCACCAACATCGACGGGCCCCGCCGCCCCGTGGCCCGGCCCAAGAGCGAGGCCAGTGTGGTCGGGGGCCGCGCCGCCCGTTCCGCTGCCGGGCTGCGCGGCCGGAGCAGCGGGTTCGCCGCCGACGAAGTCTCCTCCATGACTTTCCCCTTTGCTCGGCTTTTTAGCCGAAATTATCGTGAAATTTGGGTCATTTCTGGAATAGGGTTCCTTCGTTCTGTGTTTTTTGGCGTGGGAGTTTTGGAGGTGCGTTAGGTTTTGACCGTTAGGAAGGGATTTGGTGGGGCATTTTTTATGGGACACGTATAGGCTGATAAGGTTCCAGGCTTCCAGCCTACGACCAACCAGTAGCTTTGGCTACCTGTGTCAGTACCTGATTTTAGTTCTTTCTCTTTCTCTTTATTTTTTTGGGGAATTTATATAAAAAATCATCAAAAAAAAAATTTACCAAAATGTGGCACTGTAGCAAATATTTACCGAAATGGTATTCTGACAAGCCACTGCGTGGCCTTTTTTTTTTAACCGGCCCGAAAGGCGTCGGTTGAACCGACGCCTTTCTCTTATTACAGATAAAAGAAAGGCGTCGGTTAACCGACGCCTTTTCGACACTTGATTCAAAATTAAGTTTTTTTGAAAGGCGTCGGTTCAACTGACGCCTTTGTGTTGTAAAGAATGCCGACGCCTTTTCGACACTTAATTCAAATCACTTTATCCTTTGGACGAAATCTACAATTTTTCACAACCTAATAATACACACACATCACAACCTGACAGTACAACATCACAACATGATAACAAGATAAATTTTTTCTGATAATACAACAGACATGACACAAAATATATACAAAATATATTACACCACATCAAACTATTACAAATGTATTTATAAAATTACAAGAAGTGTTTATTCAATTCTCCTCAACCTATTCCTACCCCGTCCTCGTTCTCGAACTGGAATATCCTCAGGCTCAACGTCAGGTAAAGCATCTGAAGACGAAGCTGCCTGACGTTGAGCACGAAGTGCACGCTGTCGCCGAGTATATACTTTCGAAGAAAGAGGCCTCTCAACTTGCTCCAGCGGGGCATCTGGAACAACAGGTGATGGGGTAAAACTTCTCGTGTCAGCTGATGATGTCAGAATGTCGGGTTCTGGAACAACCTCCAATCCTGGAATCTCAGTAACAACTCGTCGAAGCAATGGCAAACTCGCAAGAACATGTCCAGAGCGATCGTGTAGCGTCTGACAGGCCGCTAGCAAGCTCTCATATGATCGGTCCACCAAAGCTCCCTCCGTCAGATCAAATGTCTGTCGTGCAAGAGTAAGCTAGAAAGAAAAACACAGGTATGTTATCTACTCATTAGAAGTTAATGATACTCACCAACGCCCGCTCAGTGTCGCCTCTTGGTTGATATAACATCTCCGGCTCATGCATGGGTGGCATTATAAGTCTCCTAGTGATGCTCAAATACCATCTCATGTATGCATCTCGCTCAGTCATAGCAGGCTCCCCTTGAACGAGAGTGATCGTCCGGTCGTCCCATCTAGTAATGTAGGCCGCATGATGCGACCTCCAATCAAAACTACCTCGGCCTCGGCGCGATACTCGTTCAATGAACTCAACCGGAAGAGGGGGGAAAACTTGTTCTAATCCAAATTGTAACATGACCCGATCCGGAACATGCATCTCGACGATGTCCACACATATAAGCGGCGTCCTAGATAGCCACACATGCGCTCCATCCGTACAAATTCCAGGTAATTGTGCTAACACATCATCATGATATGGTTGCCATATTACCTACACAACATATGAATATGATACTTTACTTTTTGGTGAAATGTACATTTGTCATATTCATAACGCATGCAATATAAAGGAGTAATACCTGGCCGGATCGTTGATAGTCCAATTCCGATCTATACAACGCCAAGACACTGTGAGGATTCACAGTTTTTGTCTTCTTCGCATTCCACCTAACATAACGAGGATGAGGAATAAATTATCTAAAATATAACATCATCAAATACCTTTAATAAATAACACATACCGAACTCCTAACGGTGATAAACCATCTAGTGGAGTGTTCCTAATGTTTGGACGACCGACATGCAATCTCTCCCACGACCATAACTGTTTGCCACATACACACCCAACATGAATCAAATGTTATACTTATGAAAAATATACTAGTCAAAGATAATTGATGGTTTACCTGGACAAGGGTGACGCACCCGGCAATCCCTGATGTGCTTGATTGACAAGCTTTTCCCAACTCTCTGTATAGGTAAGCGAGGGTGGCACTGCACCATGCATACTGTCCCACACTGTACAAATCCTCTAACAAGAGGAGATACATGGGGTGTACATGACTGCTGCTGCTATCGGCAAATATAGTGCTACCAAGTAAATAGAGTAAATACGCCCTTGCATGTTGCTCGACCTCAATTTCGGTGGCATCCTCCGGTAGCGGACTGAACTGCTCTCTCAACCACAATAAACTGACCCTAGTTCGTCCTTTCAATGATTCACGTGGAGGTACCCGTCCAAGAAGGTGCAAGTACACTTCATTCCAATCAATTCCCACAGTCGAGCAACACACAGCAATGCCATCAACTCAGAGTCCGAGAAGTACTGCAACATCCTGTAATGTGATCGTCATCTCCCCCAAATGCAAGTGAAATGTCTGTGTCTCCCTCCGCCATCTCTCAACTAGGGCGGTGATGAGAGCCCTATCAATCCTGATGTACTGTAATCATATGAAGTGCTCAAATCCAGCCATCTCAATGTACGGCAAAATGCGCGCATCAACTAGCCAATGACGCACATTTTGCCAGTGCTCGGTGCATTCAATGCACCCGGGATCCTATACAATTTACATGGATGGAAAATTGTTAAATATATGTAATATCTAAAACTAAGGAGATAATGATTATGCACATACCTCTCCCCTCCAGATGCCATCAGATCTGTGCGTGCTCTGCTCTGTAAGGACGGCGGGATCAATCGGTCATGGATCCATAATATCTACAAAGAAACGAACAATTAATCATAACTTCAAAGAATGTGTAAAACAAGTTAAGTTACATATTAAGATCATTGTATGCAAGTACCAATCAGCAGAAGGTGTGTTTTGGCAATGATGCCTGTTATGACCAACTTGGTTGCAATTTCCACAATGGTAGTGAGCTCGACCATCTGCTCTCATGCCCGCACTATCCATCGCATTATGTATTCTCCTACTGCGTGGATGACCGGGTTTTCGTGTTACCCTTGGGGGCTTCACCACATACTCAGGTGACTTTTCCTCCCAAGATCGTCGATCTGGAGGCGGATAGAATTTGGCTGCATATACCTTTCTATATGCATCAAATGTATACCAATATCCAACTAAATCGCCGATGGGTCTTCTTCGCCTCGATTGGACAACAATTAGATGACGACATGGGTGTTTGTACACTTGAGGGTAATTGCAAGAACATGTATGATCGCTTACATCCACCGCATATTTTATACCACGCATTGTTTTCACTTCATACAAGTGAGAATTGATTTGGTCAGCCCACATGCTGCCAATCAGGCGCGTTTGTTCTTTAATCTTCAATTCAATAGTAGGGGTGTATGGGGTTGTCATAGCCGACCCGGCCGAATGTCGCTTCACAAAGAATTTGACAATCCCTTATGTGTACTGAGTCGGATTTGTACGCAACACTTTATAGCGAACATTATGCGCTATTGAAAACTCCCTCAATGCGTGTACAAATTCATCTTTATTGTGGAATATTTGCCCCACATATATTGCTTCCTCATGATATGTCTCCTCATGCAAACCCCGATTTATTGCCCCATCTATTTCTTCATCAGTTAGTCGCGCCCACGTGGGCTCCTCCTCGTAAGGCAATTCCTCCTCAAAATCATCCAAGTTATCCGTAGCAATTGCGATATCCACCAAATCATCTCCCTCATTTTGAACCATCTCTTGCACACTATCCTCTCCTCGTACATCTTCAACATTAACCTCAGGTGAATTAGGCACCCACTCATCATTTTCCCCATCCTCTTCCTCATTAATATTTCCCTCTTGCCAACCACTTGAACCAGGGTAAGTATAGGGGTTACGAAATGATGTTTGTGTGTCAAACCATTCACCACCTCGTGCCATGCCAAGATTCATCGCTTCATGAGCTTGAGATGTGTGCCTAAATTATTCAAAACAAAACTTATATCATAAATAAACAATTCACTTAATCGTAAGTTGAATGGTCAAACTACATTTTGTAAATAAACTTACCTCCAACTCGGCGAAAGTTGAGGTTCTTTGCACGCTAGTGATATAGACAAATCATCTTCTTCATTATCTTCCACACGCCTTCCTCTATAATTTTCACTCGACCTATTTATGCGAGCACTCCTACTTCTGCCTTCGCCGTCATTTGCAAACCTAGGCATGCACGCCTCTTTTTCTATAAATAGCTCGAAGCTAAACACACGAGGCGCAAAATGGAGCATGACATGCATAGAATTATCATCATCAATTGGTATTACGGTAGTCCTTGTTCCCAAAACAGGCATCTTGCACTTCATACGAATTTTCCACAATCTTTGATCCCATCCCAATTTATTGACCACTTGCATCTCTAGTTCATCGTAAGTACTTGGCTTATTAATCAATAATCCTACGCTTTCATTGCCTTCGTATTCACCTCTATCAATTCTACCACCATACATTAACACAAACGGAACCATTTCTCCCGCCATCTTTTCTCACAAAACAATTAACAAACACTAGCTAATTATTTTCAAACCATACAAAAGCTAAATCAATACAATCATATGTATTTTAAACAGATATTAAACGTATATTACCAGTGAGACGGAGCGACGAGACAGTGGCGAGGCGGGGTGACGACTGGCCGAGGCGTCGGTGGATAGAACGGCGGTGACGGCGGCGGCGGCGGCGGCGGCGTCGGTGGGGCGAGAACGGCGGCGATGGCGGCATCAGTGGGGCGAGAACGGCGGTGGCGTCGGTGGGGTAACAACGGCGAGCGAGGGGAGGAGAACGACGCGACGGCGGCGGCGGCGTCGGTGGGGCGAGAACGGCGGCGGCGGCGAGAGAGGGGAGGAGAACGACGGAGGCCGAGGCGAGCGAGGGGAGGAGAACGACGGCGACGGCGACCAACGGCGGTGGAGAGCAAGGGGAGGCATCAACGGCGGCGGCGTTAGGGATCGGTGGGGAGGAGACCGCTTTTCGACACTTGATTCAAAATTAAGTTTTTTTGAAAGGCGTCGGTTCAACCGACGCCTTTCAAAAAAACTTAATTTTGAATCAAGTGTCGAAAAGAACCGACGCCTTTCTTTTATCTGTAATAAGAGAAAGGCGTCGGTTCAACCGACGCCTTTCGGGCCGGTTAAAAAAAAAAGGCCACGCAGGCACCATTGGCCGTGCTGGCGCCTGTGTGGCTTGTCAGAACACCATTTCGGTAAATATTTGCTACAGTGCCACATTTTGGTAATTTTTTTTTTTGATGATTTTTTATATAAATTCCCCTATTTTTTTTATACTCTAGGTTCTTTTGTGGTAAACTCATTTGTCATGTTGGAGGACAAATGGTTTTTTGTTTGGCAAGACACAACCTTCATTCTTTGATAAATATTGTCTTGTATTAGTGTAAAAAAAAATTTGTTCCCTAGTCTGTCCGTCCGGATTACTACCGTAAGGTTTTCTAAAATGAACTAATCCTAGTTTACTAGTCTGTCCGTCCGGATTACTACCATAAGGTTTTCTAAAATGAACTAATCCTAGTTTATTCTCAAACTCCTTATGCCAATAATAATTCCAGACGAAGGCAGAATGCTACCATAAACCAAGGCCCTTGGTGAAAAGGCATTCTCCATCATTTGTGGTCAATTCACCATTCGTGGAGAATGATGTTAGGATGGTCTTAAGAGTCCAAAATGAGCATTTGTCTACAAATGTCATCCTCTATCATTCCAATCCCATTTGTTGCCAATTCACCATTGTTGCCAATTCACCATTTTCCGAAGAACTTATGAAGGATCTTCTTCCACAAATCGTTTTGGTGTAGGGGAACATATTCTCCCTACCTCCAAAAGTACTTAATTGGATTTAAAAACCAAAGTGAACTTATTTTATTCATTTTAATTTTCTAATCCAAACATATAATTTTGGATGGACGGAGAATTTTTTTGCCACGGGTACCCCTCATTGATGCCAAGAACACCCTTTCTCAATGAACAAAAGTTGTGTCTTCCTAGACAAAAGGCTATTTGTCCATGAATGTAACAAATAACTTCACCACAAATGATCATTCCTGCACTGACAAATAATTTGTCAAACAATACCTTAATTAGAGAACTTTGTGGTAGAAGAGCACTATATTACTAATCAATGTAATCTTTTTTGGCAAGCAGAAAGTTTTACCTACAAAATATAAATAAAATACAGTAGGAGCTGACTAATCACATGGAAGTTAATGATATATCCCAGTGATATGAGACAATAAGGACTGAAGTATTGAGGATTTGGAATAAGGAAAAAGGGTAGATGAGGTTAAAGAAGAAGAAAAAGAGAAGGAAAGAAGGGGGAAGGAATAAGGGAGATCAGAGAAAGGAGGGAAGGAGCCTCTCAGCTGGCCAGCGGCTGGCTGAGGGGGAACGTGAGAGGGGAGAGATAAGAGAATAGGATTAGGGTAAAATTCTTCATAATCCATTTAGGGGAGCATAAGCTCAATATATAGTTCTCACGATGGGCTTTAACTATTCACTGAGCTATTCCCTTTAATTGGGCATGTGGCCTTATTACAGATAATAGAAATAAGATGGGCTACTCCCTTAAGCAAAACCGGCATGGGCTATTCCCCTAAGCTGGACCGGCTAATATAATATACTACGATGGGCCGGAACATAACATTCCACCACGCTCCGCTGCTAGCCTTGTCCTCAAGGCGTCCAATCGGGATACTGGGCTAGAAACTCATCCTCAGAAACCTAGGAAGCCTCCTCCAAAGGCTTGCCTTGCCATGCAATAAGAATCCCCGTAACAATGCACCCCGAGCGACGAATGCGGCGAGAATCCACCTTGGAAGCTGGAATCAATGGCAAGTTGGAAGCAGTGGATGTAGGAGGTGAAGTATGAACCAAAAGAGCTGGATCGCCAACAACACGCCTAAGTCATGAAACATGAAAAATGGGGTGAATAGTCGAATCAGCCGGCAAGAGTAGGCGGTAGGCAACCGGACCAATGCGCTCAAGAACTTGATATGGACCATGAAACCGATGAGCTAACTTAACACTGGCAGGTTGATATAAAGATGATTGGCGTGCCGGGAGAAAGCTGACGTAGACCCAATCACCAATTTGAAACTCGCGATCGTTGTGGTGTTTCTCATAAATTTGTTTCATGCAGTTTTGGGCGAAAGATAAATTCTGCTTTAGCTGCCTCAAAACATCATCACGAGTCTGTAAGGGATAGTCAACCTTACTGATGGAAACCCGCTGAGGTACATAATGGAGCAAGGTGGGCGGAGGCCGGCCATAGACAACCTGAAATGGCGTGAAGCCGGTCGAAGTATGCTAGGCGGTGTTGTAGGACCATTCCGCCCAAGGAAGAAATTGCAGCCGATGCCGAGGATTGTCACCCGCAAAACAATGAAGATACTGTTCAAGGCAGCGATTAACCACCTCTGTCTAGCCATCAGTTTGTGGATGATATGCTAAACTCATGAGGAGATGCGAATTCTGAAGAATGAAGAACTCTTGCCAAAATTGAGAGATAAATATGCGATCGCGGTTCGAAATGATAGTGCGTGGCATACCATGTAGTTTGGCTACATCCCTCACATAAATCTCTGCAACACCTTTGGCCGTGTAAGGATGTCCCAGGGCTGAAAAATGAGCATATTTGGACAGGCGATCCACCACAACCATGATCACGAATTTGCCCTGAACAACTGGCAAAGCCTCAATAAAATCCATGGAGACGTCCTCCCATACCTGATCCAGAATAGGTAGCGGCTGTAAGAGGCCCGCAGGGTTGGTTGTTGAAGCCTTGGCAAGCTGGCAAACCGCGCACTCAGCCACAAAGCGCTGAACTGCACATTTGATACCACGCCATAGAAAACATTGTGAGACCCGCTTATAAGTCTGGAAGGATCCTTCATGACCCACCGTAGGAGTAGAATGAAAGTGGTCTAGAATCGTCCGACGAATGCCATCACAATTCAGTACCCACAACCGATCCTTCCAATAAATAATGTCGTCCCGCAGAACAAAAGATGGATCAGTAGAATAGTTGGCCTGAAGTCGGTCCAATATAGCAACAGTCGCTGGGTCGTCCTTAGAAGCTCGCCACAATTCAGCAAGAAAAGGAAAAGATGGAGCATACATACCAAAGGAAGAAGCCGGCTTGAGTTGATGAGATAAGGCATCAGCAACAATGTTCTCAGACCCGCGCTTATAAGCCAACTCATAGTCATATCCCAAGAGCTTAGTAACCCAACACTGTTGAGCCGGAGTAGCAACCCGCTGGTCTAAGAAATACTTAAGCGGCTGATGGTCTGTGCGGATAATGAAATGGCGCCCCAATAAGTATGGTCGCCACTTAGTCATAGCATGTACAATAGCCAACATCTCTTTTTCATAGGCTGAAAGTAACAATGAGTGACCCAACAAAGCCTTGCTCCAATAAGCAATAGGGTGGCCATCCTGTAACAAAGTTGCACCTAGCCCATGACCCGAGGCATCCGTCTCCACCACAAAGGGTCGCAAAAAATTAGGAAGGGCCAAAACAGGGGCGGAAGACATAGCTGATTTTAAGGTGTCAAAAGCTTGCTGGGCCACCGGGGACCAAGCAAAAGCACCCTGCTTGAGAAGGCCGGTCAAGGGGGCGGCGAGAGACCCATAATTAGCCACAAAGCGTCGATAGTAGCCAGTTAAGCCCAAGAAACCCCGTAGGTTCTTCAGAGAAGTCGGGACCGGCCAATTAAGCATAGAGGCCACTTTGGAGGGATCAGTGGACACTTCCCCATGAGAGATCACGTGGCCTAAATAATCAACCTGAGAGCAACCAAAAGAACACTTGGACCGTTTGAGAAATAAGGAGTGTGCACGAATTATCTCAAGGATGGTGCGCAGATGTTGGAAATGTTGTTCCCAAGAGGAACTATAAACTAATATATCGTATAAGAAGATGAGAACAAACCGCCGTAGAAAATCTCGAAATAAATCATTCATGAGCCCTTGAAATGTAGCTGGAGCATTAGTGAGACCAAAGGGCATAACCAAGAATTCATAGTGGCCATCATGTGTGCGAAAGGCTATTTTGGGGACATCCTCAGGATGCATGCGGATCTGATGGTGCGCAAGTCTAGTTTAGAGAAGACTCGCGCATGGGTGAGTTCGTCCAGCAACTCTTCGATGACAGGAATGGGGTACTTATCTTTGAGAGTAATCGCATTGAGAGCCCTGTAATCCACACAAAATCTCCATGTACCGTCTTTCTTCCTGACCAACAAGACTGGTGAGGAGTATGAGCTGGAGCTCGGGTGGATGATCCCAGTCAAAAGCATGTCATGGACCAATTTCTCAATCTCAGCCATTTAGATATGAGGGTACCTGTAAGGACGCACATTGGCCGGGGCAGCCCCTGGTATGATAGGAATATGATGGTCATTTGACCGCGGGGCGGCAGCCCCGAAAGCTCATGAAAGAGGTCCTCAAAGCCCGACAGGAGGTCGACCAAATCAGGGGGGGTCCTCGCTAGGAGTGATGCCAACAAATGATAATAATTACAATAAAAAACCCTAAGGAGTACCATGAGTGAGGGAATCCACCGAAAACATAGAGTGAAGGGTACTTGGAAGACCGCCTGAGAGCCTGACAGTCTGGCCTCCAATTGTGAACTGCATGGTCATCGAGTCAAAATTCCAAACCACATCGCCTAGACCACGAAGACACTGCACACCCAGGACCACATCAGCCCCCTGCGTGGGCAATAAATAGAGGTCCACAGAAAAGGCGTGACCTTGGATAGTCAATTCCACGCGTGGACACATACCATCGCTGCGGAGGTTCGAGCCATCACCAATGCGTACATCAAAGGGGGACGAGGCTTGCAAGGGATATCCCAGCCGCACTGCTACTTTATCATTTATAAAATTATGAGTGCTACCTGAATCGATCAGCACATAGACTTTTTGCTTCTTAATAGTGCCTTGGACGGGCATAGTCTGAGGCATGTACGCGCCCGAGAAGGCATGGAAAGAGATCTCAGGTAGATCAGCGGGGGGCGGGTCTAGTGCAAACCCAGCCCCGTCCTTGTCATCAGGGCCCTCGTCCCATAGACCCCCTAAAGCCAGGAGTGCACGAGTCTTGCAACGGCGTCCTTTCACAATGTTCATCACAATTGAAGCAAAGACCTTTAGATCGGCGCTCCTCCATTTGGGCCTGGGTCAGACGGCGTATGGCCGGCTGTTGTACATGTGAATTAAGGGGTTTAGCCATTGGTACCTGGGTAGCGGACAATAGAGGGGCTCACGAAGGGGGTCTCCAAGTTCTCCGCTGACGGTTCAGCCAAAGTTGTGCGCGGGTAATGGTGAGTAGGATCAGAAATTTCTAGCTTCAAGCCTTGCATGAACTTACCTGATCTATACATGAAATATGCATTTTATTATCTCCTAAGCTTATAATTATGCTAGTGTTTGATTAGAATAACTACTACTTTAATATAGTTTTTGGTTTTTGTAGGAAACAAGAGTAATAGATAAAAATGAAGAGAAAAGTAACTCGAATGGTTAAATTATCATAACTTCGTATACAAATATCGGATTGGACTGATTCAAGCTTCATATTAAAGTTCAAGAAGTCAGCTTTCCAACGTCACCAACCACGCGCAATCCGGAGTTCGGGACACAAAGTTATAGTCATTTGAATTTCATGAACAGTAACTACGATCGATCGAAAATCACTGCGATCGATCGTAAGAGCCGCAAAAGCACTGTACTGAAGGAAACAATCGATCGGCATCAAAACGATCGATCGTACAAGACAGTAACTACAATCGATCGGTGTCATCCGGCGTCGATCGGCAAAGCGATCGATCAGGGTAAAATAACGAAGGAATGGCGATCGATCGGATAGCGAACAATCGGCAATACGTACGATCGATCGCTATATGCGGCAAACTGGAATTAAGACCTATTTCGACTTGGATTTGGAAGGGAACTTCGTGTTTTCTCTTCACTATTATAAATAGGCCTTATAGGAGAACGTTTTGGGCACCACATATTCAACCTAGAGAGCAATTTGAGACCTTGGAGGCTAGAGCAAAGGAAGAAGAAGATGATGAAGATGAAGATGATGGATTCTCTTCCCATGCTTGGCTAAACTCCTATCCAAGGCGTAGATGAAGCCCAATAATCTGGTTGTGTAGTTTCTTTTCTCTCATATTATTTTTACTCTAGTTGGTGTATGAACCTTTGTTATGCAATTAAAGTTAATTCATTGAGTTTATTCTTTATGCTTGAGAGAGACAAGAGTGAATTTTATGAATTTCAATCTGAAAGATTACTTGCATGTCTGAGAGGAATGTGAGTGTTCTGATTTGTCATATGTTAGTAAAGTTTCATTGATTTATGCTTGAGAGAGATAGATCACAATTCCATATGCTTAATTGATTTATGTGTTACGTCCGAGAGGAGAGCACTATAATTTGAATTGACAGGTGTATGTCTGAGAGGAATACAACAGCCAATTGAAAATCTTTATTTAAAAGAGAGAGAGAGACTTTACACTAGTTTATTGTGGTGGATTCGAAGCCTTGGTATTCCACATATTGATTAAATCTCAGCTTAGTAGTTAAAGTTCATAGCTTTACTTAGATTAAACAAAAACTGCAACTTTCTTCTCTTGAAATTTGGTAAAGTATTCACCGTCCTTGAGGTTCGACAACCCTTATCAATACTCACCGTAGTACAATTGCCTTGTGCACTTCCAAGGGTTTTATACTTAAACAATCAAGTTTTTGGCGCCGTTGTCGGGGACGGCTCAATAGTTTACTAAATTCTTAGCATAGTTAGTTTTAGAGTAGTTTAATTTAATTTCGATTTCAGTAGCTGAATTTAGTTTTTCTTCTTTTGCAGGATTAAGAGAGGACACTGATTTTCGTCATCGTTGGAAGGGCCATCCCTTCCCACTGTTTGCACTCTCTTAACCCTCTTTTAGAGTAACTTTGGGTGCTCGGTGTTTTTCTTTTCTTTGCGGGATTGCATGACGTGCTAGTTGTCGCTATTAGGTTGCTAGTTGTCGCTATCTAGGACTGATGCTTGCTAGTTGTCGCTATTAGGATTGCATAGGTTTTGTTTGATTTTTATTGTGCATGCATGGTCGTCGCTCCCTGAACCCCGACCTTGCCTTTGATCCTGATCGTGAGCGCCTATATAGAATCTGTAGAACTCCTAGCAAACAAATCCCTGAAATTCATCCAATGGCGGACAACATGAACCTGGGGGGTGGGAATGGCCTAAACCAGAATCCACTAATGCCTCATGCCCGTACCCTGCAAGACTACTACCGTCCCACTGCCTACACCTCCCCATCCTGTATCCTACTTCCTGCAACCGTGGCTAATTTTGAAATTAAGCCAAACATCATCCAAATGCTGCCCACATACCATGGCCAATTAAGTGAGAACCCCTATAGGCACCTACAAAATTTCCTAGAGGTTAACACAACCTTTAAACTTACACTATCTGATGACCAGGTGCGCCTTAGGCTGTTCCCCTTCACCTTAAAAGATAAGGCCAAGGAATGGCTGTACTCCCTTGAGCATAACTCTATTTCCACTTGGGAGGAACTTCAAGCCGAATTCCTCAAGAAATACTTTCCTGTGGGGCGGAACAATAAGATCCGCCATGAAATCATCACTTTCACCCAGATACCTAATGAACAATTCCATGAAAGCTGGGAGAGGATGAAAGCCCTACTCCGGTCCTGTCCCCACCATGATGTGCCCAAGTGGCAATTAGTACAGAGATTTCATGAGGGTGTGTGTGATCAGCATAAGACCTTAATAGACGCCTCCTGTGGAGGCACATTCATGAAGAAAACCCCTGATGATGCTTGGGAACTACTAGAGGACCTGAGCGAAAACTCTCTCCACAGTGCCACCCTCTATAGATCGGAAGGCTATATGCCTGGCAGGAGTGCCTCAAGGGGAGGCATGTATGATGTTAAAGCTACCACAAACCTAGAACACCAAGTGGCATCCCTAACTGAGAGATTTGACAGGTTGTTCTCACAGACTCCACCTTATACCCCAACCTCTCATGATGCCTGCACCATTTGTGCCAGCCCAATGCACACCATTGTTGACTGCCCTTCAGCCTTCCAATATCCAGACCTAGTACAAGAGCATGTCAACAGTGCACAAACTTTTCCCAGAGCCAACAATCCATACTCCAACACTTATAACCCCGGGTGGCGTGATCACCCTAATTTTTCTTGGAGGCAACCTAATCCAGGGCCTACTTTTAATCAGGCTCGAAGACAGGAATTTCAAAACCAACCTCAACCGTACCAACCATCCTCAGCCCCGCACTTTGGCCAATCTAATAAGAAACCAACAATTGAAGACCAGCTGAGCCAAATAATGGCCACCCAATCCACCATGCTTACGGTTTTGACTGAACTAACAAATGAACAAAAGTCCCAGGCCCAGCTAGTCCATTCTCATACACAATCTATTGCCAAGATCGAGACCCAATTGGGACAGCTAGCTCAAGCCATGAACCGTAGAGAAGCTGGAACCTTACCTAGCCAACCCCAACAAAACCCTCGAGGCCAGTTTGTAGCTGAGGCCTCCCATTACCCTCCTGAGCAAGTACAAGCCATAACTACCTTGAGGAGCGGTAAACAAATTGACAACAGGGTTCGGGATCCATCTGTCAGCCTTTCGAGTGAGACACCTTCCCATGAGGAAGACAAAGAACCCAATTCCATCAAAGCTATACCTATTAGTTCTAAAACCCAACCGGATACCCAACCCGAGGCCCAGAAAGAGAGATCTTATATTCCCAGGGTACCATTCCCACAATGCCTGGACAAACCCTCCCCGTTTAATAAATCTCATCACAAGACGGAGGAGATGTTCGAGGTGTTTAAACAGGTTAAGGTCAATCTCCCTTTGCTAGATGCAATAAAACAGGTCCCTGCCTATGCCAAATTCCTGAAAGACCTTTGTACCCAAAAGCGAAAAACTAAATCTAATTTGACTAAAAAGGTCTTCCTTACCGAGCAGGTGAGTTCCCTATTAACACATAACCTTCCACCGAAATATAAGGACCCAGGATGTCCAACAATTTCATGTGTTATAGGGAACCATACTGTTGACAAGGCATTATTAGATTTGGGAGCCAGTGTGAATTTATTGCCTTACTCTGTGTATGAGCAACTTGGGTTGGGGGAATTGAAACCGACTACAATAACACTACAACTTGCAGACCGATCCATTAAAACTCCACGTGGTGTTATTGAAGATGTTTTGGTACAGGTTGACAAATTTTACTTTCCTGTGGACTTCATTGTCTTAGATACACAACCTGTACCGAACATTGGTAGTCAAATTCCAGTAATTTTGGGACGTCCATTCCTGGCGACATCCAATGCTATTATAAACTGTCGGGATGGGGTGCTAAAATTGTCTTTTGGAAATTTAAATGTCAAACTGAATGTTTTTAATGCCCAACAACAACATCCACCACCAGATGATTATTATGCAGTTCATATGATTGATACTCTGATGGATGGTGCACCCCCATGGTTTTGTCCCACTGATTCATTTGCTCCTTCTTTCATTAATTTTAATGTGTGTAGTAGGACCACTGAGGGACTGAACGTTGGATTGAAAGACCCCTGGATAAGTTGGACTAAAGGTGTTTCGTCTGGCTGAAGATGTTAAACTTAGCGCTTGGTGGGAGGCAACCCACGTATTCAGGTGTATTCTCTCCTTTATTTTGATTTTCTTTGCTATATGCTCATTGTCATGCTATATTTTGTTCACATTGAGGACAATGTTCATAATAGGTTTGGGGGAGGGAATATTGCTTGCATATGAAAAAAATCAGAAAATTATAAAAAAATTATAAAAATTTTGATTAGTTTTTAGGTTGTTTGTTAGTACTTTTTTTTAGGTTTTGATAGTTTATCCCGTAATGATGCATGTTACAATTCTTAAGAGATTAATTTGCATTGGAAGTGTGAGTAAGTATACTGGAGGATAGATACACTTAACTGAGCATATCTTTCTGTTACAGTCCTCTTGGAATAGGTGCTTAAACTAAAAAAATTCACTCACACATACTAGTTACATAAAGTGATACCATCTAGAGATTTGTTGAATACTAATTTACAGTGGGATGTCTTTAGTCATAGTCATTGGATGATGTGTAGTTATCTGTTGAGCTTAAAAGATCATGATAGACCATTTACTTGGCTATGGCAAGGGATTGGAACCGGAAATAAGTTGAGAGTATAATACAGCCTTGACAAAATAAAGATGTGCTTGAAAATATATATGCTGAAAATAAAAATGTAAAAAAAAAATGAAAATAAAATGAAAGAAAGGGGCTGCTTGACTTTATAGGATTAACTTAGGCTGATGCTCGGGCCCGAAGCGGTCTCTTAAAACCTAATGCCCTAAGCCAACTGGCTGGGACTCATTGGCCTGAGTCATTGCTAAACCTAAGCATCTTGAAGTCAGGCCTTACACAGTCCTAGTGAAAAAAAAAGAGAAAAAAAAAGTCTGAAAAAAAAAAGTCTGTGGTGTATTATCCTCTCAAATCTAGAATGCTGGACCCGAAGGAGGCGCGCAGATTTGTGCTATCATGAACCTAAAGATTACGATGACTATGTAGATTCTGATGTTCTTTGGTTAATGGGTAACACTGGATCTGTATAAACAAAAATTTAGAATGTATTGCTACAATGTTCTACACTTTCTATTATTTATGTTATCATGCTATATTATATTGAGCAGAAATTTCCAAGATGAAAGTGTGGAATAAAATCACTTACTTGAGGGCTTCTATATTCCTGTTGATTATGAACCAAGTACATGTGGTTGATTTTCTTAAGCATTGTAGTGTGCATTTGTCGGGATAATAGGTTTGTGTGTTTTGCAATATTTTTATTTTTGCTTTATTTTTGTACTTAGGTTAATTAGATTAATAAATACATGTTTGTGGGTAGCATGGCTGCAAACCCTCACGAGACAACACTCGTCCTCCTAGGGCCACCTAGAGGTTTAACGGCTTGTTGCATACGCTCAATGCAATCGTGTTCCCTACGAAAGTGGTGTTTACTTTTCTGCATTAGTTTCTTTAGCTGATTGTTTGATTTTATTTTGTTTTGTTTTGCTAGGGACTAGCAAAATCTAGGTTTGGGGGTGTGATCTATACATGAAATATGCATTTTATTATCTCCTAAGCTTATGATTATGCTAGTGTTTGATTAGAATAACTACTACTTTAATATAGTTTTTGGTTTTTGTAGGAAACAAGAGTAATACACAAAAATGAAGAGAAAAGTAACTCGAATGGTTAAATTATCATAACTTCGTGTACAAATATCTGATTGGACTGATTCAAGCTTCATGTTAAAGTTCAAGAAGTCAGCTTTCCAACGCCACCAACCACGCATAATTCGGAGTTCGGGACACAAAGTTATAACCATTTGAAGTTCATGAACAGTAACTACGATCGATCGGAAATCACTGCGATCGATCGTAAGAGCCGCAAAAGCACTGTACTGAAGGAAACGATCGATCGGCATCAAAACGATCGATTGTATCTACTGGAATTTTTCAATCGCGTAAGACAGTAACTACGATCGATCGGTATCATCCGGCGTCGATCGGCAAAGCGATCGATCGGGGTAAAATAACGAAGGAATGGCGATCGATCGGATAGCGAACGATCGGCAATACGTACGATCGATCGCCGTATGCGGCAAACCGGAATTAAGACCTATTTCGACTTGGATTTGGAAGGGAACTTCGTGTTTTCTCTTCACTATTATAAATAGGCCTTATAGGAGAACGTTTTGGGCATCACATATTCAACCTAGAGAGCAATTTGAGACCTTGGAGGCTAGAGCAAAGGAAGAAGAAGATGATGAAGATGAAGATGATGGATTCTCTTCCCATGCTTGGCTAAACTCCTATCCAAGGCGTAGATGAAGCCCAATAATCTGGTTGTGTAGTTTCTTTTCTCTCATATTATTTTTACTCTAGTTGGTGTATGAACCTTTGTTATGCAATTAAAGTTAATTCATTGAGTTTATTCTTTGTGCTTGAGAGAGACAAGAGTGGATTTTATGAATTTCAATCTGAAAGATTACTTGCATGTCTGAGAGGAATGTGAGTGTTCTGATTTGTCATATGTTAGTAAAGTTTCATTGATTTATGCTTGAGAGAGATAGATCACAGTTCCATATGCTTAATTGATTTATGTGTTACGTCCGAGAGGAGAGCACTATAATTTGAATTGACAGGTGTATGTCTGAGAGGAATACACCAGCCAATTGGAAATCTTTATTTAAAAGAGAGAGAGAGAGAGACTTTACACTAGTTTATTGTGGTGGATTCGAAGCCTTGGTATTCCACATATTGATTAAATATCAGCTTAGTAGTTAAAGTTCATAGCTTTACTTAGATTAAACAAAAACTGTAACTTTCTTCTTTTGAAATTTGATAAAGTATTCACCGTCCCTGAGGTTTGACAACCCTTATCAATACTCACCGTAGTACAATTGCCTTGTGCACTTGCAAGGCTTTTATATTTAAACGATCATTACCCACCAGGGCCTCCTGCGTCCAAGATGGAATATGGTTGGCTATTCACATGAACTCCATCTTGTAAGCACGCACCGTGGAAGTCTGGCGCAGGGAGCTGAGAAGTTCATTGAAGTTGGCATACTTTGTAGGCCCAAATTGAACACAAAGTTCCCCAATGAATTGCTGCCATGAATGCCCTAGTTGTTCCGCCTCAAAGTATTGATATCAAACCAAAGCATCGCCAGTGAGATGGAAAGAGGTTATCATTAATTTATCCTCTCGAACCGGGTGTCCTGGTAATGAAAGAACTTCTTAGCCTGATAAACCCAATCCATCAGATTGTCATCCCCGGAGTACTTGGGAACTAAAGCTGTGCTAATCTCGTCTCTGCTGCTGGCCTGGGAGCTTGGCGCTCCTCGCGTGATGGTCCGTGGGTGGACCAACTAGCTTCAGCCTGGTTATGTGGCAAGTCGAACTCACGATCCTCATCTCCTAGACCCCGGTCTATATGTGGCTGCACAAGGGGGGTCGTTGGGGCATTCTGTCGAACACCAAGCTGGCCAAACATTCCAGCGCCCAAAGGTTGGGGGCCGGGTGGTGGGGTGTTCTGGTCTATGCGTCGAGCCGTAAAGGTAGGACAACGAGCAAAAGGTCCGCTCATAGGAGGCGGCAGCACCCCTTTGTCAGATCGACCTAGGGGTTGGGCCGCTGTCGTAGACAAGAACAGGCGATCAAGGGAGTCTCTGAAGTGCGCCATGTCCCTTTGTTGTTGTTGCTGGGTCTCCCTGAATTGCGCCATCTCCTTTTGGAATTGTTGCTGGTTCTGTAGAAGAAGTTGAAAGATTTTGTCACGCCCCAGATTTCCAAGACCCTATTTACGCGGAAGCGACATTCCAATGAAGGTCAAGGGTAGGAAACCAGGGACGGACCGAATACTCGAGACTTCCACTATCCCTTTTTAATATCAGGGAACATGCAGGATCATCACGACTTAAACAATAATTACTTACAAAATATGGAATAACTGGAAAGATATCTAAATTGTTATTACAAAGTCTTGAAACGTCTTAACACAACATAAAATAAAGTAAAACGGCGCGCAGGCCGCGAGTTCAAGCATCCAAATCACAATAAAATAAATAAACAAGTCTTCTGTCTCCATCGTCCACTCACGTTGCTGATTGCCGTCACCGCTGCTCCTCCTTAATTCCTGCATCAGAGGATGCATGAGTATTCCATAGGAAATACCCAGTAGGATACAGAAAAATCACAGTGGAACAAATGGTACAAGAGATGACTCCAAAACAGATATAGGTCAACAGACTTGGTTTAACAAACTGATTTCACGTATCTGAACATCTGACATCCTCGACTCATCATAGTCTAGGAATTAATGGTCAAAGACTCCAACTTACACAGAGTAATGGAGATAAAATATTAATATAAGCTCTGGACGTCTAAAGTGTCAGAGGTAACAATTTCTGCTCGCAAACTGTCTATTTCTTCATGGAAAACAATACCAGAACATCCTAGAGGTTCTACAGTGGAACCCGGCCATGCGTCTAGGGATGCTGGCCCCATCGGTGCTTACGGGCACAATGGGCGGAGATTGCAGACCTTCCGTAATGTCATACAATCTAAGCGCATGCGGTTGCCGTCATCGGCTGAACTACAGAGGTTCATCATCATCGGAGATCTCGCAGGATCTAGCAATGGCTCGTGAGCATACTATGATTCCGACTAAGAGCTCTCAGGAACGCTACTTAGTGGAGAAACTGTTTCTTAGAACATCGGGTTTTATTCTGAAAAGGCTTAACTCAAAGCTTTCTGAATTTCAACTCTTCATAGGAGTAAAATACAATTATCGATTACAATGCAAATAGACTCACTAAGGAGTGTTTGAACATCTCAGAACAATTAGGTCTGGGAACTCGGTTGAGACCCGACCGAAAGACTCATCAAAGAGACCCATCACTGGCTCGCCAAAGGTCCATGCTCCGCCGTCTTCATCGTCGTGCCTAATCCTAGGGTTGACAATCCCCGACACAGAAATAATGAAATGACATGTCTCAAATAGACCACGTCAGAGATTCTGAAAAAGATTCTCACATTGAATACCCTTGAGTTGTGAATAACTCAAGAGAAGAACACAAAGGACAATTAAAAAGGGACACCCCGTTCGACTCTAGGATCCGCTTTACACTTTGAAGCTCACTGGTCCCAAAGTCTTATAAGTAGTATCACTTTTAATTAAAGTCTTTCATTATT
Organism: Houttuynia cordata; assembly: GCA_039654745.1. Lineage (NCBI taxonomy): Eukaryota > Viridiplantae > Streptophyta > Magnoliopsida > Piperales > Saururaceae > Houttuynia > Houttuynia cordata. The sequence continues at coordinate 55,274,499 of CM077503.1, forward strand.
ATCTTGAATTAAGTTTCTTAATATTATTAGGGTTTTAGGGTTAATACGCGCAGGAAACCAGTTCTGTCCAAACAGAACAGCCCACTTCCGAAGGTCACTACGCCCTGTACCCAAAGAACTAACTTCTGACATTTTTATCCCAGATTCCCTCAGATGTCTAGTTTACAGATTGACAAACGGTTTACTGTTTGGATTTTTCTACAATTAGATATCATTTTTAGAGTGGGGTCTGTCTGAGCAGGACTGCCCCTGGCCGAGACCACTTAGCATAAGTTATACCCGTTAATTAATAGTACAACCTTTTATAATTCCCTAATTACCCTTACTGACACTATTAACCTCTTCATAATGTATTTTACAGAGCCTAAGGATTCTGGAATTATTGATCTAGTCTCAGCATTAGGTTACACTTATCACCCGATTGCTAATCTTTTAACTTGATTCTTATATAACAAAAGTATTGAACAAGCCAAGTAAACTTGGACACCTCCACGACCCAAACAGGCTCTGACATGACGTCAGACCACTTCTGGCCCCACGGAGATGGGTCTAATTAGTAGATAAAAATTGATCTTTTATTAGATTTGTATGCATATCACTAATTCTATTACCCGATCCATGTATAATTGCACTATTAATCGATTAACAATCCATACCCATATGGATTGCATAAAACCGGACCTAAGACGCACCAACATGAACTGATATGCTGCAAAGGTCTCACCTTTTTACATCGAAGAGCATTGTAAAGCAAAGGAGTAATGAATTGAGTAGCATGATACAAAAATCAGGGCATCGATTTGCGATATACAATGAATCATGACATGAATCGATGTAAGAGACTATAAAGAAGCCAACTTTCGTTGGACAGCAATCAACATGACAATACTTCGAGACACGATCAGCAATAAATGACAACAAAATCAATGGGGAGTCAACTAGGATCGGCATGGGAACACGAACATAAGCATTATTGCACCCTCTAGCATATACCATATGAATCATGAATATAAATCGCATCGAGTAATAGCAATTTGTAACACACGAATAGAACATGATGTACTCTACAATATTAGTCATACACCTTCTCAAGATCGTGCAAGAAATCAGAAATATAAATCAAAAGAAAAGAGTATCCTACCTCTTACGACAACCACAAATTACCTCGCGTAGCTTGCACTTTGCTTCGCGCTTTCTCCTATGCCCGTCGATTCACCACACCACGAAAATAATAGAGGAAAGGGTTCTGATTTAGAGGGGTGAGAAAGGGGGGTGAAGGCACACAAAGAGGGGACGTAGGCTAAAGGGAAGCCGGCCCCTTTTTTGTCCCCTTTAAATAGCTAATTCAACTTCTAGGCTAAGCAATCTCGACCGTTCGATTACCTCCCATCTAACGTCCACGAACAAGTCCAGAAAAATGCAATCTTTCCATTCCAACAAGCCCCCCATATCCAGCCTCATCAGAATATTTGGATTGCCAATTAGTTGGGGTCAAGCTATTCTCCAAGATTTTCCCAAACCGAAAAAGGCAAGGATGCTCTTCCATTTGGGCGCCCAAACCAAAAGCCACCAATCTTCACATTTGAATGGTAAGCTTTGGAAAGATTCTCCTTGAGGCTGATTGGCTCCTACTAAAATTAGTTGCAATCAAATCAATTAAGAGGTTGATTGATGAGATAATTATCCAATAGGTCAAGGTAACTTCCTTTGCTAACACCAATCCCACGATTTGCTCTTCACACAAATGGCGCCCATTTCTTGTTAGCTGGAATATGCTTTGGCATCTTCCATAACTACCAATCAATTTCCTTAAACAAGCCCTAATTAAATCAATTACAAATTAGGGCAATCTATTAATTCAAATTAGTGAAAATCAAATTAAAAGAGATCTCCCCACGATTTGGCCTCCCAAATCGTGGGTCCAAGACGTCCACGTCACCCATGAGGTGGCGTGATCCCTCAGGGTCCACGTGGCCCTTCCCTGGATCTTGCACATCTTACAACACAGATCACAGATAAGCGGTTAAGATAACTTGCACGCGTGCAAAGCAGTTCCACCGTGCACGAGTCCTGCCCTGGTGACACATCCACTAGGCCCCGTCACACGTGTACACACACTCGGACGAATCAACCGTTTATCCAATAACTCTTGGAGTTGTTCCTTCAATTCTTTCAACTCGGCAGGTGCCATCCGATACGGTGCCTTCAATATCGGTGCAGTTCCCGGTATCAGGTCTATCGTGAAGTCAACATCCCGCTTTGGTGGCAAACCAGGCAACTCTTTCGGAAAAACATCGGTAAACTCGTTTACTACCTCAATTTCCTCTATATTAGGGGTAGATTTCTTGACTGATAGCACAGTCGCTAAAAAGGCTTTACAACCTTTAGCTACTAGTTTCCGAACTTTTATAGCTGAAATGATACGATTATCTTTTCTTACTCGAATACCTTGGAACAAAAGTTCCCTCTTCCCTGGAATTCTAAAATGAACTCTCTTCTTACTACAGTCAACCGTAGCACCAAACTTAGCTAACCAGTCCATACCAAGGATAACATCAAAATCAATCATTGCAAGTACTACCAAATCAGCATGCAATATCACACCATCAATCATAACAGAGGATTCCTTCAGATACTCAGTAGCCACGACTGAGTCTCCGACAGGAGTAGAAATAGAAAGATCATACTCCAGTCTAGAAGGTTGCCGTTCTAGACTCTCAGCAAACATCACATAAATAAAGGATCTCGAAGATCCAGGGTCAATCAAAACCCTAGCCAAACTATCCAAAACAAGGAGAGTACCTTCAATCACGTCATCAGAAGCGTGAGCCTGCTCGGCAGAGGTCAAGGCGAAGACTCTTGCTTGGCCCTTCTTGCTAGTCTCCCCTCCTGTCTTTGCGTTGCGGTTGGGGCAATGAGGAGAAATATGTCCGACTTCATTGCAGCTGTAGCATCTCCGGGTGTCTCTCGGACACGGCTTCCCCGCATGAGACTGCTGCCCACAAAATCTGCATTTGCCTCCTGTTTCTGGACCATTCCCACGCTGAGGCGGACGGTAAGGAACCATCGCCCGATTCTGCCCATTTCCGCGATTTTGCGGAGGTTGTTGCTGTCTCTGCTGTTTGGCTGGCTGATTATTAAAACGTCCACCATTCCCGAACCTCTTAAATCCGGATCGTTTGACAGTACCATCCTGACCCTTACTGGCATTCCCTTTCCGCTCCTGGGTCCTTTTGTAGTCATCTTCCAAAATCGAAGCAAGTTCGACCGCCTTTGCCACCGTTGCCGGTTGTGAAACTAGTACCTTCGCCCTTAAGCCGTCACGTAAACCATCCACAAATCTTCTAGCCTTCACCAGATCAGTAGGGCAAGCATTCGTCGCAAATCGTTGTAGTTGCTCGAACTTCGTCTCGTACTGGAGTACGGACATCGATCCCTGAACCAGCTCCAAAAATTCTTTCTCTTTCCGGCGTTGCACATGCGGAGGAAAGTATTTTCTGTTGAATACTTCTTTGAACTCTTCCCACGAGATGTCTTGTCCAGCTTCAAAGTTATTTCGTTCTGCTGACTCCCACCAGAAGACAGCTTCTCCCACAAACAAATAGGTCGCGAAGACTACACTTTCATCAGTCGGAACTTTCATCCCCTTAAAGAGGCGTTCCACTTCTACAATCCAGCGTTCAGCCTTCTCGGGGTTGTCGTCTCCCGAGAAAGCAGGTCCAGCTCTCTTGAATCTCTCCAGTGTTGGCGGTTTCACGTTTGGGGTGTTGCCAGCTCCCCGGTCATTCCTTAATTCCCTGGCTAATTCGCGTACCACATCAGACAAGTTGTGGCTTGATGCCTCCTCCTGCTGGGAATTGGGTCCAGTTCCAGATCGTCTGCCGCGAGCACCCGCTGTTGCCATCTCTGAAAATCTACAGTCAAGGAAAGAAGGAGAATTAGAATTTGACACTATACTTCATTTTAATTCTTCCTCCAATCCGAGACTCCTAGCGCGACATACAAGTAGTCACAACCAACGCAAACAAAGGACACAAACACGCAAGGGACGAACAAAAACTGAAATCCAAACGAGATCTTTTATTCAATTTTGAAAAAGCAATTACACCTAAATCCCTGATAAGAAAGCAGGGTTATTCAAATTCCTACTCAAATTAGAAACTTCCTAACCGAGTCCCTGAACACCGCATCTCAGAGGTACTCATCTAGAATAGCAAGAGACACGTGCATTGGTGCAAATACTAGATGGTCCATATACCAATCTATTTCCCACTCAGTCATGTGAGGCCATCTATACCCTAAGGATTTAAACCTAAGATAAAGGGTATAGAAGAGATCTGGATCGTTCCTCGCCCGAATGTAGACTGGATGATTTAAGACCGTCAGAAACTCTTGGTTGATCACCACCACATGCTCCTCTTCAGGGTCCTCCTCTGGGACTTCTTCGGGATCTTCCTCGGGATCCTCCTCCGGGTCTTCTTCCAGATCCTCCTCCGGATCTTCTTCCGGGTCCTCCTCGAAGTCCATCAGATCTGGCTCTTCCTCTATGTCGATCAGATAAGGCTCTTCCTCAGTTCCACTCCCTACGTTCTGGAGTTTCCACTCGTCTAGCCATAGGCGAGCAGCTTCCTGCTGGTCCCTCTCGTAAATTCGACCACTACGCGTTGACACCATTTCCTAAAGAAAAAAAAAGGTTTATTAGTCTTTACTCCCATTCTAAGGTTTTACTTTCACACTCAAGTCATCCGATTTCCTTGTACAGTAACTCATTACTTAAGTCGTCATGACGCTCTGATACCAAGCTGTCACGCCCCAGATTTCCAAGACCCTATTTACGCGGAAGCGACATTCCAATGAAGGTCAAGGGTAGGAAACCAGGGACGAACCGAATACTCGAGACTTCCACTATCCCTTTTTAATATCAGGGAACATGCAGGATCATCACGACTTAAACAATAATTACTTACAAAATATGGAATAACTGAAAATATATCTAAATTGTTATTACAAAGTCTTGAAACGTCTTAACACAACATAAAATAAAGTAAAACGGCGCGCAGGCCGCGAGTTCAAGCATCCAAATCACAATAAAATAAATAAACAAGTCTTCTGTCTCCATCGTCCACTCACGTTGCTGATTGCCGTCACCGCTGCTCCTCCTTAATTCCTGCATCAGAGGATGCATGAGTATTCCATAGGAAATACCCAGTAGGATACAGAAAAATCACAGTGGAACAAATGGTACAAGAGATGACTCCAAAACAGATATAGGTCAACAGACTTGGTTTAACAAACTGATTTCACGTATCTGAACATCTGACATCCTCGACTCATCATAGTCTAGGAATTAATGGTCAAAGACTCCAACTTACACAGAGTAATGGAGATAAAATATTAATATAAGCTCTGGACATCTAAAGTGTCAGAGGTAACAATTTCTGCTCGCAAACTGTCTATTTCTTCATGGAAAACAATACCAGAACATCCTAGAGGTTCTACAGTGGAACCCGGCCATGCGTCTAGGGATGCTGGCCCCATCGGTGCTTACGGGCACAATGGGCGGAGATTGCAGACCTTCCGTAATGTCATACAATCTAAGCGCATGCGGTTGCCGTCATCGGCTGAACTACAGAGGTTCATCATCATCGGAGATCTCGCAGGATCTAGCAATGGCTCGTGAGCATACTATGATTCCGACTAAGAGCTCTCAGGAACGCTACTTAGTGGAGAAACTGTTTCTTAGAACATCGGGTTTTATTCTGAAAAGGCTTAACTCAAAGCTTTCTGAATTTCAACTCTTCATAGGAGTAAAATACAATTATCGATTACAATGCAAATAGACTCACTAAGGAGTGTTTGAACATCTCAGAACAATTAGGTCTGGGAACTCGGTTGAGACCCGACCGAAAGACTCATCAAAGAGACCCATCACTGGCTCGCCAAAGGTCCATGCTCCGCCGTCTTCATCGTCGTGCCTAATCCTAGGGTTGACAATCCCCGACACAGAAATAATGAAATGACATGTCTCAAATAGACCACGTCAGAGATTCTGAAAAAGATTCTCACATTGAATACCCTTGAGTTGTGAATAACTCAAGAGAAGAACACAAAGGACAATTAAAAAGGGACACCCCGTTCGACTCTAGGATCCGCTTTACACTTTGAAGCTCACTGGTCCCAAAGTCTTATAAGTAGTATCACTTTTAATTAAAGTCTTTCATTATTATCTTGAATTAAGTTTCTTAATATTATTAGGGTTTTAGGGTTAATACGCGCAGGAAACCAGTTCTGTCCAAACAGAATAGCCCACTTCCGAAGGTCACTACGCCCTGTACCCAAAGAACTAACTTCTGAAATTTTTATCCCAGATTCCCTCAGATGTCTAGTTTACAGATTGACAAACGGTTTACTGTTTGAATTTTTCTACAATTAGATATCATTTTTAGAGTGGGGTCTGTCTGAGCAGGACTGCCCCTGGCCGAGACCACTTAGCATAAGTTATACCCGTTAATTAATAGTACAACCTTTTATAATTCCCTAATTACCCTTACTGACACTATTAACCTCTTCATAATGTATTTTACAGAGCCTAAGGGTTCTGGAATTATTGATCTAGTCTCAGCATTAGGTTACACTTATCACCCGATTGCTAATCTTTTAACTTGATTCTTATATAACAAAAGTATTGAACAAGCCAAGTAAACTTGGACACCTCCACGACCCAAACAGGCTCTGAGATGACGTCAGACCACTTCTGGCCCCACGGAGATGGGTCTAATTAGTAGATAAAAATTGATCTTTTATTAGATTTGTATGCATATCACTAATTCTATTACCCGATCCATGTATAATTGCACTATTAATCGATTAACAATCCATACCCATATGGATTGCATAAAACCGGACCTAAGACGCACCAACATGAACTGATATGCTGCAAAGGTCTCACCTTTTTACATCGAAGAGCATTGTAAAGCAAAGGAGTAATGAATTGAGTAGCATGATACAAAAATCAGGGCATCGATTTGCGATATACAATGAATCATGACATGAATCGATGTAAGAGACTATAAAGAAGCCAACTTTCGTTGGACAGCAATCAACATGACAATACTTCGAGACACGATCAGCAATAAATGATAACAAAATCAATGGGGAGTCAACTAGGATCGGCATGGGAACACGAACATAAACATTATTGCACCCTCTAGCATATACCATATGAATCATGAATATAAATCGCATCGAGTAATAGCAATTTGTAACACACGAATAGAACATGATGTACTCTACAATATTAGTCATACACCTTCTCAAGATCGTGCAAGAAATCAGAAATATAAATCAAAAGAAAAGAGTATCCTACCTCTTACGACAACCACAAATTACCTCGCGTAGCTTGCACTTTGCTTCGCGCTTTCTCCTATGCCCGTCGATTCACCACACCACGAAAATAATAGAGGAAAGGGTTCTGATTTAGAGGGGTGAGAAAGGGGGGTGAAGGCACACAAAGAGGGGACGCAGGCTAAAGGGAAGCCGGCCCCTTTTTTGTCCCCTTTAAATAGCTAATTCAACTTCTAGGCTAAGCAATCTCGACCGTTCGATTACCTCCCATCTAACGTCCACGAACAAGTCCAGAAAAATGCAATCTTTCCATTCCAACAAGCCCCCCATATCCAGCCTCATCAGAATATTTGGATTGCCAATTAGTTGGGGTCAAGCTATTCTCCAAGATTTTCCCAAACCGAAAAAGGCAAGGATGCTCTTCCATTTGGGCGCCCAAACCAAAAGCCACCAATCTTCACATTTGAATGGTAAGCTTTGGTAAGATTCTCCTTGAGGCTGATTGGCTCCTACTAAAATTAGTTGCAATCAAATCAATTAAGAGGTTGATTGATGAGATAATTATCCAATAGGTCAAGGTAACTTCCTTTGCTAACACCAATCCCACGATTTGCTCTTCACACAAATGGCGCCCATTTCTTGTTAGCTGGAATATGCTTTGGCATCTTCCATAACTACCAATCAATTTCCTTAAACAAGCCCTAATTAAATCAATTACAAATTAGGGTAATCTATTAATTCAAATTAGTGAAAATCAAATTAAAAGAGATCTCCCCACGATTTGGCCTCCCAAATCGTGGGTCCAAGACGTCCACGTCACCCATGAGGTGGCGTGATCCCTCAGGGTCCACGTGGCCCTTCCCTGGATCTTGCACATCTTACAACACAGATCACAGATAAGCGGTTAAGATAACTTGCACGCGTGCAAAGCAGTTCCACCGTGCACGAGTCCTGCCTGGTGACACATCCACTAGGCCCCGTCACACGTGTACACACACACGTGATTAGCCCTAGCCCTGTCACTCGACTGGCCCTGGCGTCAGGTGTAACAGGCCCTGGCGTCAGGTGTATCAGGCGCTGGCGCCAGGTGTATCAGGCGCTGGCGCCAGGTAGGTCACGGCGCCAGGCCCAGTCCTCGCGCTCGGAAAAACCTGCCTAAACTGGTTACACAATTTTATTGACAAAAAATCATCAAGATAAGGTTTCACAAGGCCAAAACGAAATACTAGATCAAAAGGCACGACAGTTACGAAAACTTTCCTATTTTAGACCGGTTTCCTAAAATAGCACTTTCCAAAAACGTACCGATTTTTCGGGTGTTACAGATTTGGTCTTGGTGCGCCATCATCTCACGAACATCATCTCGCTGGGGAGAAGAGGGCGGCACCTCATTGGGGGAGTCCCCTAGCCTTGCTGCATCAGCCGTTGGCTGATGCTAATGTCTCTGCGCTGGTTTCTTCTGGCCATCGCTCAAAGGCTTGTGCTTCCAAGGATCGTTGCTCTGATACCAATGATATGTCCCAGCGATCTGAGACAATAAGGACTGAAGTATTGAAGATTTGGAATAAGGAAATAGAGAGGATGGGGTTAAAGAAGAAGAAAAAGAGAAGGAAAGAAGGGGGAAGGAATAAGGGAGATCGGAGGAAAGAGGGAAGGAGCCTCTCAGCTGGCCGACAGCTAGCTGAGGGGGAACGTGAGAGGGGAGAGACAAGAGAATAGGATTATAGTAAAATTCTTCATAATTCATTTAGGGGAGCATAAGCTCAATATATAGTTCCCACGATGGGCTACAACTATTCACTGGGCTATTCCCTTTAATTGGGCTTGTGGCCTTATTACAGATAATAAAAGTAAGATGGGCTACTCCCTTAAGCAAAACTGGCATGGGCTATTCCCCTAAGCTGGGCCGGCTAATATAATATACTACGATGGGCCGGAACATAATAGTTAATTACTATACACCAAATCCGTACAATATCACGGTTCTACTTCACAATTAGAGTGGGCCTTCTGAAGTTTTCGCTCTGGGCTTAGTAAGAGTTTCATTTACGAAGTGGGCATAAGGTACACATATTCAAACCAGGGTAGATATGGACTTTTGACACTATTTTTTTGTGCCCTTAAGAAGAGAGCTTAGTGGTTTTTTTTTTGTTTTCTTTGCAACAATTTGGCGACATTATATTGTTGATGTTAATTTAAGATAAAGATAAATATAGATGAGGCTAATTCATGAGGATTTTACTGATACACGTCAACTTCTTCAGCAATAATCCAATGCACTATTGCAAGTCATAATACCAGAAATAACTCCACACACATGGAAGCATGCGCAAAATTGCCTAATTACCCCGTCCTCTAACTAGTTACAACTATCAATCACAGTTCCTCACTTACGGTTAGAGTGAGGGAAAATAAGGTAATTTTACTCATGACTCGCATGTGTGGAGTTGTATTTTTGGTATCATGAGCTACTTCAGCGCATTTTAGTCTTTCCGAAGGAGTTGACGTATATTTTCAATGAAATCCTCTTGATTAATTTTGGAGACCCTCCATTGTAATTCTGTGCAGATGATAAAATTTTGAGGGTGGCTATTTTTAGCCTCTCTTTACACAATGTTTTAAATAGATTTATTTACGTTTCAAATAAATAGTTAATCAATTTTCTTTGATATTAATTAATTACGCAAAATGGAAGCTGAATCTGGTTCAACGCAAACATTAACAAGAGCTTTTTCCATATTACCTGGCTCCAACTTTTTTTCCCATATTACCTGATTTTTCCCGTGAAATCTCATATGACCTAGAATCGACACCTAGAGTACCAGAAATGCCCTTCTTTTACGTTTTTCGTACCTTTTGTATGTCAAATGCTTCGTTCTTCCCAAAATTAGCGATTTGCGGGAGCATCAAGTTGGGGAAGAAGACATTCTGGCAAAGGTTCGTCCATCATCGCAGTTCAAATCACCGTCAGTGCCGTCCAACCCGAAAAAAATAAAATTTAATGCCAAAAAATTGCAAAATCAGCGAAAAAGACGAGAAAAAATCTATGATGAAAGGATTTTGATGTAAGAGCAGCGGGGAAGCCCTCCTAACTGCAAGAATTAAGATCTACATGTAAAGAAACACATATAAAGGCCACCCATTAGTGTTCGACGGCTTATGGACATCAAATAAGAGGATAAAAATGGGCAAAAGTGTGAAATACTCGTCGGTGAGTGACAAGTCCAATTTATATATCTTTCTGTGATTCTAATGAAATGGAAGAGGAGAAAAAATAAGGAAGAACGTAAAAAAATTGGCAAAAACGAATAAAAAACGAGTGAGTTATGATATTTTTGAAAAATGGAGTAAAATTGTGTTGTCGAAGACACGACTTGAATTTGTAATTTGTCTTCGACAACACGATTTTATATATCTTTATGTGATCCTAATGAAATGGAAGATGAGGAAAAATAAGGAAGAACGTAAAAAAAAATGGGCAAAACGGATAAAAAATGAACGAGTGATGACATTTTGAAGAATGCAGTAAAATCGTGTCGTCGAAGACATGACTTGAATTTTAGTCGTATCTTCGACAACATGTTACTGTAATTTTTAAAATGTTATAACTCGCTCATTTTTTATCAGTTTTTGTCCATTTTTCTTGTTCTTCCTCATTTTTCCTCATCTTCCACCTCATTAAGATATATTAAAAAAAAAATGGAAGCTTTGTGCCCAAGCTCTAATTTCTTCTTTCTTCCTCTTTCTTCCAAAACACGTGAAGCCCTTTGAATCTCTAGAGCCCTTGGCCCGGGTCGGGTCCACTCAATAAATGCTGAAACATTAATTTATGTCTGGACCAAGCCAGACGCTCCTGCCTCCTTGTTTTGCTTGTTAGCTTCTTACATGTTTCCTTTGCCCAATTTGATCAAACATTACCAATATTCCCTTGTCCAAGTCTCCAACTTGGCCATGGAGAAAGCAAGGCATAGCGAGAAGATGTCTCGAAGGCTGCTGCCTGGGTGTGGTATGCGCGCAGCTGCGGTGATGCCGATGTGCCATTCTACAATGCCGGGAGGCAGCGAATGTGGCAGCCGTCTCTTCCGAGTAGGTACAAGCTTGAAGAAGTACTAAGATCGGGGTGGCAGCAAGTGTGGTTGCATGGGAGGCTGAGTCGGTCAAGTATGACTCGGTAAAGCATGGGCGACTCAGTCCAAGTCCAGTGGACACTTCACTGTTGGACTCGCACGAGATCACAAGTATCTCAAGGCAGTTGAACCACATTGTAGAATCAGCGGCTAAGAGGATGTCACGGCACCGCCCACAGGGTTTTCCGCCACCGGGGGTGCCGAGGGGGAAGACATTCGAATTGTGCGGGGCCAGGCGGTGAAGCGGGTGGAGGGGGTCAGTTTCGACGACTGCCTGTTGGGAGCCTACGGGTGACGGAATTTATCTTCCGGTTGCTTAGGTGTAAATTTTTTTTTTGAAAAGTGAGGATGAAGTTTAAATGTGTTGAAGAGGCTGTTCTAGTGAGGCATAGCACAAACGACAAATTTGTTAGAGGATTTTACAGTAATTGGTTCTACTTCAGTGGAAATGGTAGTTTGTTTCCTAGCTTGTTTGCTTGTCTTTTCCTAGCTTGTTTGCTTGTCTTACATGTCTCTCTTCATCACTTCAGTTAATTTTGTTTGTTGTTTGCTTCTTTGCTGATCATCTGAGTATATTTGAAAGTCTAGCCAATAGAGAAAAATATTATTCCTTTCAAAGAATCAAATTAAGCAATGCAAAGGAAATTAGTATTTCTTAATCATACTCTGAAAAAAACTCGATGGATATGGATTGTCTTATTTCATGTTGTCAAAGTATGGACAGAGGAAGTGATTTTAAGTAAATTAGTTTTTAATCTTACTTGCTGCGTTTTGGAGATTGTACATTAAGTTACTTCTTGTGAGTGTTGTTACTTAACTTACTTCGACCTATATCTGATTTAAATTTTTTCCTATATATATATATATATATGAGAAAAGTTTAAATGAGATCGCTCTCATTTGGCTTATATGAAGCAAATTCAATTCCTAGCTGTTGGATCTTGATATTGTGTGAACAGTTCTCTATATAGGCAAATATATATATTATACTTTCCTTGAAATAATTTTTCCACTCTTTTTAGGTATGTAGCTGACTTAAAAAGTGGAAGATTTTCTCGACTTTAGTTTTGTCATAAAAAGAAAATAAGGTAAAAGATGTTACTAATGCTTTGATCAGATGTAAAAGTGGTCCTAGCAAATTAATTGGGCTCGCTTGAGTGGAATTGGAGTTTGTTTTGTGTCTTTTTTCCTTGTGTTCTATGTCTCTCTTTATATAATTCCATATTTGTTTAAGTTTTTTTGGCTAATTATGGGGCCATTTGAAGGTCTTCCGAAAAAGAAATGGGATTTCTCTTGAACCAAAGTGATTTAGGACTAGCCATTTTTAAGATGGCTAACAAAATAGCAAATCGCAGTCATACATTTTTGTGTTCTAAAAATTGGGAACAGGCATCAGATTTCAGAAGGTTTAATCAATTTGAAATTCTAGTTACTTAGATTTTGTACCATTTCATGCGAATAAGTCCGGGAAAAACAAATTTTTATTGGAAATAGTCAACATGCACTACGCATTAGGGGCCGTTTAGGGCGTGATTATTGCAAAAATATCCAGACTGGATATTGGATATATACTGTAGCATCCATGTAGATTTTTACATCCGGCTGAAACACCTCAGCCATCTGGATATATAAAATATCCAGATGCTACAGTGTAGCAAAACATCCAGCTTTTAATCACACCCCAAACGGCCCCTTAGTCATATTATTATCCAATGGCTCACGTGCAGGGCAGGTCAGCCAAAGACGAGAAATTATTGGGTGTCCCTGGCATACTAGACCAGAGTGCCATCGATCTCCAAGATCAATGGCGCTCAGCTGTTTTAGCGAACACATAAAATAATTTTCTGTCAGACACACCCTGCACTATGTTAAAATCGAGCGGCTCAAAAATGCTCGGTGCATGCCAACATGCTCATTTATACGTTTTGTCTGATTGTGGCTGCTCTCTTATTTTGTGGAAGTCTTTGCACATTGAAAATCAATATGATATGATCTGAACGGGAGGCCGGGTCTGTCTTCACACCGAACCATTACTCTGTTCGCCATTCATCCGGGATTATGTCCCAATTAACCAATGCGTATGACGGATGAGCTTTGTACGTGCCCGAGGGTATTGTTGGTAGGATACATTGCAATAAGATGTCAGTTGCGTGCCCCTTCTAGTTGGGTCTTAAGAACTCAAGAAACCCTTCTTATGAACAAAAAATTTAAGATGCTCCATCTAGGAAAGAGGACGGTTCTTAATTTTTAGATCCTCCATATGTCATTTAAGTGGGTTTTGAACCTCTCTTCACCTCATTAGTTGGGGTTGCTACCTTCCAATAAAAACCAACATTTTTATCGGATGGAGCATCTAAAACAGGAGGGAGGTAATATATATAATGATTTGTTGCTCTATATCATTTGTACGTATGTGTGACACTAAAAATTCCATGGAAGAGTGCATTTTGGTTTTAGTCTAAATTCTACCATTTTCTTACAACGATTCTATAAACGAAGTATTTGAATTAAATATTTTTGTTTTCTTCTTCATAACAACTTTTTTGTAGAGAGTCTTGTTATTGGTTTGTTAGACTATTTTTATCCTGATTGGGGCTATTCCCTATATTAGAACTCCCTCCGTCACATTTTACCTCATTTTGAAAAAGCAAATGGAGTTATCAGTGTGGGAAGTCAGAGGGAGTGGTTCGTGGTCCAAAATGATGAAAATTAAGTCATTTTCATGAAAAACCAATATGAGTACTAATGCAAAATAGAGGGGATAAGTTTTTGCATATTGCAGGTTAATGTGACAATAAGATTTGTAATAATGCTGGTGTGTAGACTAAATTCTTATTTTCATAAAAAAAGTGTATTTGTTAGTCCATGCACGTTGAGTGTCAATTTGATTCTTTTGTTATCATTTATCTATAATGGAAATTATCATGGCTTTTGGGGATTTTTTTAAATATGAGGCTTTGAACTTATTCGATCGTATTCATTTGATCATGTTGTACAGGTGTTGAATTTGATAGAAGATGAAAAGGGGAAGTAGCTGTTATGCTAGATGACATTATTGACATATTGTGAATTGACATCACTTGGGCGATTGTGCACTGTTCCAGAAAGATGTTAGAATTTGGACAAATGGGGCTCAAATTGTGAATTGTCATTTGGGGTGAGAATAATGCACAAGCTTAGACATGATGTTATGTGATATCCGTTTTAGGCCAGCAGTTGTTTTTCCAGAAGTTCGAACACAGATCTTTTTTTTCTTAATTGCAATAACATGTACAAATCTTTGTACAAATGTCCAACTACAAATTCTTCAGATGCCCATCTCAAGGACATGTCTAGTATTTACTCCCTCAGTCCGGAATTATTAGTACCATAAGGTTTTTCAAAATGAACCTTACGGTAATACTAATTCCGAATGGAGGGAGTAGTCATTTTCCTCTGAAAATTCATGTATATTATGGGTGCGTTTGTTTGCTGAAAAAAGTATATTTCAGGCCCTGAAAGGTGAAAAGGGTGAAAAGTGTTTGGAAGCTGAAAGGGTGAAAAATGGTCGGTAACGGTGATAGGTGATAATTTTCACCTTTCACCCCTGTTTTATGTTTGTTTGCTGAAAAGCTGAAAAATGGCCCTGAAAGGTAAGGTATTAGGTGATAATTTTCACCTTTCACCCCTGAAAAACTGATTCTCATCGAATTGATCGTCACGCCTCTTCAGTGAAAAAATAACTCTCTCCCAGAGGTTCGTCCCCCCCCCCCCCCCCGATGAGTACCCTCCACCTCGACGGTGCCCCGTTGAGCTGGGAGAGTCTGTGCCCCCCATCCCCGCCGCCGCTCGTTGAGCGCCCCCCCCTCCCCCGTCGCCATCGCCGCCCCATTGAGCCGAGGGAACCCGTGCCCACACCCTCCCGCGCAACTGCTCAGGTCGTCCAAAGCCGGTCACCCCCGGTATTTGCCTCGATGCCTCCGCCGCCTCACCGTTAAACTGAGGGACCCCCCCCCTCCCCCTCCCCGTCATATCTCTCTCATTTTAATCCGTTTTTAGACATTTTTTCATCATTATAAGAAAGAACACTAAAAATGAGGAAGAATGAAAAAAAATGGGCCAAAATGGATCAGAAATGAGTAAGATACGTATCGTTGAAGTTTGTCCTATTAAAAAAGTTATCGCGTAATCGATTACTCGATAGGCAATCCTATAGTGTAACCAGTTACTCGATAACCAGTATTATAGTGTAACCAATTACTCGATAGCCAGTACTATGGTATAAACCAGTTACTCGATAGCCAGTACTATAGTGTAACCAGTTACTCGATAGCCAGTCATATAGTGTAACCAGTTACTCAATAGCCAGTACTATAGTGTAACCAGTTACACGATAGGTAGTACTATAGTGTAAGTAGTTACTCGATAGCCAGTACTATAGTGTAACCAGTTACTCGATAGCCAGCACTATAGTGTAACCAGTTACTCGATAGCCAGCACTATAGTGTAACCGGTTACTCGATAGGCAGTACTATAGTATAACCAGTTACTTGATTGCCAGTACTATCGTGTAATCGATTGCACGATAGCAAACTGGATCGTGTAATTCCCCATCAAAATAGAACAAACTTCTACAGTTCATATCTCCCTCATTTTTGATATGTTTTGGCCCTTTTTTTTCACTCTTCCTCATTTTTAGGGTTCTTCTTATAACGATGAAAAATAGCAAAAATGGATTAAATTTAAAGGAGATATGACCGGGGGGCTCCCTCGGCTCAACGGTGCGGCGGCGGAGGGGTAGTCGTGCACGCACCACACCGGGGTGAAGGGCGGCGGTGGCATCGAGGTGGGGGGCTCAAACGAGGCGGCGGCGGCGACCGGCGGAGGGGGGCTCAACGAAGCCGCCTCCGCCATCACCACCGAGGAGAAATAGTGGTGACATCAATATGATTTATTTTCAGTTCCCAAACATATTTCACCTTTCAAAATCAGGCTTAAAATTTTTCACCCCTGACGCTTGTTTACTTTCAGGTTCCAAACGGGTTGTAACCAATCAGAAAATATCGGTGTGATAATTTTCAGGCTGATATAAATTTTCAATCTTTCACCTATCAGCTTCCAAACGCACCTTATGTAGACCTTGAGGCAGCTAGCAAGCCAATTAAACATACTTGAATATATGGCCTAATGACACTTGATTCATGAAGGAGGTAGTTTTTTACGTGGGTGCATGGTAAAGGGAAAAAGTATTCTTGGTTGATTACACGTAACTGAAGGCTGATGATTAAATTCATAGTATATTTAACTCCCTTGTTTACGACACAATTTGGCAAATTAGCAGGTCAATTCTTCGAAAAGTATTCCCTCTATCCAATAAAGCCTGTCCTAAATTTAAGAAAAATGGATTCATTATGGCTGACTTCGCTCTCTGCTCACCAAAAACATGAAAGAGGTGGGAAAAAAGACTTTTAATTTGCACGGGCCTAAGAGTCCAATGAATTTAACCTATTTTTAAATGCAGACAGGTTTTATTGGATGGAGGGAGTAATAATATCAGCACCGTGATCTGAAGTTTCCTATTCCAACACTTCGAGTTTTCTTTTAGACATGGGGCTTTTTCCATATTACATTGGCACCACTTTTCATTTTCCCATATTTCCTGGAATATCTTTGTTTCTTCTATATGACCTAGAAACTACCCAAAATGCCATTCTTCCCAAAATGTAACCTAAGTATTCCTTCTTTCCAAAATTAGCGATTTATAAGGAGCATCCAGTTGGGAAAGAAGACATTCTGGCGAAGGTCCGTCCATCATCATGGTTCAAATCACTGCCGGCGCCCGTCCAACCTGGAAAAAATAAAATTTCATGCCTGAAAATAGCAAAATCAGCGGGAAAGACGAGAAAAAATCTATGATTAAGGGGCAAAAGCGTGAAATATTCGTCAACGAGTGACAAGTTCAATTTATATGCCATTTTGTGATCCTAATGAAATGGAAGAGGAGGGAAAATAAGGAAGAATGTAAAAAAAATGGGCAAAAACGGAGAATAATGAGCGACTTATGACATTTTGAAGATTGCCATAAAATCATGTCTCCGAAGACACGGCCTCAAATAAATTGAACTTGTCGTTTTGCCGACGAGTATTTCATGCTTTTGTCCCTTAATCATAGATTTTTTCTTGTCTTTCCCTCTGATTTTGCTCTTTCCGGCAATAAAATTTTATTTTTTTCGGCTTGAACGGCGATGGCGGTGATTTGAACCACGGTGATGGATAGAGCTTCGTCGGAATGTCTTCTTTCCCAATTGGATGCTCCCGTAAATCACTTATTTTGGGAAGAAGAAAGCATTTTAGGAAGATGGACATTTTGGGAAGATGGGCATTCAGTGAAAATGGGACAGTCGCCGCAGGGGGCGCTCGAAATCGCTAGTGGAAATCGCCTTCTTTGCTTCCTAAAACCAAACCGAGGTTTTCGTGTCGTCTACAACATGACCCTTCAGATAGCAAAGGCATGACCCAGCTAAAAGAAGGACATTTCCAGTACTCTAAGTGCTGATTCCCGGACATGTAATCAGTGCGACACACTGATATGAAAATGGCAAAACAAATATAGTTTTAAATAATCTAAGCCCTCTTACGAGGTAAAATATGTTAAGGTTTTAAATGATTATCAATGGATATATTGATTTCAAAGATCACATTTCAACCAGGCAAGTTCTGTTAATTTATAATTTAAATCGTGTGCGCTTTTTCCCGCGAAGCTGCATCCGAAGAAGTAAAAAACATTTAAACAGCTCCAGTGAAATCAAACAAAATTCATCTCAATTTAATTATCTATCACTTCTGAAGCACTTTATTCGTAATTATTGTCACCTAACATCATCTTGCACGAAAAGTATAAAACCAGAGTTATTCATAAATGATAAATCAACAATAGATAAGTTATAAGAATATCCAAAATCACCATCTACCTCACCCTTTAATCCTGCTGACTCCGTCTTTAACATCCTCGACCGTCAATTGTCCGTCGTCACCAACAAGTGTTGGCAATTGGCTCTCACTAGCCCACACGGCGGGCCCATATAACTAGAAGATTCCTATCATGTTGTAGGACCGGGATTTTCCTGAGGTTGAGGGAAGAGTTAACTCATCTTCATACATCACTTATTTTCCTGAGCATGATTTCATGAAAAAGAAGAAGATGGTGGGGGGGGGGGGGGCAATTTATAGACCCAACTGGTATATTTTTGGTGCTTTACTCTTTTTGGCTAGAGTCATATTCCTACTGTTCCATATTACTTGTCCACATTTGCAACAAGTAATTCAAGGAAGCCACTTTTTAAGCCCAGCCACCAACTCATTTCTCTCCATCCATAATCATTGCAAGAGATATAACATAGAATAGAACATTCCAATAAGAGAGAGGTTTAACATAAAATAGGGCATTCTAATATTAGAGAGGTTTACTTTGAAATCCAGGTAAGTAGTATGGTACGGAAGGAGTAAGACCTTTACATGGTGAAAGAATGCTTTTGATTCTTTTTTTCTCAATGGAGAAAGCTGAAATTTTTTAAGAATAATTATCATAGTACGGTTGATGCATGCCAAGTATGTTCTTACTAGCTAGGCAATCCAACATGACAGATCCAATGCACCAGTTACCTAAAGCTTACATAAGGAAACATAGTTGCAATTACTGAAACTCAGTTTACACATAAAGGAACCGAACATATTCTCATAAGCACATTCCAATATGAGATAGGTTTACTTTGAAATTCAGGCAAGTAATGTGGGACGGAGGGAGTAAGATCTTTACATGGTGAAAGAATATTGGTGATGATTTTAATTTTTTTTTCTCAATGGAGAAAGCAGAGATTTTTTTAAATCATTTCTCACAGTAGAGTTGATGCATGCCAAGTATGTACTAAAACTTACATAAGGAAACATAGTTGCAACTGAAACTCAGCTTATGCAGAAAGGAATCGAATATATTGTCATAAGAAGGCATGAATAATCAAAATGGTTGTAACTGAAACCTAGATGAACCCAAAGTAGCCACCAAGCTGCTTGATTCTGGTGTTGCTTGAGCTGTTAAAGCAAGTTGTATACTAAGTGCATAGAGATACACTGGATGTAACAAGAAGACTAACGTGGACTCAATTTCCTTATATTTGATCCAATATGGTATGGACCTGATTGCACAAAAAAGTCATGCATGTGTCATGTTGCTGTTCCTATCATATTACTCGCACCTAGGTTTGACAAAAGGATGAGTAGTTCGCACCCCACGGCTTGGCTAGCACACCTGATTACACGGTTGGTGGGTGTCCACCGTCCGTCTATTTTCAGACAACAAGCATCCACCGTGGGGCGGTCGGGTGGGGTGGCTAAACCATTAGGGTGGTGAACTCGTCATATATCCTTGACAAAACTAAACACTTTACTACAGCAAATCAGGGCTTTTGCGACAATTGTTTTTGCAACAAACACATTTTTTGTCGCAATAGATACCCATTGGCGACGAATTTAAAAATTGTCGCAAATAGCTTAGAATTTTGCGACGAAATGGCAAGTAGTTGCAAAAATAAGTACTATTTGCCACCAACTCCCAAATTGGTTGCAAACAAACAATATATATTTGCAACGAATAATCTATTTAGTCGCAAAAGAGGATACTATTTGCCACAACCTTTACATTTGTCGTAAATAATAAATAGTTTTTGCGACAGATTGTTATATTCGTCATAAAATAAATATATTTTACTTTTTATAAATAAAAGTATTATTTTTTTAAATAATTAAAAATATAAAAAAATTTCCATTCTCATTATTTGCAACAAATAGACATGTTTGGTAAAAGATTATCCTCTTATATTTTTTATAAAATAGGAAGAAGTGATATTAAAGTAATTACATAAAATGGTTAACACTACAACAAAGTCGGGTCGCGCTGGATTATTACCGACAGATAGAAATTCGTCACCATTGATATTATTTTCGATGGATTTCTATGGCAGGAAGAAACTGAGCGGATTGGCAGCAGGATACGGTGCTCTAAGAGGTCGGTTGCCCTGCCCCTTCTAGTCGGACACCCCTTGTTTTTGAAAAAATATACTAAAGATCATATAAATATATATTTAGCATTATTTAAGTGGTCAAGCCATCATATCATTCAGATTCAACTTTAGCAATAGATCAACTGTCGATAACTATATTTACCTAAGTATGAATGTACTTATTTGAATCATAGTTTTAAAACTCCATTCTAAGTGTAAATTTTACATGTTAACTCAAGTCATTTGCTCCTGGCTATATGGTAGCTTAAATTAAAATGACTTCGTGATTTGTCCTTTTATTCATAAAGTATTAACATATTGTACTATATATATGGTCTATTTGGTTCAATTTAGTCCTCTATTACGGCAAGAAGATATTTGTTGTGCTTGTTTTGACTTTTTACGATAGGGACGAGATTATAACTAGAAATTCTGGTTAAAAATATGTGTTTTACTGATATTAGTTGTTCTAATTGATTTAGGCATGCCATATGCGGATGCTCTTCTCTTATAGGAGTATGTATGTGCTGCGGTATGGTCTTGTTGATCGTGTTTGTTATGTCTGGCCTTTTCATTATGTTTATGACATCCAGCTTACTAGATGGTATATACAAAATATACATAGTTTTATATGCCTTTCTACCTATATGTTAATTATAATTTTTAATTAAAATAAAGATAAATAATAGGTATCAATGTTATATTTGTAATTAGGAATTTAATAAAAAATTACGCTTAATTGATTTATTTAGATGTAGTAATTGGATTTAACAGAGTTATATGTTATTATGCGTCTAAATTGAGTTTAATTGTACTTATGTAGGTTCAATTGCTCGAACTGCGGAACGGCCAAAGTGAAGCCATTAGGCAGGTTTTCAAGAGCCAGTGACCCAAGAGCTAATATCACGTGCAGAGACGATCTAAGCCACTGATTTACATCCAAGAAGATGACGGACACCGATTTAAAGTGAAGAGCCGTTCAGATTAGATCCAATGGATGAGGTTGTTATAACATGCTTTAACCCAATCGAAAGAAAAAAAAGGGAACATAGAGAAACTCGAGCCGAACCGAACCGGTTCAGTGGGTGTTTATAAAACAAAAAACAAACAAAACCGACCTGAGCCAATTTGCCGGGTGTTCCAGTCGAACAGAGAGAGGCTCGAGATTTCGCTCGAGCGCTCATGGCGAAAGCAGATGGCGAAACCGAGGCGAGGCCGGCGGCTGGGTTGGAGCACTCGACAGTGGCGGCGAGGTCGAAGGTGACGGCGGCCATGAGTGAGGCGATGGAGGTTCCGGCGAGGAGCAGATCGTGAACAGGAAGGGAAAGGTATTGATTTAGAAATGGCGTTGGGAGGCCGAATCGGGAAGGTTGAGAGCCGAATCAGGGAAAAAAAATCAAACTTTGGGCTTTGTTTCAGAAAGGTAAGATGTCAAATTTCGTGTTGATTGGAGGAGATAAAAAATTTGATTTGTGCTGGAATGGGAAGTTTCATATTTGGGTGTCGACTCTGTTTTTAGAGAAGCAAACTCAGCCCGTAGATGGTGGCCATTTTCCGTAAGGGCCAAATAATGGAGAGAGAATGCATTGGATTGGGAGCCTATACTCGTCTAGAATTTTTATTCATTTGAATTCAAAGCTCCATTGCTGAAATTTAGTAACTCAAAAATTGGGACTTGCAGCTCCCAAGAAACTGCGGTCTTGGAGCCCCTAATGCAATTTTGGACTTTGTTCATGTATTCTTTTTTTTTTTATGTTTTGCATCTGTTCCTCGATATCGCTGATGGTTCAAGGTATCTATTTTCATCATCATCATCATACACCTTATCCCAGCTATATGGAGTCGGTGTCGGTGGCATGGATTATATACCGCATTTGACTCTTATCGGAATCAAAATGGTACAAAATCCATACAAAGAAACACAATGGCAAGTTTTTACTCCGGATGCCCTTCCTGACACAACCCTCCAAAGAGGGGACAAAATAGTATTTTTTATGCCACTCATTTTTTATTTTTGATGCCACCTGTTAAGAGATTATTGCTAATAGGAATTCCAGTTTTCTCATCTATGCATTTTGTGTGTTGTAGGTGGATCGCTTCCCACTAGTAAGAAATCCTTTAAAAGCTATACCTGATGGAATATTTGGTTCCATTCATAACTGGGTTCCTACTTAAGTTTACTGAAAGTTGGGGTTTAGGAGAGAGGGTGGGTGGGTTGTGGGATTTAATAAAGTTGAAATGGAGTTAATTTGAGTAAATGTACAAAAACTTATGCAGAGGCAAACCAGGAGGGTGTTGCAAAGACAAATGGAAAATATCTGGATTGAAAAACTTATGCCCCTGTTCAAACAGTTACAGATTTTCTTGAGAATAAATTATCAGGTAAGTATAATCTTTCTTTCCTAGCTTCCTTCCTGTTTTTCTATTAAATTATCCACCAACAATCAGAGAATTGTAACTATGAAGATTCTGTTATACCAGATATGGATGTACCTCGGTCCAGCTATAGATTGCGAGTTAAATCTGCGAATCTCCATGAATTGTTCCCTGCTTATGTCACACAGGCATTGAACCAGTCAATTGTTGCATTTGACAAAGAGGTACTTCCTTTAATATTCTTGAGCAATATAGTAACCTTTTTGCCCACTGCCAGCTATTTATATCTGTTGGAGTGATGGAAAGAAGGGCACAAACAGGGTCGGGTGGATGAGTGTGTTAGGGACATCGCACTTTGTGAACTCAAAGGCAATCTGAATGGGTGGTTTGATGTTGCTTATGAAAAGTTTAACTGGACACATGCACTAGTTCCGTGAGAGGACAAGACTGACTTCAACTTTGGGGTAAGCAGCATGAAGGCTTTTTGCTGATGGCAGAAGGAGAGGCTTTTGGGAAAGTCGAGTGGCAGTACAAAATCTCTGCTGCCTGTTGGAGGCTGCTTGTGGGTAGTTTTTTTTGTTCCATTAGGATGGTAGTTTACACTTTCATGTCTTATCTTTTATTTATGATGGACTAGCCCTCATTAAACGGAAAGGTGTCTATTGTAAATATTAGGCTGCGCAGACCTCTATTAGAGGCTGGTTCGACCTTTTTGTTTGTGCTCTGCTAAGAAGGGAAAAGCCCAACTCTTTCGCAATGGAAGTCCTATCGTTTATAGTAGAGCGGTAGACAGAATAATTGGTAAACCACCACCTAAAACTGGTGATATTGTGCTTGTTGCAGATGGCACAAAAAAACCAATTTTCCACAATTTGGATGAGAATTTGAGCTGCAAATTGGCCGGATTTAGAAGAACTACTTGATTTGGAAGGAGTTATCTTGAGTTGTATCAACTAGTTCGAAAAAGTTTCTTTCTTCTATTTTTTTTTTCATATTGGTTACTGCTGTGCTGTCTTGAGTTGTATCAACTAGTTCGAACAAGAGATCGAGAGCAGTTTGTGATATTGCAGTTCAAGGTTTTGTTTTATTTAGTCTGTTTTCATTAATTTGGACGGGTGTTCAAATGCTTGGATTGCTGATTTTGCCACATTGTGATGGATGCTTACAAAGTGTTCGATGAAATACCTGCATGTTATAGAAGGATGTTTTCATTGAAAATGGTTATGAGCACACTAGACAGCCAAATGAATTCTCTGTCATTAACATGGATGATGATTTTGTCCAGCTTTTCTATCCATGACTGATAATAACTAACATGATTTTTGGGATGTCAGGAATGGTATTACAGAATGACGAAGAACTCAAGGTACCTAGTCCATCAAGGTAAGGTATATTTGATGATATATACCTGATAATGATGGCTTAAATAAAGAGTTATGTTTTTTTTGTTGAATACATGAATAGAGGGTTATACTGACTATATTCACAAGGTATCCATAGATTTTATCCATATATAACAAAGCTAGTGTCATTTTCCATAGATTTTATAAGTAATTTTACATTTCATCTTAATGGTCTGAAACAAGAAATGAACGAACATTCTCAGCTTGCTCAATTCTGTGATGTTTATGCTAAGCATTTATCCATAAATTGTGTATTGTCTATTAACAGGTGCTATATCTGTTACCTTGCATTAAGTCCAACATATCTAATATGATAGTCCAACATATCTGTTACCTGGCATTAAGTTCTTATGTAGAAGAAGACTCCCTATAGATTTTGGTACCTAGATACACGCACAGAAAATAAGACCATTTATGGCAACATGATAGTGCATGTTGCACGGGGTTCTGAGTAAATTCTGCATATGTTGTTCTAAAAGTGACAGTTATTTTTTCTTCAAGTATACTTTATTTATAACTGGAACCTTATTGAAATTAGAATAGATTTTGTAAGTGGCTTAGTGATTTGTAGCTTATTAGGTTTGTGTTGATGTCTTAACGAATGATGTTTTGCAATTAAATGTTGTAAATATTAGCTTTTATGATAATTATGGCTTTTTAAACAATTTATGGCCCTTGTGAAAATTGTACTCCCTCTGTCCTGAAATAGATGCTCCATGAGAAAAAACAGTTTGCATTGCTACTATGGAGCATCTATTATAGGGCGGAGGGTTTTTTTTATTATGAAATAGTTTTTGCGACAAACAAATATCGTCGCAAAACACGTAAAACATTTTCAAAAAAGGGAGAACAACTTTTTGGGACGAATAGTTTCGTCGCAAAAAGGAGCTCCCTTTTTTAAAACGTTTTACGTGTTTTGCGACTACATTAGTTCGTCACAAAAATAGCTTTCCACTTTTTTGACTAAATTTCATGGCAAATGTTATTTTTAATTGATTTTTTTTATTTTTTCCTGTTTCCAAGGAATAGCGATGGCATATTTCGTCGCAAATCTTAGTTCTTTGCGACTAAATTTGTGACGGCGTATTTGGATAGAATGGCGACAAGCTATTTTTCGTCGCAAATAATATTTTGCGACAAAATTGGAGGTTTTGTCGACGAATATGGGCATCACAAAAGCCTTAACAACTATGATTTTCCCATATTACCTGGTTTTTCCCGTGAAATCCCATATGGCCTAGAATCGGAACTTGAAGTACCGGAACTGCCCTTCTTTTATGTTTTTCGTGCCATTACTATGCGAAGTAGCGTGTTGTAGAAGACACGAAAACACAAGGGATTCCACTGGCGATTTTGAGCGGCGATTCCACCGGCTATTTCGAGTGGCCCACTGCGGCGAGCGACAATCCTATTCACGTTCCCCTGCTCGATTTCGAGTTGCCCCCTGCTGGATTTGACAACATGACTGACGGAGAGTGCAAAGACGGCGATTTGAAGCGGATACCTCCGAGGATTTGTGAAGCTTCATGCAATCGGCAGAGTGACCCGAAGAGCGTTTTGTGGAACACTGGGAAAGACTTCTGACAGGAAATACACACATCTACACCGTGGTAAGTTACAACAATCTTTACTGATTTTAGTTTCAGAAGTTCCGACTTTTGGATTTTTAATTTTTACAAAGAAATGTATTGTCATTTCTCGAAAACACAACTGTATATTTAGTCGTGTACTTGACGACACGACTTATATATTTCCGTGTCGTTCTGACATGACTTTTCTATTGACCACTCTACTTATCTCCTTGCATATGGATACAAAAAGAGATGAGTCTATGGAGGAAATACCAATGGAAAAGAAGGAAGATCAGGAATTCATGTTTGGACCTCGAGAGTGAAGACAGAGGGGCAGGATGAGGAAGGCTCTGATGGACTCATCAGGCAAGAGAATATACTATGCATGACCGATGTTCAAGACGTTTTTTTGTTTTCTCATTTTTTTTTCGTTTTTTTTTCAGCATATATATTTTCAAGCATCTTATTCTGTCAAGGCTGTATTATACTCTCAACCTATTTCCGGTTCCAAGCCCTTGCCATTGCCAAATAAATAGTCTATCATGATCTTTTAAGCTCAACAGACAACCACATATCAACCAATGACTCTGACCAAAGACATCCCACTGAAGATTAGTATTCAATAAATCTTTAGAAGGTATTAGTTTATGTACTGGTGTGTGTGCGTGTGTGAGTTTTATTAGCTCAAGCACTTGATCCAAGAGGATTGTAACAAAATGCTATTTTTCAGTTAAGTATTTCTATCCTCCAGTATACTTACTCACACTTCCAATGTAAATTAATCTCTTAAAAATTTAAGTATGCATCACGAAGGGATAAACTACTAAAACCTATAAAAAAATATTAGCAACAACCTAAAAATTACATTTTTTTCATTTTTTATTATTTTTTTACAAAATTCAAAAAAATAATAATAAGAAAATAACTAAACATCCTAAGCAAATATCTTCCTTCACTCCAAAACCTGCATGAAACATTGTCCTCAATGTAAAAGGATATTAAATAAGTACTGAGGAAAATAAATAGAAGAGGGAAGGAAAGATAGTACCTCGGCTCCACTGAAACGCTATATTATCTATCAAAGTGAAAAGTACAAGTGAAGCACAAGAATAACAAAATAAGTAATAAACACAAAAATAAAAAACTCTAAAAACTTGGGTTGCCTCCCAGCAGCGCTATGTTTAATGTCTTCAGCCAGACACAGCTATTAGTTCACTTATTAGGTGATGTTGCAAATTCTACCAAGGATTTAACGTGAGACCACAGAGAACAAAAGTATGACCAAGTGACATCTCTCAAATTGCAAATGAATGTTCCCAACCTTCTCTTCAATATCTCCCACCTAGTCTCCCCGGGGAAAAAAAATGTGTATGGGATGGGAACAACACTAATAGCAACTATGGGCCCCTGAGGATCAAGCTCATCTATGGGTGGGTCATCCATTCTCGCCGCTAACTGATGTGGTAATAATGGTGCCCAGGGATATACGACTGGAATATCTAAGTCTGGATTTAGTGGATGTTCATTCACTACTTCTTTTAACTGTGCAGGCACTACCCATAGGTGGAAAAATAAGACGGCCATCTAGATATCCTGTGAGAATCATGAACCTAAAAATGTGAGTGAAAAAATAATGAAAAAATAAAAAACAAGCAAAGAAAACTAAACCTACTTTGTATAAAACAAAACAAGCTACTGCAGCTTTAGTCATGATAAGTCGGGTCTTCTAGACTCAAATCATCGATCTGAGGTTGTTTCAATTTCAAGAATGGTTTAAGACGATGACCATTAACTTTGAATATATCACCATTCTTAGGGTTTTCTATTTCAACCGCCCCGTGAGAATAAACAACATGAACTATAAATGGTCCTGTCCATCGAGACTTCAATTTACCCAGAAACAGATGCAAACAAGAATTGTATAAAAAAACTTTCTGCCCCAGTGTAAAAGATTTTCGCAAAATATTTTGATCATGAACCTTTTTCATGGGATCCTTGTATGATTTTGCACACTCATAAGCATCATTATGAAGCTCATCTAACTAATTCAATTGCAGTTTTATTTGAATTCCTGCTCTATTCAGATCATAATTCAGGTGCTTAATTGCCCAATAAGCTTTATGCTCAATTTCAACAGGAAGATGACAAGCTTTCTCGTAAACAATATGGTATGGGGACATTCTAATGGGAGTCTTAAATGCAGTACGGTAAGCCCACAAAGCATCGGTGAGTCTCAGTGACCAATCTTTGCGATTAGGATTGACTGTCTTTTCTAAAATGTACTTAATCTCCCGATTAGATATGTTAACTTGACCGCTTGTCTGGGGATGGTATGGGGTAGCAATTTTGTGGGTTATGCCATATTTCTTCATTAACTATTCAAAAACCCTATTACAGAAATATTTTCCCCCATCACTTATGATCGCACGAGGAGAACTAAAACGTGCAAAAATGTTATCTTTCAAAAATTCGACCACCACTTTGTGGTCATTGGTTTTGCATGTTATAGCTTCTACCCATTTAGAGACATAGTCTACCCCCACGAATATAAAGATTGCCAAAAGAGTTAGGGAAGGTTCCCATGAAGTCAATACTCCATATATCAAAAACCGTCACTACATGTTACCCCTGACAGTCGCACTAGCTATTGCAGCGAAGAAAAAGCATCGCTAGTGAGTTTCTAGCATCTGTTGTGAATACTCTTTAGCGACAGTTCGTTATCTGTTGAGAATACTCTTTAGCGACAATTTATATGCCGTTATAAAATTCCATCGCTACAATATAGCGATGGTCGTTAAAAGCCAAATTTGTTGTAGTGTTTGTAGGTGATTTTTCTTGATTGTGAAAAACCCGTTTGAGAACCTAAAATTAATCATATTGTCAGCCTTAAAAAATCAGCATGATTCCTTATGGTGACTTGCATTTGGGAACTTGAAAAAAATCATCTATGATTTCTGTTTTGGGCAACGGGCAGTGGTGGTGGTGGCTTTGGGAAAGGGCAGTGGGAGATGTGTTGTTATTTTAATTAATCTCTTAATTTTACTCGCAAGTGTACGAATTGTATTGGAGTACAGTGACACAATTTTTACGAGGTCGAACCCACAGAGACTTGTATGACGGAAATCTAATCGAACCCTAACTAAACCCTTGAACTAAGTATGAAATTTGTAGAAATTGATTAACTAACAAATAATTAATTAAATTAATTAACAGAATAAAAATATGAACTTTACCAAATTAATAAATAGTAAGGCTTTCGAATCGGCATGAAGTAAATTATAGAGAACCCTAAAATTTCAATCATTTATCATTCTCCAAGTTACTCGTAACAATCTAGAATTCTATTCACGTTGTTATGGAAGATTTTACTTTAACGCACAAATATTTATACAAAAATCATGCTCTTCATGCTATTTAAATGGGGATTTTATATAAAAAATCATTAAAAAAAAATTTACCAAAATGTGGCACTGTAGCAAATATTTACCGAAATGGTGTTCTGACAAGCCACGCAGGCGCCAGCGCGGCCGCTGGCGCCTGCGTGGCCTTTTTTTTTTAAACGGCCCGAAAGGCGTCGGTTCAACCGGCGCCTTTCTTTATAACAGAAAGGCGTCGGTTCAACCGGCGCCTTTCTCTTATAACCAAAAGGCGTCGGTTCAACCGGCGCCTTTCTCGTATAACCGTAGTCCAGTTTTTTTCACCAAGTGTTTGAAAGGCGTCCTTTCATTTCGTATATAGCCCACGCGGGCGAGCTCGCGCGGGCTCGGTCTCCTCCCCACCTCGACCTAACGCCGCCGCCGTTGCCTCCCCTTGCTCGTCGCCGCCGCCACCGCCGTTGGTCGCCGCCGCCGTCGTTCTCCTCCCCTCGCTCGCCTCGGCCTCCGTCGTTCTCCTCCCCTCTCTCGCCGCCACCGCCGTTGGTCTCGCCACCCCGCCGTTCTCGCCCCACCGACGCCGCCGCCGCCGCCGTTCTCTCCACCAACGCCTCGGCCAGTCGTCACCCCGCCGTTCTCGCCCCACCGACGCCGCCGCCGTTCTCTCCACCCACGCCTCGGCCAGTCGTCACCCCGCTTCGCCACTGTCTCGTCGATCCGTCTCACCGGTAATATATGTTTAATATCCGTTTAAACTTTTGTATGGGTTGAAAATAATTAGCTAGTGTTTGTTAATTGTTTTGTGAGCAAAGATGGCGGGAGAAATGGTTCCGTTTGTGTTAATGTATGATGGTAGAATTGATAGAGGTAAATACGAAGGCGGTGAAAGCGTAGGATTATTGATTAATAAGCCAAGTACTTACGATGAACTAGAGATGCAAGTGGTCAATAAATTGGGATGGGATCAAAGATTATGGAAAATTCGTATGAAGTACAAGATGCCTGTTTTGGGAACGAGGACTACCGTAATACCAATTGATGATGATAATTCTATGCATGTCATGCTCTATTTTGCGCCTCGTGTGTTTAGCTTTGAGCTATTTATAGAAAAAGAGGCGCGCATGCCTAGGTTTGCAAATGACGGCGAAGGCGGAAGTAGGAGTGCTCGCAGAAATAGGTCGAGTGAAAATTCTAGAGGAAGGCGTGTGGAAGATAATGAAGAAGATGATTTGTCTATATCACTAGCGTGCAACGAACCTCAACTTTCTCCGAGTTGGAGGTTAGTTTATTTACAAAATGTAGTTTCACCATTCAACTTACGATTACGTGAATTGTTTATTTATGATATAAGTTTTGTTTTGAATAATTTAGGCACACATCTCAAGCTCATGAAGCGATGAATCTTGGCATGGCACGAGGTGGTGAATGGTTTGACACACAAACATTTCGTAGCCCTTATACTTACCCTGGTTCAAGTGGTTGGCAAGAGGGAAATATTAATGAGGAAGAGGATGGGGGAAAATGATGTGTGGGTGCCTAATTCACCTGAGGTTAATGTTGAAAATGTACGAGGAGAGGATAGTGTGCAAGAGATGGTTCAAAATGAGGGAGATGATTTGGTAGATATCGCAATTGCTACGGATAACTTGGATGATTTTGAGGAGGAATTGCCTTACGAGGAGGAGCCCGCGTGGGCGCGACTAACTGATGAAGAAATAGATGGGGCAATAAATCGGGGTTTGCATGAGGAGACATATCATGAGGAAGCAATATTTGTGGGGCAAATATTCCACAATAAAGATGAATTTGCTATAAAGTTCGCTATAAAGGGAGTTTTCAATAGCGCATAATGTTCGCTATAAAGTGTTGCGTACAAATCCGACGCAGTACACAGCAAGATGTCAATACCCTGACTGCCCATGGAGAGTACATGCATCATTGAGGAAGGGGAGTCATGATTTTAAAGTGAAGACATATGCTGGCGAACACACTTGTAGAAATGCCGAGCTAGACACGGGTCATAGACAATGCACTGCGGCGTTTGTCTGTCGGCATATATTACCCTCTATTAGAGCAGAAGTAGATATCCCACCAGTGCTTATTCAAGAGAGGATTAAGGAGATTTTTCATGTTGATATTTCATACAAAAAAGCATGGGCGGCAAGGAATATGGCCATTAAAGCAATATATGGTGATTGGGTTGAGTCCTATCGATTGTTGCCAATGTACATGGAGGCAATAGTTAATGCCAATCCGAGAACCGTGTGTAGGTTGGTGACGACCGAAATGGAAGATGCTACATATCGACGGTTTGAGAAGGCATTTTGGGCATTTGGGCCATGTATCGAGGGTTTTAAACATTGTCTCCCCGTCATAAGTGTTGATGCTACTTTCCTATCTGGTAAGTATGGAGGAGCTCTTTTGGCGGCGACTGCAAACGACGGGCACAAGGGTTTGTTCCCTCTTGCATTTGCCCTTGTTTCAGGTGAGGATTATCCTAACTGGAGATGGTTTTTACGTATGTTGAAGGAGCATGTTATCCTTGATAGGATATGTATCACTATCATATCCGATCGACATAAAGGGTTGCAAAAGGCTGTGCCAGAGGTGTTTCCACAGCCGCATTTTTGTCACCGATATTGTATCCGACACATCAAGGTAAATTTTCATAAGAAGTTTAAAAATGATGTATTGACGAGGTTGATAGGGGAAGCTGCATATGTGCTTACTGTAGACGAGTTTGATGAAAAGATAAAACTTATCGGTGCAGAAAGTCAAGAGGCAAAATGGCTACTCAGTGAGGAAAGTGGATTATCACCTTAATTGTGGTCGCTTGCTCATGATGGTTTTAGAAGATTTGGAATGACCACAACAAATATGGCTGAAAGTCTAAATAGCGTGTTGAAGGGGGCTCGATCATTACCTGTGCAAGCCTTAGTGTCGGCCACATTCTACAGGATTGTCAAATTCTTTGTGAAGCGACATTCGGCCGGGTTGACTATGACAACCCCATACACCCCTACTATTGAATGGAAGATTAAAGAACAAACGCGCCTGATTGGCAGCATGTGGGTTGACCAAATCAATTCTCACTTGTATGAAGTGAAAACAATGCGTGGTAGAAAATATGTGGTGGATGTAAGCGATCATACATGTTCTTGCAATTACCCTCAAGTGTACAAACACCCATGTCGTCATCTAATTGTTGTCCATTCGAGGCGAAGACTCCCCATCGGCGATTTAGTTGGATATTGGTATACATCTGATGCATATAGAAAGGTATATGCAGCCGAATTCTATCCGCCTCCAGATTGACGATCTTGGGAGGAAAAGGCACCTGAGTATGTGGTGAAGCCCCCAAGGGTAACACAAAAACCCGGTCGTCCACGCAGTAGGAGAATACATAATGCGATGGATAGTGCGGGCATGAGAGCAGATGGTCGAGCTCACTTCCATTGTGGGAATTGCAACCAAGTTGGTCATAACAGGCGTCATTGCCAAAACACACCTTCTGCTGATTGGTACTTGCATACAATGATCTTAATATGTAACTTAACTTGTTTTACACATTCTTTGAAGTTATGATTAATTGTTCGTTTCTTTGTAGATATTATGGATCCAGGACCGATTGATCCCACCGTCCTGACAGAGCAGAGCACGCGCAGATCTGATGGCATCTGGAGGGGAGAGGTATGTGCATAATCCTTGTCTCCTTAGTTTTAGATATTACATATATTTAACAATTTTCCATCCATGTAAATTGTATAGGATCCCGGGTGCATTGAATGCACCGAGCACTGGCAAAATGTGCGTCATTGGCTAGTTGATGCGCGCATTTTGCCGTACATTGAGATGGCTGGATTTCAGCACTTTATACGATTACAGTACATCAGGATTGATAGGGCTCTCATCACCGCCCTAGTGGAGAGATGGCGGAGGGAGACACAGACATTTCACTTGCATTTGGGGGAGATGACGATCACATTACAGGATGTTGCAGTACTTCTCGGACTCCAAGTTGATGGCATTGCTGTGTGTTGCTCGACTGTGGGACTTGATTGGAATGAAGTGTACTTGCACCTTCTTGGACGGGTACCTCCACGCGAATCATTGAAAGGACGAACTAGGGTCAGTTTATTGTGGTTGAGAGAGCAGTTCAGTCCGCTACCGGAGGATGCCACCGAAATTGAGGTCGAGCAACATGCAAGGGCGTATTTACTCTATTTACTTGGTAGCACTATATTTGCCGATAGCAGCAGCAGTCATGTACACCCCATGTATCTCCTCTTGTTAGAGGATTTGTACAGTGTGGGACAGTATGCATGGGGCAGTGCCACCCTCACTTACATGTACAGAGAGTTGGGAAAAGCTTGTCAATCAAGCACATCAGGGATTGCCGGGTGCGTCACCCTTGTCCAGGTAAACCATCAATTATCTTTGACTAGTATATTTTTCATAAGTATAACATTTGATTCATGTTGGGTGTGTATGTGGCAAACAGTTATGGTCGTGGGAGAGATTACATGTCGGTCGTCCAAACATTAGGAGCACTCCACTAGATGGTTTATCACCGTTAGGAGTTCGGTATGTGTTATTTATTAAAGGTATTTGATGATGTTATATTTTAGATAATTTATTCCTCATCCTCGTTATGTTAGGTGGAATGCAAAGAAGACAAAAACTGTGAATCCTCACAGTGTCTTGGCGTTGTATAGATCGGAATTGGACTATCAACGATCCGGCCAGGTAGTACTCCTTTATATTGCATGCGTTATGAATATGACAAATGTACATTTCACCAAAAAGTAAAGTATCATATTCATATGTTGTGTAGGTAATATGGCAACCATATCACGATGATGTGTTAGCACAGTTACCTGGAATTTGTACGGATGGAGCGCATGTGTGGCTATCTAGGATGCCGCTTATATGTGTGGACATCGTCGAGATGCATGTTCCGGATCGGGTCATGCTGCAATTCGGATTAGAGCAAGTTTTCCTCCCACTTGTTGTGGAGTTTATTGAACGATTATCGCGTCGAGGCCGAGGGAGTTTTGATTGGAGGTCGCATCATGCGGCCTACATTACTAGATGGGACGACCAGACGATCACTCTCGTTCAAGGGGAGCCTGCTATGACTGAGCGAGATGCATACATGAGATGGTATTTGAGCATCACTAGGAGACTTATCATGCCACCCATGCATGAGCCGGAGATGTTATATCAACCAAGAGGCGACACTGAGCGGGCATTAGTGAGTATCATTAACTTCATATTTGATTTTATTCACTAGTGTTTTGTAGTGAGTAGATAACATACCTGTGTTTTTCTTTCTAGCTTACTCTTGCATGACAGACATTTGATCAGACGGAGGGAGCTTTGGTGGACCGATCATATGAGAGCTTGCTAGCGGCCTGTCAGACGCTACACGATCGCTCTGGACATGTTCTTGCGAGTTTGCCATTGCTTCGGCCAGTTGTTACTGAGATTCCAGGATTGGAGGTTGTTCCAGAACCCGACATTCTGACATCATCAGCTGACACGAGGAGTTTTACCCCATCACCTGTTCTTCCAAATGCCCCGCTGGAGCAAGTTGAGAGGCCTCTTTCTTCGAAAGTATATACTCGGCGACAGCGTGCACTTCGTGCTCAACGTCAGGCAGCTTCATCTTCAGATGCTTTACCTGACGTTGAGCCTGAGGATACTCCAGTTCGAGAACGAGGATGTGGTAGGAATAGGTTGAGGAGAATTCAATAAACACTTCTTGTAATTTTATAAATACATTTGTAATACTTTGATGTGGTGTAATATATTTTGTATATATTTTGTGTCATGCCTGTTGTATTATCAGAAAAAATTTATCTTGTTATCATGTTGTGATGTTGTATTGTCAGGTTGTGATGTGTGTGTATTATTAGGTTGTGAAAAATTGTAGATTTCGTCAAAGGATATAGTGATTTGAATTCAGTGTCGAAAAGGCGTCGGTTGAACCGACGCCTTTCCGTTATAAATGAAGGCGTCGGTTGAACCGACGCCTTTACGTTATAAACGAAGGCGTCGGTTGAACTGACGCCTTTACGTTATAAACGAAGGCGTCGGTTGAACCGACGCCTTTCAAACACTTGGTGAAAAAAAACTGGACTACGGTTATACGAGAAAGGCGCCGGTTCAACCGACGCCTTTTGGTTATAAGAGAAAGGCGCCGGTTGAACCGACGCCTTTCGGGCCGGTTAAAAAAAAAAGGCCACGCAGGCGCCAGCGGCCGCGCTGGCGCCTGCGTGGCTTGTCAGAACACTATTTCGGTAAATATTTGTTACAGTGCCACATTTTGGTAATTTTTTTTTTAAAATAATTTTTTATATAAAATCCCCTATTTAAATTAACAATTTAAATCACTAGTGTATCCACTTACAAGTAAATAACAACTAGTATCCTATTCATTATTTAAACAATTAATACCAGCATGCATTCACAATAGTAATCACAAATCATAGCAAAAACATGATTGATGTTATATTCGTAATTAACTACACAATTAACAATAAGAACGCATAAACATCATCGCATAATTATAGGAAAAAATTATCAACTTTCACATGTCAGGTATTCTCTACAATCACTACAGCCTCATCTTAGCCTTAGCAACGAATCTAGCCACACATATTAACTAGAACACATGCATAGTTTATAAAATTCATCTCTATATATAAAAAAATGAAATTGACTTACATGAATTTTTTTGAGATTAAAGAAATTGACTTACAATCATTACAAATCCAAAGTAGCAAAAACAGCAATAGCCAAGATGAACAGTACCAGAAAGAAAAAAAAAATAGAAATTTTGAAACTGTAAAAAAAATAAAAATTAAAAAAGGGTACGTCAAGTTGAAATTCTACGTTTTATAAAATGAAAATTTGTTTCAGAGATGAAAGTTGAAAACTTGCAGAGTTTTCAACTTTTTTGTAATATCGTTTCTTCGACGACACGATTATGACAATAGTTGTGCCGTATGCAACACGACTAATAGACGATGATTTTCACTGACGATTGAACACCTTATCATTTTTTTACTCATTTTGTTGATATGATTCTGTGCATACTTTGTTAATGGTGTCCTTAGCCCTTCTGCTTCAGTGCGGCATCTCTCGAAATGGGAGGTTGTGGTCGCACGGTTTGCTCGATCAACCGAGCTATTGTTCAAAACCTAGCCTTCAAAAGCATATTATTTACACTTTCAAACTTGCTTGATGTGAGAGTGCCATATCTTTTACCCGGATATTCCACGTTAGCCCAATATCTTTTATTTATCTTCTTTACATATTTTTAGGCCTCCTCATTGTGTTCCTTCATCTTCTGCATGATTTCTTCGAATTCTGGTCTCCTGAAGCATTCAGCAGCTCGGAATATCAGTTCCTTCAGGTACTTATCATTCCAATGATGAAGCATATTAGTGGCCATATGCCTCAGGCAAAACCCATGATGAGCCTCTGGAAAGACATCAGCATCCGCTCTCAAAATTCCCTTCTGTCTATCAAAGACAATTGTGTCTAGAGAGGCCAGGGGATCCGTGAACAGGGTGGCTTTTAGTAGGCCGAGGAACCACTTCCTACAAGTTATAAGTCAGAGTGAAAGTATATTAAAGAAGGTCGTGCATAACACAACACGACTGTATGAGTAGTCGTGTATAAAACAACACGACTGTATGAGTATTCATTTATCAAACAACACGACTGTATGAATAGTCGTGTGCTCGAAGACACGACTATGCATAAATTCTTCTTTGCATACTTACCGTGTATTTATGGTCTCTTTCTCGACAACTGCATATGAAGGCACATTACTTGTTGGTTCTCGTCGAGTGCTGTTGCAATCAATAAAACTCCAGGGTACTTTCCTTTTAGGAATGTTCCATCAACAGTGAGCAGCGGCCTAAGTGATCTTTGAAATGATCTTGCAACCAGGCCAAACATCCAAAAGACACGTTTGAAGTCGTATCCAGCATGTTCAATTTCAATTTTAGGTATATCACAAGATCTTTCTATCACCACATGTGTACCTAGATTAGACCGCTCTAATTCCTTTCCGTAATGTGGCAAAATACGAAATGCATCTTTCGGGTTGCCATCGATCAATCGAATCAATTCCTCTTTCGCCCTCCATGCCCTTTTATAGTTAACTTTCACGCCCCAATGTTTCTCAATGTACTGTTGGATATTTGTCGTTTTTATGGAGTTTGAATCCTTGTGGAGGCCATGACACTTCCGTGCAATCCATAGGTGTGTGGCCAATGGATGATCTTTGAAACTTATCAAAGTGTCATATATATGCCTTCCCTCCCTCCTTGTCACACTGACTCCATCAAGTAGGTTCGAAGCCCGTATGTACCACTTGCACCCTGTAATCTTGCAGCTTGCAGTAAATGTGTCCTTGTTCTCATCTACCACTTTGAACATGAATTTCCTCTTGACTGCCAGATCAGTAAGAACCATCTTGAACTGCTTCACGCTTTCGAATCTAGTTCCTAAGGCAAGTTATGCCTCATAGTCATCTGCTTGCAAACTGCCGGTCAACATCGTCTCCTCCTCATAATTTTTGAAGGACCGACCTGTGGTGAATGGTACCCCATTTCCAACCACTCTTACCATCCATATTGTTGTACTCATTGTCGTCTCTTCCCGGGGATCTGGCTGGCAAAAAACTGGTGTTGTAAGAATCTCATCCCACTCATCTGCAAACCATGGTAATTCTTCGTCATCAAAGAATTCTGCTTTATCTTCATCTTCATCTCCATCTTCATCTTCACCTTCTTCACCATTGAAGCCATTGATTTGAAATTGGTTATCGACTTCGTTCGGATTATGTGCATCCTTCATATTTTCATTACCATCTCCCAATTTGCGAGAACAAAATTGTAAGAATGGAATGCATATTGTCACAACACGTCTAAACGACTTGACTCAAGTCGTGTAGTCGACAACACGACTTGAAGTCCAGTCGTGCCTTATACAACACGACTTGAAGTCCAGTCGTGTCTTATAACACGACTTTAAGTCATGTCCAGTTGTTAATTTCAAACCTTACCTTGCAGCAACTTCAAGTGAATAATCTTCATCTCTTCCTCCTTCAACTGCTGATGCAGGTGTCTTATTGCCTGGGTCGAACGGCCTCTCCTGTGGCGTCTTACTGGCCGGCCTCCCTTCTGCCTCCAGCATTGAATTTTTGTCATCCTTATCTGCACTAGAATTCTTTTGCTTATTGACACTGGAATTCTCCATGTTGTTATTTCCAGCAGAAGTCCACTCCACATATAGGTCGAGTTGTCCATCTGTGCATTGCCTCTTCTTGTGGAGGAATATTGTCTGCACGTCTTTATCATCTTCAAGGACGTATAGGGATCCAGGATGAACAAGATATGACAAACACAATGTACCCGATTCAGACTTCAGCGGTAATCTTTCTTCCACTTGCTGCAACAGTCCCAGGTACTTTACTTGTGTATAGAACAGTCATAGTGAAACCGCTATCATTACGGCAATTTGAAGTGACATCTTTATACCATGTGGTAAGATTTCATTTCGCAAAACTGAATGAAACCGTCCGTACAGAATAGTCGTGTCGTCAGAGACATGACTACTCATATAGTCATGTCGTCGAGTACATGATTATTCAAATAATCGACTGGAACACCCAAAAAATTGGTACGTTAACTAAAGGTTTCTATTTTAGGAAACTATTCTAAAAATAGGAAAGTTTGTTGCCTGATTTGATTTCTGGTTGTGCGATGTGCTTTGATGTGTTATTTGATGTTTATGATGTGGTATGATTCGTTAATCGCATGACTAATTGTGGCAGATTTCCAGAATGCGAGGGTTGGTCCTGGCATTGGGCACAACCTGGAGCTAAGGCCACCTTGGCGCCAGGGTCTGAGAACACCTGACGCTAGGAGTGGGCTAGGTGCCAGGGCACGTGTTTAGTAGATGAGACCCATTTGAATTTGATAATTAGTCAGTTGATTTTGGTTTTATAAGTGGTCCGTGGTCTACGCGAGGTAGTGTAACGAGTAGTGCAACCGCAGGACACCAGAGACATGTGTGTGCAGGACTCTAGCTTTAGACGCACAGACCTGGGCACACGGCCATGTGGCACAGGCCCAGCGAGTCATGTGAACATGGGTAACTAGCCACAAGGAGATCTTTAGAGGATTGGAGTAAATCTTGGTGCAAATCTACACTTTGACCTAATCGTTGTGGATAAGGTAAGTACTGCGGTAATTGGAAAATTATCATTCCAACGGAGATAATTATGAAGATAAATATAAATTAAAAAGGAAGTAATCAGAGTATCTTCTACCAGCTAATAGGAGGAGACGCCACATAAGCAAGAGAGAGGGCGTCCTATTGGAGGGCTCCTATTTGGTAGTTTCCTAGTTGAGTAGGGAACTAGACTTGATAAGGTAATATCCTAACTAAGAAGATTGCAACCTATCTAATGATGGAATTAAATTACTGGGCGCCCTAATCATAATTAAGGGAAGGAATCTAATTGGATAGTTGGGATTTGGGATTAGGAAGGATCTAATTAGGAGATATCCTAGTTGGAGGAAGCTTTGGCTATAAAAGCCAAGGAGGAGGTCGCCCATATGCTTCACGCCAAAAGCTTTGGATGCCTTGTGCTAAACCTTAGCTCTTCTCCCTTTCCTTGCCACCAATTCCAGCAACCTTCTACCTCTTCCCTCAACCTCTTTTCTCGTACGATCGAAGGTGTGGAGGCGTCGTTGCAAAGGAGAAGTGACGAGCTATGCGTGGAGGTGTATTTTGCATACATCTAAGTGGTAGGATGGTTTTTCCTAACCTTGCTACTATTTGCCATTTCGTCGCAAAATACTAAGCTATTTGCGATAATTTTTAAATTCGTCGCCAATGGGTATCTATTGTGACAAAAATGTGTTTGTTGCAAAAAAAATTGTCGTAAAAACCCTGATTTGTTGTAGTT
This sequence comes from Houttuynia cordata, assembly GCA_039654745.1. NCBI lineage: Eukaryota > Viridiplantae > Streptophyta > Magnoliopsida > Piperales > Saururaceae > Houttuynia > Houttuynia cordata. Next base: position 55,314,722 of record CM077503.1, read on the forward strand.
ATTGTTTATATCCCTCCAAACACAAAACAATGATCCTAATACAATGACCACTTTCATATGGCCAACTAAAGAAGATATACCTCTCCTTAATCTCCTCCCTTTTGTGTGCCAATGCAATTATATCCTAAAAAAGAAAATAAAACTTGCCTCCGAAGTATTGGAAATTGACCTATCGTCAATCTCCATCTACAAGCACATCACTGAAGAACGATACCTTTGCCAGCATAGCGAACTGAGTCTTCCCTTGCTGCAGTGCACTTCTTGCCATATTTACTACGTCAGCGGCCATCCCCATGACAAGATACTGACGATGCACTGCTAGGAAGCACGAACACGTGAAAATGGGCGCCGTATCCATATCAGATATGTATAGGATATGGACACGGTTGCAACATGGCTGCCTGCATGTTGCAGCCATTTTCGATTTAAGAAAAATGAAAAAAATGTGGCATTACAACACAAAAAAATATATTTAAAAATTATGTAAACATTTTTTTATTAGGTGTGTTGTATCCTACTTTTTGGGAAAATGCGTGTCCCTGTGTCGTACCGTGTCTCAGTATTTGTATTCGTGCTTCCTAGGTGCACCGGCTTCATGTCGACGCCGGACATATAATACAAGATGATCTCCCGAGCAGGCTTGGGATGTAGAAGACCGGCGATATCTACTGAGAAGCTCATCCTGGCCATTCAAAAACCTCGCTGTCCTCGGTCGAGATCTCGACTCCATCGGAGCTCCTGCTAGCCACGTGCAAGGAATTCCGTATCGGATATCGCTCGGCCTAAGAGACAAAATATCGGAGATATTTGTAAAAAAATATCGGAGATATTTGTAAAAAAGTATCGGTTGTCGAAAACTAGTTTTTACTATATATTTCACAATCTAACTTCTAAAATGAGTTATACAAATTTAGACAAGACATTGATATCAAAATTTGCATATTAGGAGGGAAAACAAAGGGGAAAGTTGTTTTTTTCCTTTAAATTTTTTTTTTGAAAACATTTTTTTATGGCGATATATCGGTCTGAAACCCCGATATATCGGCGATATTCTAAAAAAATTCAAAAACCGGTATTTACCAGTATCGATTTATCGGGTGGGACCTGATATCGATATATCAGCAATACCGATATGGAATTCCTAGGCCACGTGCGTACCGGTGTTTTCTTCATCCGTGCTAGAGATGTTAACGTTGGTGGTGACCAAATCGATAGATTGCTGAATTTCGCCCTTCATGATCGACCAAACAAGAACTCGAGAAGTGCAACTGCGTAAGAGGAGTTATTTTTAGAGAAGAGAGGCAGCAAGAGGGTGCAACAGTGACGTCTTAGAAAAAATATTAGTAAACTTCCTAATTTGCATGACGTTGTAGCCTAGTGTATGTTAGCGCATTGTTTGTAAAACCCACTTCCAAGGGTGCATTTGGATACTGATAGGGAACTGTGAAAAATTGTCAGCCTAAAAATAATGAAGGTGATTTCACTACAACAAATTTGGCTTTTAAGATGGATTTTTGTTTGACAGAAAATAATTCGTTGATAATATTTAGCATTGGCAAATTATTTTCGTCATTGGCGACATAAATAAATCTGTCGTAAAAGAACCGACATTAACAGCAGATTATTTTTGTCAGATAGAAATCCGTCTCTATTAATATCATTTCCGACGGTTTTATAGCAGAAAAAAACTGCCGCTAAAGGCAACAATGCTGTTTTTTAATGACAGAAATATATATGTCGTAACGAGGAATCATGTCCGGAGGATTTTTACGATAGGAAAAAAACTGTTGCTAAAGAAATAATGCTGTTTTGTAATGACAGAAATATATCTGTCGTAAAGAGGAATCATTAATGGCAATTTTTTAGGAGGACGATAATTAGTAAGGACTATTTTTGTAGCGATATATTTATTCTGTCGTAATAAAATCCATCACAAAATCTCTTGAAGAGCCCGACTCTTTCACTCCGGTTCCTTCCCATCTCACCACTCCGATCTCACTTAAACTTTTCCTAAATTAAAAACTCCATCCCACGGTTAACAAAACCCCCCCATTCGACCACTATGTCTCCTTCCCCACCCTGAGGGAGATCCTCATCTCTCTCCTCCCATTTCTATTGCCATGAGGGAGATCATATCTAGGGCGGTTGTGTGGCAACCAAATAGGCACCAAGTTTTGGGAGGTCGTTTGCACTGACCATGGGCCACTACTCCGATGACTCTGACCTCCTCCAACTTGAGCCGGTTGTGCTCATGGATCTTGAGCTGGGAATGATGGACAGCCTTCGGTCTGGGCCATACGGGCAGATCTTCTGCCCAAACAACTTTGTGTTTAGACAGTCTGGTGCTGAGAACAACTGGGCCAAGGGGCATTACAGAGAGGGCACTGAGTTGATTGATTCAGTGCTCGATGTCTTTCGTAATTAGGAATTTAATAAAAAATTGTACTTAATTGATTTATTTAGATGCATTAATTAGATTTAATAGAATTATATTTTAATTTGTGTCTAAATTAAGTTTAATTTTATTTATGTAGGTTTAATTGCTTGGACCGCATACTGGTTTTAAGTGCCATAGTGACCCAAAAGTTGACATCACATGGAGAGACGATTTAAGCAGCTGATTTACATCTAAAAATAAGACGGGCGCAAAGAGCCGGATTAGATCCCGCCGATGAAGTTGTTACAACGGGTTTTAACCGAATCGAAAGAAAAGAAAAAATGAAAAGAGTGAAATCCGAATTGAACCGAACCGGTTCAGTGGGTGTTTATAAAATAAAAAAACAAACAAAACCGACCTGAGCGAAAGCTTTCGCTCGAGCGATGGCGAAAGCAGATGGCGAATCAGGAAGGTCACGATGGACGTTGGGAGGTCGAGTCGGGAAGATTGAGAGCCGAATCAGGAAAAAAAAAAAATCAAACTTTGGGCTTTGTTTCAGAAAGGTAAGATGTCAAATTTCGTGTTGATTGGAGGAGAAATTTTTTTTTGATTTGTGCTGGAATGAGAAGTTTCATTTTTGGGTGTCGGCTCTGTTTTGAGAGTGTAAAGATGGATTTTTTCCACAATTTGGACGAGAATTTGAGCTGCAAATTGGCCGGATTTATAAGAACTACTTGATTTGGAAGGACTCGTTTTTTATTTCGGGATTGGAAGGAGAACTCTAAGGCAGTCCATATAAAAGACAGAAAACCCTTAGGTTGAGAACCCTTAGGTTCATCTATAGATAATCCCGGTTGTTAGTATGCAATGCTTATTTGGCTGTTTTTGGTCAAAAGTTTAGTTCTTTGGTTTTGGGCTTGGATGTCAGACTGAAAGATTCTGGCTATACTACTTTCTCACTTTTCTTTTATTTTCCTTTCCCATACACATCTCTCTATGATGCTTTCGTAACTCTGGCTCTTAGTAAATTTAACTTTTGAGTATATTTGACAATTAATGGTGATGCTTCTATGGAATCCAGGATATACTCCCTTTGTCCGGTATTAAAATTAGCTCATATGAATTGGTCTCTGATCAAAATTCCATGTATTTTATTGTAGAGCACATTGACGCTACTGTTCTAATCTATTGATTTTGCAATCTCTTTTAGAGTTTGTTGGGGTTATTTGGTTACATCTGTGCTAGGTTTGTCTGAGGGGCCAGTATGTTTAGCGGTTGAATTATCCTGGTTGATTAGCTTGCTTGGCATTTACGCTTTGTTTTAGTTCCAGTGCACCTGAAATTGATGAGCTATTGAATTTTCTTTACTCGTTCTCCATTTTGAGTGTTACTTATTGTGGTTTTTAATCCATTTCAAAACAAGCATCTGACCGTGCAGAGTTTCTTAAGCTATGTAAGAGGGTTGAGTATACAATCCGTGCTTGGTATTTTCTACAATTTGAGGACCTCATGGTAGGTGCACATTATTTTTCTACTTCATTTTTCCTTAATTACACATTCCTATGGATTTATATCTGTGTGTTTGTGGCATCTGTAGCAATTATATTCTCTTTTTGATCCCCTTTATGGAGGTGAAAGAATTCAGCAGCAGAATCTATCTCCAGAAGAGATTGATGTTCTTGAACAGAACTTCCTTACATATTTTTTTCAGGTTCATAGAACTTACATATTGCATTTACTCTCAGGTTTGGGTTTACTTGGGGCTGTGATGTTGGGAATATATGACTTGAATATTCAAACAAGGATGGACTTCTTCATGCATTTTCTACCGATACTTGTACAGTTCTGTAATAATTCGTGCATAATCTTTTCAGTAATGGCTTCATTTTTCAACTGCTCATCTGGTTGTAATTGTAATTTCTATTTTTCTTTTGCAATGTGGTGAATATAGCCTTTACTTCTTCCTTTAGGAATAGCTATGTGGGGTGTGGACACTAAAAAAACAGTGTATGGACATTGTGATCAATCCATAGTAAATCCACATGAAGAATCAGGCCTTGTGCTAGTGATGAATGAAAACATGCTCTGGTAAAGCAGGAACCTCTTGCTGCCAACCCATCCCTGTGTCTTCACAAGGTTGCAAATAGGAGGCCGGGATTGGGGGCGTGCCCATCAGTCCAACCCCTCAGCCAACCTGGCAGAGGGTCTTCCTATTCTCCTAGCTTCGCATTTTTGCCAGGGTGACGCGAAGGCTGGGAGCAGAGGTAGCCAAGGCCAGCCGGCACCAAGAAATTTGGTGGGTAAATGCTGGGAGGGATTGATGAAAAGGGTGTGAATGACAAGGGCATATTTGTTGTTTGAAAAAAACTACGGAATGTAAGTGTAGTTTTCAGACGTGGAGAGGTCTGTCCTAGTGTCGACAAAGGTCAAGTGGTGCAAGTGTGATGTACCATAGTCCTAACTTTCTAGAAGATACATGTTATCAACCCACATAGATGGAGTGAGGGTGCATTTGGGTAAATATGAGCTTTGAATCTTTGACATTCTCTCTCACTATTAAGGGTGCATTTGGGTAAAGAAGCGGCTTCTTCTAAAGCCGCTGTCCCTTTCATTAATGTCCAATTATATTGTAAATGAAGCGCTTTTCTAACCCTCAAGAGGATCTTTACGGAGAAAGTGCTACAAATAAAGAGCTTTACATTCCCAAACGCGACGTATTGACTTGGACTTATAACCCTAAACCCAATCCCAAAGGAAGTGCCAAACAGCCCCGAGGTCAAGCTTGTGGATGTTGGGAGTAGTGTGCTAGACTAATTGTTGCTTCTTATTGCAAAAATTTGTAGTTTTACAGATGACAGGTGTTTGTTTGCCTGTGCAGGTCAAGAGGTGATAATTTCTTACTTTATCCTTATGGAGCAGGGGGAAACTATAATAGAAGTATGGAAACACTCACTTTTTATACATATTTACGCCCAACCCTTCTGCACTTTCTCGTAGGATATTTGAAGTACGTTCTTGCAAGGCATATGAATTATACTACCAAACAATATAAAGGAAACTATAGAACAAGATGCTTTGATTCTTGAAGTTCTTAAGATACTTCCCTAGCAGATAATCTCTAATGCTAGAAATGTGCTTTTGCAGATTCTTAATCTTGCAAGCAACAAATCAAAAATTGCAAATCGTGTACTGTGATTGACAAATTTGCAGAGCGTGGACTACAATCCCCTGCAGTTGCACGTCAGGTAATGACAATTGAATTCTTGATTTCTTTGTATTTGATTTATGATGCATCAATTGCAGTTCTATCAGTCAACGAACTTATTGAAAAAGCCGATGGCTTTGCTGGAGTATTTCCTTGTTTGTCTTTGTCACTAGAAAATATAAAACCTGATTAAGTCTAAATTTTGTTACTCATCTTTGCTTACAGAACACAGGTACGAGATTGTGAAGAAACTCCAAGTAAGGAAGCACGTATGTGGCATGACAGGCGATGGAGTTGATGACGCACCAGCCCTCAAGAAGGCAGACATAGGAATTGCTGTGGCAGATGCAACTGATCAGCTCGAAGTGCTTCTGACATAGTTCTCACAGAGCCTGGCTTGATTATAAGCGCAGTATTGAAAGTCTACTAAAAGTTTTCTTCTGCATCATTAGGCTTTGCTCTTGACCAATCAGCTCTCCACAACATCTTTCAAGTTTGAACTATTTTGCAAGAAATGTACGTGAGTCAAAAGCAAAAGAATAAGTTGGTAGAGTTTTAGGTCACATCATGGACAGGAAGTCATCTTTTGCACAAGTGTGATGTTATATGTAATGCAAGTATTATTTATTTTAATGATGTTTTATGTATAGGTGACATAATTCACTTGATATTTTTTGTATGATGTTTTATGTAATACAAGTACTTTTTATTTAATAATAAAAAAATTAAAGTTCTCATATATTCTTATACTGATTACATAGAAAATTTGGACGCATAGTTCGCAACGTACTGCAATAATTTTTTTTTACATTTTAAAATCCATTAACGGCGGACAAAAACCGTCGCTACATGTTACCCTCCCTACAGTCGCACTAGCTATTGCAGCGGAGAAAAAGCGTCGCTAGTGAATTTCTAAGCATCAGTTATACTCTTTAGCGACAGTTTATATACCGTTGTAAAATTCCATCGCTACAACATAGTGACGGTCGTTAAAAGCCAAATTTGTTGCAGTGTTTGTAGGTGATTTTTCCTGCCCATTTGAGAACCTAAAATTAATCATATTGTCAGCTTTAAAAAATCAACATGATTCCATATTGGTGACTTGTGTTTGGAAACTTGAAAAAAATCATATGTGATTTCTATTTTGGGCGACGGGCGGTGGTGGTGGTGGCTCTGGGAAAGGGCAGTGGGAGATGTGTTGTTTTAATTAATCTCTTATTTTTACTCGCAAGTGTACGAATTGTATTGGACTACAGTCGCACAATTTTTATGAAGTCGAACCCACAGAGACTTGTATGACGGAAATCTAATCGAACCCTAACTAAACTCTTGACCTAAGTATGAAAATTGTAGAAATTGATTAACTATCAAATAATTCATTAAATTAATTAACGGAATAAAAATTTGAACTTTACCAAATTAACAAATACTAAGGCTTTGGAATCGGCATGTAATAATAAATTATAGAGAATCCTAAAATTTCAATCATTTATCATTTCCAAAATTACTCGTAACAATCTAGAATTCTATTCACGTTGTTACAGAAGATTTTACTTTAACGCTTAAATATTTATACAAAAATCACACTCTTCATGCTATTTAAATTAACAATTCAAATCACTAGATGTATCCACTTACAAGTAAGGGGCCGTTTGGGGCGTGAAAGTTAGATATTGGATATGGATGTTGGTGTAGTGGATATTGTAGATTAATCAATGTGATTAGTGGATGTGGATGGTGGATGTCGTTGACGTTTGGGGCGTGAAAATACAAATCACATGGATGATGCTGGATATCCTAAAATTACGTTTGGGGCGTGAAAAAAAATCCATGATGGATTGAAGGACGTTTGGGGCGTGAATAAACAATCCACTATGAAAATTGCATTAACATTAACATACCGATATCCGATATCCGATATCCGATATCCGATATCCGATATCCGATACGATACGAATTCCATGATTGTATCCATAATGAAAATTTTTATTACACACTTGAATGTACCATTGTATCCATAATTGCATACAATTAACATGATTAATGGCAATGAAAACATATTATGCAAGGCAAGATTGTCATGCAACTTGTGAGGTATCACAAATATCTGCAAAAAACATACGAAAATAATTAGAGTAAAATATTGTGAAAATATCTCAAATCAAACACTGTATCAAAAGGTTACCAGTTCCGTCTATGTCGTGGTTGTGGTTGTGGTTGTGGTTGAACAGTGGCTCTAGGAAGCCCCCAATTATCGCCAATTGCATCACAAATTTCGTCTCTTTTACTATACATATATACGCAGTGGCTCGCTCTTCTAGAGCTCTCTCCTATGCTTTCGCTTGGACCTGCATTGGGGTTGTTCTGCCTCATAATCTCATTAACAAATGCTTGTTCTGACTCATACTGTGGAATCAACCAATCTCTCATATCTTCATCTATCGCCCCGTTATGTTGTTCCTGTATGAAATTGTGGATGGCTGCACAGGCGTACACTAGCCGGACTTGCTTATCAAAATCATACGACGGCATTGCTTCTAGTATCTTCCATCTGTTTTTGAAGACGCCAAATGTTCTCTCAACCACACTCCGAAGCGATGCATGTAAAAAATTGTTATACAATTCTTTTCGGCCATCCGGAGGTCGTCCTGCAAACTCAGGCAGATGGTACCTATCCCCTTTCCCTTTATATGGCCCCAGGAATCCCCTCTTGTTTGCATAACCTGCATCTACTAGGTAGTATTTACCGATAGGTGGAAGCTTAAATACTTGATTCGGATTTTTAAGTGCTGCGTTTAGGATCTTGGCATCATGGGCAGATCCCTCCCACCCCGCCACGACGTGAGTGAAACGCATACTAAAGTCTACCACAGCCATAACATTTTGCGTACACCTGCCCGACTTTCCTCTAAATACTAGTTGTTCTTTGGTTGACGGCTTTGCCGATATATGGGTTCCATCAATGGCACCCACACAATCTTTAAAAAAAGGATGATACCTTGTGCTTTTCCCTATGTGTGCAGGTTCCATCTCAAGTGGGACTATCACACATATACGACTCTGAAACCAAGTACCTAATGTACTAAGGACGTTGTGCACATGCCGATGTATTGTCTCTTCGGAATGCCCGAACTGATGTCCTAAAATACGTATCCCCTGAGAATGACCCAACATTACTAAGAAGATCATGAGTTGTTCTTCTACGAATACGTTTGTCGTGTCTGAGAGGCCTTGCTGACGTGCTTGCTTGCAAAATTCAATGAAATGTGCTCGATTCATTCGTGTCATATCACGACAAGGTTGGTCGGAGGTGACTCCGTACAACATGTCATGTACAACCCTCTAACCCTTGTGCTGGTCTAGATGAACTATAGCTAAGGGTCGTGGAATTTGATCCTCGATTATGGTGTCCATATACATATCCAGGATTTCATTGTCCTCCTCAAGGATTTGCGACACCAAGTCCGTCTACATATTTGTGAACGCACATAAATATACATATTAACACAACAAAAAACACAACATGGGTGGGTTGTGCGAATGAATACCTGCAGGCCTTTCCCTTTTCGCCAATCTTTCCACATTCCAACTGCTACAATTGTCCTTATCACAAAATGCAAATCCAACTACAAATGTCCAAATCAAACAACCCACATAAATGTCCAAACCAAACAGATCATGCATTAAAAGTTTAACCAAACAAATAAATCACACACAGTAATATCACATTCAACCTTTATGAGTTCACAAATCAGACAGCTCACATAATGTCAATACCAAACGACTAACCGAATCATACATAAAAGGTTTAACACAACAAGGAAATCACACAACATCAAACATAAACAGCCTCATAATCTCATCTCAGTCACAAACCAAATATAACTCACTACATGACAAATCCAACTACTATCCAACATCATCCACTCAGTCTTTAAAAGTATCCTTCCTACGAGTCCAGGTGACCCTCAGCCAAGCCTCTGCCCAAACAGGATCACTCGCCATATTCAAGAACATCCTCCTATGTTCCTTTTCCAAAAAGAAGGATAGGGCTGTGTACATTTCATCCTCCAAGTTGTAACCCAGGTAGACTTTTCATTAATTGCAGCACCTTTGGGTACTCTAACTCACTCTTATCATCTCCTTCTTGTGCTGCACGTGCTATTGCAACTTGCTCACGGGCGATTGAATTTGCCTGCATCACATCTTCATTCCTAGACTGCATTGCCTCTGACAAGGAATGCCATGATGATGTCACTTCAACTTCAGAAGCCTTCCTCTTCCTTCTACTGGGGCCTGCTCCAGTGCGTGCACTGGGGATACTGGGAGTAGACTGGAGGACAGGTTGTGTAGTGGGAGTAGAACCGGACAGGTGGTTGTGTAGTGGGAGTAGGCCGGAGAGGTGGCTGTGGAGTGGGAATAGGACGGACAGGTGGCTGTGTAGTGGGAGTAGGCCAGAGAGGGTGGCTGTGGAGTGGGAATAGGCCGGAGAGGTGGCTGTGGAGTGGGACTAGTCCGGAGAGGTGGCTGTGAAGTCGGAATAGTATGAGGGACATGCTCAGGATTGGAGTTGAGATATGGGTCCTCACCTTCAATGTCAGAGGTACCATCTTCCTCCCTCAACTCTTCCCCATCTGGACCAAGTGAGACGTATACATTTCCATCATAATTATCCCAAGCTTGCTCTTCCGCGGTGGGTTTATTTTGGAGGACAAATGGAGCAGGTGTACCATCATACTGGTGTGCCCCAGTGGCTACCATATCCTCATAGATGTAGTAGAGGAGGTCTTGCATCTCAGGCGTGTACCCCCACTTTCGCAAGCGCATAGCTTGGTGATTGTCCTGCACATAAGGAAAAATGAAATTGATTACAAACCCGGTGCATGTGAAATGAAGAAAAGGTCAAAGGAAAATCTGTTTAGCCATAACTTTTACCTCCTTGAACTGTTTCCATATCTCGGGAGATGCTATGTAAGTGTTCTTATTGCGATCCCATCCTAAACCAGTGTATCTGGATAGCCATTTCCAACCCTTCAAGAAATACTTTGTCTTCTCATAATGGCTTCTTAGTGCTTTCTCACTCACAGTAACATCACATTCAACATTTATCAGTTCAGTAACAAGTTGGTAACCTGCCACAGTCAATGCCTTCCCCCTACGATACCCTTGCTTACAAGCCTCGGCATAGGCTTTAAGGAAGGCGTAATGCTCCTTCTGATTCCACTCCAATGATTTCATGAACTTTGCATTAGACGGGCCAGCCATCTTCACAAATTAACACAGTTTTCAACTATTTCAATGTAGGATTCAAATCATAAAAAAGCATGGGCAAAAGCCAGTATGAGAACGTACATAATCAGACTGCATCAAGACTAAAATGTCATACCAGCAAGACTAAAATGTCATACCAGCAAGCAAGGTGCATTCCAACAAAAAATACATATGAACAAAGGAAATACTCCATAGCTGAAGGCTACGCCAACAATGCAGATTATGCAAATATCATTTATTTCATCCATTATACATATAATTTCATATAGCAAACAACCAAATGCATAATGCTCCTTCTGGTCATGTACTCCAAATGTGGAAGGCTGGAGAGTTCTTATAAGGTTTTTTATGGCATCGAAAGGATGAATGTAATCTGCTGGACAACTATGATTGATTCCTATTTAAAGCATGGGTCTTGGAATGAAGCACTGAGGATAGATATATGCAGCTTTCCATGTACCATTGGGCTAAACTCTTTGGAGAATGTGACCACAACAAACTAATAAAGTTTCAACCACACTCGCTGTATATGTATAAAAACAAAACCCACGATCACCACTATCAGCTACAAGACTATTTGCTTACTGTCATAACAAATAACAGATGACCAACAATTATGGAAGAGCCTTATAAATCTACCTATATAAACCATCCTACAATCATAAATCAAGCATAATACAAGTCTTACCTGCAAGAAAGGGTCACACCTCCGAGACTGCTTGAGTCAGGCCGGCAGTCAACCAACGAAGTCTGGATTGGATGAGTGTCACAGACCAACCAAACGGTTCGTAAATCCATAATGGACAAACCAAGAAGCTTACAGATGGTTTGGCCGCTTTTGAGGCAGCAGCAGAAGGTGACGTCTTCGCAGACGGCATGGCGGCAGCAGCGGGCTTGGCAGCGTCTGTATTACTCCCTTCATCGTGCTGCTTCATGAACCATTTCCGAATATCAAACTGCATCACCGAAAACCAGAAAGATTCAAACAAGGTAAAAACTAGGCCAGACAGAGACTATAGGAAAGCCGTCGGCCGTGAACAATCAGTTCACAGCGGTGAAAAATCCACCGGCCACAGCTTCGACGGCGACAGGAGGAAATCCGGCAGATTTTTCACCCCAGTGCCGACAGCTTCCAACAATAAAAGCAAACATTTTTTTGATATCTACCTTGATGAAATCCTCTGTCGTCACCTCGAGTCGCCGGATCTGTAGTCACCTCGCATCGTCGGCCTCCAAGAATCACTTGACGGCGCCCAAGGCAGGAATGATCTCCGGCGGTGAATCAGTGGCTCCTTCGCGTCGCCAGCCTTTCGAGAATCAATCTCCTACGGTGATGTCGTCGCCCCAGGGCCGGCCTCGTCTCCGACGAGCAGGTCGCCCAAATTCGCCACTGTCGCCCTCGCCCTATTTGAACAGTCGATGAGAATCCTCATCCAACTTTCGACATCCAGGTGAAAGACGCATTTGCGTGTTTCAGCTGGTTACTGGATAAAACGGGATTTTTTTGTCGGGGCACCCAAAACCCATCCAGTATCCAATTTTTGGTATTTTCATGCCCCAAACGGGTTTTGGGCCGATCCAGGGTAGATTTCTGGATAATAGCTAGTGGATGCTCCTCACTTTCACGCCCCAAACGGCCCCTAAATCACAACTAGTATCCTATTCGTTATTTAAACAATTAATACCATCATGCATTTACAATAATAATCACAAATCATAACAAAAACATGATTGATGTTATGTCCGTAATTAACTACATAATTAATAATAATAACGCATAAACATCATCGCATAATTATACGAGAAAAATATCAACTTTCACATGTCAAGTATTCTCTACGTATTCTCTACAATCACTGCAGCCTCATCTTAGCCTTAGCAACGAATCTAGCTACACATAGCTACACATATTAATTAGAACACATGCATAATTCATAAAATTCATCTCTATATATAAAAAAAAATGAAATTGACTTACAGGAATTTTTTTGAGATTAAAGAAAATAATAAATTGTACAAATTCCTTTGTTCTTCCAGCAACCATCCAGTACAATCGTTACAAATCCAAAGTAGCAAAAGCAGCAATAGCCGAGATGAACAATACCAGAAAGAAAAAAAAAAGAAAAATTTTGAAACTGTAAAAAAAATGAAAACAGAACTGTTGGTCGTCTCTCGTTCGGCCGGAAATCACACCAAAAGGCCGTCCCAAAAAAATCCGAACTTTCCTAACCTTTTTGGTTTCTGTTTGAGACCCCTGCACGCGCACAACTTCTCAATCCAACTCGAGCACGCCTCTTTCGCCAAAATCAGTACTTTTCCTTTGTTTTCTCTCACTGTCTGATTTCTCTCAGCTGGGTTCTCGTCTGTCGTCGACCTCGCTGTCGCCGATCACCTTAGAACTTCTGCCTTTGTCGTGCCTCAGCCCGCTGCGCCGATCGTGAACTTCGAGCTCCGCTGCCGGAAGCAACACCCATGCCGTCGATCCGATTTCTCCTGTCTCTGTCGACTGCTCGTATTCCTCAGCCCGCCGCAGTCGTTACTCCACCGTGGAATCATCGCCGCCGTCAGCCTTGACCTCGAACCCAACAGTCGACCTTCACCCTTGGCCGCCATCGGCCTGATTTCGCCACGCGAGCGCTCTCTGTTCTTCACAAGCAAGGCAGACGGCTCGAACTCTCTGCTGGAGCGTATTTTGTTCTCTTCTCTTTTTTCCTTCTCACCGAACCGAGCGCAGAATGAAATGATGGGTGTTCAGATTTGATCAGACGGATGAAGATGATACAGCGGGTTTTAATTGAGAGAAAGAAAAAAAAAAATTGAAACGAACCGCTGTATCAATTTTTTTTTTTTCTGTATCAATTGAAAATAATCGCCGGCCGGTTCGTTTCAATTATTTTTTTTTCTTTCTCTCAATTAAAACCCGCTGTATCATCTTCATCCGTCTGATCAAATCTGAACACCCATCATTTCATTCTGCGCTCGTCTTCCTCATCAGTGAACATCAACGGTTCAGATCTTCTCTGCACATGATCTCAACTTTTGGGTCACTTCGGCACTTTAAAACACATCTAATGGCTTCACTTTGGCTGCTCTGTAGTTCGAACACTTGAACTTATACAAAATAAAATATGTTCCAAATTAGACGCACCAAATATTAATAAAATTACAGAATATATCTAAATTGAGTCATTTATAGCACATTAATTATTCAATTCCTAATTACTAAAACTCATTTTATTCCTTATTTTAACTAAAAATTAAGACTAACACACAAGTAAAAAGACATATAAAAATGTGCATTTTTCATGCGTAACAAATACCCCCAAACCTAGATTTTGCTAGTCCTCAAGCAAAACACAAAAAAAAACTACTCAAAGATAAATGCACTGTCGTAGGGAATCACGATTGCATTTAGAATATACAACAAGCCTTTTAAAACCCCAGGTGTCCCTAGCTCGACGAGTGAAGTTTTGTGAAGATTTGCAGCCATGCTACCCACAAACTTGTATTTATAAAACTAACATTATTTAATCTAAATGAAAAAAAAAATAAACTAAACACTTCAAAACACAGAGCCTATTATCCCTTCAAATACACACTGCAATACTTAAGAAAACTAACCACCCATACTTGCATTTATAATCAATTGGAATATAGAAGCACTCAAGCAAGTAGTTTTATTCTACACCTTCATCTTGAAAATTTTTGTTCAATATGATATAGCATGATAATATAAATAATAGAAAGTGTAGAACATTGTAGAAATACATTCTAAATTTCTGTTTCACACAGATCCAGTGTTACCCATTAACCAAAGAACATCAGAATCTACATAGTCATCGTAATCTTTAGGTTCATGATAGCAAAAATGCTTGCGCGCCTCCATCGGGTCTAACATTCTAGATTTGAGAGAATAATACACCTTAGAAATTTTTATTTTTTTCAATAGGACTGTGTAAGGCTTGACTTCAAAATGTTAGATTTAGCAATGACTCAGGCCAATGACTCTCAGCACGGTTGGCTTAGGGCATTAGGTTTTAAGTATAGACCGCTTCTGGCCCAAGCGTCAGCCTAAATTAATCCTATAATAGTCAAGCAGCCCCTTTTAAGGTGAGGAGGTCGTTGTTTCTCGGAACCTCCTGGACCATTTGGTCAAGTATTGGGATGAGTCAGTCAAGGTCTTCAATATCAAGGGGAAGTCGCTACATTTCATAGAGCAAGAAGTTGCACTTATTTGTGGATTGCCCGCAAAGGGCAAAACAGTTGAGGTCGTCCCCTCCTTGCCACGCCGACCCCAAGGTGAATTCTTTAGAAAGTACTTCGCCAGACCGGATATTCCACACATTGAAGAAATCATTGAGAAGCTTAGCATTGGCGAAATGAAGATGGCAGAGGAGGACATGGCGAAGATGATCATCTGCCTCGTTTTCTGCACGGTGTTGTTTCCACACAGCACTAGAACGCTGCTGCCCTATTTGTACCATTACATTGAAGATCTCCCAAGATTGAGCGCATACAATTGGACGGGGGCTATCCATAACATGTTGGTTTCTGGCATAATCCACACCAGTAGAAAAGTGGGTATAAGATCTAAAGGAGGGTCACAGGGAGGTGGAGTATTAAACGGTGCCTTTTAAAGACATGACGTGAAGGAGGGTCACAGGCATAATCTCACTCAAGTATTTAGCATTTTTATCTTTTTAGTGTCTTCGAAAGACACGACGTGATGATGCTAAATGTCGTATCTTATGCAACACGATTTTATATATAGTTGTGTACTAACATACACGACCAAATTTCTAGTCGACTATAATAGTACATGATAAGAATAAAATATACATATTTATACGCCTTATTTACCTATTTGCTAGTGTAGTTTTTATAATAAAATATGAATAAAATGGGTTATTTGTGATTAGGATAGTAATTAGGGGATTAATAATTAAATTACTCTAATTAACTATTTTAGATGCATTAAAGAATTTAATGAATTATATTTTTATTATGCGTCTAATTTTAGTTTGGTTTTGTTATTGCAGGTTTAAAAATGCGAATTGCATATCGGTAGCAGACGAGCGCATTAGACGTGTTTTGAAGTGCCAAAGTGACCCAAGAGCTGATATCGCGTATCGAAGATCTGAACTGTTGATGAGTCACTTAAGAGAAGACGGGCCTGAAATGGAAATACGGACATGCAGATTTGATCCGGCGGTTGAGATTGCTTGGACGGGTTTTATTTGATTGAAAAGAAAAAAAAAAGAAAATGAATTGGATTGGTTCAATTGGGTCTAGTCCGGTTTGGTAAGAAAAAAAAACCAACCCGAGCCATCGGCTTGGGTGTCGAACAGAATGAAAACACAGCGCTCGAGCTTCTGCTCGAGCGCCGGCGTGACAGAGGAGCACCGGCGAGGGCAGGGACGGCGGCTCTGGTTCTCTGACGGCCGTAGCGGTGGGCTAATGGATTCCAGCAGTCGAAGCTGGGCGATGAAGACAATCGGCGTAGAAGCTGGCGAGCTGACGACGGTGGAAGATCTGGACTCGACAGTGGATTGCTCGACTGGTGAAGCAATGGCAGTGGCGGCTCTGGTTTTCTGATGGCCATAGCGGCCTGGATTCCGGTGGCTCCGAGCACGGCGGTGATGCTTTAATGGTGGCCACTGGTGGGATGACGACGGCGGATTTGGAAATGGAACAGAAGCCGGCTCGATTTGGGACTCTCTGAAACAGAGTCATGCTTAAATTTGAAACGGATTTGGGTTCATCCAAATCAGAAATTGAAAGGAAAAGGACTCTCTCGATCTGCCTATAAAAACAGAGTGATTTCAGCAGTTTGAGGGGATCGAAAAGACGGATTTTTTGGGCGAAAGAGGACTGTTCTGTTTCAAAAAAATAGAGCTTTTGTTTGGTGTTTGGGTCGTGATTTGGGTGTGTTTTTGGCCAGAATTGAAGAGGAGTAGGAATCGAAGAGGGGGAAGATCGGGAGAAGAAGAGAAGAAAAAGGGGAGATTTTTGGTCGTGAATAGTGCGGTGAACAGTACCTGCGAATTGCTACAGTACCACGGTCGGGCTGAGGAAGACGATGAACAGTGATGTACAGCAAACAGTGTTTTGCTATAGTAAATTGTGAACAGTACCCCCGTGAATAGTAAAACTGCTACAGTGTTTTTCTCCGATGCAATTTCTTCCAAATCTGATTTTTCTCATGAATATGAATAGCTAAATTATTTATGAAAGCTAGAGGTGACGCTTTTTAGTTGATATTTCTACGTCTATAAAGAAGTGTTTTTATTGCTTATTTGGTTGAATGCGATGTTTTGATAAAGTCATAATCTATACAATTATTTGATTTGTCGTTAACGTAAAATACGGCGAATGCTTATAATTCCCTGTGATTAGTAGACTAAGCTTGTTAATGATAAATTTTCAATCGATATCTTTATGTTAATGGTTATGATGAACGTGAATGAAATATTTTCCGATTAGGTCAAATCATTATTTGAACTTAATTGCTTAATTAAATAGACGTAGAGTATTAATTAAATAATTGATCCTTGAAACTGAAGACCTTCCGTAATGTCAACCAATCTAAGACGTACGTATTTGCCTCCTGTTGGGCAATAGGGAAACCATGTTCCATAAATATCGGAGATCGCCACGGATCTAGCAATGACTCATGAGCATACTATGATTCCACCTTTTAATAAGTGGAGAAATAGATCAATGTCAAATTAGACAATGATTCAACAAAAGCACAAGTCTTACCTTTTTTAGAATAGGGTAACTCTTACCGCAATGACTCGCTCATGGAGTATGAAACAGATAATCAAGGTTTCTCACCAATATATAGCTCTCTCTCAGGGAGTAACAAGAAGATTCACATATCTCGCATAATGAAGAGAATAATGAAGACTCACAATCTGAGGAGTAATGAATTTCACTCATAGATTACACGTCATGCATCATGTCTTACCTTTAATAGGGATATCTCTAAGTATGGAATTGTATTACTTTTAATCTCAAAATACCTTTCTAGGAAAGTTTGATCTCCAATTGGATACTCAAACCGACATCACGATGAACTATAGAAACAAGACCAAATTGACTCTTGTGCACGCTGACTTGTCCCAAAGTTTTAATCTTTTAAACTTCTTCACTTATTACAGTGACTCATAAGTAGTTTTATCATCATACTGTATTAATATTATTTTAATCAGATTATATCATATTATGAGTAATAATACTTCTTAGTGCTTTAAAACCCTAATTCCAGTAAACTGTCTTATACTGTAAAGCCAACTTACGACTGTCCTAATTCAAGTTTATTTTATAACCCCACTGACGGTAAATTTTTATAATTTTTATACATTTAATTATAATTTTTATACTGAGCATTGTAGGTGCAGAAACAGTTCTGGCCGAGAGCGCATTACTTACTCATAATAGGTAATCACGTACTAATACCCATTAACCATGATAGTATAACATTAATACCCTTAATTACTCCCCTCCTAGAGTAATTCTAGACTCTGGTATGTTCTGGAACTTAATGATTTCAATGATTCTAATTGATGATAATACATTAACTAGATTCAAGGCATCAATCTTGATCTAATTAAGCTTTTAACATTATTAGTACATCCCTTAACTATATAGGACTATTAAATCTGGACATAATAGAATAAAGAAGATAACTTTCATGACCATCCACGTTCAAGAGACATGACCTAAAGCTAATCCCATCAAAAGTAGGAATATATACATCAACATGAAGCATTAAAACAAGATATGTCATTATGAACACTTATTTGACAAATAACAAGAAATCTCTCATGAATCACGTTACACACTCAAATCTCTGAGAAAACATCAATAGGATCATCAATTATTCATAATATAAATGAAGCAAAGGATTGCAAACCAGATTAGTTAGGAAAAACTATCCTACCATTTAGATGTATGCAAAATACACCTCCACGTGTAGCTCGTTACTTCTCCTTCGCAACGACGCCTCCACACCTTCAATCGTACGAGAAAAGAGATAGAAGGTTGCTGGAATTGGTGGCAAGGAAAGGGAGAAGAGCTAGGGTTTAGCACAAGGCGTCCAAAGCTTTTGGCGTGAAGCATATGGGCGACCTCCTCCTTGGCTTTTATAGCCAAAGCTTCCTCCAACTAGGATATCTCCTAATTAGATCCTTCATAATCCCAAATCCCAACTAACTAATTAGATTCCTTCCCTTAATTATGATTAGAGCACCCAACAATTTAACTCCATCATTAGATAGGTTGCAATCTTCTTAGTTAGGATATTACCTTATCAAGTCTAGTTCCCTACTCAACTAGAAAACTACCAAATAGGAGCCCTCCAATAGGACGCCCTCTCTCTTGCTTATGTAGCGTCTCCTCCTACTATTGGCTGGTAAAAGATACTCTGATTACTTCCTTTTTAATTCATATTTATCTTCATAATTATCTCTGCTGAAATGATAACTTTCCAATTACCGCAGTACTTACCTTATCCACCGCGATTAGGTCAAACTGTAGATTTACACCAAGATTCACTCCAATCCTCTAAAGATCTCCTTGTGGCTAGTTACCCACGTTCACATGACTCGCTGGGCCTATGCCACATGGCCCTGTGCCCAGGTCTGTGCATCTAAAGCTAGAGTCTTGCGCACACATGACTCTGGTGTCCCGCGGTTACACTACTCGTTACACTATCTCGCGTAGACCACGGACCATGTATAAAACCAAAATCAACTGACTAATTTGCAATCCTTTTCTTCATTTATATTATGAATAATTGATGATCCTATTGATGTTTTCTCAGATATTTGAGTGTGTAATGTGATTCATGAGAGATTTCTTGTTATTTGTCAAATAAGAGTGTTCATAATGACATATCTTATTTTAATGCTTCATGTTGATACATATATGCCTACTTTTGATGGGATTATCTTTAGGTCATGTCTCTTGAACGTGGATGGTCATGAAAGTTATCTTCTTTATTCTGTTATGTCTGGATTTAATAGTCCTATATGGTTAAGAGATGTACTAATAATGTTAAAAGCTAAATTAGATCAAGATTGATGCCTTGAATCTAGTTAAGGTATTATCATCAATTAGAATCATTGAAATCATTAAGTTCCAGAACATACCAGAGTCTAGAATTACTCTAGGATGGGAGTAATTAAGGGTATTAATGTTATACTATCATGGTTAATGGGTCTTAGTACGTGATTACCTATTATAAGTAAGTAATGTGCTCTCGGCCAGAACTATTTCTGCACCGACAATACTCAGTATAAAAATCATAATTAAATGTATAAAAATCATATGGAGTAAAAATGCTAAGGCAATGAAAGACATCCATTGAAACTAGGTGAAATGGATGGGTCAGGGTTTAAAAAAAAACACGCAAGGCCAGCACCATGCTGGCGTCTGCGTGGCTGGTCAGATTACTGGATCGAAAATTATGTTTCAATTTTTTTCGATCGGTAATTTTTTTAATTATTATTTAGCAAATTCTCCGATGGAATATCATAAATAAAGGCACCTTATTATGTTCCTATTGTCACGGGCCTAGTGTCCTGACGTATGCCAAAACTCCCAAAATGGCTCCAAACCACTCCCACATACCCTCTAAGACTAATTAGAGGGAGGGACAATGTGTAGAGTACATAGCATATCCGCATCATAACCATGGCATATGTGAGTTCGCAGGGGTGGTGAACTGCTCATCTATCACTTTTTCGTTAATAATATTCCTTAAATATCTATTGTTAATACAAAAGGACATACTGAGGATCATGCATGCAATCAAATAGCGAAGCTGGGTCTACCAGCTCTAACTTACTTTGGAGAAGCAGGTATGTGGCCATTATCTGGTGTTGGTTGCGCAGCCTTGTAGTTGAAATCAGAGACAAAAAGTAGCAAAGCAATGGATGCTGTGAACCACAACCATGCTTTGGCTGACGGGACATGGATTAGGTCTTGAGTGAAAAATAACAGGGTACCATCATGGATTAGGTTTTGGGACATGGATTATGGATTATGATGGTGAAGGAGAAAAGTAAGCCATGCAATGGTGGATCCACATTTTTTTCAAATGTAGACAAGCTTCATTGCATAGAGGGCATAGTTACAATGTTAGAAATAAGTAGTTCACCACCCCACGTTCTAGCCAACCCACCTTTGACCGGGTTGGTAGATGTCCACAGTCTGTATTTTTAGACGCTGGACATCAACCGACTTTATATAAGGAGGTGCACTGGCTAGACCGTGAGATGGTGAGCTGAGTATCCTCAAGTAGGGCTGTTCTCGGACCGGACAAACCTCGAACAGAGGTTGTCCACGTCCATGAACAGCTTGTCTGCTATTATGTTGTCCGTGTCTGGATGTCCAGCAGACAGGGATACGGATAATGGACAAAATCCTCCTTCCTCCTCCTACCTCAGGTACTGGTGTCTCTTCCTCTTCCTTGACCTTGCCAATTATCTCTAGAGTCTACAACCAGAGCAAATGGCTTTATTGCACCCCATTTCTGTCAGCTTCTTCATCTTCATCTGTCTCTTGTTTATCTCCTCCTCTAAATCGTATCCTCTCTACCAGCTCAATGACAATGACAGGAATCAAAACCTCCAGAGACCCATTTCAAGATTTTGCGTTTTTGACACCTCCATCGGGCTCCATGTATGGAATCTTGCAGCTCAATAATGGATTGGTCAAAACACCTCAGATGGGGCCACGGCCGCCACCCCCATGGCCTTCCTCACTGACCCCTGGTCACTCCACCTCGCCCCGGCCGTTCAGGTGCTCGTGCCCCGCGTCATCGTTCCCTCGCCCCCGCCGCCGCTGCAACCTGCTGCTGTTGCGGTGGGGCAAGCTGAGGATAGGTGATGGGGCTTTGCCGGGGGTTGATGGTGTAGGGGGTTGATGGCCGTCGCCCCTCCTTCCTCCTCCATGCCCCGCCTCCCCTGCAGTCCTCTTCGGTCCTCGGACAGACGGTTGTCCGATGACCCTTGGCCGTGTCCGTGGCTGAACTCTAAGGACAACTCCTCCTCTGCACAGACACGGCCACGGACGCCTCGGACACAAGTGGCCCCGCGGACAAGGCTGTCCGCGAATAGCCCTATCCTCGAGTAATGATCTGTGCAAAATTACCTATATGGAATAAGGCACCCATAATGCTCTGTAGAAGTACCTGTCTCGATTAAAATACTAATTCATTTTAGTTTTCTAATCCAGACATGTAATTATGGACAAAGGGAGTATAAGTTTCTAATACTCTCAAGAATCAGAACCCAACCGGGTCCGAAGTGGAGCATTGCATCATCGTCGTGGAAGAGAAGACAATGTGCCACGCGTTTAACTTTTTATTGGCTTCCCTTTCTTGGCCTCAAAGCTGGGCAACGGCCGGCACTTTCCCGCAAATGGTGTGTCAAAAAGCTGTATATAATTACAAAAATAGCCACAAGGGATAGCCCCTGACTTTATGGCTGGATTATTGATTGAGGGTATTTTAGACAATTTATTGAAAACGGTTCATATCCACTGACGCCATCCTGTCTTATTTGGGAAGAAAGGAATTTGGGTTTGCTCTCGGTTTGGGTCTGTCAGTTCTTCGGGTTCAAGAGAAAACTGAAATTTCAAAAACCTACTGGACCTGATCCAAGTCCGATTAGTATGCGCTAAGCTCACGTACATGATCGTAATACATGATCATAAACCATCGTATTTCTTTCTTTTTCTTTTTTTGATACATAGACCGTGTATTTTAATCTAGCGGGCATAAATTAATAGAGGGGGCAATTCATAACTCCTAAACACAAGACCTCTCCTTAAAATTCCTCCATATACATGCAAAACCATGCATGCACTAGTGTTGGTGGAAATCTACTCTGTAGAAGATTTGATGTATACAGGACACAAGTTGGCATAGAACACATGTAAACAAAGTTAACTGAAGTATTGTTCAATGAGCATCAGATCTACTTTATTCACTATACATACAAGTTTGTGTTTCACAAAGTAGATGAATGGCGATTAAGCTCGTAAAGCCCATCGTACACTTACTACGATGCACAAGCCCCATGCCAAAATGCAAGCTCTATGTTGCATCATTGATATGCTTGAGCAGTGAGCACTCCTTCTTGAGCAGTCCTAGCACATTCCCTCCATCCAATGAAGCTCGTTTGTATTATAAATTGGGTGAGACTTATTGAACTCTAAGCACCGGATAAAAAACCAGAGATTCTCTCCCTCTCCGCATGTTTTTGGCCTTGAGAGAGCAAAACTTAGCCATTTCATGTTGGACTCGTCTCTTTTCAAACTTTTTTTTAATATGGATATTGTCCCCAATAATATCTCAGTAACACCCGTTACTCATAACACCAAATTGAATTCACCGAAAATCTCTCACCATTACCTGTCCCCCCCCCCCCCCCAACCCTAAAATTCTTTTTACATTTTTTACTCATCTTTACCGGCATACAATTACTCCCCTATCACCCTCTACTCTTCTTTGTTATTCCTGTCTTTTTTGTCAATACGATAATTTTCTAGTGAAAGACTGTCAGCAATTATGTCCATCTCCGTGATCAATTTCCGATGGAATACCTTGGCCAGCCATTTGCATTTTTTGTACTTACAGAAAAGCAGCCACACCATATCCTCGTGGTTAAAAAATGCTCTATTTGAGTAATAAAGCAGTGTAACCACCGGTTCAACTTCATTTCTGTTGTATTTGAAATGTAGATTTCTTTCACGTCAATTCAGTGGCGGATCATGGATTTGAGTTTTTTTCTCAACCCACCTTATTTTCTCAGCCGTGTTCGTTAGAAAAAAAAAAAAAAAACCCAAATTTTTTTAAAAACGGGTGTCATTGAGATATTGTCGAGTTGGCAGGATCCGCTTTTTTTTATATATTAGACATCACCCTATAAAGAGGGTTTCTCTTTTCAAATCTAGATGAGCTTCATTGTATGCAAAGATTTTAAAATAGGTATCGCCACTGCCCCAAGGATGCCGTGTGGTATGAAGTACGAAAGACGACTGTAATATCTTTGTCCCAATTTGGTACATGGGCCCAAAACGAAGCTTTATTTTTTCTTTTCGAAGCTTTATGATCATATCAAAATTAAAGAGTTAGATGAGGAAGGCCCACACCCAAATGGGTTGGCACAAATACTTGTAAATCTTCTACTTCAAGTGCTTTTCTACATTGCCAGCGCGTAAGCATTTTGACTTGGCGCTTACACCACGCGACCCACACGCTTTTGGGGCTTCCATATCACCCAATGCCTACAGACAACGGCTACTATAAGTTATCTGCGCATAACCCGCTACGATCAGCGTAAACTTCACAATTCGTGTTTTTTTGAGGTTATAAACTTCAGAATTCTATATTAACCAAGTGCTCCGAATTTTGAAACCGTTATGCATCGTCACATCAATACTCACACGCATGTTTCATGTTGAAGTGTCAATTTAGGTTTACAATGAGAAGCCAATGAGAGACTTGGATCATGAAATGTTGTTCAATTTGGAGTAGTTGGATCATGAAATGTCGTTCTATCTGGAATGGTTGTTTTGTCTTATTTTTACAATTTTTTTGTATGTGTTGTTAAAGGCACGCGGAACATCTTCAATAAAAATGAAGGCACAGGGAACATGGATAAATTTTTTCCCTGGTTCAAAGAAACGAAGGGGCGATTTGGGGCGTGAAAAAGCTAAAACATCTAGTGTGGATTGTAGATGTCTACTGTAGCATCCATGTTTTTTTCATATCCAGCCTAAAACACGTCCTGAGGTGTTTCAGCTGGATATGAAAAAGCAAAACATCCCGACCCCTAAACCAAGGCAATTTTTCCACTTTGTTTTCAAAGAGTCAGGCTAGCTTGCGCCACAGCGCACAGATATGACGGTCGCCTGCCCTACAGCGCAGGCTAGGAGTTTCCTTTTTCAAAACCTGTTCTAAACGATCAAGACAAAGCACATTTTCTGTGTTCATTTCTCATACAATTTATATATTGAAAAATAGTAGTCGCATATATTAAATGGAATCGGGGTTAGCTCAAACGAGCTCGATCAGATAAATATAAGACTGACTTTCATTGAAATTTTACGTACAATTCGATGGTTCACTTTTGCTTCAACCATGCAAATTTGGACTTGGTTTATTGATTAGCAACCCTAACTTTTTCTCATTAAATGCACACATGTTAATTATGTTTTGGATTATTCACGCATGTAAATTATTAAACGCTGCTCCATATCTACATTTACTTAATTAGTTCCCGTGGCGTGCTCATTGTGCTTGGGCATTTCCGCAAGCCCCCTGCTATGTACACAAAATGAGCCGGGGTGTACAACTTTTCTCAACAAAGAAAATAAAAAAGACAGAATAAAATTAATCATCTGCTACTCTTTGTTATTGAATTCGAGTAGAATACTATTGGTGGATTATGTCTCTTGTGATGAAATAGATTTTGTGTTTTAGAAGAATCCATTAGAGGAATATAAAATTTGCTCTTACCAATCAAACAGAAAGGAACATTATTTTACGATTTTAAAATTCTAACAAGCGTAACCTCTCAGAACTTGTTTTTACGACATGCCCTATCAGAATTTGCAAAAAAAACTCCAATTTGTAGACTGATTTGGTTGCATGTCTAGGATACCCTGAAAACACTCAAACTAAGCTCAAGAAAAGCTTAGGATGACACCATGTTGAGTGAACCATGGCCAAATTAAGCTTCTTCTATTGAGCGACTCATAAAGAAGAAGTCTCCTTACAACAAGTCTTTCGGAGCCTCACTTTGGGTCTAGAGCTACATAAAGGTATTATAATAGAAGTGTGCTTAACAGTAAAGCTGTCCTATGTTCCTGAATCCTATTCTTATAGCCTTTTTGATATTCGCGAGCCAAAATTTGATAGGGTAAGGCATGGTGAAGAGAGGTCAGAATTTTGTAAAGTCCATTCATTAGCCTCCTTCAGATCTCAACCGTCGATCATCGGTCCTGTGTTATTCTTTTTCTTTTTTTTATAAAGGTTCAATTTTTTTTTCTCAAGCACTTAGGAAGTCCGACTTATAACTTCACGGCTACAAGGATTATGACCATTACTAATAAGCACGATTTGCCCCATTTTCATGGTAAACACTAAATAGGTTAGTTAAATGATGTAGTCCTTAATCTACATAAGAATCCATCTTAAAAGAAAGGAGAGAAAAAGTAGGATTAGAGCTAAGAAAGAGTAGATTAAATTAAACTAGAAAATAACTATTCTATTGATCTTTGATTTAGTAATCCATTAGAGAAGACCCCTTTTACATATTTATAGGTTCTTAAGCCATAATTCTAATTGGCATAGGATAAACTCTAAACTATAAACCTACTTGACATAGAAGTATTAATCCTAATTGACATAGTCCTAGGAATCCAACTAATTAAGGAAACTACTAATCATAATCCTAATTAGAATAGGATCATAACATTCCACCAACGCTTTCGCATCACCTCATCTTCGAGGTGCTCAGGCGAGAATGCGAAAGGCGGAACCAGCAATATTCCAGTGGACGGGTTGTGAAGAATCCGCTTACAGGGGGTAGTCATTCTGGATTGGAGAATATCTGGATTGAAATCCAGGACTCCCCAATCCAAGACTGCAGAAGAACAGATTTTCAATCCTTTATACTATATTTAAAATTTATGTTAGGATTTTCAATGCTAGATTGCAAAAATTTTCAGGATTTCCAATCCTAAATTGGAGAATTTATGATATTTAAATAACTACTAATCATATACTTGAAAAAGTACTTAACTATTCATCACAATCTCATTTAAAAATTTAAAAAGAGTTTTTGAAACATACCATAACAAATTTAAATAATCAATAGACAACAATGATAGATTGCAAGCTCTACGTTTCTCTTCTCTTGGGAAAAGTAGTTAACACTGATAGACCCATTCCACGAGAATACTTGAGAGTAGCTTTGAGGCACTTGCTGTGAAATCCTTTTCAACGCAAGGTGTATTACTTTAAAATATTTATATTTCTTATTTTAAGTTTTGGTGTTTTTCTTCTGTATCTAAACCATTTGATTGATATTTTAAGTCTGTGCTTATCCCCTTCCAAAACATGTACAACGAAATGGATATTTTACGTGGTAGAAAATTGTTATGTAGGAGCAGTTTGGTTTGAACCTCATAAGTCTCTGTTTTTTCCATGTAGTAAAGCATATTTTAAGCTTGACTTCTTCAGTATGCTTCCGATTACCCAGTTGAATACAATGGCGCTTGCTATCAGATTAAGGTTGCAATATACTCCAACTGCTCACTTATTTCTTTTTCTAGTGCAATGGACTCATTGTAGTCTTGCTGGTTACCTCGGATTGCTCAGAGTTCTTATTTACAAGGTATATATTTATGTGCCGTGAACACGGCATACAACTTAAATTGATTCCTTCACTTTTGGCAGGCTGATTCCTTCACTTTTGGCAGGCCTACATTGATGGTAAGACCACCAGTGACAGAAATTCTTCTCTTCCAACTCATGTAAACGACACGATGCCCAAATTTCGGTGCCAAAACTAGCAATCTGCTGCTCTTCCAGCCATTGTTACCAGCATGTAAGGGTTAATTTCAATGATTATTTTGACCGACTGAGATGAAATATATCCATCCATGCTAGCGCGAGAATCTACAGCAACCATGACTCCTTTCTTGAAGATAAAAGCAAGGGTCGTTGTACCTTTAGCTGGCTTTACCATCTGCACTGCCTTATTCTGAAAATCATCGAAATCATTGGCAATTGGAAACTGAATCGAAGGAACAGAGGAGCGACCATCGTTAATTCCCATATGGAAAGGGGCAAACGATTCGAGCCCACTCGTGACAAGCACAAGAACCCTTTGAAGATGATGGAGAAGGTTGTAGCCTGAAGACGGAATCCCCGCTGCAACTAAAAGACTCAGACTTGAGAGCAGAGAACGAGTAACCTTTTAGGGCCCGGGTGGTGTGGCAAAGAAAACTGCGTGCAGAGATCAAGAAGGTCGCTGTCAGCTTGGATTGTTCAATACCACCTCTTGAAGAGGTATTGGAAGTTGACAAATTTATTTATATTTAACATTAAAAAAAGGATTAAAATCTCTCAACCTTAAAATTCTTTATAGTTTTGACTAACGACATATTAGTAGTACCGTATTTTAAATACTTAACCACAAACGCATCACTCGAAATCCTTTGAAATCACTAACGCTGGATTCAAATTGTAATATTACAAATCTTAGTTGACTAACTTCATATTTTCAATCCTGATTGACTACCCCCTGTTATGGAAAAAGCTTCGGATTAGGAAACATGCGTTAGACCCACGAAGAATCCAAGAGACGAATCGCCTCAGCACACGTGTGTAATTTTTTTTTTTCATAAAGCTGCTGAACCGACCTAGTCTATAGAACGTGAATCAAGTTGGAACAACATGTTTTGAACCATCCCGGACTGGTACACTTGTGGACCAACCCAATAGAAGAAGCCCGAGTCACCCCTTTGATGCCCTAGCTCTTCAAGCAGTGCCTCCGCCAAAGCTTCTAGCGCGACGGTGGACGACAATTTGGGCATTGCGCAGGAGGCAGAGGAGCCGGATGCAATGACAGAGGCAACGACAATGTCTCCAGGTGCAGTCCGCTTATGTGGGTCTCGATGGGAGGAGTCTCAGAAGGCGACTTCGGCGAAATACAGCGGCGACAACAACGGCTAAAGGCGGAAACTGAGAGGTTTGCTGATCAACAGAGGGGGAAAGGTGTACGGTGGTTGCAGAGGAGACGATTGAGGTGGCGGCGATGACGGAAGCCAGGGCTGGATGGGTCGAACAGGCACCACTTTGGCGATCTTGGCAACGTAGGTGACGCGGCGGCAGATCTAGCTGCGTGAGTGGGCTTGAAGGTGGCGTTTTGGGTGGGTATGGCTCGAGGTGGTGCGTCGGCAAATCTGAAGGAGGTGGCGGCGGGGTTTGCAACTGTAATGGCAATGGGGAGTTTTCAATAGCATCCACGACAGCGGTGCTCGGGTCTGAGACATGGTACAGCCCGGCTAGAGGTGGTGGCGGCCAACGCTCCAGGTAGGCCTTCCAACTCCATTCATGTTCTTCTATTTTAAGTTGCCATTGGGCTTGCATCTCTTAATCTTGTCGCTTCCACTTGGCTTTAAGTGCAACAAATGTTTGCAAAACATGTTGTCTATGCAATAGTCCAAAGGAACGAACGCTCCGATACCAATGATATAGTCCGTCATCTACATAAGAATACATCATAAAAGAAAGGAGAGAAAAAGTGGGATTAGGGCTAAGAAAGAATAGATTAAACTAAACTAGAAAATAATTATTCCATTGATATTTGATTTGGTAATCCATTAGGGAAGACCCCCTTTATATATTTATAGGCTCTTAAGCCATAATCCTAATTGACCTAGTCTCAGGAATCCAACTAATTAAAAAAACTGCTAATCATAATCCTAATTAGAATAGGATCATAACATCAAATTTGTCCTTGGATAAGAAACAGTTAATTTTATGCAAACGTTTGGCGGTCATATATATTAGAAATTTCGGGCCTTCTTTTACTCACCTTTCCAAAACTACTTAACCTCAAACCTAAGTCTATCCCTTAATCTGAATTTTTTTATCCCTTAATCTGAATTTTTTTCCACCTAAATGAATGTCTAGTGCATCCTTCAACTTGATTTACGTATATTTAATTTCTAAGGGAGATATACGTAAATCAAGTTGAAGGATCATTCAACTTGTAAGGGAGATATTATGTGCGTTTGGATACTAAAAATAAGAAAATTTTCAAGCTGAAAGGGGGTGAAAATGCTGAAAATTGTTTGGATACTGATTAAGTTGATAAGAGCCACTGATGGAGAAAGGTGAAAATTTTCACCTATTAGGCTAAAAATATGATTAATTTCATGTTCCCAAACGGATTTTCACCAATCAGGAAAAATCACCTTGAATATTTTTAGGCTGATATTTTTTTTCATATTTCAATATCAGTATCCAAACACACCTTACTATAAAACAATTGAAATTTGTGTCTTCCACTTTGATGCAGGTACAAAGGAATACAATGAATTTAAGGATAAACAAACTTTTACTTTCAATTAGAGGATGGAGACTATTTACTTTGCCAATACAATTTAGTCAACATTAGAAGCAACCATTGTAGTTAACTAAACACTGTGCTTCAAAATTCGGGCACCTCTCTTGTAATTCTGATTTTCTTTTAATTATATGTGACTTTTTTAAAAAGAGCTTAATATATTTCTTACAAGAGTTTTTTTTTATTACAAGGAAAGTTCAAATGTGATAGAAAAAAGAGGCGAATGGTGTATAAACATTCGGTTGAAGATTACAAGTATTATTTCTCAAATGACCTAAATTCTATAAATTTACTGAATAAAAGCTAGAAATAGTTTCTCAAATAATCTAGCTTTTATAAATTTAATGAATAGAAGGTAGAAATGGTTAATTGTTAACTGGTTAAATGCAATGTTTAATGGAACAATTATGAAAGGGCTCATAGCATGGCCACCTATCCTGCCACCCACTAAAGATGCAGGTGCCCCCATGTTGTTGGGGGTGCCCGTATGTCATTTGCATGTGCACTGCTCTTCTGAGAAAAAAATACGAGCTCGTCCAACTTTTTATGCACCTTCCATTTATAGTGTTGAGTTACTGCTTCATTTCTCTGTTTTTCTATCACCAGGAAGGCCTCTTTTGACACTAATCCTATCACATATTTATAAAAATCTCCTCTCATTACATGTAGAATTCCCAAACAGCTCTCTCCAAAAGATTTCTTAATTTCGTTAAATTGGAGAATCATAGTACCATCAATGCTATGCTAGGATTCTAACACGGAGACAATGGAACGATTTTAAAGCTATATTTCTAAAGTGTAATTTTTTTTAGTTCATGCTCCAATAAAATGCTCCTTGTGTGGGTTCAGCCACTGCTTAAATGTATGTAGTCGATCACACTTTGAAATCCCTTGAACTCATGTTCTAGCTCTTTTAGACATTCTTTATAGTCATCAACATCTTTTGAGTACACAACCTTATTCCAACTTGTCAAAAAATTAACCCATTCGTCCTTAGTCATTGAACTATATAAGTTGGCAATGGAGAAGAAGGGAAGAGGGCACCCATCTACAGAAGAATTTTTTAGTTTCTTTTTGAATTATCAACATGTAAATTTAATATGTTTTAGTATACTTTTGGTATGTTAAGTTGTCATGGGCCCGCAAATATTAATGTCATGCCCCGAAATCCCATACCTCGATCGGAGTGCGGAAGTCAATCAATGATATACATTTGGAGGTAGAGAATCTCGGGCGCGAGACCGAACTGTCGATTTAACCACCAATTACGATCATCTCAAAAGGATGTGTAATCGGTCATGCCCATAATCAGTGCAATACACATACAAACATTAATGAATACTATGGAATGGAAATTTACTTAATAATACTGATAATAATGATAATCCAATTAAGAAAGTCAAATCAAATAAAACTATAATGCTATGGCACACAATTGCCATTAAATGTCATAAGCATCAAATAAGCAAAGCAAATAATATAAACTCTAAGTCTTCACGGCTCCTGCGACCGCTTCACTACTGCAACTTCCTGATCTCAATTTCCATTTGCGCCTGCATCAGAGGATGCATGAGTATTTCATAGAAACACTCAGTAGGATGTAAAAACCCACTGAATTAGGACAAACAATATGAATAGGATAAGAATAACAAAGGTTTATGAAGATGCCGCAACATCGGGACTAAACCAAGGATTTATACACCTGAAAGGTTAGTCGATAATAATTCCAACCCGCAAGTAGGGAAAACAACAATAAGGCTCCTACTACACATATGAGTAAGGAGGGAATGATAATCATATTAAAAAGCTCCAGACATTAAAAGTGAAAGGAGTACAATTTCTGCTCGCTGAACCGATCACCCGCAAGTGACTATACCAGAACCACCCTAGGGGTCCTCTTTTTGGAACCCTGCCATGCGTCTAGGATGCTGGCCCCACCAGTGCTTACGGGCACGATGGGCGGAGACTGATGACCTTCCGTAATGTCAACAATCTAACGTACGTATGTTGCCTCTTTTTGGGCAGTGTGGAACCGCAGTACCACGAATATTAGTGACCCCGCAAGATCAAGCAATGGCATAATGTGAGCATACTATGAATCCACTTCCGGAGAAGTCCCGCAAGACCTCTAGTGGAGGAATCAATCAAATAATCATGATGAATAATAATTCAAAGAAATAGAGGCCGCAACGCTCTAACCACATAAGGTATCAATCACCGGAATAGACTCTCATACGGAGTATAAGTAGAAACGTCACACAAAGAGAATAACACAATCCATACATACGTTCATGCTCAGCCCTAGATGGAAATCATATAGGTCTTATTGAAATATATAAATCAGAGACAAGGTATTAGTGAGTCCTAGATGATTTGGATTCCAAATGGAACTTCAAACCGACACAAGCGCTTTATCTTCAAATACACGATTACGATATTCTTAACATAGGTATTACCCATCTATCATATTAACCATAACCCAACCTTACTGTGATAATCATAAGGATATAGTCTAGTATTAGTTACTAGCACGTCATATCATCTTCACATCTTATTAAGTGGTTTTACTTAAGTACATAGTATTTTCACTTAGATTCTGCTCACTGTCTTATGCACAACAGTCCCCTTCCGGCGGCTCCCAGACACTGTACAGTTAAGTCTATCTTCTGAAATTTTTACTGAGAATACCCTTATGGGTCTAGTTTCTAACCCCACCGGTTTTATATTTTTCTGATATCATATGAATTAGTTATGAATTATTTACTGTCGACTGTCCGTGCAGAAACAGTTCTGGCCGAAAGTGAAACACATGATTAAACTTTAATATTCTTATTCCGAACCACTTATAGATGATAATATACTCATGATAGATGATAGTACTCCCCTCCTAGATCAATTACAGATCCTAGAATTAACTAGAATTACCAAAAGATTCCCTTTTTATCATGTTTCTCCTCATATGACACAATCTTAGACCAAATATCTTTCAATTAAGTCGATTTAAGCAAAACGATCATTAAGGCATAAGACTCAATCATTAGACATCATAATCAAAGCAATATCAGAACTTTTATCTTCTGTAAAATTAATAAAGCATCCATCTTTGATGTGATTTACCATCTAAACATGAAGCATGAAGGCATATATGCATGTATCGCAATACACATGGAAAGACAAGACATAAATCATTAATCCCGCAAGATTCAAAGCAATACTCCAAGGAAATCAGTAAGAATACTCATCATATAATGTGAGAAAAGAATAAGAAGAGAGGGAAAAACCATCCTACTCTTTATCACCAAAAGACGTCGCCTTTCTACGCGATGTTCGATCCTCCGCTTCCTTCAAAGCTTCCCGATCCAAGCTCTTGAGCAATTCCCACTAGAAGAGGTCTTCTAAGAGAGGGATGAACGTGGGAAGGAGAGGGGAAAGCCTCTGGACGTTCTAGGGTTTAGTTTTCAAAGGCACAAGCCTAGACTCTATGGGTTTATATAGAGTTTTTAGAAGATCTTTGCCCAATCAATTCTACCATATCTTGGGCACTTTCCACCAATGGGAGAGTCCCCAAATCACCCTAGGAACGTGCAAGATAAGTCTAGTTAGGATATGACATCTTTCCCAAACAAATCCGCCTCAAAATTAGTTAGAATTCGCCAAACCGCAACTGGCGATCGATCGGGCAATACGGCGATCGATCGTCCTGCCCTGATTACCAATCGCGCGATGGCGCCGATCGTAGCCGATCGAAGCCGATCGATCGTGTTCAAAATGCTGATCGATCGTTTTCAGCGCGATCGATCGAGTTTATTCAATTTCCCATATCTTTTTACTCCGAACTCCAAATCACACAAAATTGGTGTCGTTGGAAAGCTCTTCTCACCAACTTTAATTTAAACAAGGCACCACATGGTCAAATCAATCATTAAGAGGGTCAAATTTTAGTTTTAAGATACTTACTAATTTTTTCGGATGTTACAATTAAAGAGTGTATGGTTTCCTTTCTAAGACTAAATACTTTTTATTTAAAGATGGGGAGATATGCAAAAACCGATTGAAGCGCATTGGTGTCCCCCACAATAAAAAAAATGCCTGTATTTTTTAAAAACTTGCCAAAAAACACAGAACATGGGGCGCCTGTAATTGTGGTGGGTGGTAGGATGGCGGCCTTATAGCATTTGGTGATGGATCATATCACACCATAATAACCAATTTTATTAGTAGCAGTAGTTGAGGGCATCCCGTTGATCGTATCATATCACATCCCATAATATAAGCAATATATGTTTCTATGAAAGGAAAGAAAAATGTCTTTTTATGCTAAAAAAACATACTTAATGAAGCTACTTTATCACTCAAAACCGCCGATCATTGGGGCCCACCTTTTTGAGCATCAATGGTTTTGGAATCATGAACTAGCGTTATGCAAGGAATTCCGTATCGGCGATATATCACCGATATATCGATATCGGGTCCCACCCAATAAACGATACGGACAAATATTATTTTTCAAATTTTTTTATAATAGCCAATATATTGGTTTCGGACAGA
The DNA here is from genome assembly GCA_039654745.1 of Houttuynia cordata. Taxonomy (NCBI): domain Eukaryota; kingdom Viridiplantae; phylum Streptophyta; class Magnoliopsida; order Piperales; family Saururaceae; genus Houttuynia; species Houttuynia cordata. The sequence continues at coordinate 55,349,280 of CM077503.1, forward strand.
TATATTGCCATTTTCATAAAAAAAGTTTTTGAATAAAAAAAGAAAAAAATAGCTTTCTCATTTGTTTCTCATCATGTATATTTATACATATTTTGAAATCTATGCTTTGTTTAAATTAGTATAACTCATTTTAGAAGTTAGATTGTGAAAATATACGTTAAAAACTTGTTTTCGACCACCAATATTTTTTTACAAATATCTCCGATATTTTGTGTCTTTGGTCTACCAATATTTTACCGATATCCGATATGAAATTCCTTGGCATTATGACGTATGGTTTTCAACGTTTGAATAGCATTACTCGAAAAATAAAGCCTTTTTCTTAATAAAAAGCTTTGCTTCTTCATCCGAGACATAAGCATTACACTTTTAAACTTCAAATTTAAACCTGAAATCAATCAGAGGGCACCTGAGTAAATATCAATAATCCTAGCCTATTTGGAGGCTGGTGTTGCAAAAAAAAAATCAAGAAATCCCTTACTTTACCAAAACCGCACCTGCGAATATCAAACGGCCTTTTATTAAAGACACTCACTCCTCTCACCACTCTCTCGCTCTAGGAGTCCATTTTGATTTCAAAACCTCCCCAAGAACCCACATTCCCCAAACCCTAGCTCTCCGGATTCCGGCAACCTCCGTCCCGGAGCTCCGACCCCCTGTCCGGCCGCATGCGGGCGAGGTAGCTGGACTGGCGGTGGACTTGGTAGTGTCAGATCCGGGCATGGCCGAGGAGTCCGGCGACATGGCGGCTTCGGAGATCAGCGGCCGGCCGCCGTCCAGGGAGTCTTTGGGGGCGTTTGGGACGCCTTCGCCGCTGACGGCGTCGGGGTCGTTCAAGGATGGGAAGAGCGCTAGGCGGATGAGGGTGGGGTCGGCTGTGCGGCGGCCGAGCATGGAGGCCGACGAGTTTATCAATTTGCTGCACGGGTCCGATCCGCTGCGGGTGGAGCTCACCAGGCTCGAAAACGAAGTCAGAGGTCTGGAAATGCCACTCGATCCGCTTGATGTTCTGCTCGTTGTTTTTTGGAGTGTTTGTGTATGCGTTTCGTGCGCTAGTTCTAGAAGCGAGTTTGAGATTTGGGCATTTTGTTGGTTTAACATTGGACTGCTTTTTGAAAATCCGAATTCTGGGAAAATCATTTCTTTTTGTTAGAATTTTCAGTTCATTTTTCGTGAATTTGGGCAATTTGTTGATTACTCCAGAAAGAAATGATTTTCCTGAAATTGCTCAAATTGAAGAAAAATAAACCAAAAAATTCTACCAAAAGAAATGATTTTCCATACTGAAAAAGATTTTGGTCAAAATGAGACTCCATTTTACATACTGAATTTTGAGGAAACTATTTCTGTTTGTTTTAATAAAATGAGGCAAGCATGAATTCTAGAAATTTACTTTAACTTTATATATGTATCACTCCCTCCGTCCGGAATTAGTAGATACATTGGTTTTCGAAATTTCGTTTTGGAATTAGTAGATAAATTGCTTGGACTTTATATGTATCTACTAATTCCGGGCGGAGGATGAATCAGACAGTCATTTTCCGTCAGGTTGGAGCTATGTGCATTTATATTTTGAATTTCTTGTGTGGAAAATTTGATATTTTGGGCTGAATTTTCAGTTTGTTTTCACAAATTCAGGATATTTGTTTAATTTATCTTTGTTTCTTTTGTATGCATTGTTCCTTATGCTTGAGGTAATTAGATTAAATTTGAGTTTTGCTGATTGGAAATATTCTTGGGCTGCCATCATTAGGTGTAAATACTTGGGTATTGTGCCATATTTTGGCCTTGATGTTTTTTTGTTTTCACAATTTTGTGACTTGTGCTAATGATCGGGGGTGTTTCAGTATATATATTATTGTTATTGCTTTTTAAGAATTTTTTTAAAATGAAGTTATTTTGGGACAATTTACTTGTTCTTCTTTCGGAACATCTTAAAATTTGTAAGAACTTGCTGCAATATTTTTAAGGAAACGTTACCGGGAGTTTTCTATTTGATGATAAAGTTGGCGATTTTTGTTTTTGTATTTCGTTTAAAAGATCAGATCCAGTTTTGTGGCAAATGAGAAGTGTTTCCTTTGGGACCTAATTACAAACTTAAGCTGGAATTGTTGAGTATATATATATATATACATATACATATATATATGGGAAAAGTTTAGATGAGATCGCTCTCATATAGCTTATATGAGGCCACTTTAAATCATAGCCCTTGGATCTTGATCTAACGGCTACAAATAGACATAATGATCTCACCCACTCCCTGATGTGACACACTCACCTACCCACTGATTTAATATCCATCCTCCGATCGGAATCCAATGGTTATAAAGATTGGCCTCATGCTCCTTGTATGAGAACGATCTCATGTAAACTGTTTATTCTTTCTGTAAGAGCTCAAACTTACATAAGAGCTCAAATGATACCTCCCATATAGGGAAAAGTTTAAATGAGATCGCTCTCATATAGCTTATATGAGGCCACTTTAAATTATAGCCCTTGGATCTTGATCTAACGGCTACAAATAGCCATAATGATCTCACCCACTCCCTGATGTGACACACTCACCTACCCAATGATTTAATATCCATCATCCGATTGGAATCCAACGGCTATAAAGATTGGCCTCATGCTCCTTATATGAGAACGATCTCATGTAAATATATATATATATATATATATATTTGGCATCTGGAAAGTACACTGAAGATTAAGTTGGTTCTATCTATGCAGACAAAGAGCGGGAGTTGGGGGAGGCTCAAACTGAGATCAAGGGATTGAAGCAATCTGAGCGCCTACGAGAGAAAGCTGTTGAAGAGGTTTTTGTTTTTTTTCTTCATATTTATTTGTTAATATTGGTTTCTACTGATATTGTGGTTTAATTAATTGACACGAAATTGATATTGCCATCAATATTTGACCGAGATGCTCATCAGGGGGTGTGGGGGCCTTATTGGTTATTGATTATTTCCTGATTATATATGTTTTTGTTTAGATTTCCCTTTCCTGTATAGAAATTTTTGTTCTAATAAATCACTATATTATTGGAGCTCTTGGTAGTTGAATTTGATTCCCAAAATGGTATTGTAGGATATGATTGGATTTTGTTTATATTCCTACTTGTTATTGACAGAACTATATCAGAATCATTTTCATTATTTCTCTAAATATCTGATGTTGACAAATTTTTGTTTATCTGTTCTTATGCTAGTTCGTACTCTTTTAATGATTTCTTGAATGGTTTGAGGAGGGCCTATATGTCTTATCTTATTCCTTCTCGATGACCATGCATGCTCATGGGATGCAAGTTGACTTTTTCGATGTTCTTGTTTCTGTTAGCTAACTGAGGAGTTATCAAAGCTAGAGGAGAAGCTGAAGTTAACTGAGTCTCTTTTGGAAAACAGAGTAAGCTCATAATTCCTTTCTTTACTCTAAAAAAATAGTTCTGTTGTTTTATTGCTTAACTTGCATTTTAAGTCTTTTCTTTTCCAATTGTCATGCAGAATCTTGAAATTAAGAAAATTAGTGATGAGAAAAAAGCGTCAATGGCTGCACAGTTTGCAGCAGAAGCTACCCTTAGAAGAGTACATGCTGCTCAGAAGGATGATGATATGCCTCCTATTGAGGCTATCCTTGCACCTTTGGAGGCGGAGCTCAAACTTGCTAAGCACGAGGTATGTTTGTTCTTTCATCTTGGATTCCTCTGATCTCTATTTGACAAGTGTTTTGTCTCTTTGTCCAGAGAAAAGGAATTTTCTCTCTGTTTCACTGTAAAGCTGAGAAGTGAATATGCTTCTAACAGTTATTTTGTCCTATATTGATCTTGACGCAGATTGCAAAGCTACAAGATGACAACAAAGCTCTAGATCGTGTCACTAAGTCAAAAGAAGCAGCTTTACTTGAAGCTGAAAGAACTGTTCAGATTGCATTAGCAAAGGCCTCAATGGTAGACGATTTGCAAAACAAGAACCAAGAGTTAATGAAACAGATAGAGATTTGCCAGGTACTGATGAAAGATGTTAATTCACTAGGGGGCTACTTAGTTATATATATATGGTCATTTGGTTCTTGACTGCCTAAATAAGTCAGACCCCAGATATTGAAGGCATCATAATTGATACACCTTTCTAGGCAGACATCTTGTCTATAAATTCAATGTAGGGGGATATACTAAAAAATGTTGTAGCGCCTAGTTGGTAGAAGAATGTCACCTCAGATGCGATTGTCCTCTTTGTAATTGGAAACTTGGGTCTTGTACTGAAGTGGAATGTGTCGTTAACTTCAGCGAGGAAGATACCTGTGAATGACTTTTTTGTTAAATCGCAACTTATTTGTTGGTCACGTCGGAGCGCGCCTGTTGTTTGCTGACTGGGCTGAACGTGGGGTGACCAATAGAATAGCTGAACACACGTGACCTAGTGAAACTTCTTGAGCAAAGTTTAAGACTATATCATGACTCTGGTCAGTTGGAGGCCTGGGTGTAATATAGAGTAAGGGAAGTTACTGATACACCCAAAAATATTGTTGAAAGAGAAATAATCCCATCTAATGCGGTAAAGTTATGCTGTGCAGCAGAATTTTGTACAGTAAAATTGTACTGTGAGTTTATTGCTTTATTGACAATTTTTTGGGCTTATATGTTAGTTTCCCTAGGAGCAGTTGCCAATACACTTGAAAAAAATTGTCAAAAAACTATAAACCTATTTCTATATACTTCCTACCGGTGGAGTCTGGGTGTATATGGGCAGACTGCACTATAGTTTTCATCTTCCATTGATGAAGTATTGGAGTGTGTTTGCGGTTTTTGTCTATCTGGAAACTTTCCTTTACATTCAGAATGTACTGAATCAAGCAATTTTTTGAGGTGGTAAAGGGTTCAAATCGCCGACTCCAAATAGTTGGGTAAATGCGCCACTTGATTATGATTATGATTATGATTGAAGGGTTCAAATATAAGCTCTAAACTGTCGCTGAAAAAATCATATGTTTGTATTGAGTTTTATTTTTTACACTTATGAATGCCTTGTGTGTATGCTTATTATAGGAAGAAAATAAGATATTGGACAAAATGCATCGGCAAAAGGTAGCCGAAGTTGAGAAGCTCAGCCAAACTGTGAGAGAGCTAGAAGAGGCTGTTCTTGCTGGTGGTGCTGCTGCAAATGCTGTGAGGGACTACCAACGGAAAGTTCAAGAAATGAATGTAATGTAGTGGCACTGGCATCTTGTAAATGTTTATTGTTATACCTCAATAATTTCATGTGCTAATATATTGTTTTCGTACTCTTGGACTAAATTTTATCACATTATTTAGGAGGAGAGAAAAACCCTTGATAGGGAATTAGCGCGTGCAAAAGTCACTGCAAATAGAGTGGCGACAGTTGTAGCAAATGAATGGAAAGATGCTAATGATAAAGTGATGCCAGTAAAGCAGTGGCTGGAGGAACGAAGGTTCATGCAGGTGTGGATTATCACCTTTGTATTTTTCTTTGATTTTCTTTGGATGTTTTAGATCCAAAATTTGTGTAGTACAGATAAGTTAAATTTTCATACAAAATCATTCTGCACTCATGATATGTTTTCCTGTTAGCATTTATATACTAATGTATATTATCTTTGGGGTGTTATCACTCTAATCTGATGTAGGGGGAGATGCAGCAGCTTCGAGATAAGCTTGCAATTGCAGAGCGGACAGCTAAATCAGAAGCACAACTGAAGGTAAGTAATGTTTTTGGATACTAGTTGAAAAAATCACTCTTATACCCTAATTTTTCTTTTGGAAGGAAGTGTAATTGACAGAAATTCTCTGAAATCAGGAAAAATTTCACTTAAGGCTTAAAGTATTGGAGGACACTTTAAGGGGGGCTTCAAGTGTGATTGGTCGAACTACTCCAGATGGTAGAAGTATAAGCAATGGGCCTTCACGCAGGCAGTCCCTTGGTGGAGCTGAGAATATATCTAAATTGTCCAATGGTTTGCTATCTAAAAGGGCACCATCAGCCCAGTATAGGTCCTCAACTACAAGTGGCACGAGTACCATTTTAAAGCACGCTAAAGGAACCTCAAAGTCATTCGATGGTGGTACCAGGTCGTTAGATAGGGGCAGGATCCTATATAATGGAATGAGCTTAAACGGTATGCTCAAATCGAGTGAAAAAAAAGCTGAGGATGCTCAAAACAATTTGAAAGAGATCTCTGGGGATAAAGCAAATGATTTGCCTAGTTGTGAGACGGAAGATAGTGTATCTGGAATGTTGTATGACATGTTGCAAAAAGAGGTCATAGTTTTGAGGAAAGCCAGCCATGAAAAGGACCAAAGTCTGAAGGACAAGGATGACGCCATTGAGGTCTATATGCTTTTCCTTTACAATGTGCTGACTTGATGTATTTATAATATTTTTTTAATTAGGTGCTCAATTTTGTTGGTTGCAAATTCTTGCTGGCAGATGTTGTCAAAGAAAGTGGAAACATTGACCAAAGCAATGGAGGTTGAAGCTAAGAAAATGAGAAGGGAAGTGGCGGCAATGGAAAAAGAGGTAGCTGCCATCCGTGTGGAGAAAGAACAGGAAAATAGGGCTAAGAGGCTTGCTGGTAGTTCCAAAAATTCGTTAAACAGTTCTCAGCTTCTACTTAGCAGGTATGGCTAAAAAAATAGTCCATTTAATTGGTCATGTTCATGCATTTTCTGAAAATTCAATTATATGTATGTCTGTGGTATGTTGGTTTGTTGTGGCTCATAAAACAACAATTCTGTCAGGAGCTGTGATCGTCTAAAGTATAAATCCATTGACTGCTTGATGAGGGGATTAATGGCTTATTAGCACATCATGTTGTTTCAATCATCTGTTTGATGTGAAAGATAGCTGTACCATTAACCTATACTTGGGATAAGCCGTGCTTTTCTCCCATCATATTTAGTCTGTGCCAATAGAAGCTGGTTATTTTGGTGTTATTTATTTATTTATACTGGCTTGATGCTTAACTTGAGAAGCTGTGGATGAAAGATGTTATTTATTTATTTATATTAGCTTTACTTATACCGGCTTGATGCTTAACTGAGCCAATCATCATGTTGTTTCAATCATCTGTTTTATTGGAAGATAGCTTGTACCATTAACCTATACTTAAAATAAGCCATGCTTTTTTCCTATCATATTTAGTCTGAGCCAATAGAAGCTGGTTATTTTGGTGTTTTTTATTTATTTATTTATACTGGCTTGATGTTAACTTGAGAAGCTGTGGGTGGCAGTTCTATTGAGGTCATTAAATGGTTCATATAGTGAGGTTTTGGAGATGTTGAGTAAATTGTATACATGACATTATAGAATCTGGTGCATAGATGATCCAACTATGGTGTCGAAATGCTTTCTCCTATATTAATAAAGTCGTCACAATCAGTTTACATAACTGAACAAATTTGATTTCTTCATGGAAAGTAAGTGATATTTGGTTAAAAATAATCGCCTTTATTATAAATTGTTTATTTGTGTGTTTTCCCCTGCTACTGTTGCATTGTTAAGATCCATTTATAGTATTTTTTTTATAATTAAGATCACTGATAGTCATAACCTTGTGTTGCTGATGAGTTCGGATAGTTTCTACTTGTCATTATGTAAAACTATGTTTTAATGCTGTTTTTCTTCCTTTTTGATAGAAAATGCTGTTTTTTTATGTGTGCTCAGGAACTTACCACGGGTAGGACTGACCCGCAATCCCCAATAACTAGCAGAATCGGCCCTAAAGTTGCGCTATGTTTTCTTCTGGGCCTCATTTTCTATGCCCCTTTTTCGTTTTTGGTTTCAAGATATGAAACTGACAATCTGGAGACCCTGCGATTATGATGGAACTTATGACAATTCGGAGGAAGTCGGTGGTCTTGCTTCTGACTTTGACATCTATTGTACTGGATTCAGCTAGCTGAAAATCTAAAACAGAAAGGACTTTTTACAAGGTGGCTAACCTTTTTATGTCAAGTTTTTGTTTGAAGTGTCTGTTTGATTGTATAGCTTGTTGGGTAATTGAAATACCATCGATATCTTTGTCTAAATTTGTATTTTAAGGTTAGTGTGATAGTGGTTGTTGCAGCAAAATAAAGTTTGTGAATACTTCTGTAATAAGATCAATACTTTCATGGTGTTAATTGCTAACTACTTTTACGTTTGCTCATGCCACTGATAGTATGCCACTAACCTGGCTACATTTGTTAGCCTAAAGCATTGAGAGGTTGGGGCCGGGTCATGTATAAATTTCATGGTAATAAGCTCATGATTTAGCCTAGTCCATCGACAACCAACGTTAAACTGTGGTTTTTTTTTTTCCGGATAATTGACCACGAGCGTTAACAACAGTACACGATGTGTCCATAATTGACCACCAATGTTGACTTGTATTTTTTTGCTTCAGGTTTAGTTCCTGGTACTTGGTCGTTGAAACTTTTGACTTCTAAGAGTACACGATCTAACAATGGTACCAGGTTATGGTTCTTTAAGAGGCACGTTGCTCTGCCCTTTCTAGTCAAGTCCGAAGGACTTGGACACATCTCGTGAAAAAAGACAATAACAGAGTACGAAATGAGGGTTTTTACTACCCCCTAATTTGTAAACTCTAAATGAAATTCATTAATTTTGCAATGTAGCTGAGCTTCATTGGATGGAGAGATTAATTGAGAGAACTTGATATTGATGACTAATATAAAGTGTCTCACTTCCACTCCAACACAAAAGATATGATGTGCAATAATGTGTAGTGTTGTGTACGTCAGCACAACTGAAGGCACAATATCTAATTTAGGTTGCTTATCTATCTAGGATTAGTTTTCTTTTCAGTACAAGTTGTAATAAGGCATGATTGGGTAATCATGTCATTATCATGTTGATATTATAACGACATAATTGTAATGAAGACCTCTTTATAAGGGGGTCTTCTTCTCTTGTTTGACTTATGGAATGACAAAGTTATCTTTAGGCCTATGTTCTTCTCCTTCTTCTTCCTCTTTCCCATGCATGATGTTTAGCCCTTTTCGTGTCCCATACTGGGACACAACATTGGTATCAGAGCCGTCACGCTCCACCTTTGAGCGTGCCAAGTTATTGTCCATGCGTAAAGAATTGCACGCCTAAGTTCAACGACTCGCTCAGGCGTTTGTCCCATTTCCGGCAGCCTATGCACCACCCCAAATGGCCGTCGCTGCAGTTCAGCCGCTGGCCATGTCGCCGACAGCTCCTGCAGAGAGGGCGCCCTTGAGGGCTGGATCTTCAATGGGTTCTCCATAAGAGGGAGATCTATTCGCTTCCCGATCGAATTTTGGGTCTTCGTCAACATCACTAACGTCTGTCCCGAACACGTCAAAACCAGAGGCAGCAAAGCCTGAGGAGCTGTACGCATGCGTTCAGGCGGCTGAGCGGGGCTAGAGCATCCTCATCGCCCGACGGAGATGGCAGCGCCGGCCGTCGACCCATCCGCCGCCTCCAGGCGCCCCTACAAGGCGGGGTCTTTCTCTGTCCCCAGCCCCTTCCACGACTCCACGACCACGGCGTCCCCGCCCCTGCATCGAAGGAATCCAGCAAGGCCATACGTCTTTCCGGTGAAGTTCAGCTTTCCGCAGCCGCAGACGCCTCCGCTGGACCAACCACCACCTACCACGGCCACTGTTACGTACCGCCGCCGCCGCCATCGGCCATTTCCTGGACGACGCTGCAAAAGCTCGACTTCTCTCTCGAACAGCAAAAGCTCGCCTTTACCTACAAGGCAGTGCCTTTCTCCGCCTCCAGACCCTCCGTCGTCTCCTCCAAGCCGCTCATCGTCTCGTCTCCTCTTTTAGCCCCAGCTGCCGCCAAAACCTTCAATGGTCAGAGGTTCTTCTTGACAACAGAAGATTAAGGGTATCAGGAGATCGACCCAGCCGCAGTGCCGGGAGCCTTGGCCCTCACCTCCCTTGGCGACGCCTTTCTTGGTGATGCCGCGACTGCCGTGGTCCAACCCTCCGCTGTTGGACGTGGCCGTTCCTCCACCGTCGCCTCCATACTTCCTGCCGTCCGGTCCAAGATCCCAACTTTTGGAGCCGGTGCCACCATCCTTAAGCTGATCCGATCCAAGGGCTATTGCCGCCTCGGCGTCGCCCACCTCGGTCTCCACCGAGTCCGCCACGATCTCTGCCACCACCATCACGTGCCCTCCAGGGCCCTCACTGTTGTCTCCAACCTTTGTCAGACCACCTGCGTACTGACCAGAGGTAACGTGGACTTCATCCACATTCTCGACTCCTCCAAGCCTCTCGCCGCCGCCGGCGACCTTTTCCCTCACCGGAACGTGAAGTGCGTCGTCGACAAGATCACTGCCGAGCGCGACCTCGCCACATTGGCTGACAAGTTCCTCTCGTTCTCTGCTACCAGTTTCTGCCTCCGCTGTAGCCGCCGCGGCTACAATCTCACCTTCCGCCATCTCTCTGCAGCCACATAGTCAAGGAAAGTGAATTCTCAAGGATTCATCATATTCTGAGAGACCTGCAAATAATGTGAAAGTGATTGAGAATTTAGTTTAGAAGAACCAAATGTAAATCTTTGTTAAGAAGATATGACATGGCTAAATAGGTAAATAATGAAAGGTCCACCTCTTTTGGAGGATCAAGCAGCTTATCGACAATATTTTTTATAATAGACGGAGCAACAACATCCCAACTCTGACCATTCCGAAAAGCATGAGCTAACATTGGTAAAATAAGCATTTGCAAGCAAACAACTACATGGTCATGTCCCAGTTGTTTTGATTGGATCATATGTAGAAATGCAAAAGGAGAGTCCTCTTCATATTAAGAGTGTAGTTCTCAGCAACCTGGATATGGGAAAAACAATGCACACCACTGAATTAAAAAAATATTTACAAGAAAATCAGAAGAAATATATTATGATATGGCTCTTATTTACCTCAATAATGGAGAACTCCTTCACAAAAGTATAATCAATCCGGCTGTGATATTAGAATATGGATAACATATCAAATAAGACACTGACTTGTGATTTATCATGCCTCAAGTAATTCAGAAAGCATTTTAACAAGCCATTTGCTTTATTTGACCTGATATTCTTGTAAATATTTTTCATTTGTAAAGAGGCCAGCTCCACCTTAACCCGCTTGCTTAAATCATCAGCAAACTCAGCGCCATCTAAAAGGCGCTTTATATTCACAATACCGGAGCTTGTCATCAATCCATCGCTCAACTGACTATGAGTCCCATCTGTTTCAGATGCAATGATTTTCATGTCATTCTGTCTTTGTCTTTCCCATGCAACCACAAGGTCTGCAAGTTCAATCGCAAGCCTCCTATTTTCTGCGGTAGTGTTATATGGCAATGTTGTGACCCGGCCAGATCACAAGGTATCAGATCAACGAAAGAGAAGAATAGAGGAAGAACGAAGGAAGATAAAGAAACTTGTCAAATTGCATAACTCCAAAAGAGGGAGAAGACCCCTTATAACAAGAAGGACACGTCTCCTAGGGAGGCACGCCAGCTAGTGGCCCAACTGATGGGCAGTAAATTAAGACAGTCTAGCCCGTTACACGATATGATTCCTAATCAGCCCGGTACATGATACGATTTCCAATCAGGCCTTATTACATATCAATGAAAAATGAAATTAGCCCTAATAAAGAAAGTAAACCTATCCTGCCTAATTTAGGTTCTGCCTTGAAGTTGTGCTGACGTACACAACAATCCACCACGCTCCACTGTCGCCTTGTCCTCAAGGCGTCAAAAACAGAAAACGCGTCAGAAAATCATCTTCCAACTCCACGTTGCATCCTCCAAAGGCTGACCACGCCAAGCGACCTATACCTCGGTCACAATTTGGCCAGAGCGATGTACATGGTGCTTGTCAAGAATAGACGTCGGAGTAGGCTTCTCAGAATCGGCAGGCCCCATGAGGGGCGGAGGTGCACTGTCAGCAACCAGATTTGGGTCCCCCACGAAACGGCGGAGACACGAGACATGGAATACAAGGTGCACCAATGATCCTGGTGGTAATGCTAATCGATACGCCACCTGGCCAATTCGCTCAACAACATTATAAGGTCCATGGTAACGGGGCACAAATTTGGGCTGCTCCGCCCGAAATAATGAAGTATGGCGTTGAGGCAGGACAGAAACATAGACCAACATAGACCCGGTTGGTGCGCTTCGTATCATAGACTTGCTTCATACGGTTCTGCGCAGAAGCCAGGTTGATCTTAAGTTGTCGAAGATCCTCGTCCCTAGTCTGCAGCATGTAGTCAACCTCGACAATAGAAGATCGATGAGGAACATAGGAAAGCACCATAGGAGGAGGGTGTCCATACACGACCTCAAACAGAGTGAAGCCGGCACGAGTGTGGTATGCTGTGTTATACGACCACTCGGCCCATGGTAGCAACTGGAGCCATCGACGAGGATGATCTCCCACGAAACAGCGTAAGTATTGCTCCAAGCACCTATTTACTACCTCTGTCTGGCCATCTGTTTGCGGTGATAAGCCGTGCTCATGTGTAACTCCGTACCTTGTAGAGCGAAGAATTCGCGCCAAAAGTTAGAAAGGAAAACTCGATCCCTGTTGGAGACAATAGTTCGTGGCATGCCATGCAGTTTGGTGACTTCTTTCAAATAAATTTCAGCAACCGTGCGCGCCGTAAAGGGGTGACTCAAGGCACAGAAATAGGCATATTTGGATAACCGCTCCACCACCACCAAGATAACTGATTTCCCTTGGACCACGGGCAAGGCCTTTACAAAATCCATGGAGACATCCTCCCAAATTTTGTTAGGGATGGGAAGGGGCTGAAGGAGGCCGGCTGGTTCAGTGGTCGCCAACTTTGCCCGCTGACAAGTGTCACATGTCACGACATAGTTCTTTACTGCTCGCCATAGACCCTGCCATGAAAAGCTCTGACTCACCCGTTTATATGTTCGGAACGAACCTTCGTGACCAGCAAACGGTGTGGCATGAAAATGAGATAGGATACAGTGGCGCAAATCAGAATAGTTGGGCACCCATAGCGCCCCCTCCAGAATAAAAGCTCATCACTCCATGCAAATAAGGGTTCAACCATGGGTTCCTTCAGAATGTGGTTGACCAGCTCCTTGGTCGAGGGGTCCTCAAAGTATGCGCATCGCAGTTTTGGAATAAATGGGTAGTGGGGTCCGGATAGTGCCATACACATTCCCTCTATGGGCCGTCGAGACAGTGCATCTGCAACGGTGTTTTCTACTCCTTTCTTATATGCGACCTCATAGTCATAGCCCAATAGTTTGCTAACCCACCTTTGCTGTGAAGATACACACTGCTCCAAGAAATACTTTAGAGGCTGATGGTCAGTGCAGATGAGGAAGCGATGGCCTAAGAGGTACGGTCACCACTTGGTTACTGCATGTACGATAGCCAGCATTTCCCTTTCATAGACATACAAGGATAGTGAACGGCCCAATAAGGACTTGCTGAAAAAGGCAATTGGTCTTTCCTTCTGTAATAGGACTGTCCCAAGACCGGTATCTGAAGCGTCTGTCTCAACCACAAATGGAAGGCTGAAATCCGGCAGAATCAATACGAGCGCCATGGCCATGGCCTGCTTCAGCCTGTCAAAGGCCGTATGCACCTCCTCAGTCCTGTTGAATGCCCCTTTTTAAGCAAGGCCGTGAGTGGCCTAACAATCAATCCATACTGGCTGATGAAGCGGTGGTAGTAGCCTGTAAGACCCAAGAAACCCTGCAATGCCTTGACACACTGAGGCGTCGGTCAGGACAACATGGCCGTAACCTTGGACAGATCAGTGGCCATGCGATCGCGGGATATGATATGTCCCAATTATTCCACCTGTGGGCTGCCAAAAGAACGCTTCGAACGTTTCAAAAGTAGAGAATTTGCACGCAAGATTGAGAAAACCAACCTGAGGTGTGCCAAGTGCTCCTCCCACGAAGCGCTGTAGATGAGAATATCGTCAAAGAAGACCAGGACAAATTGTTTGAGGAATGGTCAGAATATGTCATTCATTAACCTCTGGAATGTGGCGGGGGCATTTGTCAGCCTAAACGGCATGACCAGGAACTCGAAATGCCCATCATGAGTATGGAATGCAGTCTTGTCGACATCAGACGGTTGCATCCGGATTTGGCGGTACCCGGATCATAAGTCAAGTTTGCTAAAGACAGTAGCTCCAGCCAGCTCATCAAGTAGTTCCTTGATCACACGGATGGGGTACTTGTCTTTGACAGTAATGACATTTAGTACGCGATAATCGACACAGAATCTCCACGTGCCAACCTTCTTACGGACTAGTAATACTGGCGAAGAAAAAGAGCTGTTACTGGGCTAGATAATACTTGTGTGTAACATGTCTCCCACCAGTCACTCTATCTCAGCCTTCTGAACATGGGGGTAACGATACGGCCGAAATGTTAGATAGGCAAGGCACCTGGAACGAGTGGAATCTGGTGATCATGGCACCTCGTTGGTGGAAGTCCTGTGGGTTCAGAAAAGATATCTTCGTGTTCAGCCAAAGGAGACCATGTCCTCAAGCAAGTCCACCTGTTCCACATCCAGGATGGCCTGTTGTTGAAGGAACAACCCTTGAGGTACAAACCTGGACAATGACCCAACCGCCTGCGCGGTTTGCAAGGACCCGGGTTGTGACCCATGGATGCGCACCCGCTATCCCTGTACCTCAAAATCCATAATCAACTCGCAGAAGTTCCATATTACATCTCCCAGTTCCTGAAGCCATTGGATTCCCAGTACTACATCCGCCCCCTTGGTGGGCAACAGAAACAGGTCCATGGTGAATGTATGCCCCTGGATGGTCAGTGATGCTTTGGGCACACACTCCGAAGGTGTTTACCGTCCCCGATCAGCACATCGAACGGTTTAGCATTAGACGCATAGCACCCTAGCCATTGTGCCACCTTATCGTTGATGAAGTTGTGTGTGGATTCACTATCAATCAATATGGCCACCTGTTGATGTTTAAGGAGTCCCTGGACACGCATGGTCTGTGGGGTGAATGTGCCGGAGTAAGCGTGCACCGAAATCTCGGGTTGCACGTGGTCATATAGGTTGGGTACCTCTTCGACCTGATGTGTCTCCTCGATAAGTAAGCTACCCCGTACCAAACAACGGTGTCCTTGAGTAAACTTCTCGTCGCACTTGAAGCATAGTCCCTTCGCCCATCGCTCGTCCATCTGTGCTTGTGTCAGACGCCGAACAGGTTGCCCCATAGGACCGGAGGATGTGGCCCGGCTGGGGTTGGGCCCTGGCGCTGGCATAGGAGCCAACGTTGTGCTGATGGGGGATCGAGGTGCAGGCCCCATGCGGCCTCCCCGACGCTGACGAGTAAGCTTTTCCTCCTCGATTCGTGCATGATGCACGACATCCCTCATCGTGTGGCATGGAAAGTGGTGCATTTCGTCAGAAATTTCAGGTTTGACCCACGCTTGAATGTACCCACTAAGGCCACCATAGGCTAGTCTGGTAAACGGTTGGCAATCTTCATGAATTATGAGTAGGCTCTCACCGTGGTGGTTTGACGCAAGCTGGATAGCATTTCATTAAAGTATTGGAACTCATTGGGACCAAATTGAACACAAAGCTCATCGGCAAAAGAAGCCCAAGTCGGATAGCGAAATTCTTTCTCATAACTCTGGAACCACACCGAGGCTTCGCCATCCAAATGGAACGCTGCAATGCGTAGTCGTTCAACCTCCGGATTCGTTCCCTGATAGGCTAAATTTTTTTCCGCCTTATAGAGCCACTCCATTCGGTCGTTGTCTCCGTTGTAGTGCGGAAATTGGAGATGAGCCAACCGAGGTTTAGCCCCACCCCGCGATCCTTAGCGATGTCCTAAGTTGTCTCCCCATTCGTCCTCTAGCTCTTGTGGAATATTTCTAAAGGTCGTGGTCATTAAGGCATTTGCCCGAATACCTGGCGTGCCCCTTGGCTCATAGCCCATACGCCCCCCTTCCGGGGCCGGACGAAAAGACCCAAAGCGAACTCCAGGAGGATGTGACTACAACGTTGCTGCAAATAGTGCCTGGCCGCCATAAACATGGGACCCCATGTTGTTAGACGGTTCACCCATCTTGGCTGAAAAGGTGATGGCATGGAGATAAGGCCTGCTGTTTTGCTGCCTGTCTTCTGAGCCTATGCCAGAGTGAGGTGCTGGACCTGGGTCTCTAGAGACGCCAATGCGGATAGTACCTCTGCCATCAGTACAACAAAAATGGTTTTTAGCGACAGCAAAAACTGTTGCTAAAAGTGCTTAATTTGTTGCTACAGATTAATATCGACAGATTGTTTCCGCCGCTAGCCCGATCGTTATAAAAAAGTGGCAATCTGGCAGTAATATATTTATCAACAGTTTTTCCGACCGATTTATTTCTGTCACAAGTGTATTTTAGGCACGGTTTTGTGCCGTCGGTATAAATATTTAACGACAGTTTTAAAGATGGACACTAGGCTCGTAATACCTATTGCGACGGTTTTAGCTAATTTGTTACAGATTCATCTGTCGGTACAGCTTCGAAAAAATAAAAAAATAACAGCAGCATAAAGCTGCTGTGCTAAATATGGATAACAAGCATTATAATTCACATAAAGGTTAGACAATATTGAGTTTGATATTGACACTCTACATTATGCCATCACAACCGTGGCTCAAAAACTAGGCCTCACAAATGAACAGTTTCAGAATGATGAAGTAGCTTCTTCGCATATCAGACTCAACGTCAGTACAACATGAATTATTCAGGAATATAATAAACTAGCATGACCTGAATTTTTAGAGCATGTCCAACAGCTGATAAGATTGGGCTCCACACTCCAAGAACACCATGCAGTCTTTGACTTGGATCTGGCTCCAGTGACAACTTGAGTCTTATTTCAGAAACATCTATTAAACTGAAAACAAAGAATATTTAGATGATAATTTCAGTCTTCACCAAATGACTCTTGAAAATAACATATGGCCACATTTAGAGCAAAAATATTAAAGAAGGAAAAAACAAAATCTGTTCTCACTTTATGCAGCGTCGACCCCCTCTCTACTCCTCTTCGTTCTCTGTAAAGCCCGAGTGATGGCACAGTCATGCAAGAACAACATCAACTTCATTTTTTTTACTGTTAGCGAGTTAAGCATGGAGTTCTCCATAGGAGAAGCTGCTAATAATTTAAAAATAATAAGCAATTACCACCATTACTGTAGGCATTGAATGGATACACATCCAAACGCTAGAAAACAATAAAATTTCACTCAATTTATCAACTGGCACAGCTGAATTGCTAAAACACAAAAAGTTGCACAATAAACAACAGATAAATTCCATCATTCCACATTGACCACAAGAAAACCCAGAAGAAAGAACTTACTAGTGTATGGGAATAATGCCAGAAGGGTGCTATGGCAGCTCGTCCAACTGGCTAGGATTGATGCTTGGTGTTGTTTTGGAAGCTCAACCAGATGCATTCCAAAGAGTTCCATGTATTAAAGTCAATTTCCTTATAAGCCACCTTTTTTAAGCCAAGCCACCAACCACACCAAAACATCCTGTCTCAATCGACCCACAAAAATTATTGTGCTGATTCTACCTTAAGGAGACACCCTTCAGACAATCTTTATGAATATCATCATTGTTCAATAAAAGAATTTCATAGATTTATCTATCAAACAACAACCGTTTCATATGAACCAGGCATAAAATATTTTTAACCAAATAACAATATTAAAGAATTTCAACATTCAAAGCATAAAAACCTATAATCCTACATTCTCAAGATCATCATTCCTCCAACAATAATTCTTAAAGCACAGTTCCTCTAAAGTTAATTCTACCACCGCCACCGACCCATATCAGTCCTCAACTTCCTTCTCAGTGGCTTGTTTGTTAAGTGAACCGACAAACAGCTTGTGCTCATTTGCACCTAGGAAAAAAATAATACTTGTAAAGAACAATCCATTAATAAAAGAAGGAAGTCCACCTAGAAATCATCTTCCTAATGAGATAAGGAAACCTCCTTTCATCCTTACAGAATCTAAATAAAAATATTTATAAATGACTCGATCAGTCTCTACACTAATTTGACAATTTTTTCTTACTTCGCTTCTGCCATACCGCGTCAGCCAAACCCGCCTTAAACAAAGGAACTAAGATTCTAAAGGATACTATAAATCACTAGAAGCTTTTGCCTCTTAAAATTATACATTTATGCAAGTTACATGCTAAAAACTGATATGTAGCATCTAATTATATCCTCGTAAGATGCACGGAAATAAATACATTGTTCAATACATGGTTAAGCCAATAGCAATATTCAAAGCTCTCAAAATTCCACAGGGAAAAGGGCATAACCTCAATGGATCCATAAAATGCATTCAGGTTTCTCTATTAAGGTGATACAAGCAAACTAAGATACATTCCACTCGTTTGAATTTAGCTATTTGATTCCATTATTCAGTTACAATCAGCAATCCCATAATATAAGCACATGCCTTTGACCAAAAGTTGAGTATAATATGCTGGATAATATTCGCAGTAGCAGAATTTACAGAATGGCTCATGCCGTAGAAGACCTAGGAATGTGTATGCCTATGGCCTTCATGTGGACAAGTTTATCTCTTTAAAAGTGCCAGTTGCTTCTATAGAAATGGTTGTCACACTCTGCTCACAAGACTTTTAAACCTGGACTAATTTTATAAGAAAAAAACACTCAGGAAAAGACACAAACAAAGGCCACTACTTGAGAAGTTGCTTGCTGGCGCGGAGTTCATTAACATGTAAAAACTTCTACTTGTTCACTACTGCCAATTACAATATCGGGAGCACAAATTTTTGGAAGGATGGTCCAGCTGGGCAAGCATTCTAAATTCCTAAAGAAAAACTGAATGCACTGCGGAAGATAAAACAAATTCATGAAAGCAAACTCCATTACAAAAAAAAAACTAAAAACAGAGAAGCATCAGCAAAACACATGAATTATAATGGACTTAGCCCCAATCTGTAACCAGTCAGTTTTACATTTTTCAGACAAACAACTACAAGGTATACACATGGTCTCACCTTTAATATGGTATGGCAATAAGAAAAGGATGTTGTCACAGTAGCAGAATAGCAAATACAAATGCATGGCTATCTTCCTAAAAGTGAGAAAATCATATAATACCCTGAAATTTTCCAAGCCGCTCTCTCTCCCCATCAGCATACCTAACTTGGATGGGGCTCAATCCCTGATAAAAAAAATAGGAATATTCTAATAAAAATTTGGTAGGTGTTGAATAATGTGATTGATGGCAGCTTTAAGGAACTTACACCAGGCAAAGTCACTTGATTATGCAAAGCTCTAATTGCACGATCTGCTTCCTCAGGAATTGCATATTTCACAAAACAGCAGCCTGCACAGGTAAAGTTGTGGCAAAAGAACTTTGTTGGCGTACGCATTCCCACTATATAAGCATAACATTCATCATACACATGCCACAAAAAGTAACTTATCCTTAACCTTGGCTATTGTCATTACAAAAAGTTCACTAAAAATTGAAGCCACAGCTTTCGATCATAAGAGTGAGAACAAACACTAACATTTTATCTGACAACAATCTTACATTAACATTAATGCAAATTGAATTTGGCAACAAGTAGATGCTCAATTAATTAAACTACAATTGGTCAAACAAATAAAACAAACTGTTTACGTGCACAACACTAAACTGCAACATGTAACCAAAATAAAGTACGATGAGTTAAGGAACCATCAACAACATCCACAATCTGTTGTTGCTCTTCGAGTCAATTTAGCACTATAAAAAATCTTTAGCTTCTAGAGTAAACGAATACTCAAGCCATTGGCAATGACAGATCGCTACACACAGAGAACACACAACACATTCTCAACAAAAGAAGGAAATTGCATGAAAGCGATTGTCAGACACTAGTGTTCTGACTGGTATGATAGACAAAACATAATTTCGTTGCCCCAGTGTATACACTTGGAAGAGGAAAAAAAAAGAAATTGGGGGTGGGGAGCGTACCTGAGGAGGAGCGTCGTCGTCGTCGGAGCTTCCGGAGACGATAGAGTACGCCGGAGAAGGGGACCAAGACAGAGAAGGGATGGCGGAGAAGGGTCGGTGCTAGGGCACGGGGGAGGGAGAAGGGATGGGGGGGGGGGGGGGATTATGTGGTAACGGAAACGGACGTATGCGGATACGGGCCTGGCATTTTCGCCGGAGGGAGGCAAAGGGCGGCGGCAAAGGAGGTGAGGAGAAGCTTGGAAAGGGTTTGTGTACTGCTGGGATAGTGGGAAGAGAGGCTTTTGCACTCTCTACTGAAGAACCCCTTCCTGTAGAAAAAACAGTCGAAATAAACACCTTTATACTTACGAATAGTTTTCCGCCGTAAATATACGTCGTAATAAATTTTAATACCGATAGCTATACATATGCCGGAAAAATTCCGTCACTAATGGCAGTCTTTTTACGACAGATTTAGTTTTATCACCAATAATAGATATTATCAACAGATTCTTTTCTGTCGAAAAAAAATCTGTCGTTAAAAAACCATTTTTGTTGTAGTGCGTAGTCTTTCCGTCCGTGACCTTTGGGCTATCAGCCGCGACCTTGGTCTCCGGCTCAGGTTGGGCTTCAGCGGCCATGTTTGGCTACTTATAAGGAGGCATGTCCAATCGTAACGGCTTTGATACCAATGTTGTGACCCGGCCGGATCACATGGTATCAGCTCAACGAAAGAGAAGAATAGAGGAAATACGAAGGAAGATAGAAAAACTTGTCAAATTGCATAACTCCAAAAGAGGGAGAATACCCCCTTATAACAAGAAGGGCGCGTCTCCTAGGGAGGCGCGCCAGCTAGTGGCCCAGATGATGGGCCGTAAATTAAAACAGTCCAGCCTGTTACATGATACGATTCCCAATTAGTCCGTTACATGATACCATTTCCAATCAGGCCATATTACATATCAATGAAAAAGGAAACTAGCCCTAATAAGGAAAGTAAACCTATCTTGCCTAATTTAGGTTCTGCCTCGAAGTTGTGCTGAGAGTTCACCATTTGAGGAACACACAGAGCCCCGCAACTATAGAAAAGATCAGAATGTCGGATCATAGTTGGGACATAATGTCCTTCCCCAACAAGAATCTTTTTAGTGTATCGAATCAAGATTGGCACACAGAATTCCCCAAAAGGCAATCTTGGTAATAGTGCAGGCTTTAAAATGTCAAGGGCTTGTTTTACCAGCATCATGCTATCTTGCTGACAAGTTATTGCAGAAAGTTTTGAACAGGTGTGAAGAGAAGAACCTTGTGCTTAATTTGGAAAAATGTCATTTCATGGTTTCTAAAGGAATTGTTCTGGGTCATATTGTTTCCTCTAAGGGAATTGAAGTTGGTAAGTCAAAAATTGATTTAATTACCCATTTGCCTGCACCCAAGACTGTTAAAGATGTTAGATCATTTTTGAGTCATGCAGGGTTTTACAGGAGATTCATCAAAGATTTTAGTTCAATTTCTAGACCATTGTGCAATCTCCTATCTAAAGATACTGTTTTTGAATGGAATGCTGATTGTGAAAAAGCTTTTGCTAAACGGAAAGGAATGCTTACTTCAGCCCCTATTATGCAATCCCCAGATTGGACTTTACCGTTTGAGATAATGTGTGATGCTAGTGACTTTGCTGTGGGGGCTGTTTTGGGGCAAAGGAAGGATAAAAAGCCTTATGTTATTTACTATGCAAGTAAGACCTTAGATAATGCTCAGATGAATTATTCAACCATAGAAAAAGAATTACTTGCTATAGTATTTGCTTTGGATAAATTTAGGGCTTACTTGATGGGATATCCTATTGTTATCTTTACTGATCATGCTGCTTTGAAATATCTTCTATTAAAGAAAGATGCAAAACCTAGGTTGATTCGCTGGATACTCCTACTACAAGAATTTGACATTACCATTAAAGATAAGAAAGGAGTAGAAAATGTGGTGGCCGATCATTTATCTAGGTTGACTGTGGATGATTCCAATGAGGCTGCGCCAACTAAAGACACCTTCCCAGATGAGCAACTTTTTGTTCTTTCTGATTTGCCATGGTTTGCTGATATTGTTAATTTTCTTGTCACAGGTCAAACTCCTTCTCATTAGACAACACAAAACAAGAAAAATTTTATGGTGGAGGTAAGAAATTTCCTTTGGGATGATCAATATCTTTTCAAATATTATCCCGATCAAATTATTAGGAGATGTGTACCAAATGATGAAATTCATAGTGTCATTCCCTTCTGCCATTCAGAAGCCTGTGGTGGTCATTTTTCTGTTAGAAAAACTGCTGCTAAAATTTTATAATGTGGATTTTATTTGCCTACCCTATATAAAGATACTCATGATTATTGTCGTACTTGTGGACGTTATCAACAACTTAGTGGAATAACCCATAGGAATATGATGCCTTTAAACCCCATTTTAGTGATTGAAGTATTTGATTGTTGGGGTATTGATTTTATGGGTCCATTTCCACCTTCTTTTGGCTATCTGTACATCTTAGTGGCTGTTGACTATGTTTCCAAGTGGGTAGAGGTCATCCCTTGTAGAAATATTGACCATAAAACTGTTATACGCTTTTTGAAAGAAAATGTTCTATCAAGGTTTGGTATACCCCGTGCAATCATAGGTGATGGGGGTTCTCACTTCTACAATAAACCTTTTGATGCATTAATGAAAAAATATGAAATTACTCATAAGGTGGCTACCCCTTATCACCCACAAACAAGTGGGCAAGCTGAACTTGCCAACAGAGAGATTAAACACATTTTAGAGAAAACGGTTAACCCAAATCGCAAAGATTGGTCTCTGCAGTTAACAGATGCATTTTGGGCATACCGTACAGCATTTAAATCTCCTATTGGTATGTCTCCTTATAGACTTGTTTATGGAAAAGCTTACCACTTGCCTATGGAGTTGGAGCATAAGGCGTATTGGGCTATAAAGATGTTTAATTTTAGTTTGGATGATGCCAGTTCTATGCATAAGCTTCAACTAAATGAATTGGAAGAAATAAGGAATGATGCATATATGAATTCAAAAATTTACAAAGAACGAATGAAGGTTTTGCATGATCAACACATTCATCGAAAAACTTTTGAACCTTCACAAAAAGTTCTTTTGTATAACTATAGATTGCATTTATTTCCTGGCAAGCTCCGTTCTAGATGAACTGGTCTATTTATTGTTAAAACTATTTATCCTCATGGAGCTATAGAAATTGAAAATCTATTGAATGGCAATGTGTTTAAAGTAAATGGTCAAAGACTTAAGCCATTCCTGGAATTGATTCCCTCAGAAGTGGAGAGTATTCCTCCGTCTGATCCCACTTATCATGATTGAATACTCTTACACTCAGTCTGGTTGAAGACAAGAAACTTAGCGCTCCTGGGAGGCAGCCCAACTTTTTCTTTGTTTTAGGTTATTTATTTGTTCGATGATGTTTTCTGGTTGGATATTGTGATTGCTCTCATCTTCTTATTTGTTGATGTTTTTCACTCGCATGGGATTCTAGCAATTTGCAGTTCTCAAGGTAACATCTATCCTTGATTTTATTTATTTATTTATTTTATCCTTCGATTCATTCTTAACATTGAGGACAATGTTTAGTTTAGGTTTGGGGGTATATAGGAATAACATTGTTTATTTTAAAAAAAATCTATAAAAAAAATAGAAAAAGAAAAACAAATAAAAATTTGATTAGTTTTTAGGTTGTTTGTTAATATTTTTCATAGGTTTTGGTAGTTTATCCCTTCTTGATGCATACTTCAATTTTTTAAGAGATTAATTTACATTGGAAGTGTAAGTATACTTGAGGATAGAAACACTTAACTGAGCGTATCTTTCTGTTACAGTCTTCTTGGATCATGTGCTTGAGCTAATAAAACTCACTTACACACACTAGTACATAAATTAATACTCTCTAGAGATTTGTTGAATACTAATCTTCAGTGGGATGTCTTTAGTCATAGTCATTGGATGATATGTCACGCCCCAGATTTCCAAGACCCTATTTACGCGGAAGCGACATTCCAATGAAGGTCAAGGGTAGGAAACCAGGGACGGACCGAATACTCGAGACTTCCACTATCCCTTTTTAATATCAGGGAACATGCAGGATCATCACGACTTAAACAATAATTACTTACAAAATATGGAATAGCTGAAAAGATATCTAAATTGTTATTACAAAGTCTTGAAACGTCTTAACACAACATAAAATAAAGTAAAACGGCGCGCAGGCCGCGAGTTCAAGCATCCAAATCACAATAAAATAAATAAACAAGTCTTCTGTCTCCATCGTCCACTCATGTTGCTGATTGCCGTCACCGCTGCTCCTCCTTAATTCCTGCATCAGAGGATGCATGAGTATTCCATAGGAAATACCCAGTAGGATACAGAAAAATCACAGTGGAACAAATGGTACAAGAGATGACTCCAAAACAGATATAGGTCAACAGACTTGGTTTAACAAACTGATTTCACGTATCTGAACATCTGACATCCTCGACTCATCATAGTCTAGGAATTAATGGTCAAAGACTCCAACTTACACAGAGTAATGGAGATAAAATATTAACATAAGCTCTGGACATCTAAAGTGTCAGAGGTAACAATTTCTGCTCGCAAATCTGTCCATATCTTCATGGAAAACAATACCAGAACATCCTAGAGGTTCTACAGTGGAACCCGGCCATGCGTCTAGGGATGCTGGCCCCATCGGTGCTTACGGGCACAATGGGCGGAGATTGCAGACCTTCCGTAATGTCATACAATCTAAGCGCACGCGGTTGCCGTCATCGGCTGAACTACAGAGGTTCAATATCATCGGAGATCTCGCAGGATCTAGCAATGGCTCGTGAGCATACTATGATTCCGACTAAGAGCTCTCAGGAACGCTACTTAGTGGAGAAACTGTTTCTTAGAACATCGGGTTTTATTCTGAAAAGGCTTAACTCAAAGCTTTCTGAATTTCAACTCTTCATAGGAGTAAAATACAATTATCGATCACAATGCAAATAGACTCACTAAGGAGTGTTTGAATATCTCAGAACAAATAGGTCTGGGAACTCGGTTGAGACCCGACCGAAAGACTCATCAAAAGACCCATCACTGGTTCGCCAAAGGTCCATGCTCCGCCGTCTTCATCGTC
Organism: Houttuynia cordata; assembly: GCA_039654745.1. Classification (NCBI taxonomy): domain Eukaryota; kingdom Viridiplantae; phylum Streptophyta; class Magnoliopsida; order Piperales; family Saururaceae; genus Houttuynia; species Houttuynia cordata. The sequence continues at coordinate 55,374,481 of CM077503.1, forward strand.
GTGCCTAATCCTAGAGTTGACAATCCCCGACACGAAAATGATGAAATGACGTGTCTAAAATGGACCACGTCAGAGATTCCGGAAGAGATTCACGCTAAGAATACTCTTGAGCCATAGATAACTCAAGAGAATGACACAAAGGATAATTAATAACGGACACCCCGTTCGACTCTAGGATCCGACTTACACTTTTAAGTTGACTGATCCCGATGGTCTTATAAGTAGTAATACACTTAATTAAAGTCTTTAATTATTATCTTAAATTAAGTTTCTTATTATTATTATTATTAGGGTTTAAGGGTTAATACGCGCAGGAAACCAGTTCTGTCCAAACAGAACAGCCCACTTCCGAAGGTCACTACGCCCTGAACCCAGTGAACTAACTTCTGACATTTTTATCCTAGATTCCGTCAGATGTCTAGTTTACAGATTGACAAACGGTTTACTGTTTGGATTTTTCTACAATTAGATATCATTTTTAGAGTGGGGTCTGTCTGCGCAGGACTGCTCCTGGCCGAGACCACTTAACACAAGTTATACCCATTAATTAATTATACAACTTTTTATAATTCCCTAATTACCCTTACTGACACTCTTAACCTTTTCTTAATGTATTTTACAGAGCCTAAGGGTTCTGGAATTATTGATTTAATCTCAGCATTAGGTTACACTTATCACCCGATTGCTAATCTTTTAACTTGATTCTTATATATCAAGAGTATTGAACAAGCCAAGTAAACTTGGACACCTCCACGACCCAAACAGGTTCTGACATGATGTCAGACCACTCTCGGACTTCAGAGTGTGGTGCCAAATTGATTACTCAAATTAATCACATACTTTACATATGATATACACATATACCCTTACCCGATGGTGTTTATAGGCAATAATGTAATAATCTTGTAATTAAGCCAAAAGGACAACTATTCCCGGACGACAAAGCTACTGGTCCATGACCAAAGATTCAAACTTTATGACATCAGAGAGTGAATTAATACCTTTAGAGATCAATACACGAAGTATCAACAAGAATCACGCCGAAAATGGCATAAGACAATAAATCGGCGAGTATCAATCAAACCATAAGGGATTCAATAATAAATCATGACAAATAACTCCGGACAGAAGTTGGACGTCAACTTTATGCAATAAAGGTGACAAATTTCTGGAATTTATGCAATGGGGGACGTCTAACTAGGCATTAGGATACTACGAATCAAGCATAAGAGTACCGAATGAAGCATTTCATATAATATGAATCAATAACATCATGGTATACTCGATAATTCATGTCATATGAAATTAAATCAAGGCATATAATATCTCAGTATGAGCATCAAAAGACTACTCGAAATCATGTCAAAAATCATGAATCACACATGTGGAAAAAAAATGCTCCTACCTCTTATGACAAACCGAAAATCCCTTTGCGTAGAACGCTCCTTGCTTCGCGCCTTCTCTTACGTCCGTCGATTCTCCACACCACGAAGTGATGAAAGGATGAAGAAGAGGTGCTGGTTTAGAGAAGTGTGAAGGAGGGAGAAGGCACACCAAATGGGGACGCAGGCTAAAGGGAAGCCGGCCCCTTTTTTGTCCCCTTTTTATAGGTGATTCAACCCCTAGGCTAAGCAATCTCGACCGTCCGATTACCTCTCATCCAACGCTCACGAAAAGGTCCAGAAAAATGCAATCTTTCCATTCCAACAAGCTCCCGTATCCAGCCTCATCAGAATATTTGGATTGCCAATTAGTTGGGGTCAAGCTAATCTCCAAGATTTTCCCAAACCGAAAAAGGTAAAATTGCAACTCCATTTGGGCGCCCAAACCAAAAGCCACCTAGGTCCAAATTTGAATGGTAAGCTTTGGTAAGATTCTCCTTGAGGCTGATTGGCTCCTACTAAAATTAGTTGTAATCAAATCAATTAAGAGGTTGATTAAAGAGATAATTTGCAATTATGCCATGTAACCACCTGGGCCAAATCTATTCCCACGATCTGCTCCTCTACACAAATGGCGCCCCCTCTTGTTATTGGAATATGCTTTGGCATCTTCCTTAACTACCAATCACCTCCCTTAAATATGCCATAATCAAATCAATTACAGATTAGGGAATCCATTAATTCAAATTAGTGCAAATCAATTTACAAGAGATCTCCCCACGATTTGGCTTCCCAAATCGTGGGTCCAAGACGTCCACGTCACCCATGAGGTGGCGTGACCCTCAGGGTCCACGTGGCCCTTCCCTGGATTTTGCACGTCTAACAACACAGATCGCTGATGAACGGTTAAGATAACTTATACGCGTGCTGACCAGTTCCACCGTGCACGAGTCCTGTCCTGGTGACACATCCACTGGGCCCCGTCACACGTGCACTCGCTCACGTGACTAGCCCTAGCCCTGACGCTCGACTGGCCCTGGCGTCAGGTGTATCAAACCCTGGCGCCAGATAGGTCACGGCGCCAGGCCCAGTCCTCGCGCTCGGAAAAACCTGCCTAATCTGGCTAAACAATTTTATTTGACCCAAAATCATCAAGATAGGGTTTCATAAGGCCAAAACGAAATACCAGATCAAAAGGCACGACAGATACGAAAACTTTCCTATTTTAGACCAGTTTCCTAAAATAGCACTTTCCAAAAATGTACCGATTTTTCGGGTGTTACATGATATGTGGTTGTTTGTTGAGCTTAAAATATCATGATAGACCATTTAGTTGGCTATGGTAAGGGCTTGGAACCGAAAATAGGTTGAGAGTATAATACAACCTGAACATGATAAGATTGCTGGAAAATATGAATGCTGATGAAAAAAAATGATAAAAAAAACGTGAAAACAAAAAGAAAGAAAGGGGCTGCTTGACTTTATAGGATGCTCGGGCCCGAAGCGGTCTCTTAAATCCTAATGCCCTAAGCCAACTGTGCTGGGAGTCATTGGCCTGAGTCATTGCTAAACCTAAGCTCCTTGAAGTCAGGCCTTACACAGTCCTATTAAAAAAAAAGTTTATGGTGTATTATCCTCTCAAATCTAGAATGTTGGACCCGAAGGAGGCGTGCAGATTTGTGCTATCATGAACCTAAAGATTATGATGACTATGTAGATTCTCATGTTCTTTGGTTAATGGGTAACACTGGATATGTGTAAAACAGAAATTTAGGGTGTATTGCTACAATGTTCTACACTTTTACTATTTATATTATCATGCTATATCATATTGAGCAAAAATTTCCAAGATGAAAGTGTAGAATAAAACCACTTACTTGAGGGCTTCTATATTCCAGTTGATTATAAATGCAAGTACATGTGGTTGATTTTCTTAAACATTGTGGTTTGCATTTGAAGGGATAATAGGTTTGATTGTTTTGAAGTGTTTATTTTGTTTTTGCATTTAGATTAATAAGGTTAATTTCATAAGTACATGTTTGTGGGTAGCATGGCTGTAAACCCTCACGAGACAAAACTCGTCCTACTAGGGACACCTAGGGGTTTAAATGGCTTGTTGCATACGCTCAATGCAATCGTGTTCCCTACGAAAGTGGCATTTACTTTTCTAGTTTAATTTACTTTAATTTATTTTGTGTGATTTTTGTTTTGTTTGTTTTGCTCGGGGACTAGAAAAATATAGGTTTAGGGGTATTTGATAAACATAAAATATACACATTTATATGCCTTATTTACCTATTTGCCAGTGTAGTTTTAATGATAAAACATGAATAAAACGGATTATTTGTTATTAAGATAGTAATTAGGGGATTAGTAATTAAATTACTCTAATTAACTATTTTGGATGCATTAAAGAATTTAAGGAATCATATTTTTATTATGCGTCTAAATTTGGTTTGGTTTTATTATTGCAGGTTTAAAAATGCGGATTGCATATCAGCAGTGGAAGAGCGCATTAGATGTGTTTTGAAGTGCCAAAGTGACCCAAGAACTGATATCACGTGTATCAAAGATCTGAACCGTTGATGAGTCACTTAAGAGAAGACGGGCGCAGAATTAAAAGACGAACGTGCAGATTTGATCCGGCGGATACGATTGATACAATGGGTTTTATCAAAGCAAAAGAAAAAAAAAGAAAGGAAAAGAGCCGGTTCAATGAACTGGTTCAGTGGAAAGAAAAAAAACCAAAAAAAAAACCAACCCGAGCCGGAGCTCGGGTGTTTCGGACGAGAAGCAGAGCGCTCGAGCTCTCTGCTCGAGCGCTAATGGGGAAACGCCATGGCGGTGACGATTTCACGGCAGAGCAGAGATGGCGGCCCTGGGTTCCGGCGAAGGTCATGAACGGTGAGAGCAGATGCTGGTGAAGAACGACGATTGTGCTGAAGGACGGCTATGGGCATGGCGGGCATCGACAGCAACCGACAGAGAAGTCGATGGGCGACATTTAACGCAGTGACGACTGGGCTCGAGCTCAAGAAAGAGGATTCCGGCGACCGACAACAGAGCAGCTTCTAATTTGGAAAGGAAAGTTCTGATTTTTGCAAACTGTGAGAGTGGATCAACTCGACTGGATACGGGATTTTCAGAAGGGGAAATCATGCTCGGTCTGGATTGTTTCAAGCTGGGCTCTTTCCGTGGATTCTGAAAGGGATATGGTATCGGATTCGGGCTCATCGTTAAGGTGGAAAAGGACTCTTCTGTTGTCTATAAAAGCAGAGCAAAGAGGAGGAGAACGGACTGGTTTTTTTGGGCTGTTTTGAAAAAAAATAGAGTTTCGACGAGGAAGAAAAAGTGGGTCATTTTGGAGGTGATTTGGGTGAGTTTTGGCCGGAAAACAAGAAGTAGAGAAGAGGAATCGACGGGGGAAGAGAGGATGAAGAGAAAGGAGGAAGAAAGAATTGATTTTTGGCTGATTTTGAAATTGCTACAGTAACTGGATTTTTGCTACAGTACCACGGTCGGGCTGAGGAAGACGATGAATAGTGTCGGATGAACAATGTTTCTGCTATGAACAGTGTTTTGTTACAGTACCCCGTGAATAGTGTTCCTGCTACAGTGATTTTCATATGCAATTTCTTCCAAACTTGATTTCTTTTCTCATGAATATGAATAGCTAAATCTTTTATCAAAGCTAGAGGTGATATTATTTGATTAGTATTTCTACGTCTATGAAAGAGCTACTTATTGTTTATTTGATTGAATGCGATGTTTTGAAATAGTCATAATCTATATAATTATTTGATTTGTCGTTAACGTAAGGTACGACGAATGCTTATAATTCCCTGTGATTATTTGACTGAGCTTGTTAATGATAAATTTTCAATCAAAATCTTTATGTTAATGGTTATGATGCATGTGAATGAAATATCATCCGATTAGGTCAAATCATTATTTGAATCTAATTGAGAAATTAAATAGACATAGAAGTATTAATTAAATAATTGATCCTTGAAGCTTTGATATCTCTCATCGATTATCTTTGCCATCTCTAGTTAGTTTTAATTAAATTTTTAATCGTCATTTTAGTCATTAATTAAATTATAATTTCTCTACATAATTTCCTGATAAGAATTTTAATTTGCTGAGTTAAGTAGTTTTAGATTAGTTTGGAGTAGAATAATCCTACATCATTCCCTGTGGTTCGACACTTGGATTCACCGAGTATATATTACAATTTGTCAACCTTCTCTTGGGTTTGATCATTGGGATCCCACCGATCCCTCGGATGTTTCTAATAAGCCGAATCTTCAATTACTAGTGGGGGTCTGCATTATCCTAGGGAGGAGGATAATTTGAGTGCTCGGCTAGTCTCTTTGGCTAGGAAGATAGAGGCCATAAAATTAGGGAAAATTAATGTTGTTAAGTCTATTGCTACAGAAGAGGCTTGTGGAATTTGTGATGTCATGGGACACCCGACTAATGAGTGCCCTACCATTCCTGCTTTGAAGGAGGTGTTACATGACAAAACAAATTCCATGACCCCTTTTAAGAGGCAATCTCCTTATGGAGACACATACAATCCAGGATGGAGGAATCACCCCAACTTTAGTAGGAGGAATGAAAATGCTTTACAAACACCACCTCCTCAAGTATCTTCCAATTATACTCCATATGTTCCACCACACAGGAAGACACTTGAGGAGACACTACAAACTTTCATGCAAGGGCAAGCTACCATTAATCAACAAACTTCAAAAGCCATTAATGATATAAAGTGCTCTCTCACTAAATTGACATCTTCCCTTGTTGTTCAAGAGAAAGGTAGGCTTCTTGCTCAACCCCAACCCAATCCAAAGGGGCAAGTTCACATGATGGACACAAAACCTTCTGATTCACAATTGGAACATGCTAAGGCAATTACCACTCTTCGTAGTGGAAAAGAAATTGATAAAACAATTCCACTAAAGGCAAAAAAATCTTCTGAGAGTGATGAGTCAAAACATGATAATGAGGAAATTGATAAATCTGGGTCATGTGAAGATGTGAGATGTCCTATTCCAGCTCCATTTCCACAGAGGTTGAAACCACCTCAAAAGTTGAACAAAAATGCTGAAATGTTTGAACTTTTTAAGCAGGTGAAAATTAACATTTCCTTATCATATGCAATAAAACAGGTACCTTCTTATGCTAAATTCTTAAAAGATTTGTGTACTATTAAGCGTAAGTTGAATGTGCAGAAAAAAGCCTTTTTAACTGAATAGGTAAGTTCTATAATTCAACACAAAAGCCCACCCAAATATAAGGATCCTGAATGTCCAACTATTTCATGTGTGATCGCCAACTTTAGGGTAGACCAAGCCTTGCTTGATCTTGGGGCGAGTATTAATCTTTTGCCTTATTTAGTGTACACACAGTTAGGTCTTGGGGAACTTAAACCAACCGCCATTACTCTTCAACTTGCCAATCGTTCTGTTAAAATTCCAAGGGGAGTGATGGAAGATGTGTTTGTTTAAGTGGATAAGTTTTACTTTCCTGTTGATTTTATTGTTTTGGACACACATCCTATTATAAATGCTAGTGCAAATATTCCTGTCATATTAGGTCGTCCATTTCTTGCTACTTCAAATGCTTTGATTAATTGTAGAAATGGTGTGATGAACTTTCACTTGGCAATATGACTTTCGAATGGGCCAAACTGACCAAACTGATGGGCCACTAATTGGCCTAATTATTATCAATCAGCCCGTTACCTAACAATTAGCCTAAACGGGCCTGATTACAATAAGATACGCAATACTAATCAAATATCCTACTGGCATGATGGCTGCTGCTAACGTTGGCCTGGCATGGCGTTCACAACAATCCACCACGCTTCGCTTATCGCCTTGACCTCAAGGCGACCAGTTCGGAAAACAAGCCAGAATGTCGTCCTCCACTTCCCACGTAGCATCTTCCAGTGAATGACCCTTCCATGCCACCAATATCTCTGTAATAATGCGACCCGCCTTACAAACACGTTGTTTGTCAATGATAGACGCTGGCATTGGAGTATCCGTATCCACAGGAGGCATAAGAGATAAGGGCCCGCCCATAATGACCGAAGATGCATCTCCTACAAAACGACGGAGGCGCGAAATATGGAAAACCGGAAGCAAAAAACTCACGCCAGAATGCAGAAATGAAAACCCACAAAACGACGGAGAGCAAAAAACTCACGCCAAAATGTAGAAATGAAAACCTTGTCTTGATCCGAGATGATAGTCATAGGCATGCCGTGTAACCGAGCGATCTCTTTGACAAAGGTTTCAGCAACCGTCCGGGCGGTAAAAGGATGGTCCAAAGCACAAAAATGAGCATATTTTGAGAGCCGGTCCACCACCACAAGAATGACCGACTTTCCTTGGACCGCGGGCAAGGCTTCCACAAAGTCCATAGAGATATCCTCCCATATCTGATCAGGAATGGGGAGGGGTTGAAGGAGACCTTGGGAAGAGGTAGTGATAGCCTTGGCGCGCTGGCAAGTGTCACAAGCAGCCACATACTTTTGAACGTCCTTCCTTACTCCTGGCCACAGAAAACTCTGGCTCACCCATTTGTAGGTCCGGAAGGCACCCTTATGTCCTGCCATTAGTGTGTCATGAAAATGTGAAAGAACACACTGACGCAAGCCCCCGCTGTTAGGCACCCACAGCTTCCCTTTCCAAAATAAAGTGTCACCGTGCCAAGTGAAGGAAGGATCATCCAATTGATGCCCGTGGAGACGTTCGATCAACTGGCTAGTGTCGGGGTCCCAGTTTAGGCGCAACGCAGATCAGGAAGAAAGGGGCAAGTCGGCCCAGTCATAGCCATAGAGGCACCCTCCGTCAAGCGCTGGGAAAGAGCATTCGCAACAGTATTCTCAGACCCCTTCTTGTAGACGATCTCATAATCATACCCCAGAAGCTTGCTGACCCAGCACTGCTGTGCTGGTGTAGACACCCGTTGCTCAAGAAAATACTTCAATGGATGATGGTCGGAACGGATAATGAAACGTCGACCCAACAAATAAGGACGCCACTTAGTTACTGAATGAACAATGGCCAGCATTTCCCTCTCATAGGCCAAAAGTGTCAAAGAGCGGCCGGGGAGAGATTTGTTGAAGAAGGCCATTGGTCGTTCGTTCTGCAAGAGGACCACCCCCATGCCTGTATCTGATGCATCCATTTCCACCAGAAAGGAAAGAGTGAAATCTAGCAAGACCAAAACAGGTGCAGTAACCATAGCCTGCTTCAGACGCTCAAAAGCCTTATGTGCTTCTTCTGTCCACGCAAATACCCCCTTTTTGAGTAGTGCGGTAAGTGGGCTGGCAATAATCCCATACTGGCTGATGAATCTGGGGTAATACCCTGTCAGCCCCAGAAAGCCTCGGAGACCCTTGACACAGGTCGGTGCCGGCCAGAACAGCATGCCAGCTACCTTCAAGGGGTCAGTGGAAACGCCCTCGTGCGAAATGACATGACCCAAGTACTCCACCTGTCTACTAACAAAAGAAAACTTCGACCATTTAAGAAATAAGGAATGAGTCCGTAAAATGGAGAAAACTGACTGCAAATGTTCTAAGTGTGCATCCCATGACTGGCTGTATATTAGGATGTCATCGAAGAAAACCAGGACGAACTGTCTGAGAAATGACCGGAACAAGTCATTCATGAGACTTTGGAAGGTAGCAGGAGCATTTGTCAGGCCGAAGGGCATGACCAAGAACTCGAAATGATCGTCATGTGTCCTGAATGCAGTTTTGTGGACATCTGATGGTTTCATGCGGATTTGATGATATCCTGTGCACAAGTCGAGTTTGCTAAACACCGTGGCACCGGCCAGTTCATCCAACAGCTCCTCTATAACCAAAATTAGGTACTTGTCTTTAACTGTAATAGCATTCAAGGCGCGGTAGTTGACACAAAATCGCCATGACCCATCCTTCTTTCGGACCAGTAGAACCGGCGAGGAGGAGCTGTTGCTGAGCTGAATAATACCGGACTGCAGTATGTCATGCACCAGGCACTCGATCTCCTCTTTCTGAATATGAGGGTAGCGGTATGGGTGCACATTGGCTGGTGCAGCATTAGGTAGGAGTGGAATGGCATGATCGTGTGATTGGGCAGGTGGTAGGCCCGTTGGCTCCGAGCATATGTCGGCATGATCATCGAGCAAAGAATGCAAGTCCTTCGGTATGTCAGTTTGCTCAACATCCACCACTGCCCATTGCTGCAACAAGAGCCTTTGTGGCGCGAACTTGAAGAACGACCCCACAGCCTGGGCCATATGCAAAGCACCTGGTTGGGCCCCTTGGAGGCGAACCCGCTGTCTGTGCACCTCGAAATCCATAATGGGGTCCTTAAAGTTCCAAACCACATCCCCGAGGTCCTACAGCCATTGGACCCCTAGGACCACATCCGCCCCCTTCGTCGGCAGTAGGAACAAGTCTGTGATGAAGATGTGGCCTTGGATAGTAAGGGCAGCTTGGGCGCACACCCCTAAACTCCTGAGGTGTTTGCCGTCCCCAATGAGCACGTCAAAAGGCTTGGCATCGGACACATAGCAACCCAATCGCTGTGCTACCTTGTCATTGATAAAATTGTGAGTCGACCCACTGTCAATCAATATCGTGACCTCCTATCGCTTGAGGAGTCCCTGTACCCGCATGGTGCGTGGCATGAAGGTCCCTGAGTAGGCGTGCACGAAGATCTCAGGTTGCACATCGGGGTACTCTGGGGTCATCTCCTCGGCCTGGAAAGAAACATCCTCGTCGACTTCTTCTATGAGTAAACTTCCCCTTACTGTGCACCTGTGCCCGGGAACAAACTTTTCATCGTACTTGTAGCAGAGCCCCCTTGGCGCGACGCTCCTCCATCTGAGCGATCGTGAGTCACCGAACAGTGGGAACAACAGAGCCAGTCATCGGAGGTTGACTGGAATTTGGAGCAGGAGATGGCAGTGGCCCAAGCGCTAGGCTAGCAGGGGTCCTTGCTGTAAAACTCCCACGTCCCCCCCTCCTTTGTCTGGCCAGCTTCTCCTCTTTGATGCATGCGTGACGCACCACATCCCTCATTGTGTGACAAGGAAAATGCCACATTTCGTCCGCTATCTCTAATTTCAAGTCGCGCTTGAAAGTGCCAACCAGTGCTGCGTTCGGCCATTCTGGCAAGCGATTCACAATCTTCATAAACTCCGAATAGTACGCCCTCACTATTGTTGTTTGCCTGATGGTGGAGAGCATCTCGTTGAAATCCTGAAATTCGTTCGGCCCAAACTGGATGCACAACTCATCCGAGAACGACGCCCAAGTTGGAAATCGTACCTCCTTCTCAAAGGCCTGGTGCTAGACCGAAGCGTCTCCATCTAAGTGAAAAGCGGCCACACGCAAGCGTTCGGCATCTGAAAAGGTCCCCGATAGGTGAAGAACTTGTCAGCCTTGTATAGCCACTCCACGGGGTCCTCTTCCCCATTGAATTGTGGGAATTGGAGCCGCGCCAACCTAGGTTCTGCGCTACCCCTCTGGCCTCCACGATAGCCTAGAGGCTCCTCCCAATCCACGTCCAACTCACGCTGGACATTTCGCAGGTGCGGATTCATTGTGTCATTTCCTCGAACACCTTGAGTGCCTCATCCCTTAAAGCCAGATTTGCCCTCTTCAGTGCCTGGGATAAAGGATCCTAGTTGGATTCCATGTGCGATGGATGACCCAGCTTTCAGGCCGTGTGTAGAGCCGCCAAGCACACCGGACCCCCTTTGTCGAACTGGACCACCAAGACCTGCTGGTGGTGGCGGTAGAGGAGTGACTGTGGATGACTGGTTGGCCGAGTTCTGCAGTCGACCACCAAGCGCACTGATCATGGCGAACAGTACCTCCTGGTTGGATTCCATCATCGGTCGTGGACTAGTTACCTCTTTTGCCGCCTCAGGTTCCTCCTGGATTTCTAGCATTCCCAGTGGTTGTTTGCGAGGAGGCATGATTGCTCTCAGATCGGCACTGCTCTGATACCAATATTGTGACTGGCAAGGTCACAAGGGTATCGATCGATAGCAAAAGGAAAAGAAAGAAGAAAAGTAATAACTTGAAAATGGTTTCTATTGCATAACCTCCAACTGAGGAAGACGCCCAACATATAAAGGGAAAAGATGGCGCGTTTGCCTAGGGGTGCGCACCATCTGGCCAAGCTGATGGGCCACTAATTGGCCTGATTATTCTCAATCAGCCCGTTACCTAACAATTAGCCTAAACGGGCCTGATTAAAATAAGATACGCAATACTAATCAAATATCCTACTGGCATGATGGCTGCTGCTGACGTTGGCCTGGCATGGCGTTCACAACAGTTTATGGATGACTTTTCTGTATTTGGTGATTCATTTGATGACTGTTTGTCTAATTTACAGAAAGTTTTGAGCAGGTGTGAAGCGAAGAACCTTGTGCTTAATTGGGAAAAATGTCATTTCATGGTTTCTAAAGGAATTGTTCTGGGACATATTGTTTCCTCTAAGGGAATTGAAGTTGACTAGTCAAAAATTGATTTAATTACCCATTTGCCTACACCCAAGACTGTTAAAGATGTTAGATCATTTTTGGGTCATGCAGGGTTTTACAGGAGATTCATCAAAGATTTTAGTTCTATATTTAGACCATTATGTAATCTCCTATCTAAAGATACTGTTTTTGAATTGATTGATGATTGTGAAAAAGCTTTTGCTAAACTGAAGGGAATGCTTACTTCAACCCCTATTATACAGCCCCCATATTGGACTTTACCATTTGAGATAATGTGTGATGCTAGTGACTTTGCTGTGGGGGATGTTTTGGGGCAAAGGAAGGTCAAGAAGCCTTATGTTATTTACTATGCAAGTATGACCTTAGATAATGCTCAGAAGAATTATTCAACAACAGAAAAGGAATTACTTGCTATAGTATTTGCTTTGGATAAATTTAGGGCTTACTTGATGGGATATCCTATTGTTGACTTTACAGATCATGTTGCATTGAAATATGTTTTATCCAAGAAAGATGCAAAACCTAGGTTGATTTGGTGGATTCTCCTACTGCAAGAATTTGATATTACCATTAAAGATAAGAAAGGAGTAGAAAATGTGGTGGCCGATCATTTATCTAGGTTGACTGTTGATGATTCCAATGAAGCTGCGCCAATTAAAAACACTTTTCCAGATGAGCAATTTTTTATTGTTTCTGATCTACCTTGGTTTGCTGATATTGTTAATTTTCTTGTCACATGTCAAACTCCTTCCCATTGGATTCATGGTGGGGGTAAGAAACTTCTTTTGGGCTGATCTGTATCTTTTCAAATATTGTCCGGATCAGATTATTAGGAGATGTGTTCCAAATGACAAAATTCATAGTGTCATTTCCTTCTGCCATTCAAAAGCTTGTGGCGGCCATTTTTTACTAGAAAAACGGGTGCTATAATTTTATAATGTGGATTTTTTTGGCCTACCCTATTTAAAGATACTCATGATTTTTGTTGCACTTGTGGGCGTTGTCAACAGCTTGGTGGAATAACCCATCCAAATATGATGCCTTTAAACCCCATTTTAGTGATTGAAGTATTTGATTGTTGGGGTATTGATTTCATGGGTCCATTTCCACCTTCTTTTGGCTATCTGTACATCTTAGTAGCTATTGACTATGATTCCAAGTGGGTAGAGGCCATCCCTTGTAGAAATAATGATTATAAAACTGTTGTACACTTTTTGAAAGAGAATGTTATATGCATTATCTTAGGGAGGAGGATAATTTGAGTGCTCAGCTAGCCTCTTTGGCTAGAAAGGTGGAGGCTATGGAATTAGGGAAAATTAATGTTGTTAAGTCTATTGCTACAGAAGATGCTTGTGGAATTTGTGATGTCATTGGACACCCGATTAATAAGTGCCCTACCATTCCTACTTTCAAGGAGGTGTTGCATGACCAAGCAAATTCTATGACCCCTTTCAAGAGGCAATCTCCTTATGGAGACACATGCAACCCAGGGTGGAGGATTCACCCCAACTTTAGTGGGAGGAATGATAGTGCTGCACAAGCACCACCTCCTCAAGCACCTTCCAATTATACTCCATATGTTCCACCTCACAGGAAGACACTTGAGGAGACACTACAAACTTTCATGCAAGGGCAAGCTACCATTAATCAACAAACCTCAAACTATTTGTGACACCCGAAAATTCTGTAAGTTCACCAAAACTGCTATTTTAGGAAACTGTTCTAAAATAGGAAAGTTTTGTTGCCTATTTTGAAATCTTATAATCTGGTGTGTTGTATTGGTTTTGTGATGCTTTTAGAAGAGTGGAATTGATAAACCAGATTAGGCAGTATACCAGGGCAGATTAGCCTTGGCGCTGGGCTCAACCTGGCGTTGAGGCTTGCCTAGCACTAGGGGTTGAGTGCACCTGACGCCAGGAGTGGGGCCAGGTGCCAGGGTATGAGACCAGTTTGTAGAGACTCATTTGAGTATTTTGAGTTATTAAATTGAATTAGTGATGTGGTACAAGAGTTGTGCAGTGTTTTTCAGCACACTTCATTCGCGGGACATTGGAGCCGTCCATCTGTGTGCCACGCACCAGGCGCAGGAACATCTGAGGGCCAGAGCCACGTGGGCACAATGCCATGGGCATTGTGCACGAGATGGCATGTTAAGATTTGGTTAGGAGAGAGAGAATCAAGGACAAGAGGGAATTTCGAATTCTTTCCAAATCTGGTTTTAATTGAAATAATTTCCTAGTTAAAAATCCAGTTTTAATGTAAATAGATTTGAAACCCTTTTTAATTGGAAATTAATGAATCTAGAAGAGGAGGTTTTAGACGTGATTAGTGGGGCAACCTAGGCAGTTACCAAACTGATCTAGGGGCACGTCATGTGGTGATAGGAGTTAGTAGAGATCGGTTTTCAAATTAGTAGGTTGCAACCCTAATTTAAGTAACAAACCGATTTGATTTAGATTCCTACCAAAGAGGATTAATAACTAAAGTGAATAGTGGATTGACCACGTCTAAGATTGATGGCTTTCCCTTTTTGTGGACGGAATTGTGGCCTTTGATTGCAAGGAAATCAATGGTGAGAGATTGGTCTAATTGAGGAAGTCGCCTTAAGTAGAGAATTAGGGTTTTGAACCACCCTAATTGAGGGGAAACCCTAACTTATGATGAGATAATGGAGGAGAACATCCTAACAATAAGGGATGCGCATGGCTGGATCTGATGGTGATCGTTGGATTGGAAGGTTATCAACAGTAGAGATCTAACCTAGGTAATCGAGCTGTTACTATTTAAACCTACCCAAGGAGTAGACGCCCACTCTTTTGGACGTCTTGGGAGTTGTGCATTCCAGCAAGTATCTCATCCTCTCTTCTCTCATTCAACCAGCAGCCGTTCCCTCTCTCGTGGGGTCGTGGTGGTGGTGATTCGACAAGGACAAGGGTGGTGCAATCGGTGGTCAAAACTCACATAGAAGTTTTAAATCGTCTAAGAGGTAGGATGCTACTGTTTTTACCACAACTTGATCCTCTGAATTCTCATGAGTATGATCCTTATCGCATGCTAAATTAATGGTATGAAGTTGTTGATTTGATATTCATATTGTTTCATGTAAAGAATTTTATGATATGCAACATATGCTTCATGCATGATCAAAGATACTTCCTTTTTGTGTATCATGTGTTTCTCTTCACGTACAAAGCTCTAGAAGACATTCCCATGAGGTTATACCATTTGAGCCATGTTATATCTTGCTATTGTATTCAATGTCATGATCTGTCCAACAAAAGTTGGCAGTTTTAATAGTAAATCAAGTCGTTTCATACCATATTGTGGTTCTTGATCAAATTTTGATAACCGGTTTGAGATCCTTATACAAATCCAGGATCAAATTCTTGTAAATTTGTATACCATTGTTTCTGATTTCAGAATGGGTTCTGGAGTCCATGTCAGTATGTAATGGTGCTGACCAGCATCTGTGATTACTTGTCTTAATTGAGTTCCTTCGGGTATTGGTGATGATATGGTTATATACTCTAATAAGTTGAAAAGATAAGCACAAAGGGTAAAGAAATCATATGAATTTAGGGTTGATGAGGTTTTGTAAAATGTTTAGAAGGTGAGTACCTGATGTCAGTGAGTGGTATTAAGTAATTAATTACGAGTTTATCATCATATAATCAAAGTAGATTAAGATACCTGCTCTCGGCCAGGACTATTCCTGCACCGACCAGAAGTGATCGAAAATTCATAAGTAATTCTGTACAACTCATAAAATTATGAAATTGGATTAGAAACTAGACAGTTAAGGCTAACTGGGATAAAAATTTCAGAAAATAATATTTACTGGATAGACAGTGGCAGTGGTTAGAAATTGACTGTTTTGCATGGGGCAGAACACTGTGTATATGTTAAAACCTTAATTAGGTTGTATATTATACATTATAAGTATGTATATATACTATATTACGATGGGATTTCTATATTGTAAGACTCTGAGGGTACTGGGTACAGTCATCTCAGATTATATGAGTATGAACAGTAAGTCATGGGTTATGTCCGAGATTAATTGTCCATAGGATCGAAGTTCTAATTATTCTATTGTGCAGGGATTTCTATTGTACAAATCCCACACCTTGTACATCATGTTTGACCTATTCCTGTTATTGATAACCTTATATTCTTGTGCATGGGGATTGTCATATCTAGGGCTAAGTACGATGATGTGATTCAGTGTTCCGTTTCTTGATGAGTCATAATTAGAGTCATCCGATATTGATCATTCTAAAAGTTTTGAGTACTCCGATGTGAGTCCATTCTGATGACCTTGACAAAGTTATTGCCTTACTCCTCTGAGAGTCTATTTCTTGATGATTATGGTCTAAGTCTCTGTTTGAGAGAATCCTTGTTAATTTTAGGCGAATTCAGTTCTATGTAAAATGGTTCTCGCCTAAGAGTTTGATGAATGCTCTCAGATTGGAATCATAGTATGCTCACGAGCCATTGCTAGATCCTTTATGATCTCAAATTATAGCCGATGATGGCAACGCGTGCATTTTAGACTGTATGATATTACAGAAGGTCTACAGTCTCTGGCCTTGTGCCTGTAGGCACCGATGGGGCCAACATCGCTAGACGCATGGCCGGGTTCCTTTGTAGAACCTCTAGGATGATCTGGTAATTGATGTCCATAGGGGAAGTGGACTGAACAGAGAGTAGAAATTATTATCGCCGACACTTTGTATGTTTGGAGTTAGTATTCTTATTAATCTTCCCGATGCACAGTACGTTTGGGATCTGAGTTAATGTTATTTATTCTTGACCGTTGATAGTCCTTGATGATGATTATTGTCCAGGTAAGTGAACTCTGTATTTGCTCAACCTGATCTTCTTAAATGTGTCTTTAATTCTCAATTTTGACAGTATTCCTATTATTATTATCTGTTGTGGGTTTTTCTTGGCTCCTACTGGGTATTTCTGTTGTGCACTCTAGGAGAGTGCCCAAAAGCCGGCAGCTGAAAGTAGGGAATGGAGATGAGAATAGAGAAGAAGGAGATGAGAAACTAGGAATTCATTCATCAATACCCTAAACCAGACAAGTCGTCCCCTACATATAGGCGTAGGGCCTAAAGCTGATGGGCCATGTTATGCAAATAATTAAATAGCCTATTCCTACTGCAGTGGCCCACATGGCCTAATGGAAATAAGTAAATAACATAAGTAAATAGCCTAATAACCTAATGCTAAGGAGTCGTAACATTCCACCACGCTCCACTAGGGCCTTGTCCTCAGGGTAAAAATGTAGGGAAACGAGCCAAGAAATCGTCCTCCCATTCCCAGGTGGCATCGTCTAGAGAATGATCGTGCCACGCAATGAGTACCTCAGTCACCAGACGTCCAAAGTGACGAACCCGGCGGCAATCCAAAATAGACGTAGGAAGGACAGGAGGATCCTCCGGTGGAATGGGCAACATGGCAGGCACCCCACTAGTAAGGCGAGAAGGATCGCCCACAAAACGCAGCAGATGGGATACATGAAAAACTGGGTGAGCCTTAGAAGTGGGCGGCAACTGTAGATGATAAGCAACTAGCCCAATATGCTCCAATATTGGATAAGGCCCATGAAATCGGTGGGCCAATTTGGTAGATGCAACCGCTGCCAAAGAATGCTGACGATTAGGCAGGAGATTAACATAAACCAAATCCCCAACTGAAAACTCTCGATCCATATGAGAATGATCATACACCTGCTTCATCCGATTCTGAGCAGCTGCGAGGTTAGTCTTGATCTGGCGCAAGACCTCATCGCGAGTCTGAAGTGCATAGTCCACCTCGCCCACCGAAGAACTGAAGGGTAAATAATGGATCACTGTAGGCGGAGGGCAGCCATAAACCACTTCGAAGGGAGTGAATCTGGTAGAGGTGTGATAAGCAGTATTATATGACCACTCAGTCCATGGAAGAAGTTGAAGCCACCGACAAGGCTCCTCACCAACAAAACAACGCAGATACTATTCCAAGCAACGGTTAACAACCTCCGTTTGCCCGTCACATTGGGGATGATAGGCGGTACTCATGTTCAGTTTAGTATCTTGTAATGCAAAGAATTCCCGCCAAAACAGAGAAATAAAGATCTTATCTCTATCGGACACTATTGTCCTAGGCATGCCGTGCAGCTTGGCCACTTCGCGCATATAAATTTCAGCGACGGCCTTTGCCGTATAAGGGTGACCAAGGGCACAAAAATGAGCAAACTTAGATAGACGATCCACGACCACAAGAATAACTGATTTACCTTGTACGATAGGGAGAGCTTCAATAAAATCCATGGAAACATCCTCCCATATGCGATCAGGAATAGGGAGAGGTTGTAGAAGGCCCGCAGGAGTAGTAGTGGAGGCCTTCGCGCACTGGCAAACATCACAAGCCTCCACATATGAATGGACGTCCTTTCTGATTCCTTGCCAAAGAAAATTCTGACTCACACGCTTGTAGGTGCGGAAGGACCCTTCATGACCGGCACTAGGGGTATCATGAAAGAAGGAAATAATATTCCGCCGTAGGTTCGGGCTTGGGGGGACATAGGCGCTGCTTCCAGAAGATAACTACCCTGCAAAACAAAAGAGGGTAAGTATGTCGGATCAGATTGGAGGCACTGTAAGATGTCCATGGCCTTAGGGACGTCCCGGAAAGCATGTAGCAAATCAGCCATGAAAGGAAAAGTAGGGACATAGAGGCTCAAAAGGGACTCCTCTGCGTGGCTCCGAGATAGAGCGTCGGCCACGGTATTGTCGGACCCCCATTTATAAACCATATCATAATCGTAGCTCATAAGCTTCATGACCCAACGCTGCTGGGCTGGAGTGGATATCCGCTGGTCATGAAAATACTTTAGGGGTTGGTGGTCCGTCCGGATAATGAAGTGTCGGCCCAATAGATATGGACGCCATTTCATCACGACGTGCAAAATAGCAAGCATTTCTCGTTCATAAGCCAACAAACGAAGAGAGCGCCCGAATAAGGCCTTACTAAAGAAGGCAATGGGCCTGTCAGACTACAGAAGGACCGCGCCCAGTCCACTTTCAGAAGCATCCGTTTCCACCACAAATGGCTTAGAGAAATCCGGCAAGGCTAAAACAGGTGCGGATGTTATAGCCTGCTTAAGACAATCGAAGGCCCTCTGAGCATCAGGACTCCAAGCGAAGGCACCGGCCTTCAGTAAGGCAGTGAGATGGGCGGCCAGAGTACCATAATGGGCAATGAAGCGCTTGTAATAACCTGTTAGCCCAAGGAAACCTTATAAGGCCTTTGGTGATGTGGGAGTGGGCCAGTCTTGCATAGTGGCCACCTCGTCCGGGTCTGTAGATACGCCATGTTCAGCAATAATATGGCCCAAGTAATCAATCTAAGGTTGGCCAAAAGAACATATGGACCTTTTCAGCAAAAGGGAGTGCTCAGCCAAAAGATCAAAGACAGTCCGCAAATGGCCAATGTGATCTTCCCAAGAAGCGCTATAGACCAAGATATCATCAAAGGAGACCAAAATCAACTTGTGCAAGAAAGGCCGGAAAATATCGTTCATTAAGCTTTGGAAGGTGGCCGACACATTAGTCAACCCAAAAGGCATCACAAGAAACTCGTAATGACCGTCATGTGTATGGAAGGCAGTCTTATGAATATCCTCTGGATGCATCCATATATGATGATAGCCAGATCGCAAATCAAGTTTAGATAAATATTTCGCACCTGATAACTCGTCGAGAAGCTCTTCAATAACAGGAATAGGATACTTGTCCTTTAATGTAATAGCATTTAAGGCACGATAGTTAACGCAAAACCGCCATGTCCCATCCTTCTTTCGGACCAGCAAAACGGGAGAAGAGTACGAGCTAGAGCTTGGATGAATAATACCAGTCGCTAGCATGTCAGCCACCAAACGCTCAATTTCGGCCTTTTGCACATAGGGGTAACAGTATGGCCTCACATTAGCGGGGCTCGACCCAGGAAGTATGGGAATCTGATGGTCGTGCCCACGCGTAGGAGGAAGGCCAGATGGCTCACCAAAAAGGAACCCATACTCAGCCAAAAGAGCTGTCAAGTCTGCCGAAAGGTCTGGTTGGGCCGAATTCGTTTGATATGCAAGGGAATGCGGGGGCACATGCCCTTACTGCGCATGTGGGTGCCATCCCCAATAAGAACGTCAAAAGCACAGTCATGAGCAATGTGACATCCCATTCGCTGCGCCACCCTATCATTAATAAAATTGTGGGTACTCCCACTATCAATCAAAATAGCAATTAGTTGGCGCTTTAACTGACCTTGCATGTGCATAGTGTGAGGGGTGTAAGTTTCGGAGAAAGCATGAAATGAGATCTCAGCCGTCGAATCGACATAAGCATCCTCAACCGGTGGGGCAGTAAGATCGTCCTCCTCAGGACAGGACTCCTCCAAGATGAAAGCTATAGGGGGCGTGCGACAGCGATGTCCAGGAACATATCGCTCGTCACAGTTGAAGCAAAGGCCCTTGGCCCGTTTCTCATCCATCTATGCTTGGGATAACCGACGAAGAGGTGAAGGCAGAGCTGGCAACAACCCCATTAGGAGGGATGGGCCTAGAGGCCGGTAGCCCAGGAGGAGGCCGAAAGGGGGGCCAGATCACACGCCTTTGCCTATTTAATCTCTCTTCCGCTACTCGAGCATGCCCAATGATATCCCTCATAGATTTAGGCCAAAACTGGCGAATTTCATCTGCAATGTCAGCCCGCAAGCCATGCATAAAGGCACCTACTAATGCCACTTGGTCCTAATTCGGCAAGCGATTAGCAATACGCATGAATTCCTGATGATAGACTCGTACTGTGGAAGTTTGACGGAGAGATGCCAGCATTTCATTAAAATCAGCATAATCATTGGGCCCGAATTGCACACATAATTCATCCACAAAGTCAGCCCAAGTTGGATTAAGCACATCCCATTCAAAATACTGGAACCAGACTAAGGCATCGCCCGTCAAATGGAAAGCAGTGATGCACAGCTTATCAATTTCTAACTGAGTGACATGATATTCAAAGAATTTATTCGCCTCATATATCCAATCAATAGGACTATCTTCGCCGCAATACTTAGGAAATTGAAGTTGGGCCAATCGGGGTTCAGCCGAGGGCCATCCTGACACATCATGAAATGGAACCAGGGGCATACCTGGCGCAAAGTCTGAATAGCCAGTAGGATTTGGCCTTCCAGGAAAGGGCCCATAGGGTGGCACTTCACCCCGTGGCTATTGGTGAGGTGGAGCAATCTGATAATGGAAGGCGCGCAGATGAGTGCTAGCATGCCCCGGTGGCAAGATATTAGTCGGATCAAATTGGCCAAACATAGAGAAGGACTGAAAGGCACGGCCTTGGCCCAGAGGAGAGCCCTGCGTTGCCCCAGATGTCTGGCCCGGCGGCAGAGACTGGTGCTGGGTAAACCCATGCTGCGGAGGAGGCGGCTGACCTTGTTATGAGGGGTTCTGCAGAGGAGACCCTTGGCCAGTCGTGGAAGAAGACCCATGTGGCCCGGTGGTCTGCTGGTGCTCCATCTCCGCCTGCAGAGGGGAAGTCGGCGCTGGCGGCTGCTCAATCAACGTCGGCTGCAAAGACTGCATTGTCACAGTCATGTCGATCATGGCCTTAAGGAAAGCTGGATCCATGGTCGGATGGGAGGCATGGGCCTGGCCCGAGGGCGCTTCCTCGTCAGACTGGGTCGATGGACCCTCTGGGTTGTCCGTAGCCTTCTTCCGAGCCATAGTGTCGGAAGCCAGGAGTCGAATGCTCTGATACCAGTGTTGTGCACTCTAGGAGAGTGCACAAAAGCCGGCGGCTAAAAGTAGGGAATGGGGATGAGAATAGAGATGAAGGAGATGAGAAACTAGGAATTCATTCATCAATACCCTAAACCAGACAAGTCGTCTCCTACATATAGGTGCAGGGCCTAAAGCTGATGGGCCTAATGGACCAGGTTATGCAAATAATTAAATAGCCTATTCCCACAGCAATGGCCCACATGGACTAATGGAAATAAGTAAATAACATAAGTAAATAGCCTAATAACCTAATGCTAAGGAGTCGTAACAATTTCTTTCGAAATACTCATGCATCCCTTGATGCAGGAAATCATGTGGAAAAGAACTAACGAGGTTCGTGCTACGGAGCTCGATGGTGGAAAGTTGAAAGAAGTGGATCTATCCCTTGTTTTTAATTTTCTTGTTCGTAAGAGAACTGATCAGCCTGTGAGCTGAATTTAAATTTGATGTATGATGATTGTTAAGACCAAATTGTTGTAATAGTGTAGTTTGTTTTATTATTCAAGATTTTTATAAAACGAATATTGGTTAAGCATTATTGAATGAGAAAGTTATGTGATCGAGTATTCGGTCGCGTCCCGGGTTTCAGCCTCATGACCTTAAATGAGTTAGTGCTTCCATGCTTTATTCGAGGTTTTGAAATTTGGGGCGTGACCCTATTAATAATAGAAAGAGCTCTCTCACTAAATTGACATCTTCTCTTGCTGTTCAAGAGAAAGGTAAGTTTCCTGTTCAACCCCAACCCAATCCGTAGGGGCAAGTTCACATGATGGACACAAAACCTCCTGATTCACAATTGGAATATGCTAAGTCAATTACCACTCTTCGTAATGGAAAAGAAATTGATAAAATAATTCCACTAAAGACCCAAAAATCTCAAGAGAGTGATAAATCAAAACATGATAATGAGGAAATTGAGTCTAGTGATGACGTGAGATGTCCTATTCCAGCTCCATTTCCATAGAGGTTGAAACCACCTCAAAAGTTGAACCAAAATGCTGAAATTTTTGAACTTTTTAAGCAGGTGAAAAACAACATTCCGTTGTTAGATGCAATTAAACAGGTACCTTGTCACGCCCCGAAATCCCATACCTCGATCGGAGTGCGGAAGCCAATCAAAAGAGATACATTTCGAGGTAGAGATCCCGGGCACGTGACCGAACAGTCGATTTCACCATTGATTACAATCATTTCAAAAGAATGTGTAACCAGTTATGCCCGCAATCAGTGTAATACAATAACAGACATCAATAAATAATATGAAATGAATTTACTTAATAATAATCCATTTAAGAAAATCAAATAAAATAAACCTATAAGTCTATGGCATACAATTACCAAAAATATCATAAGCATCAATAAAAGCAAAGCAAATAACTAGATAGTATTTAAAACTCTTCACGGCTCCTGCAATCCGCCTTTCCACTACTGCACTTCCTGATCTCAATTTTTATTTGTGCCTGCATCAGAGGATGCATGAGTATTTCATAGAAACACTCAGTTGGATGTAAAAACCCACTGAATTAAAACAAGCAGTATGAATAGAATAAGAATAACAAAGGATTGTGAACATTCCACAACATCTGGACTGAACCAAGGTCTATACACCTGAAAGGTTAGTCAATAATAACCATCCCAACTCACAAGTATAGGAAAAACATCAATAAGACTCCGAACAAACATATGTGTAAGGAGAGAATAACAATCATATCAAAGGCTCCAAAGATCTATAGTGAAAGTAGTTACAATTTATGCCCGCTGAACTGGCCGCTCGCAAGTGACTAAAATAATATACCAGAACCACCCTAGGGGTCCTCTTTTGGAACCCTGCCATGCGTATAGGATGCTGGCCCCACCAGTGCTTATGGACACGATGGGCAGAGACTGAAGACCTTCCATAATGTCAACAGTCTAACGTATGTATCGCAACCCAATAAATATAAGTGACCTCGCAAGTTCTAGCAATGGCTTAATTGAGCATACTATGAATCCACCATGGAGAGAGTCTTGCAAGATCTCCAGTGGAAGAAACAATCATGTAATCAATATGAGCAATATATCTCAAAGGAATAGAGGTCGCAACACTCTAAGATCATAAGGTATCTCTTACTAGAATAGACTCTCTCACGGAGTATAGATAGAAGTGTCAAGGTCTTTGGCCAACACATAACTCACTCATTGGAGTAGCATAGAATAACAAGCTTCTCAAAGGCATGCAAATCACTCTTGGAACAACAAGACAACCCAAACATTTCGAATAATAACAACTCACCCAAGGAGTACCATACAATCACTACATACCTTTCATGCTCAGCCCTAGATAGGAATTCCTCATACGTATTGGAATTTTATAATACGAATATCAGAGATAAGAAAACCAAAGAGTCTTAGATGATTTGAATTCCAAGTGGAATATCAAACCGACTTCAACGCTTCAAGGTAGATAGTTATAAATCATTTGATCAAAGGATTATCCATCCTAATTAGATTACTTCTAACCCAATTCTTACTGTGATATACCATAAATATATAGTCCAATTACTGGTGTTGACATGTTAAACATTATCATATCATATTACATGATGTTATTTGTATACTTAGTATTTTCTCTTAGATTCAACTCACTGCCTCTTGCGCAACTATCCTTTTCCGACGGCTACTGTGCTATGTACAGTAAAACTTAACTTCTGATTTTTTTCTGATACTACCCTTATGAGTCTAGTTTCTAACCCCACTGATTGTACATTTGTATGATTTTATTTGAATTATTTATGAATTATTTACTACCGACTGTTAGCACAGAAACAGTTATGGCCAAGATTAAGATTCTTAATTAAACTTAATGATCTCACTTAATAACACTTAATAAATAATAATATAATATTAACAGACAATAATACTCCCCTCCTAGATCAATTACAGATTCTAGGATTGTCTGGAATTACTAAGTACATGCTTTCTCATGTTCCTTTACATATAACACAGTTTTAAACATTAATACATCCTAAATAAGACAATGAATACAAGACACACATTAAGACACAAAACTCAACGTGGATCATGGTCAACCAAGCAATATCATAACTTCTAGTCTTTGGAAAATTAATAAAGCATTAGACTTTTGGTGTGAATTCCCATCTAGACACGTAGCATGAATGCACATATGATTATGATGCACTAAGCATGGAAATAATGACACAATTCATTCATCTCACAAGAATCAAAGATATACTCTAAGTTACTGAATGCTGACACATATAAACATCATAAGAAAGAAGAAAAGAGAGGGAAAAACCATCCTACTCTTAATTCACTGAAAACTCCGACTTTTGGTGTGGCATCTTTCCCATGCAAATCCACCCCGAAAATAAGCTAGAAATCGCAAAACCGCAACCGGCGATCGATTGGCGATACGACGATCGATCGTCGCATTCCTTGTTCTAAACTACCGCGTTACAGCCAGTCGATCGCAATTATTGACGATCAATCGTTTTCTCCGAAACAAAATAATCAATAATCACAGTAACTATGATCGATCGTTTTGATAAGCGGTCGATCGGTTCAATTTGCCGATCGATCGTTTGTTCTGGTGATCGATCGCAGCTACGCTCAAACAAAATTTAATTTCTCATATCTTTTCACTCCGAACTCGAAATCGCGCATAGTTGGTGGCGTTGGAAAGCTCTTCTCACCAAATTTAATCCATAAAGCAACACATAATCAAATCAAACATTAAGAGGGTCAAATTTCAGTTTAAATATACTTACTAATTTTTCGGGTGTTACATACCTTCTGATGCTAAATTCTTGAAAGATTTATGTACTGCTAAGCGTAAGTTGAATGTGCAGAAAAAAACTTTTTTGATTGAACAGGTAAGTTCTATAATTCAACAGAAAAGGCCGTCCAAATATAAGGATCCCGGATATCCAACTATTTCATGTGTGATCGGGAACTTTAGGGTAGACCAAGCCTTGCTTGATCTTGAGGCTAGTGTCAATCTTTTGCCTTATTCAGTGTATACTCAGTTAGGTCTTGGGGAACTTAAACCCACCACCATTCCTCTTCAACTTGCTGATCGCTTTGTTAAAATCCCACGAGGAGTGGTGGAAGATGTGCGTTTTCAAGTAGATAAATTTTACTTTCCTATTGATTTTATTGTTTTGGACACACATCCTGTTATAAATGCAAATGCTAATATTCCTATCATATTAGGTCGTCCATTTTTTGCTACTTCAAATGCTTTGATTAATTGTAGGAATGGTGTGATGAAACTTTCATTTGGCAATATGACTTTGGAATTGAATATATTTAATATTTGCAAACAACCTGGGGAAGATACTGATGTTCAAGAAATTAATTGGGTTGATACCTTTGTTAGAGATCAATTTCATGTTTCATCTCTTTCTGATCCTTTAGAATCTTCCTTAGTGAATTCTTTATATGATGAATCTAAAGTGGATTTTGAAAAGGCTGAGATTTGTTCTTTGCTGAATTCTCTGCAGGTATTGGAAGTGAATAGATAGAAACCCAAGTTTGAGGAGCTACCAGTGAGTGACAAATTGCCTACACCATCAAGCAATCAAGCACCCAAATTGGAGTTTAAAAAGTTACCAACTGAACTCAAATATACATTTTTGGGTGATGGTGAAACTCTTCCTGTGGTAATATCTTCTCATCTTAATCTTATCGAAGAGGGTAAGTTGCTGGATATTTTGAGAAAGCATAAAGGTGCAATAGGATGGACAATTGCTGATTGAAAAGGAATAAGCCCTTTAATATGCACTCATCGTATTTATTTGGAGGACAATGCTAAACCGTCTAGGGAGATGCAACGTAGGTTAAATCCAAACATGAAAGAGGCGGTTAGAGCTGAAGTTATTAAGCTCTTGGATGCGGAGGTCATCTACCCCATTTCTGATAGCAAGTTGGTGAGTCCTACCCAAGTAGTGCCAAAGAAATCTGGTGTAATAGTTGTCAAGAATGATAATAATGAATTAATACCCACTAGAGTTACATCTGGATGGAGAATGTGCATTGACTATAGGAAGCTGAACTCAGTCACTAGGAAAGTCAATTTTCCATTGTCGTTTCTAGATCATGTTCTGCAACATTTCAAAGATGCATGCTGAGTATTTTTAGTGATATGGTTGAACTCTATCTTGAAGTTTTTATGAATGACTTTTCTGTATTTGGTGATTCATTTGATGACTGCTTGTCTAATTTGCCGAAAATGTTGAGCAGGTGTGAAGAGAAGAACCTTGTGCTTAATTGGGAAAAATGTCATTTCATAGTTTCTAAAGGAATTGTTCTGGGCCACAATATTTCCTCTAAGGGAATTGAAGTTGATAAGTTAAAAATTGATTTAATTACTCATTTACCTACACCCAAGACTGTTAAAGATGTTACATAATTTTCGGGTCATGTTGGGTTTTACAGGAGATTCATCAAAGATTTTAGTTCTATTTCTAGACTATTGTGCAATCTCCTATCTAAAGATACTGTTTTTGAATGGACTGATGATTGTGAAAAAGCTTTTGCTAAACTGAAGGGAATGCTTACTTCAGCCCCTATTATGTAGCCCCCAGATTGGACTTTACCGTTTGAAATAATGTGGGATGCTAGTGACTTTGCCGTGGGGGCTGTTTTGGGGCAAAGGAAGGATAAGAAGCCTTATGTTATTTACTATGCAAGTAAGACTTAGATAATGCTTAGATGAATTATTCAACAACAGAAAAGGAATTACTTGCTATAGTATTTGGTTTGGATAAATTTAGGGCTTACTTGACCGGATATCCTATTGTTGTCTTTACTGATCATGCTGCTTTGAAACATCTTCTATCAAAGAAAGATGTAAAACCTAGGTTGATTCGCTGGATACTCCTACTGCAAGAATTTGATATTACAAATAAAGATAAGAAAGGAGTAGAAAATGTGGTGGCGATCATTTATCTAGGTTGACTGTGGATGATTCCAATGAGGTAGTGCAAATGAAAGACACCTTCCGAGATGAGCAACTTTTTGTTCTTTCTGATTTACCATGGTATGCTGATATTGTTAATTTTTCTTGTCACAGGTCAAACTCCTTCCCATTGGAGAGCACAGGACAAGAAGAAGTTCATGGTGGAGGTAAGAAACTTCTTTTGGGATGATCCATATCTTTTCAAAGATTGTCCGGATCAGATTATTAGGAGATGTGTGCCAAATAACGAAATTCATGGTGTCATTTCCTTCTGCCATTCAGAAGCTTGTGGCGGCCATTTTTCTGCTAGAAAAACGGCTGCTAAAATTTTACAATGTGGATTTTATTAGCCTACCCTATTTAAATATACTCATGATTTTGGTCGTACTTGTGGGCGTTGTCAACAGCTTGGTGGAATAACCCGTCGGAATATGATGCCTTTAAACCCCATTTTAGTGATTGAAGTATTTGATTGTTGGGGTATTGATTTCATGGGCCCATTTCCACCTTCTTTTGGCTATCTGTACATCTTAGTGGCTGTTGACTATGTTTCCAAGTGGATAGAGGCCATCCCTTGTAGAAATAATGATCATAAAATTATTATACACTTTTTGAAAGAGAATGTTCTATCACGGTTTGGTATACCCCGTGCAATCATAAGTGATGGGGGTTCTCACTTCTGCAATAAACCTTTTGAGGCATTAATGAGGAAATATGGAATAACTCATAAGGTGGCTACCCCTTATCACCCGCAAACAAGTGGGCAAGCTGAACTTACCAATAGAGAGATTAAACACATTTTAGAGAAAACAATTAATCCAAATTGCAAAGATTGGTCTCTGCGGTTAACAGATGCACTTTGGGCATACCGTACAGCTTTTAAATCTCTTATTGGTATGTTCCCTTATAGACTGGTTTATGGAAAAGCTTGCCACTTGCCTGTGGAGTTGGAGCACAAGGCATATTGGGCTATAAAAATGTTTAATTTTAATTTGGATGACTCCAATTCTGTGCATAAGCTTCAACTAAATGAATTGGAAGAAATAAGGAATGATGTATATATGAATTCAAAAATTTACAAAGAACGAATGAAGGTTTTGCATGATGAACACATTCATCAAAAAACTTTTGAAGCTTCACAGAAAGTTCTTTTGTATAACTCTAGATTGCATTTATTTCCTGGTAAGCTCCGTTCGAGATGGACTGGTCCATTTATTGTTAAAACTGTTTATCCTCATGGAGCTATAGAAATTGATAATCCAATGAATGGCAATGTGTTTAAAGTCAATGGTCAAAGACTTAAGCTATATTTAGAATTGATTCCTTCAGAGGTTGAGAGTATTCCTTTGTCTGACCCCAATTATCATGATTGAATATTCTTAAACTTCATCTGACTGAAGACAAGAAACTTAGCGCTCTTTGAGGTAGCCCAGCTTTTTCTTTGTCTTAGGTTATTTATTTGTTAGATGATGTTTTCTGGTTGGATATTGTAATTGCTCTCATCTTCTTATTTCCTGATGCTTTTCACTCGCATGGGATTCTAGCAATTTGCAGTTCTCCAGGTAACATCTATCCTCGATTTTATTGATTTTTTTTATCCTTCATTTCATTCTTAACATTGAGGACAATGTTTATTTTAGCTTTGGGGGTATATAGGAATGACACTGTTTATTGCAAAAAATCCATCACAATAAAATGGGAAAATGAAAAAAATAAAATAAAAAAATAGAAAAACAAAAACAAATAAAAATTTGATTAGTTTTTAGGTTGTTTATTAGTATTTTTATAGGTTTTGATAGTTTATCCCGTGATGATGCATATTTCAATTTTTAAGAGATTAATTTACATTAGAAGTGTGAGTAAGTATACTGGAGGATAGAAACACTTAACTGAGCATATCTTTCTGTTACAATCCTCTTGGAACAGGTGCTTGAGCTAATAAAACTCACTCACACACACTAGTACATAAAGTAATACCCTCTAGAGATTTGTTGAATATTAATATTTAGTGGAATATCTTTAGTCAGGGTCATTGGTTGATATGTGATTGTCTGTTGAGCTTAAAAGATCATGATAGATCATTTACTTAGCTATGGCAAGGGCTTCGAACCGGAAATAGGTTGAAAGTATAATACAACCTGGACAGATAAAATGCAATGAAAAATATGAATATTGAGAAAGAAAAAATGCGAAAAATGAAAACAAAAAGAAAGAAAGGGTCTGCTTGACTATTATAGGATTAACTTAGGCTGATGCTCGGGCCCGAAGCGGTCTATACTTAAAACCTAATGCCCTAAGCCAACTGTGATGAGAGTCATTGGCCTGAGTCATTGCTAAACCTAAACATCTTGAAGTCGTCCTATTGAAAAAAAAAGTCTATGGTGTATTATCCTCTCAAGTCTAGAATGTTGGACCCGAAGGAGCAAGCATTTGTGCAACCATGAACCTAAAGATTATACAACTATGTAGATTCTGATGTTCTTTGGTTAATGGGCCACACTAGATATGTGTAAAATAAAAATTTAAGGTGTATTGCTACAATATTCTACACTTTTATTATTAAACTATCATTCAATATCATATTGAGCAGAAATTTCCAAGATGAAAGTGTAGAGTAAAATCACTTACTTGAGGGCTTCTATATTCCAGTTGATTATAAATTCAAGTACGTGTGGTTGGTTTTCTTAAATATTTTAGTGTGCATTTGAAGGGATAATAGGTTTGTTTGTTTTGTCATGTTTATTTTAATTTCTTTTTGCATTTTAGATGAATTAGGTTAACCTCATAAGTACATGTTTGTGGGTAGCATGGCTGTAAACCCTCACGCGACACAACTCGTCCGACTAGGGACACCTAGAGTTTTAACGGCTTGTTGCTTACGCTCAATAGAATCGTGTTCCCCACGAAAGTGGCATTTATTTTTCTAGTTTAATTTACTTTAGTTTTGCTTTGTGCGATTTTGTTTTATTTGCTTTGCTTGAGGACTAGCAAAATATAGGTTTGGGGTATTTGATATGCCTAAAATATACACATTTATATGCTCTATTTACCTATATGCTAGTGTAGTTTTAATGATAAAATAGGAATAAAATGGGTTATTAGTGATTAGGGTAGTAATTAGAAGATTAATAATTAAATTGCTCTAATTAACTAATTTAGATGCATTAATGAATTTAAGGAATTATATTTTTATTATGCGTCTAATTTTGGTTTGACTTTATTACTACAAGTTTTTAGAAGTTAGAGTTGCGGATCGTGGGATTAAAGCGCGTCAATCTGGTTTATATGAAAAGAGATCAAGTTATAAAAGATCCGACGGCTACGAGGCTTGTAGCAGGTTTTTAAAACTTGAATCAATTTAAAAAGAAAGGACCAAGTGCAGAGATGATCCAGATCCTTGATTGTCATCTAAGGAGAAGACAGGTGTTGGTTATAAGTGAAGAAAACAAAAGAACCGTCTAGATGATATCGGACGAACGAGAATGATACGACGGGTTTTGAAACATTAAAAAAAAAAGAGCAACCCGAGCCGAAGCTCTGGTGTTTTGCTCCAACCGGACGCTCGACAGAATAGAGAGGGAGAGTTGGGCTCGATCAGATGTTTTGCTCAACTTGGGAATTCATCAAACGATGAAATTGGAATCAGGTGCAACTCAGATTTGGACGCGATTTTGGATAAGCTTGACTTGGATTTAGCAGAGACGTGTACGTGACTGATTGCGAAAAAAATAGAGAAGATGGACTCGATGTATGAGTGGATTTTTGTCGAGGGATTGGTTTGGATTTGCTAAGCTAAATTGGGACTCGATTTGAATTTGGAGTTATCGAAATTGGTACGAGGCTGTAACCTATAAAAAGGACTGTTTTCTGAAAAAAAACGGAGGGAGAAAAAAACAAAAGTTGGGTCGTGTTCCGGTGGGTTTTTAGCCGGAAAACAAGAAGGAAGAAGAAGGAGTCAATTGGGAGAAGAAAGGGGAGGAGAAATAGAGGAGAAAGCACTGATTTTTGGTCGTGAATAGTGCTGTGAATAGTTCCGTACATTTGCTACAGTAACCACGGCCTAATGAGGAAGACGATGAACAGTGCACGGTGAACAGTGTCCCTACTACAATATCCATGAATAGTAAAACTGCTACAACATTTTTCCCAATGCAACTTCTTCCGAATTCGATTTTTTTTCCTCATGAATATGAATAGCTAAATCTTTTGTCAAAGCTAGGGGTGACATTATTTGATTAGTATTTCTATGTTTATGAAAGATACACTTATTGTTTATTTGATTGAATAGAGATATTTAAAAATATTCATAATCTATTTAATTATTTGATTCGTCGTTAATGTAAGGTATGACGAATGCTTATGATTCCCTGTGATTAGTAGACTATGCTTGCTAATGATGAATGTTCAATTGATATTTTTATGCTAATTGTTATGATGGACTTGAATGCAATATCATCCGATTAGGTCAAATCATTATTTGAATCTAATTGCGTAATTAAATAGACATAAAGTATTGATTAAATAATTGATCCTTGAAGCTTTGATATCTCTCATCGATTATCTTCACTGTCTCTAGTTAATTTTAATTGCATTGTTAATCGTAGTTTTTATTTTAGTAGTTAATTAAATTATAATTTCTCTACATAATTTTCTGATAAAAATCTTAATTTGCTAAGCTAAGTAGTTTTAAATTAGTTTGGAATAGATTAATTCTACATCATTCTCTGTGGTTCGACCTTGGACTTACCAAGTATATATTACAATTTGTCAACCTTCTCTTGGGTTTGATCACCTAGCGCCCAGGTATGTATGTCACGTATGTGTGACGACTAGTACTCTTGTCACGCCCCGAAATTTCAGGCCTCGTGGGAGTGCGGAAGTCGACCCTTGCGCGAGTAATTCTTGAAGCCAAAATTCGGGCACACAACCGAATACCCAATTACTAGTCAACTATAACATCTCAAAAGGATGTATAATTGAACTACAGGCTGATAGATTTAACTCATTTTCGGTTGTTATCAAAACTTTCGAACGAAAAATGCTTCTTCTTCTGGTTTGTTTTCATGACCACCTCACGTGTCCCTCGTGGAAATGTTATAGGCCCCCACTTTTTATTTCCTTTCCCGACACTAGAACGTGAGGTTGGTCGTGGTAAAAAAGATGGAGGAAGAACATTACTCTTTTCGAACGGAGGGAGTATATTTCATTGACAAAAGGTAGATCATTATTTCAGACCGGATTATTCCATCAACAACCACAACAAAAGAAGAGGAAACAGTTTTTTAAACCGAAATATAGGGTAAACTGGGTCTTCATACAAATTGGGCCAACTTGTGCACGTAATTTTCTATTGGATACTCCCAAGCCCAAAAAGGACACACACAAATATAGTATTTAATTAATTAATACATAATGACAACCACAATACATACCAGAAACATATATAGGCAGATTGGTTTGATCAATGGTTTCAGACTCGGACGTTATTCTAGTGTATGTCCGGTATCACACTAGCACATGGGGGGGGGGGGGGGGGGTGGCGCTGGGCTCCACCAAAGATTGTTTACATAGAGTATGCAATGTACCAAGTGAAAACAGGAACTCCAGTAACTTGGTAGCCCCTTTTTTTTGCTATCAGTAACTTGGTAGGTATTACAAAATACACCATCCGTCCAAAAAATTCAGGCCAC
Source organism: Houttuynia cordata (assembly GCA_039654745.1). Taxonomy (NCBI): domain Eukaryota; kingdom Viridiplantae; phylum Streptophyta; class Magnoliopsida; order Piperales; family Saururaceae; genus Houttuynia; species Houttuynia cordata. The sequence continues at coordinate 55,407,874 of CM077503.1, forward strand.
ATTTTTAAATTTTGAGATCAAAGAATAAATGACCCAGTGTGATATTTTGGCAATCATGTCCTATTATATCCTCGTTCTTGCTTCGTGTCTAGTGAAAAATGAGTGGCCATAATGGTAGAATGAAGAAATAGTTAGACTGTGAGATGATGTCATGTGCATGTGCTAGGTAAGGGCAGGCTTGAAATTTTGTGGGCCCTGCATACCAATAAATTTTCCTCATTTTTGTAATGCCTAAATTTTTTGGATAGAGGAAGTACCTTTTTTTTACTAGGGGAATTTAGTAAATAATACAAATAAAATTACCGATAGGGAACACTATTCAAATTATTTCCCGATCGGGGTATCTGACGAGCCACGCAGACGCCAGCGCGGCTTTTTTTTTAAACTCACCCAAAAGGGTAGGTTATGCTAATTGAGAGGCGTCGGTTTTCAGCCCCTTGTGCCATTTGGCTTTTTCTCATACACACCTCTCAATATAACTGAAAGGCATCGATTCATTTTTATACTGCCTCTGGCTCGGGCTTGGCCACACCGAGCCCTCGCCTTCGGTTGCCTCTCTTCTCCAGCACGATCCACGTCCGGCCGGACCCTCCTCTCCCTGCGTTCATCCCAGTGACCTCCTTTGGCCACCTCATCGCCTCCGGTAGATCTTCTTCCTCTCGTCGCTCGCCCCGGGCAGAGCCTCCGGCCGCAGCCTCACCTCGGCCAGCTCCTTCTCCAACCAGCTCCTCCTCCCCCCACCTCATCGCCTGCTGATCGGGGCACCTCGGTCAAATCTCTCTTCTCCAGCCACCTCCTCGCCCTGGCATCTGATGTAGACCGTAGTCTACATGAGAATCCATAGAGGAGTACATCTATAACTAAGAAAGTAAAATACATAAAATAAACTAAAACTTCATTGATTCTTGGGTATGGATTAGGGAAGACCCTTTTACATAATTATAGGCTCTTAAGCCATAATCCTAATTGACATAGGATAAACTCTAACTATAGTCCTAATTGGCATAGGAGTAGGCTAATCCTAATCCTTATAGGATCACAACATTCCACCAACGCTTTCACATCACCTCGTCCTCGAGGTGCTCTTGTTATTTTTACACCGAAGGCAAGAATGCAAAAAACTCAACTTCATCGAAATGCATGAAGACCCATGAAAGCTCTTGTAGATGAATCGCCTCAGCATACGTTTGGAAACCTTTTTTTTTAATGAAGTTGCTGAACCGACCCGATGGCTAGAACTTGAACCAAATTTGAACTAGTCGGGAGGAACCAAACTGAGTGTAAGCAGTTGAACCGGCATTTGAACCAACCCAATGGGTAGGCTGATGAACCAGCTCAACCCGGTCCACTTTCCCGCTCCCCATGTATAGGACTCCTGCAGAAGCAGAAGACCTTCTGTTTTTCTCCGTACGGCTAAGAGTACAACGGCAACACGATAGCTTTGATAGCTTGAACGGAGGCGTCTTCGGCGGAGACGGAGGTCCAGGCGAGGGCAGAAGTGTCGATTTGGGGCATTGCGCAGGAGGTGGTTGCGGTGGAGGCGGAGGTACCGGAATCGGAGAAGGCGGCGTCGGTAAATGTAGCGGAGAGTACCACGGCTGTGATGGCAGTAGCACATTAGCGACTGTGGTGTGAGCGGAGGAAGGTGGTTTAGGTGGAGGCAGAGGCAGAGGCACAATCGCAAAATGTAACACCCGAAAAATTTGCATGCTTATTAAAATTGATATTTTAAGAGATTGATCTAAATATATAAAATTTTGATGCTTAGTTTTATGCTATTTTGGTATATGGTGTTAAAGAGCTTGAATAGAGTTTTTCAACGCCGCCGACGGTGCACAAATCGGAGTTCGGAGTATAAAGTTATATTAGTTTGAATTTTGGTATGCAGTCGGGGTATGCGATTGATCGCCGGGGTACGTGATAGATCGCAATGGCATTGAATACGAAAATTGCGTTTTGAGTGGATTTTCTTGAGAAAAAAATATCAAATCCTAACCAAACTTGGAGAGGACGTTCATGAGGAGATTTTGGAGGATTCCTATTAGAGGAAAGAGTCCATGATAAGGAAGGATTTGTATAAGAGGTGGAAACCCTAAACTCTATATAAACCCATGAGAGGGGAGGGCTTGTGTGATTCATATCAAACCATAGCTCTAGAAAGCTTGTGCTTTTTCTCCTTCCCACGTTCACCCTTCTTTCAAGCCTCTTCTTGGTGTGAGTCTTCATCCAAAGCTTGGAGCGGAGACATCGCTATGAAGCAAAAAAGGCCAACGACGCGTAAAGGGCGAGACTTTTGTGAAACTAAGAGTAGGATGATTTTACCACTATTCTTTGTGATTTATTTCAATCATATGAATGTTTATGATTCAAGTTCTGATGTCAAATATGTGACCTTGTTTGGGAATGAATATGTCTAGTATTTCTATTCATGAGTTGATTTTGATCATGCTCTTATATGTGAAGACGTAGGGGTCAATTGATATTTGATAGGTAACATGATAAAAGGGTATACTTTGGTAATTCCAGACAATCCTAGGGTCTGTAATTGATTTAGGAGGGGAGTATGGTTGTCTGTTAATAATATATTATCGCCTATAATGTGTTATTAAGTGAGATAATCAAGTTTAATGAAGAGTCTTAATCTCGACCAGAACTATTTCTGTGCTGACAGTCTGTAGTAAATAATTCATAACTAATTCAAATAAACTGGAAAAACTATGCGTCTATTGGGTTAGAAACTAGACTCAAAGTACTATATACAGTAAAAATTTTAGAGAGTAATTCAATCTGTGCTGACGCAAGGAAGAGCCGGAAGTCAACTGATGTGTAAAAACAGAATACTGTAATTAGGGTAAAAGTTGGAGAAACTTTAACAAAACATTACCCTATGCTAAAATAAGTATACTATGAAAGTAATATGTGTTATGCAAGATCTTCCGGAAAGAATTACAGCAAATTTGACTAAGTATAATACTTTAATATCATGGGCTAATGGTGGGTAGTTTGGTGTTTAGTAAGTCCTATGTGTTTCATGGTTGATATTGACTAGACTACGTTTTCAATTGGAAGCCGAACCATCATCCCCTTTGACTAAAGTCTTAAACCTTGAAGTTTGGATCAATGTTTCTATGACCGAGTTGAGTATTGGAATAGTTCCACCTATGTTAAAGCAATGTGTGACACTTCTGTTCTTAACACTTTATTTTGATACTTCTATGGTTAGTTGTGTGATGATAGAGATTAAGTAATCTCATTGATACTCCTTTAGTGAGTCAGACTTTTGAAAGAGTATTGAAATATTTGTTGTACTTCTTTCGTGAGCTAGTTACCAGAATGAATATGTTCTTCATAGAGGATACCTTTCCTTCAAGTAAATAGTTACATCAGAGATTCGTCATAAGAACCTTGTGAGATTTTACCCAAGAGAGGTAAATCTGTTTCCCAGGATGAGAGATGGGTAGTCTCAATAGTACCTCAGTGAAGACATTCGTAGTATGCTGGTAAAAGCCATAATAGACTCCGTCCAGTTGAGAGTTGTAGAATACTCAAAAGCACTTGGATTAGGAGAGACTCTGTCCGGTTGAGAGTTGTAGAATACTCAAAAGCACTTGGATTCAGAGAAACTCAGCCAGGGTGAGTGCTAATGATACTCAATAGCCCCTGTGTTAAGAGAAACTCAGCCAGGGTGAGAGCTAATGATACTCAATAGCCCCTGTGTTAAGGGAAACTCAGCTAGGGTGAGAGTTAATGATACTCAACAGCCTCTGCGTTAAGGGAGATTCAGCTAGGGTAAGAGTTAATAATACTCAAAAGCCCCTAAGTTAAGAAATTCAGCTAGGGAGAGAGTTAATAATACTCAAAAGCCCCTGAGTTAAGAGACCCTGCCAGGATAAGAGTTAATAAGACTCAAAAGTCCCTGTGTTAAGAGAGTATATCTTTGGACCCTTGATAGGTTCCCGCCCAAAGAGAGGCATTCCATAAGTACTGATAGAGCCAGTATTCTAAACATGACAGAGGGTTCCAAGGAGAGAACCTCTAAGATAGTCTGGCAAGAAACCACATGGAAGTGGTGATATATGAGAGTGAGAGTTGTAGCTCCATACGCTTGTGATAGTTGAAGTCTCTGTGAATGATGTTTTTGTTATGCACTCTCAATGTTTGGATCATTGATTAACTATATTCTCTCCATACATTCTAGCTATTTGGATCTTAGTGACTGATGATGATTTCTGGTAATGCAATTCCTTATATTGGATATCGATATTGCTGATTTGTCAGTTATTGTTGAAATCTTATGCTTTGTTATATATTGTATATTTTGTGTTTGTGTGGGTTTTGCATCCTACTGGGTATTTCTTCGGAATACTCATGCATCCTATGATGTAGGGTTGGATAAAGATGAGATTTGGATAACGTTGCAGCAGAAGAAAAAGCTCAAGGATTGCAGTCAGAAAGTTATGAAGTTTATGTTGCTTTTGAAATAAATAGCTGTGACAATAATAGCCTGTGTGCCAAGAAGTTTTAGTGATTTTGTTAAGAGATTTTAATGACTTTTATTTTGGGATAATTTGAGATTAAGAATTTTTATTTCATATGGTTTAATGATGTTGATTCATATGACTGATTGATTTCAATTACACATCCTTTTGAGATGTTGTGGTTGACTGGTGAATGAGTATTAAGTTGCATGCCCGAATTTTGGCTTCAAGAATTTCTCGCCTGAGGGTCGACTTCCCCACTCGGTCGAGGCTTGAAATTTCGGGGCGCGACACAAAAGGCGGTGGCTTTGGTGGCGGTGGAGACAGATCAGGCCAGACGGAGGGTGAAAAAGGCGTCACCTTGGCAACAGAGGTGACATAGCGGCGGATCAGGTGGTGGTCGCAGTTCGAGGTACCCAAGGCCACACGATGGGCAGTTGGGAATACAGAACAGCCCAGAAGACAACGGTGTATAGCAGCGGGGAAAGACGGAATACGGCAGTGGCGGCGGGTTCAACGGCAAAGGCTGTGACTTTGGGAAAGGCGGTGGCCACATGAGCTCCCCAGAAGGCGGTTCGTCGATGGCCTGTGGCCACAGGAGCTCCCCAGAAGGAGTTTCTTCCCAGAACTTTACTCGGCGTCTGGCGAGGCGGGCCTCGTCCAGCCGAATTCGTCCTCACTGTTGCTACTGTCGAGGTCAATGAAGGTAACTAGCAGCTGCGCTCGCTCGGCCTGGAAGGCCTGTTCGGATGCCATCTTGCACAAGGGGTCGCTGCCCAGCGAGGGAGGCGGCGTGGGTGAGTTGAAGTGCTCTGGCGGACAGAAAGGCGACGACTGTAAAGGTGGTGGAGGCATAGTCGCAGTCGACGGCGAAAGAGACAGGCCAAACAGTGGCAATTGCGTGTCGGCGGGGAAAGACCTTAGCGAAAATAGGGTTGGGAAGGCGCCAAAGCTCGGAAGAGTGGCCGACATCGTCTGACGATGCAAGGATAGCATGAGCTCCTCAAAGCGACGATCGCGACGACGGTGTCACTCTCTTCTCTTGCCCTCAGCAGCTGGTTTCTCCGAACAGCCAGTACGCGACTACTCCTCAGCCTCCGCCCATGTGTCTACATGTAATATATTTGTAATCTCTCAATCAAAGTTACAAATACATATTAATTTAGCTTTCGCATTGTATGAAATAGATTATGTCATATTTGAGTAGTATTTTCTTAGTGTTGGTTAAAGGTTTTGTGAGTAGAGATGGCGGAAGAAATAGTTTCGTTTGTGCAAAGGCATGGTGGCAGAATTGATAGAGGTGAATACGAAATTGGTGAAATCGTAGGATTATTTATTAATAATAAACCAAGTATTTACGAGGAACTAGAGATGCAAATGGCCAATAAAATGGGATGGGGCCAAAGATTTTGGAAAATTTGTATCGAGTACAAGATGCCTATTTTTGGAACAACAATTACATACTACTAATTGATGATGACAACTCTATGCAGCAAATGCTCTATCTTACGCCCCGTGTTATACCTTCGAGCTATTTGTAGAAAAAGAGGCGTGCATGCCAAGGTTTGCAAATGATGGCTGATATATGAAAAATATACACATTTTTATATGCCTTTTTACCTATTTGTTAGTCGTATTTTTAGTTAAAATAAGGATAATTAATGTTTATCTGTGTTAAGTGAATAATTATGAGTTTAATGATTAAACGCGCTTAATTGAGTTATTTAGATGCATTAATTGGTTTTAATAGATTCATGCTTTATTAGGCGTCTAATTACGATTTATTTTTATTTATGCAGGTTTTAGAGCTCCAAATCAGATCGCCGAATGTGGAACGCGTCAATCAGCTCATGTGAAGATATCGAAGATCCGACGGATGTGGTTGGTACGACGGGTTTTAACCCAATAAAAGAAAAAAAAAAGAAAAAGAAAAGAACCGGAATTGAAATGGGTCAGTGCTTCATCGGTTCGGTTCGGAGGAAATAAAAAAAAAAAAAAAAAAGAAACCCGAGCCCGATGGCTCGGGCATCGGGCGCCTGGAACAGAAACAGAGCCTCGTCTGGAGGCTCTGCTCAATCGGAGGAAGAGGCTGTTCGAGCGGCCGTGGGAGATGGGTTCACGGCGAGCCTCACGATCGACGGCGACTCAACAGAGACAAGAGGAGCTCGATTGTGAAGAGGGTAATGGCGGCCGAAGTAGGACAGAACAGAGCATGCCGGTGGAGAGGGCCATGGGTCGCCGGAGATGGAGGAGACAACGGAAATCTGATGCAACGGAGATGGTTCTGGCTCGATTTGGAAGGGAAGAAGGACGGCAAGCTCGTGATTTGGCCGAAGTCTGAACATGGAAAATCAGTGTTTTGAAGAGCTCGAAATCATGCCAGGAAAGGAAAGAAATTGATTTCGGTGCGAAGCTTGCTGGAATGAAGAACGCTCAATCTGGAAGGTGTATTCTGAGGTTGGATCGGGCTTGGCTATAAGAAGAGGCTGTGCTGTGAAGGAAAAAAAAAAGATTGGCGGGGTGCTGTTCGGTGGGGAGAAAAATTCATTTTTCTGGCTGTTCGAGGCGGCCGGAATCAGGAGAAGAAGGCGGTTTGTGGCGCTGTCTCTGGCTGGCGGTTCGAAGGGTGGCGGTTTGGTTGGATGTGCAGTGGCGGTTTGAAGGAGGGAGACGGCTGTGGAAAAGGGGCTCTATTTTTGTTCGAAGGTTGTGCCGGTTTTGGAAGAGAAGGTTGTACTGTGGTGGTTTTTGCTGGGTTCGTTGTGCAGACGGGGTAGAGGAGAGAGGTGCTGCGGCGATCTTAAGGAGGGTACTGTTACGGCTGAGGAGAAGAGGAGGTTCTGCTGTGTAAGAGAGGAGGACTGTGCTAGAGAAGGACTGCTGCTTTAGTCGAGAGATAGAGATGCAGTCCTGGTTGGCTCACAAAATCAAAACAGTGCTTTGGCTCGAGAGAGCAAAGCAGAATTGTTAGCCACTTTTGCTCGAGAGAGAGAAGAGGTGCTGAGTCAACACGGGAAAGAAGCTTTGCTTTGGCTGGAATTGGGGACTGTCTACTCTGTTCGAGAGAAAGAGTAGAACGGTTGAGGCGTGCAGTTGAGAGACTGTTGCTGAAGGTGGAGGAGAGAGCAAAGCAAGACAGAGAAGCAAGACAGACTGAAAGCAGCAAACAGGATTTTTCTTTATTAATTTATCTTTTGTTTGGTTAATTTCTGTGTTTTTAGTTTAGTTGAACAATTGATTGCTTAAAAAGAAAATAAAAATTAGAACTTTACATTTCATTATTACTTGCTACGTACTCTAGAATTAGGTTGAATATCTTACTAAGTCTCTGAGGGATCGACCTCGTAGCCACTATTCTGCATTAGATTCGTGCGCTTGCGAGTATCATATTAAAATTTACATCAATGGCGAAGGCGAAAGTAGGAGTTCTCGCAGAAATATGTCGAGTGGAAAGTTGAAGGGAATGCGTGTTGAAGATAATGAAGAAGTTGATTTGTATATATCACTAGTGTGCAACAAATCCCAACTTTCACCTAGTTGGAGGTAAGTTTATTAAAAAAATGTAGTTTAACCATTCAACTTACGGTTAAAGGAATTGTTTATTCATAATCTTAGTTTTGTTTTGAATAATTTAGGCACACATCTCATGCTCATGAAGCGATGAATCTTGGGATGGCATGAGGGGGTGAATGGTTTGGCACACAAAACATCATTTCAGTACCCCTATACTTACACTGGTTCAAGTGGTTGGCAAGAGAGAAATGTGAATGATGAGGAAGATGAATGGGAGAATGAGGAAGAGGATGGGGTCAATGATGAGCAGGTGCCTAATTCGCTGACTAATGATGTTGAAGACATACGAGGAGAGGATAGTGTGCAAGAGATGGTTCATAATGAGGGAGATGAATTGGTGGACATCACAATTACTACGGATAACTTGAATGACTTTGAGGAGGAGTTGCCATATGAGGAGGAGCTGCCATGGCGCGAATAATAGATGATGAAATAGATGTGGTAATTAATCTGAGTTTGCATGAGGAGACACGCTATGACGAAAAAATATATGGGGCAAATATTCCCTAATAAAGATAAATTTGTACACGCAGTGAACACAACTTTGATTGGAGAAGGTTCTTTCTTCCGCATGGGAAAGTGTCTCACTCGAAGGGCCAACAAATGGATCCCGAACCCTGTTGTCAACTTGTTTACCGCTCCTCAAGGTAGTTATCGCTTGCACTTGTTCAGGAGTGTAATGGGAGGCCTCATCTACAAAATGGCCTCTAGGGTTTTGTTGCGGTTGGCTCGACAAGGTTCTTGCTTCTCTACGGTTCATAGATTAGGCCAGCTGTCCTAATTGGGTCTCTATCTTGTCAATAGATTGTGTATGGGAATGGACCAGCTGGGAGATGGAGCGGGTTGGTAGGGTTGGGTTTGGCTTTAGAAATATGGTCTTGAGGCTGGATTGAAAGCTGGCCCCGGGTCAGGTTGTTTAGAGGCGAAATTGGGATGATTTCATCATCCCGGGTTGTAGGTATTTGAATAGGGGTTATTAACTCTAGGGTAGGTTTGTGCAAGGTTGACATGCTCTTGTACAAGGTCTGGATACTGGGGGCTGAGGGGCAGTCAACTATGGTGTGCATTGGGCTGGCACAAATGGCACAGGCATCTTGAGAGGTTGGGGTATATGGTAGAGTCTGAGAGAAAAACCTGTCAAACCTCTTGACCTAGAAATTGAAAGAACTTTTAAAGCAAGACTCAAACATACAATGGATGTTACAAATCAATTAGGTAACATGGAAAATGAGAATGTGAGGAAGACATTAAAAGATTATTCATCCCCCATTCAATTCAACTCACCTTCCTGCATAGTGTTGCCGCTCACCACGGCACACCACTTTGAGTTGAAACCAGGGGTGATGCAACTCTTGCCCACATTCTATGGTTCCAATAAAGAAGATTCCTATAATCATGTTAAAGAGTTCCTTGACATTTATGCTACATTTAAATTCCAAAATTTCTCTGATGAATCTGTTAGGTTGCGCCTCTTTCCCTTTTCTTTGAAAGAAAAAGCAAAAGCATGGTTGAACTCTTTAGAAGTTGGAACGATTAGGAGTTGGGATCAATTAGCTGAAAAATTTTTGAACAAATTCTTCCCTGTTCATAAAACTCATGCCCTTCGTAGAGAAATTACAAATTTCATGCAGAAGGAGGGTGAACACTTTTATGAGTGTTGGGAAAGATGGAAGAATTTGCTCCTTAAGTGTCCACACCATGGATTTTTAAAGTGGCAACAAGTTCAATTTTTCTATGACGGTTTAACACCTCAGAACCGTCAAATGGTTGATGCCGCTAGTGGTGGGTCAGTTATGATGAAGAGTGCCGAAGAGGCATGGGATTTTATTGAGACTCTATGCGAGAATTCTCAGCAATGGGATTGCTCAAGTAGAGTTGACAGAACGTTTCCTTTTCAGAAGAAAGGAGGCGTATATGAGGTAGATAATAATGCACATTTGATCTCCAAGATAGACAGCCTGACACAACGTTTTGATGCGTTGATGTCTGCTGGTGGGCCCCAAATGCCATCACATGTCAATGTGTGTGCTATTTGTTCTAACCCCTCCCATGTCACACAAAACTGTCCTTCTAACACCTATGGAGTGGAATACAATAGCGATCAGGCTAATGCTATAAATGCCTTTCCTCGACCTGGCAATAACCCATATTCGGAAACTTATAACCCAGGTTGGGCAAGGCATCCCAATTTTTCATGGTCCAAAGGACCGCATCAAGGAGGACCACCAGGGTACCCTCCCAATCAATCTTACCCTCAACAAGTTCAAACATCCCCTACACAACCCAAGAAACCATCTCTTGAGGATACTTTGAATTTGTTCATGCAAAGCTCTCTACAATTTCAAAAAGATACCCAACATTCTTTACATGCCAACTCGCAAGCAATTGCGAAGCTGGAACTTCAAATGGGTCAATTGGCTTCTGCATTGAATGAGAGGGAAAAAGGTAGGTTTCCTAGTCAACCTGTAGCTAATCCCAAAGGACAATTTGAAGTGGGATCTAATTCTTGTCAAGACCAACCTCCAGCGCAAGTTAAAGCCATAACTACACTTAGGAGTGGAAAACAAATTGACAATAATGTTGAACCACCTAAAACTGCCATAGACACAACCGCTAGAAAGGGTGAGGACCAAGAGAGCACCACTAGACCAGACGTGAGTCCTAATACATCGAAGAAGAGCCTAGAAGCTTCTTCGTGTCCTGAGTCTAGCCATATGCCACCCTATATACCCAAGGCACCTTTTCCTCAAAGACTTGCAAAAACATCTCAAGGGAACAAACTTGATGAGACAATGGAAATTTTTAAGAAAGTGCAAATCAATATTCTATTGCTCGATGCTATTAAGCAAGTTCCCGCTTATGCAAGATTCTTAAAAGACATGTGCACCCAGAAAAGAAAATTGAATGCACACAAGAAAGTGTTTCTCACTGAACAAGTTAGCTCAATTCTTAAGTATAACACTCCTCCTAAGTTCAAAGATCCAGGATGTCCCACAATTTCATGCGTTATAGGAGACCATACTGTGGAGAGGGCATTGTTGGACTTAGGAGCTAGTGTAAATTTGCTGCCATTCTCTGTTTATGAGCAACTTGGATTAGGCGAGTTGAAACCGACTACCATAACACTGCAACTTACAGACAGATCAGTTAAAGTCCCATGCGGTGTTATTGAGGATGTTCTGGTTCAGGTGGATAAATTTTACTTCCCCGTAGACTTTATTGTCTTAGATACCCAACCTGTGCAGAATCCTGGTAGTTAGATTCCTGTGATTTTGGGAAGGCCATTTTTCGCCACATCCAATGCCATAATAAATTGTAGAAACGGGGTTATGAAGTTGTCTTTTGGCAATTTAAAGGTCAAACTCAATGTCTTTAATGTTAGACAACAACCCCCGGAGACGGATGATTCTTTTGCAGTGAATATGATTGGAAGTTTAGTAGAAGAATCTCTGCAAACTGTTTTAAATGATGATCCCCTCCAGACATGTTTAACTCATTTTGGCTTAGACTTTGACATTGAAGGGTCCATTAGAGACGTCAATGCCTTGCTTGACTCTACCCCTATATTAGACCCAACCAAATGGAAAGCCAGGGTGGAACCTCTTCCAGTTCTCGAGTCTAAACTTGTACCATCTATTGAAAAACCACCCCAACTTGACCTAAAACCATTACCTGATACACTTAAATATGCGTTTTTAGGTTCTTCTGATACCTTGCCTGTTATCATCTCTTCAGACCTTGATTCAGAACAGGAAGGCAAGTTGCTTAATGTTCTTCGCAAACATAAGACAGCTTTGGGGTGGACAATAGCAAACATTAAGGGTATAAGTCCTGCTCTGTGTATGCATCATATTTACCTTGAGGAGTATGCAAAATCTTCCCGTAAAATGCAATGCAGACTTAACCCTAATATGAAGGAGGTCGTCAGAACCGAGGTGCTAAAATTGTTAGATGTTGGCATCATTTACCCCATATCAGATAGCACTTGGATCAGCCCAGTTCAGGTTGTTCCTAAGAAGTCAGGAATCACAGTAGTCAAAAATGATAATAATGAATTAGTCCCCACCCGAATGACCACTGGGTGGCGGGTTTGTATTGACTACAGAAAATTGAACTCGGTCACAAGGAAAGACCACTTTCCTTTGCCATTCATTGATCAAATGCTTGAGAGACTTGCTGGTCATAGCTACTATTGCTTTTTAGATGGCTATTCAGGCTACAATCAAATTCCCATTGCTCCAGAGGATCAAGAAAAGACCACATTCACTTGTCCTTTTGGAACATATGCATATCGTCGCATGCCATTTGGGTTATGTAATGCACCCGCCACATTCCAGCGGTGCATGATGAGCATATTTTCAGATATGGTTGAGCGATTTCTTGAAATTTTCATGGATGACTTCTCGGTGTTTGGATCCTCTTTCGATGAATGTTTACACCACCTGTCTCTTGTCTTGGCAAGGTGTAAAGAAACAAATCTTGTGCTAAATTGGGAGAAATATCACTTTATGGTTCGTCAAGGGATAGTTCTGGGGCATGTTATTTCTAATAAAGGAATTGCAGTTGATAGGGCCAAAGTTGACTTAATTTCAAGTCTGCCTCCACCAAAATCAGTGAAGGAGGTTCGATCTTTTCTTGGCCATGCTGGGTTTTACAGAAGATTCATCAAAGACTTTGGCAAAATTTCAAGACCTTTGTGCAATTTGCTTGCTAAAGAAACTCCTTTTATCTTTGATGATGATTGTTCTAAAGTGTTTGATCAACTCAAGCAATTTCTCACATCTGCACCCATCATCCAACCACCGGACTGGAATTTACCTTTTGAGCTTATGTGTGATGCATCCGATTATGCGGTTGGAGCTGTCTTGGGGCAACGGGTGAATAAGATACCCCATGTCATCTATTATGCAAGTAGAACTCTCAATGATGCTCAGCTCAATTATTCTACTACAGAAAAAGAGTTGTTGGCTGTAGTTTTTGCTCTAGACAAGTTCCGATCATATCTCTTAGGATCCAAGGTCATAGTGTTTTCAGATCATGCAGCTTTGAAATATCTTCTTTCAAAGAAAGACACTAAACCTCGTTTAATTCGTTGGGTCCTATTACTTCAAGAATTTGATATTGAGATAAGAGACAAGAAAGGTTCTGAAAATGTTGTTGCTGATCACTTGTCTAGACTTATCGATGAGTCTGATGAGGAACACTTACCTTTGAATGAGTCATTCCCTGATGAACAACTTTTTGTTGTCTCTCAATTGCCTTGGTATGCTGATATTGTTAATTATCTTTTCACAACTCAACTTCCTGAACATTGGACAAAACAAGATAAATCCAAATTCTTCGCCGAGGTTAAGCATTTCTTCTGGGATGATCCATACCTGTTCAAGTATTGCCCAGATCAAATCATTAGTAGATGTGTGCCGGAGCATGAAGTTGATAGTATCATTTCTTTTTGCCATGCTCATGCATGTGGTTTCCATTTCGGTGCGAAAAAGACTGCTGCAAAAATTTTGCAGAGTGGTTTCTATTGGCCTACTTTATTCAAAGATACTCATGAATTTTGCACAAAATGTGACAGATGCCAACGTATGGGTATATTATCACGTAGGTCCATGATGCCCCTTACTAACATTCTGATTGTTGAACTTTTTGATGTTTGGGGTATTGACTTCATAGGCCCATTTCCTCCATCGTTTGGTTATCTCTATATCCTCGTTGCTGTAGATTATGTCTCCAAATGGGTAGAGGCCATTCCTTGCAAAACAAATGATCACAAAGTAGTGGTTCGGTTCTTGAAAGAAAATATATTTTCTCGTTTTGGAACCCCTCGTGCAATTATAAGTGATGGTGGTACACATTTTTGCAATAGAGCTTTTGAATCACTTCTGAAAAAGTACTCCATTACTCATAAAATTGCAACTCCATATCATCCGCAGACTTGTGGACAAGTAGAAGTTTCAAATAGGGAAATTCAACGCATTCTTGAGAAAACGGTCCGTCCCGACCGAAAGGATTGGTCTGACAGATTAAATGATGCATTGTGGGCTTACCGTACTGCTTTTAAGACACCAATTGGAATGTCTCCCTATAGACTTGTATTTGGAAAACCTTGTCATTTACCTGTGGAATTGGAACATCGTGCTTACTGGGCCATCAAAACTTTTAACTTTGATATGGACAAGGCTGGAACACTTCGCAAATTGCAACTCAATGAATTAGACGAAATTCACAATGAGGCTTATGAGAATGCGAAGATTTACAAAGCGAGGACCAAAGTTTTTCATGATCAGTCAATCATGAGGAAGTCATTTGAGCCCGGTCAAAAAGTTTTGCTCTATAACTCCAGGTTACATCTCTTCCCAGGAAAGCTCCGTTCCCGATGGTCTGGACCTTTCATTGTGCACAAAGTATTTTCCCATGGAGCGGTTGACATTCAAAACCCTAAAGATGGAACTATTTTCAAAGTTAATGGGCAAAGATTGAAACCATATTTAGATGGTATTACTGAAAAGGAGGAGATTGTTCTAGATTTGGATGAACCTAATGCTCCTACATGATTTTTGGTTACGTCTGGCTGAAGACGTATAACTTAGCGCTCTTGGGAGGCAACCCAAATTTTTGGTTTTTGCTAGCTTTTTATTTGTTTAATATTTAGGTTGTTGATACATGTGTGGGGATGCTACAATCTAGGTTTGGGGGTGTATTTTCTTTTTCCATATTTTGTACTTACTCCTCATTCTTAGTTTGTCTGTTCCAATACTCTACATCTACCCTGAGGCATCTCCATTCAGGTGACTTCTTTCCTTACACTCCTTTTCTTTTACTCGTCATTGTGATATTTATTTTGGTAAACATTGAGGGCAATGTTTCGTTTAGGTTGTGGGTGTAGAAAAGAAAAGTAGTATTCCTTTGGTTTTTATTTTAAAAAAAAATTGAAAAAAAAAACCATAAAAATTTACTTAGTTTTAGGTTGTTTGTTAGTATTTTTCTTAGGTTTTGATAGTTTATCCCTTTATAATGCATACTTCAATTTTTAAGAGATTAATTTGCATTGGAAGTGTGAGTAAGTATACTGGAGGATAGAGAACTTAACTGAGCATATCTTTCTGTTACAGTCCTCTTGGAACATGTGCTTGAGCTAATAAAACTCACTCACACACACTAGTTACATAAAGTAATACCGTCTAGAGATTTTTTGAATGCTAATTTACAGTGGGATATCTTTAGTCAGAGTCATTGGATGATATGTGGTTGTCTGTTGAGCTTAAAAGATCATGATAGACCATTTACTTGGCTATGGCAAGGGATTGGAACCGGAAATAGGTTGAGAGTATAATACAGCCTGGACGGAATAAAGATTGCTGAAAATATGTGCTGAAAATAAAAATGCGAAAAAATGAAAACAAAAAAATAAAGAAAGGGGCTGCTTGACTTTATAGGATTAACTTAGGCTGATGCTCAGGCCCGAAGCGGTCTACTTAAAACCTAATGCCCTAAGCCAACTGGCTGGGAGTCATTGGCCTGAGTCATTGCTAAACCTGAGCATCTTGAAGTCAGGCCTTACACAGTCCTAGCGGAAGAAAAAAAGAAAAAAAAAGTCTGTGGTGTATTATCCTCTCAAATCTAGAATGTTGGACCCGAAGGAGGCGCGTAGATTTGTGCTATCATGAACCTAAAGATTACGACGACTGTGTTGATTCTGATGTTCTTTGGTTAATGGGTAACACTGAATCTGTATAAAACAGAGATTTAGAATGTATTGCTACAATGTTCTACACTTTTACTATATAAAGTATCATGATATATCATATTGAGCAGAAACTTCCAAGATGAAGGTGTAGAATAAAACCACTTACTTGAGGGCTTCTATATTCCAGTTGATTATAAATCCAAGTACATGTGGTTGATTTTCTTAAACATTGCAGTCTGCATTCGAAGGGATATTAGGATTGTTTTGTTTTGTAGTGATTTTCTATTTTCTTTTTACACTTAGATTAAATAGGTTGATTTCATAAATACATGTTTGTGGGTAGCATGGCTGCAAACCCTCACGAGACTTCACTCGTCCAGCCAGGGACACCTAGGGGTTTAAAAGGCTTGTTGCATGCGCTAAATGCAATCGTGATTTCCTGCGAAAGTGGATTAGTTAGATTTCTTTGCTTTGTGTTGTTTTGTTTTGTTTTGCTCGAGGACTAGCAAAATGTAGGTTTGGGGGTATTTGATATATGAAAAATATAAACATTTTTATATGCCTTTTTACTTATTTGTTAGTCGTATTTTTAGTTAAAATAAGGATAATTAATGTTTATCTGTGTTAAGTGAATAATTATGAGTTTAATGATTAAACGCGCTTAATTGAGTTATTTAGATGCATTAATTGGTTTTAATAGATTCATGCTTTATTAGGCGTCTAATTACGATTTATTTTTATTTATGCAGGTTTTAGAGCTCCAAATCAGATCGCCGAATGTGGAACGCGTCAATCAGCTCATGTGAAGATATCGAAGATCCGACGGATGTGGTTGGTACGACGGGTTTTAACCCAATAAAAGAAAAAAAAAAGAAAAAGAAAAGAACCGGAATTGAAATGGGTCAGTGCTTCATCGGTTCGGTTCGGAGGAAATAAAAAAAAAAAAAAAAGAAACCCGAGCCCGATGGCTCGGGCATCGGGCGCCTGGAACAGAAACAGAGCCTCGTCTGGAGGCTCTGCTCAATCGGAGGAAGAGGCTGTTCGAGCGGCCGTGGGAGATGGGTTCACGGCGAGCCTCACGATCGACGGCGACTCAACAGAGACAAGAGGAGCTCGATTGTGAAGAGGGTAATGGCGGCCAAAGTAGGACAGAACAGAGCATGCCGGTGGAGAGGGCCATGGGTCGCCGGAGATGGAGGAGACAACGGAAATCTGATGCAACGGAGACGGTTCTGGCTCGATTTGGAAGGGAAGAAGGACGGCAAGCTCGTGATTTGGCCGAAGTCTGAACATGGAAAATCAGTGTTTTGAAGAGCTCGAAATCATGCCAGGAAAGGAAAGAAATTGATTTCGGTGCGAAGCTTGCTGGAATAAAGAACGCTCAATCTGGAAGGTGTATTCTGAGGTTGGATCGGGCTTGGCTATAAGAAGAGGCTGTGCTGTGAAGGAAAAAAAAAAAGATTGGCGGGGTGCTGTTCGGTGGGGAGAAAAATTCATTTTTCTGGCTGTTCGAGGCGGCCGGAATCAGGAGAAGAAGGCGGTTTGTGGCGCTGTCTCTGGCTGGCGGTTCGAAGGGTGGCGGTTTGGTTGGATGTGCAGTGGCGGTTTGAAGGAGGGAGACGGCTGTGGAAAAGGGGCTCTGTTTTTGTTCGAAGGTTGTGCCGGTTTTGGAAGAGAAGGTTGTACTGTGGTGGTTTTTGCTGGGTTCGTTGTGCAGACGGGGTAGAGGAGAGAGGTGCTGCGGCGATCTTAAGGAGGGTACTGTTACGGCTGAGGAGAAGAGGAGGTTCTGCTGTGTAAGAGAGGAGGACTGTGCTAGAGAAGGACTGCTGCTTTAGTCGAGAGATAGAGAAGCAGTCCTGGTTGGCTCACAAAATCAAAACAGTGCTTTGGCTCGAGAGAGCAAAGCAGAATTGTTAGCCACTTTTGCTCGAGAGAGAGAAGAGGTGCTGAGTCAACACGGGAAAGAAGCTTTGCTTTGGCTGGAATTGGGGACTGTCTACTCTGTTCGAGAGAAAGAGTAGAACGGTTGAGGCGTGCAGTTGAGAGACTGTTGCTGAAGGTGGAGGAGAGAGCAAAGCAGGACAGAGAAGCAAGACAGACTGAAAGCAGCAAACAGGATTTTTCTTTATTAATTTATCTTTTGTTTGGTTAATTTCTGTGTTTTTAGTTTAGTTGAACAATTGATTGCTTAAAAAGAAAATAAAAATTAGAACTTTACATTTCATTATTACTTGCTACGTACTCTAGAATTAGGTTGAATATCTTACTAAGTCTCTGAGGGATCGACCTCGTAGCCACTATTCTGCATTAGATTCGTGCGCTTGCGAGTATCATATTAAAATTTACATCAATGGCGAAGGCGGAAGTAGGAGTTCTTGCAGAAATATGTCGAGTGGAAAGTTGAAGGGAATGCGTGTTTAAGATAATGAAGAAGTTGATTTGTATATATCACTAGCGTGCAACAAAGCCCAACTTTCACCTAGTTGGAGGTAAGTTTATTAAAAAAATGTAGTTTAACCATTCAACTTACGGTTAAAGGAATTGTTTATTCATAATCTTAGTTTTGTTTTGAATAATTTAGGCACACATCTCATGCTCATGAAGCGATGAATCTTGGGATGGCATGAGGGGGTGAATGGTTTGGCACACAAAACATCATTTCAGTACCCCTATACTTACACTGGTTCAAGTGGTTGGCAAGAGAGAAATGTGAATGATGAGGAAGATGAATGGGAGAATGAGGAAGAGGATGGGGTCAATGATGAGCAGGTGCCTAATTCGCTGACTAATGATGTTGAAGACGTACGAGGAGAGGATAGTGTGCAAGAGATGGTTCATAATGAGGGAGATGAATTGGTGGACATCACAATTACTACGGATAACTTGAATGACTTTGAGGAGTTGCCATATGAGGAGGAGCTGCCATGGCGCGAATAAT
This sequence comes from Houttuynia cordata, assembly GCA_039654745.1. Taxonomy (NCBI): domain Eukaryota; kingdom Viridiplantae; phylum Streptophyta; class Magnoliopsida; order Piperales; family Saururaceae; genus Houttuynia; species Houttuynia cordata. The sequence goes on from CM077503.1 coordinate 55,426,556, forward strand.
AGATGATGGAATAGATGTGGTAATTAATCTGAGTTTGTATGAGGAGACACGCTATGACGAAAAAATATATGGGGCAAATATTCCCTAATAAATATAAATTTGTACACGCAGTGAACACAACTTTGATTGGAGAAGGTTCTTTCTTCCGCATGGGAAAGTGTCTCACTCGAAGGGCCAACAAATGGATCCCGAACCCTGTTGTCAACTTGTTTACCGCTCCTCAAGGTAGTTATCGCTTGCACTTGTTCAGGAGTGTAATGGGAGGCCTCATCTACAAAATGGCCTCTAGGGTTTTGTTGCGGTTGGCTCGACAAGGTTCTTGCTTCTCTACGGTTCATAGATTAGGCCAGCTGTCCTAATTGGATCTCTATCTTGTCAATAGATTGTGTATGGGAATGGACCAGCTGGGAGATGGAGCGGGTTGGTAGGGTTGGGTTTGGCTTTAGAAATATGGTCTTGAGGCTGGATTGAAAGCTGGCCCCGGGTCAGGTTGTTTAGAGGCGAAATTGGGATGATTTCATCCTCCCGGGTTGTAGGTATTTGAATAGGGGTTATTAGCTCTAGGGTAGGTTTGTGCAAGGTTGACATGCTCTTGTACAAGGTTTGGATACTGGGGGCTGAGGGGCAGTCAACTATGGTGTGCATTGGGCTGGCACAAATAGCACAGGCATCTTGAGAGGTTGGGGTATATGGTAGAGTCTGAGAGAAAAACCTGTCAAACTTCTCGGTCAGAGATGCCACTTGGTGTTCTAAACTGGTGGTGGCTTTGACATCGTACATGCCTCCCCTTGAGGTGTTCCTACCAGGCATATGACCTTCAGATATATAGAGGGTGGCACTATGTAAAGAGTTTTCACTCAGGTCCTCTAGTAGATCTCAAGCATCATCTGGAGTTTTCTTCATGAATGTGCCTCCATAAGAGGCATCAATTAGGGTCTTTTGCTGATCGCACACACCCTCATGAAATCGCTGCACTGATTGCCATTTGGGCACATCATGGTGGGGACAGGACCGGAGTAGGGCTTTCATTCTTTCCCAACTTTCATGGAATTGTTCATTAGGGAGCTGGGTAAAGGTGATGATTTCATTCCGGATCTTATTGGTCTGCCCTACAGGGAAATATTTCTTTATGAATTCAGCCTGAAGTTCCTCCCAAGTAGAAATGGAGTTGTGTGCAAGGGAGTATAGCTATTCCTTGGCCCTGTCTTTCAAAATGAATGGGAACAACCTAAGGCGCACCTGGTCATCAGACAGTGTGAGTTTAAAGGTTGTGTTAACCTCCAGAAAATTTTGGAGATGCCTATAGGGGTTCTCATTGAGTTGGTCGTGGTATGTGGGCAGTATTATTGATGTGTGGCTTAATTTCTAAATTAGCCACGGTTGCAGGCAGTAGGATATAGGAGGGGGAGGTGTAGGTAGTGGGACGGTAGTAGTCTTGCAGGATACGGGCATGGGCCATTAGTGGATTCTGGTTTAGGCCATTCCCACCCCCAAGGTTCATGTTGTCCGCCATTGGATGGAATTCAGGGATCGAGTGGCTAGGAGTTCTACAAATTCTATAGAGTCGCTCAGGATCAGGGTCAAAGGCCAGGTCGGGGTTCAGGGAACGGCGACCATGCATGCACAATAAAAATCAAACAAAACCTGTGCAATCCTAATAGCGACAACTAGCAAGCATCAATCCTAGATAGCGACAACTAGCAAGCATCAATCCTAGATAGTGACAACTAGCACGTCATGCATCACCCAAAGAAAGTAGAAAGCACCAAGCAGCCAGTTTATACTAGAAGAGAAAGTTAAGAGAGTGTAAACAGTGGGAAGGGATGGCGAGAATCCACGTCCTCTCTTAATCCTGCAAAAGAAGGAAAATAGAATTTAAGCTACTGAAAATAAATTTAAATTAAACTAGACTACTCTAAAACTAACTATGCTAAGAATCTGGTTAACTATTGGCTTCCGTCCCCGGCAACGGCACCAAAAACTTGATCGTTTAAATATAAAACCTTTGCAAGTGCACAAGGCAACTGTACTACGGTGAATATTAAAGGGTTGTCGAACCTCAAGGACGGTGAATACTTTACCAAATTCAAGAGAAAAGTTGCAGTTTTTAATTAATCTAAAGAAAGCAATGAACTTTAACTAATCTAATTGTGATTTAATCAATGTAGAGAATTATCAAGGCAATGAATCCACCATTAGACATGCAATTACTACTCTCAATTATTATTAAGCATAAGTTGACATGATATGGTAATTCGTGTTCTTGATCAGACACATGAATTACTAATGAATTTATTAACGTTCTTGAACGGACAAGAAAGTTCATCCACTGTTGTGTAATCAATCCTATTCTTGATCGGGCATAGAATCAATCACAAACATGTTATAATGTAATTAATCATATCCTTGGTCGGGCATAGAATCAACAACAAAATATCTAATTCCATTATAACCAATCAAGTCTATGGTCAAGCACTCAAAAAGAATACTCATGAAATCGCATTAAGCATAAATCATAATCAACTTTATAAAATTAAACTATCAAGAGTAGCAATACAGATCTAGGGCTTCATCTAGCCTTGAATAAAAGTTTAGTTACACATAGAAAGAAAGAAAAGAGAAGCCTATTTATGTAGATCCATCGTCATGAATCCTTCTTCTTCTTTACTCCAAAAAACTCCTTCTCTTGCTCCTCTCTAGCCTCCAAAGGTGATCTCCAAGATAGCCCAAAATGTTCTCCCTTAAGGTCTATTTATATGTTTGAAGAGAAACCACGAAGTTCCCTTCCAAATCTGAGTCGAAATAGGTCTTATTTTAGTTTTGCCACATATGGCGATCGATCGCTCCGTATTGCTGATCGATCGCCTACCGATCGATCAGAATTCCTTCGTTATTTTCCTCCGATCGATGCCGTATGACTCCGATCGATCGTTGTTACTGTCTTGTGTAAATCAAAAACTCCAGTAGATACGATCGATCGTTGTGATGGCCGATTGATCGTTTCCTTCGATAACACTGTTTTGCGGCTCAAGCGATAGATCGCATTGAATGGCCGATCGATCATAGTTACTGTTTGTAAATTTCCAATGGCCATAACTTGTCGCTCTGAACTCCGAATTGCACGTGGTCGGTGGCGTTGGAAAGCTAACTTTTGAAATTTAACAGAAGCTTGAATCAGTCCAATCAGATATTTGTATACGAAGTTATGAAGAGTTAACCATTGAAGTCCATTTTCATCTCATTTCTGTGTATTACTCTTGTTTCTTACAAAAACCAAAAACTATATTAAAGTAGTAGTAATTCTAATCAAACACTAGCATAAATATAAGTTTAGGAGATAGTAAAATGCATATTTCATGTGTAGATCACATATGCATGGACCTCTTTACGAATACCGGTCCACATGAAACTCTGACTGACCTGCTTGAAGGTTCTGAATGTGCCCTCATGGCCAGCCACCGGAGTATCATGAAAGTGGACTATAACCCATCAACGCAATTTCGGAATCGCTGGAACCCATAACCGGTCCTTCCAGAACAATAAATGGTCACGCCACACAAAAGGTGGTTCTGCATGCGGGTCGGTTTGAAGACGATCAACCAGTTCCTTGGTAGGAGTATCCGCTACATAAGCCTGCTTCAAGTTCGGGATAAAAGGACAACAAGGGACAGAAATTGTGAAGCAGGCTCCCTCCATGGGCCGACGTGATAAGGCATCAGCCACCATGTTGTCGACGCCCTTCTTATAGACCACTTCGTAGTCATAGCCGAATAACTTACTCACCAAGCGCTGATGAGAAGGTGTGGAAACCCGTTGATCCAGAAAGTCCTTGAGAGGTTGATGATCGGTCCGAATAAGAAACCGTTGGCCCAACAGATAAGGCTGCCATTTGGAGATGGCATGCACAATAGCAAACATCTCTTTCTCATATGCAGACAAGGATAAGGACCGGCCTGATAAGGCTTTGCTATAAAATGCTATTGGGCGCTCTTTTTGAAGTAGGACTGCACGAAGACCCATATCAGAAGCATCCGTCTCCACCACAAAAGGCAGCGAAAAGTCGGGAAGAACCAACACCGAGACCTGAGCCATTGCCTATTTCAATCTGTCAAAGGCAGCTTGGGCCTTGTCAGACCATACGAATGCACCCTTCTTGAGCAAAGATGTGAGTGGGTCAGCAATTAGCCCATATCACTCGATAAACCGATGATAGTAACCTGTGAGGCTCAAGAAGCCATGGAGAGACTTCACACAAGTAGGCTGGGGCCACGAAAGCATTGTCTCCACTTTAGAGGGATCAAAAGCCACCCCCTTAGACAAAATAATGTGGCCCAAATAGTCGACCTGCTCGCTGCCAAAAGAGCACTTCGAACGCTTCAAAAAAAGTGTATTAACATGCAGAATAGTAAAGACTGACCTAAGATGATCAAGATGATCCGCCCAAGATGAACTATAGATCAATATGTCGTCAAAAAAGACTAGCACAAACCGGCAGAGATACGGACAAAATAAGTCGTTCAACAAGCTTTGAAACGTCGATGGAGCATTGGTCAGGCCAAATGGCATGACGAGAAACTCATAATGGCCATCATGAGTCCGAAAGGCCATTTTGTGTACATCATGAGGCTACATACAGATCTGGTGGTAGCCGGAGTGCAATCAAGTTTACTGAATAATACCGCACCTACTAGCTCATCGAGGAGCTCCTCTATCACAGGAATAGGGTACTTATCTTTAATCGTAATCGCGTTAAGTGCCCTATAGTCCACACAGAAATGCCAAGATCCGTCTTTTTTTCGCACCAACAGGATTGGCGACGAAAAGGAACTAGTACTGGGTCGTATGATCACGGACTGCAACATCTTCTAGACCAACTTTTCAATTTCAGTCTTTTGCACATGGGGATATCGATAGGGATGAACATTGGTCGGAGGGGCCCCTGGCGTGATCGGAATGGAATGATCATGATCCCTGGCTGGCGGAAGTCTTGATGGCTCAGTGAAGATATCGGCACACTACTATAAGAAAAGACCGTGAGGTGCAAATTTAAAAAGAGATCTCACCGCCTGTGTCGTATGCAAGGTGTCCGGCTGCGCCCCCATGAAGGCATATACGCTGGCCAGCCACGTCGAAGTCCATTGTCAACGCCCGGAAATTCCAGATCACATTCCCCAATGTTTGTCGCCACTGTACACCTAGCACCACATCAGCACCTTTCATGGGCAGGAGAAACAAATCAGTGACGAAGGAGTGCCCTTGGATCAACAGCTCGATCTGGGAACACACACCCATGCTGCCGAGGTGTTTGCCGTCCCCAATCAGGACGTCGAAAGGTTTGGACTCGGAGACATAACACCCCAAGCGCTGGGCCACCGTATCATTGATGAAGTTGTGGGTCGACCCACTGTCAATGAGTACAGTAATTTGTTGGCGTTTAAGCTGGCCCTGAACGTGCATGGTCCTGGGAGTGAAGGTATCAAAGAAGTCGTGGACAGAAATCTCCGGCTGCACATGGTCATATAGCTCGGATTCCTCGTCTGGCTCATCTATTTCCTCATCCTCAGCTTCCTCAATGAGTTGGCTACCTTTGACGGAGCAGCGATGTCTCGGAACAAACTTCTCATCACATCTATAATGGAGTCATTTGGCGTTCCTTTCTTCTATCTGAGCAGGTGTTAGACGACAAACAGGAGGGGGGAAAGGCCCTGGCAAGGCTGGCCAACTGGGGCCTGGGCTAGGCGCTGGAGTCGGGACAGGAAGTTGGCCATTGTACGAGCCAATTTTTCCTCCTCAATTCGAGCATGATGCACCACCTCCCGCATAGTATGGCATGGGAAGTGACACATCTCATCTGCAATCTCAGGCTTCAGCCCTCACTTGATTGTGCCGACGAGAGCTGCCATCGGCCAGTCTGGCAAACGATTAGCGATTTTCATGAAGTCATAGTAGTATGCTCTTACCGTGGTAGTTTGTCGCAGAGTAGAAAGCATCTCATTGAAGTCCTAGAACTCGTTCGGCCCAAACTGGATGCACAACTCATCAGAGAAAGACAACCACGTGGGAAAGCATACCTCCTTCTCGTAGGCCCGAAACCAAATTGAGGCATCTCCGTCCAGGTGGAAGGCAGCCACACGGAGGCGCTCTTTGTCAGAATTTATGCCCCCTAAATCAGCATCAGCCATCGGGCTGAGAACGTCTTGTGCCGCCTCTTACTCTGATGATGCTCCAGTGGCCATGGCTGGCTGCTTGCGAGCTCTGTGACCAGAAACGCGTATAAAACACGTTTTACGCGTTTCAGCCACTCAGCCGTAAAACTCCCCGTTTAAAACGGGAAAACGTGTTTTTCCCATATTAAACGCGTTTTATCCCGATAAACGCGTTTAAACATGTAAAACACGTTTTTTATTTAAAGTGCAACTCTTTTTTTAAATGTGCAATTTTGCAATATATTATTATTTAACATTTATACCTATTATATTAATTTTTTATTTTATTATTTTTCCGTTTTTTTCACGTTATTTTCCCGTATATTCTGTTTTCTGCCGTTTTGTTCCGTACGCTTACCTCGCCGTTTTATTGCCGTACCCGTACTTTGTCACTTAGCTTGCGAGGAGGCATGAGTTTTCGCAGATCAGAACTGCTCTGATACCAGTGTTGTGACCTAGCAGGGTCACAAGGGTTGGCCTTGATGGCAAGAAGGAAGAAGAAGGAGAAGAGTAAGAGGAATAGTATTTTCTTATTGCATACCCTAATAAGAGGAGAATGTTCCCCTTATAAAGAAGAAAGATGGCACGGCCCCCAAGGCACGCGCCATCTGTTACGGCCTAATGGGCCTTCTAATGGGTCTTGATTGACCCCAAATTACTCCCTATTAGTCCAATACCTAACAATTAACCTAAACAGCCTAATTACAATATGACCTTATGCAAAGAAATAAACCAACTAATCTTAAGGAGAGATTCACTCTGTTGTTGTGCTGACGTGCACAACAAAAGACATATGGTGGCGAACACACTTGTAGAAATGCCCAGCTAGAGACTGGTCATAGACAATGTACTGCGGCGTTTGTTTATCTACATATATTACCCTCTATTGGAGCACCAGTGGTTATTCATGAGAGGATTAAGGAGACTTTTCACATGGATATTTCATACAAAAAAGCATGGATGGCAAGGAATATGGCTATCAAAGCAGTGTATGGTGATTGGGTTGAGTCTTTTAGATTGTTGCTAATGTACTTGGAGGCAATAGTTAATGCCAATCCGGGAACCATTTATAAGTTGGTGACAAACCAAATGGAAGATGCCGGTGTCGACAGTTTGACAAGGCATTTTGGACATTGTCTTCTAGTCATAAGTGTTGATGCTATTTTTCTATCTTACAAGTATGAAGGAGCCTTTATGGCGGCGAGTGCTGACGACGGGCACAAGAGTTTGTTTCATCTTGCATTTGGCCTTGTTTCGGGTGAAGATTACCTTAATTGGAGATGGTTCTGACGTATGTTGAAGGAGCATGTTGCTCTTGATAGGACATCTATCACTATCATATCCGATCGAAATAAAGGGTTGCAAAAAGCTGTGCCAGACGTGTTTCCACTTCCGCATTTTTGTCACCAATATTATATGCGACACATCAATGCAAACTTTCATAAGAAGTTTAAAAATAATGCATTGACAACATTGATAGGGGAAGCTTTAATGGTGCTTACTGTAGACGAGTTAATTTGGTGAGGAGATGAAACTGATCGGTGCAAAAAGTCCAGAAGCAAAATGGCTACTCAGTGAGGAGGGTGAATTATCCCCTCAATTGTGGTCTCTTACTCACGATGGTTTTACAAGATTTGGAATGACCACAACAAATATGGCTGAAAGTCTAAATAGTGTGTTGAAGGGGGCTCGATCATTATCCGTGCAAGCCTTAGTGTTAGCTGATCTATACATAAAATATGCATTTTATTATCTCCTAAACTTATGATTATGCTAGTGTTTGATTAGAATAACTACTACTTTAATATAGTTTTTGGTTTTTGTAGGAAAGAAGAGTAATACACAAAAATGAGGAGAAAAGTAATTTAAATGGTTAAATTATCATAACTTCGTGTACAAATGTCGGATTGGACTGATTCAAGTCTCATGTTAAAGTTCAAGAAATCAGCTTTCCAACGCCACCAACCATGTGCAATTCGAAGTTTGGAGAGAAAAGTTATAGCCATTTGAAATTCATGAACAGTAACTACGATCGATCGGTTATCAATGCGATCGATCGCCATAGCCGCAAAAGCAGTGTATTGAAGGAAACGATCGATCGTATCTATAGGAATTTTTCAATCGCAGAAGACAATAACTACGATCGATCGGTATCATACGGCGTCGATCGGCAAAGCGATCGATCGGAGGAAAATAACGAAGGAATTGCGATCGATCAGATAGCGAACGATCGTCAATACGGAGCGATCGATCGCCGTCTGCGGAAAACCGAAAGAAGACCTATTTCGACTTGGATTTGGAAGGGGACTTCATGGTTTTTCTTCACTCTTATAAATAGGCCTTATGGGAGAACGTTTTGGGCATTCAACCTTGCGAACCAGAGCTTTATTGGAGACTAGAGAGGAGGAAGAGAAGATGTCTTTTGGAGCAAACAAGAAGAAGAAGGATTCATGACGATGGATCTACATAAACATGCTTTTATTTTCTCTCTTTCTATGTGTAACTAAATTCCTTGTCAAGGCTTGATGAAGCCCTAGATGTGTATTGCTACTCTTATAGTTTAATTCTATAAAGTTGATTATGATTCATGCTTAATGCGATTTCATGAGTATTCTTTTGAGTGTTTTATCATAGACTTGATTGATTATGAATGAAATTAGATATTGTGATTGATTCTATGCCCGATCAAGGATAGGATTGATTACACAATAGTGGATGAACTTTCGTGTTCGATCAAGAACATTAGTGAATTCATTAGTAATTTGTGTGTCCGATCAAGAACACGAATTACCATATCATGTCAATGTATGCTTAATAATAATTGAGAGTAGTAATTGCATGTCTAGTGGTGGAGTCATTGCCTTGATAATTCTCTGCATTGATTAAAACTTAGCTTAGTAGTTAAAGTTCATAGCTTTATTTAGATTAAACAAAAACTGCAACTTTCTTCTCTTGAATTTGGTAAAAGATTAATCCATCCCTGAGGTTCAACAACCCTTTTTATACTCGCCGTAGTACAATTGCCTTGTGCACTTGCAAGGGTTTTAATTTTAAACGATCATTAGCCAATTCTTCTGGATCGTCAAATTCTTTGTGAAGCGACATCGGCCGGATTGGCCATGACAACCCCATCCTTATTATTGAGTGGAAGATTAAACAACAAATGCGCCTTATTGACAACATGTGGGTTGAGCAAATCAATTTTCACATGTATGAAGTGAAAACATTGCGTGGTAGAAAATATGTGGTGGATGTTTTTTATCCACCTCAATAGTATCCTCTCAGATTTCAGCCATCATACAGGAGTCATTGATCCTGGCGCATACAGATCTATCGTACATACAGTACATCCATATGTGCCATCAATTTTGATAGTTGATGGCTCCTATTGGCGGAGGGGTAGCTCCTACACCTTAGCCCTACTCACGTATTTGTCATGGGTTGCATTTTAAAAAATTATGGATCTACCAACAGGTGACTGGATTTGCTTTACAACCCAATAGATGTGTGTGGGCTTTACATGCTAATAGATTTAACTCATTTTCAAATTGAGGGAGTATATTCGAATGATAAAAAGCAGATCATCATCTCTCAAAACCAAAAGGGCACACACCAATATGATTCTAGCTTTTTCTTCATCCGTCAATACTTTTCAGCTGGTTATAGATTATCCCAAAAATCCTTAAGCAGCTAGATTTTTTTCAGCTGGATGGAGCTGATTTTTCACGCCCCAAACGGCCCCTAAGACAACTTTACCTAGTGATGTCACAGTTGAGGTATTGGCCCTATTGGGTAGACATGCATGTTAATGGGCCAAAGCCGAGAATTGGACCATGGTGCTAATTATCCAAAAACAATTGGACCATGCTGCCAGGAAAATGGCCTAGAATGAAACAGTAGTACTTATAGACATGCATGTTAATGAATGAAACAATAGTACTTACAAACAATTGGTAAGGGTTCTCCTGAATCTTTCAATAACCTCCCTCAGGTTCTACTAAATCATTTCATACATTACAATGTTCTTTTAAGACTGATGACTCTAGAGTTCCGATGTTCTGAGCTCCGATACCAGGCTGCCACGCACCAAAATCCCCCACCTTTATCGGTGTGCAGAAGTCTTCGTAAATACCATATGTGGTGAGGTAGGAACCCTGGGACACGACTTCGGATAATCGAACTAACCGGCCAATTTCATCATCTCGAAAGGATGTGCAATTGACATTACCAGGAACTTTCATGAACGTGGGAACTCATCATCAACTCTCAAAATAAAATATTGCAAATATATTAAATCAAACCTACTTAGTCTTTATTACAGCAATTCGCATAAATTGTCAATCAAAAGAAATCATAAAATCTGAGGCACTCAACGGCCAACAATATTAAACTAAGCAAATAAATAAAAATTCTTTATTCGCCACCTTTCTGTCCTCCAATCGTCCTGAATCACTGATCTTTCGCGCCTACATCAGAGGATGCATGAATATTCCATAGAAATACTTAGTAGGATGCAAAAACCCACGGAGACACAATAATAACGTGAAGAAAGGTTTACTCAATAAAAATAGGAATATATAATATCTGAGGGACTGGTCACAAGGTTTACTTCACCTGAACAGAAAGGTTATTCAACAACAATCCCATCGCAAACAACAATCCAAACTCGTAAGTATAAGGAAAACATCAATAAGACTCCAAACAAACATATGTGAAAGCAGATAATAACAATTTTATCAAAGGCGCAAGACATCTATAGTGCAAGGTGTTACAATTTCTGCTCGCTAAACTGATCACTCGCAAGTGACTAAATAATATACCAGAACTACCCTATGGGTTCTCCCTTCGGAACCCTGCCAAGCGTTTAGGATGCGGGCCCCACCAGTACTTACGGACACGATGGGCATAGACTGAGGACATTCGTAATGTCAACAGTGTAACGTACGTATAGTGCCTACCTTCGGCCATAAAAATCGGAGACCTCGCAAGATCTAGTAATGGCTTTAATGAGCTTACTATGAATCCACTTCGGAGAGAGCCTTGCAAGGTCTTTAGTGGAGAAAACAGCCATATAACAATATGCGCAATATTTCAAACGAATAGAGGTCCCAACACTTTAAGATTATAAGGTATCATTTACCAAAATAGACTCACTCTTTGGAATATAAATAAATCATCAATAGGAATAGACTCACTCTCTGGAGTACAATTTAATCATCAATATCTCAATAGAATAGGGTTTCTCGCAAGAACACAGCTAAGACTCCAACGTCTATATCAACAAGTAACTCGCCAACGGAGTAATAATAGATCGCAATCATAATTCAAACAACATGCTTCATGTCTAGCCTTAGATAGGAACATCTCTGGAATTTAGGTTCTACAATTTATGAGACTGAACTCAAGATGAAAGAATGATTGGAATGGTTTAATCTCTAATTGGAACTCAAACCGACTCAAAGCTGGAATTATAATCTTAGTATAATAAGACTCTTGGTTGTAATGACTTACCCATAATATTAATCTTTTAGATCAAATAGTCTTACAGTAATAGTCCATACCATGTCCTACAACATATATTAGTGATATTTTAATCAAATTGGATTATATCATTAAGTATTAATAGGTACTAGTGACTTAGACCATAATTACAGTAAACTATTTTGTTGATAACATCCCCCTTCTGACTGTCCCCACAGCTGGTACAGTAGAAAATTAAGTCTTAAATTTTAACAGTAGATATACCTATGTGTGTAGTTTCCAACCCAAAAGACAGAATATTTTTCTGATTTTTCTGTGATTTGTTATGATTTTTATACTGCATGTCATCGGCACAGGAAATAATTTTGGCCGAGACCATAAGTCTTAATCATACATACCAATTACGAATTAGTGACCCATAATCATGACAATAAAATATTATTAAAGGGAAATTATATAATAAATCATCAATTTTTTTTTTCCAAAATAGTACACTGTACCAAATATTTCCCCAAATGGTGCTCTGACAAGCCACGCAGAGCAGCGTATGCTCTGACAAATTTCAACGATGCATATCTCTCTCATTTCAAATCCGTTTTTGTCCGTTTTTTTTCATTCTTCTTTATTTTTAGTGCTCTTTCTGGTCATCATGATATTACAATGATGTTGATCCATTGCATGCTATTTATCGAAAAAAATATCATAAGAACTACGATAAATGGTATGTGATGGCTCACCATCTTTGTGATATCATGATGAATAGAAAGAGCACTAAAAATAAGGAAGAATGAAAAAAAATGGGTAAAAACGGATTAGAAATGAGAGAGATATGCATCGTTGAAGTGATGACCTGTTTAAAATGGGACAAAAATCATTAAGGCACCGAAAGGCGTCAGTTGAACAAACGCCTCTCTAAAGGCGTCAGTTTTCTCCTTTAACCCGAGAGGCATCGGTTCAACCGACAACTTTCGGTTTAGTTTAAAAAAAAAGCCACGCAAGTGCCCGCGCCACGCGGGCTCCTACGTGGCTTGTCAGAGCACCATTTGGGGAAATGTTTGCTAGAGTGTACTATTTTGGATTTTTTTTTGATGATTTATTATATAATTTCTCTATTATTAACATTGAATACTCCCCTCCTATGACTATTATAGTCCTTATATGTTCTGGAATTAGTTATTACAAGCGTTTATACATCTTTCATTACATAAACCAATTTAAGATACCCCCTTTGTATAATAAAGACTTTAACACAAAAATCACAACCCATAATCATATGGTACAATTAAACCAAAATGTTTATAGAATCAAAATAGGAATTTCTGACATCGAAACGATCAAGAGATGAATAATGTTCTCATCTAAAACTATCATACAAGCATTTGAAGAGATAATACTCAAGGATATCAATAATCATACTTAATTATAATCAATATGGAATCTCTCAACAAATCAATAATTTATATAATCTCTACTACTGAGATGGAATCAAATAACTCATCATAGAATAGATGGGAAGAGTTTAGAAAAAATTTAGTAGGAAAACCATCCTACCCCCTTTGTAGAATGAAAATTGCACGTCCAACGTAGCTCCTCTTCTTCTCTACGCACGAGACATTCGCTCCTTCATTTATGACGAGGTTTGAATAAAGAAGGAGTGTGAAAGGGTTTTTGGAACAAGGGAGAAGGAGAGAAAAATAAGGCTGGGGCGTTCACAAATTCTCTAGTGTGATAAAACTCAAGTTAGCCCCCTTATGGGTGTTTATATAGACATTTTGTCTATACCAACTAGGATATTTTTCCTTTAGGATTTCTTCCCGATATAATTTCTTTAGAGGTGTCTCTATAGGAGCTTTCCTCTTCCTGTCCCTCTATTTTTGCTCTCGCGGTGGAAAAAAAATTCCTGATCCTCCTCTTCTGTTGGTATTTGCTCATTTGAGTAATTTCTTTGTGTATCCATCTACAAGGAGACAGGTACAAAAAAATGAAACATAGCGTGTACAGAAAGACACGAAGACAGAAAGTCGTGTATGCGCACACACGACTTAATATTATATCGAGTATGCGCATACACGCGCTGGGAAAGAGGCGTGTTTGCGCTTACCCTCCCTAATCCAAATTAACAAATCGAAAAGTTGGAGCTTCTCAAAGAAAAATCAGTATGGATTGTACCTTACCGGTAATTTTATGCTATTCTCTGGGTGTATTTCACTTCTGATGAGGCATCGTTGCCCGAGAAAATCTTCACGATAATTTTTGCCTCTGCTCGCCGACGACACAAGGACGGTTTGCTCTGGCTAGCCGAAACCCTATGTTTTTCCCACTGTTCCTCGCCGCCAAAAAACTAGCCCGCTAGAAACCCTAGCCGGAAATCACTCCAAACGCATGTAATCGCTTGCAATCGGTCACTCCGCAGGTTACAGGGAGCCACGGGGGGACGTCAATAAGGGCGCCACTAGAAATCGCCACTGGGAGCCGCTCGAAATCGTCGCCTTTGCTTCCTATAAGCGACCCGGGTGATCGTTTCTTTTAAACAAGACCCTTCGGATACCAAAGGCATGACCATGCTTAAAAAAAAGGCATTTTCAGTATTCTAGGTGTCAATTCCAGGCTATATGAGATTTCACTGAAAAAACCAGATAATATGAAAAAACAGATAGTGGCGCCAGGTAATATGGAAAAGACTCATTGAGGAAAGGAAAGAAGGTAAGATACATGTGAAATAAAGTAAAAAGATTCTGTTGAAGAGGAGTAACCAATGATCGGTGGTCAACCGATATCCGTTTTACCATGTATTTTCACAATATAACTTCTAAAATGAGTGATACTAATTTAGACAAAGCATAGATTTCAAAATATGCATAAAAATGAATATATAATTCAAAACTAGGATGGAAAATAAACTGGAAAGTTTTTTTTCCTTTTTTTAAAAAGTTCAATTTTTTTTAGAAACATTTTTTTTATATACCGATCGACGAGACGATTTCGCCGATATATCAGCGATATTTCGCCGATATATCGGCAATATTTTGAAAATTTTTAAAAAATAATTTTTAAGTGTTTCGATATATTGGGTGGGGTCCAATACCAATATATCGGCGAGACGACATTCCATGGTCGAGACTTGCGACTCATCACCTATGGACATGTGACTTCAAGGAGAAGGTGTTGACCTACCAAAAAGATATCCACTACCAAATCAAGCAGCCAATCAAGGGGAAACTTCGCAGGGACCCACTGCCACAAGTGTTTGTGCTTAAAGAGGAATATAGGCCATACGAAGGACTAGCGTGTTGGTTATATATATATATATATATATATTTTACTCTCACCTCTTTCTAGACGCCCTAGTAGAGAGTTAAAGCGCCAAGGAAGAACAGTTCACTACATGGAGAAGCAAACATTGTCAAAGTATGTTTTTTTATTTTTTTGTATTTTACTTCAATTTCTGCAAGTTATTATTTATAGTTTTTATTTTCATGATGCGATCTAGGACCGTGAGTGCTAATTTCTTTTTCTAAGGCTAGAATTAAGCCTTGTTAATTGTAGGAGTTCCATACCTATGGAAAGTTATTTGTTGCTTGCTTTTCATGATTTGTAATTACATAAATATTGTTCTCCTAATTTTTTGTGACAAAAAAGTTAGTTTGGATACAAGATTAATCATGTTTGTCTTCTGATTTAAAATAGTCTTTAGTAAATTACATGCTTGGATTTGCAATTCTCATCATTAGAGTTGGGTGTTAATTGTGATTAATGTTGAAGTTGCAGTAGATTAATGTTGTGAATGTCACACACCTAAGGTGCCTAATCTATCTTAGGTAGTATTTTATTATTAAGATTAGTTTCCCTTTCTGAAATCCATTAGTGATTGTAATAAATGCCTAATTAGATGTAACGGGCTGTAATCATGGGTTGTAATTATGTTGTCATATGTCGTCATGATAATGTCATCATACGACGTCATGTCATTATTATATCGTCATTGTGACAACTAGGAGTCCTCTTTATAAGGGGGTCTCCTTCCTCCGGGAGGGTTATACAATAAGAATTTACCTTTCTTCTACTCTCTTTCTTCTTCTCCCTAGTCGTCAAGGCATACCATGTGACCTTGCTGGGTCACAACATTGGTATCAGAGCAGTTCGATCAGCCATGCCGCCTCGCAAGCAGGCCATGGCCTCTGAGGTGCTGCCAGAGCCAGAGGACACAAGAGAGTCCTCCTGCCCGCGGGGCGATGCTGATCCTACTCAGACTATTATGTTATCTCTGGTGACTGCAATCCATGAACAACTGAAGGAACTCCAACTTGAGAGGGTTCAAGTGTAGGCCATGCGATCTTCCACCAGAATCACGCCGCTGCTGCCACCACCAGGAGGATCTGGAGCTTTTCCCCATCCTAGCAGTCTTCATATGCTTGGCGGCTCAGCCCAAGTCCATTCTACAACCCACTCTGCTCTTCGTGGAGTCCAGGTAGGGTCCATTAATCTGGACGCAGAGGGTTGCCGCCCTGACCTTGATGCACGAGGCGTGCTGGGCACTTGTGGCAATATCTCCATGGCTAATCATGCACGACACATCCAGCAAGAACTCGATGAAGACTTGAATGAACCCCAAGGGTCTCACGGAGGCCAGAGGAGTAGCGCTGAGCCCAGGTTGGCTCAGTTGCAATTCCCTAGGTACAATGGCAATGAGGATCCCGTTGAATGGCTGTACAAGGCGGATAAATTCTTTTCGTATCAGGGAACTTATTCTGATGCAGAGCGTCTGCGGGTGGCGGCCTTTCACCTTGATGGAGATGCTTTGATCTGATTTCAGTCCTACGAGAAGGAGACGCGCTTCCCCACTTGGGCGTCCTTCTCAGATGAGTTGTGTGTCCAATTCGGACCAAACAAGTTTCAAGACTTTAATGAGATGCTGTCTAGTATGAGGCAAACTACTACGGTAAGAGCCTACTACTCCAAGTTCATGAAACGTAAGGGTACTATAAAAAAGTCTTTTTTTGGAGAAGATAAATGTACTAGTAATCTGTTAAATAGTCAATTTAAGCCAAGAAATAGAAGAAAATGTTGCTCATAATTTGTTGGGTAGAAATGGAAAGCAACATCAAGTGTACTTTACAATGGCCTCTTTTCACCTTAACTATTGACTCATGGAAAGGATGTCAAAACTTCTAACAATGTATGGACATGTGACTTGAAGGAGAAGGAACAGGGTCACAAGGTACGCCTTGACGGCTAGGGAGAAGAAGAAAGAAAGAGAGTAGAGGAAAGGTAAATTCTTATTGCATAACCCTCTAGGAGGAAGGAGCCCCCTTATAAAGAGGACTCCTAGTTGTCACAATGATGACATAATAATGACATGATGTCGTATGACAACATCATCATGACAACATATGATGACATAATTACAACCCATGATTACAGCCCGTTACATCTAATCAGGCATTTATTACAATCACTAATAGATTTCAGAAAGGAAAACTATTCCTAATAATAAAATACTGCCTAAGATAGATTAGGCGTCTTAAGTGTGTGACGTTCACAACACTCCACCATGCTTCCGCTAACGCCTTGTCCTCAAGGCGACCACGATGGAAAACGTGCCAAAAAATCATCCTCTAAGATCCGTTCAGCGTCTTCTAAAGATTTTCCTTTCCAAGTCATAAGCACTTCTGTCACAATACGCCCAGCACGTTGCACCCTCCATTTATCGACAAGAGAAACTAGAACGGGGTCATCAGCTTCCGGAGGGCCCATGAGAGGCGGAGGTGCACTATCAGCAATCAACCGAGAATCCCCCACAAAACGACAGAGATAGGACACATAGAATACAGGGTGCATCAGGGACCCTGAAGGCAGGGAGAGACGATACGCTACTGGCCCCACTCGCTCCACAACTGCGTAAGGCCCATGAAAGCGAGCGGCTAGCTTCTGATCAGCCCAAAACAAAGTGGTCTGGCACTGGGGCATGACTGACACATAAACGTGGTCGCCAACCTGGAATTCCCTATCAGAGCGGCGCTTATCAGAGAATTGTTTCATCCTATTCTGCGCTGAAGCCAAGTTGGCTTTAAGTTGGCGAAGGACCTCATCATGTGTCTGCAGCATGTAATCCACCTCGGCAATGGAGGAACGATGGGACACATAAGACAGAATGGACGGAGGAGGACGGCCATAGACAATCTCGAACGGCGTAAATTTGGCACATGTGTGATATGCCGTCTTGTATGACCATTCTGCCCAAGGAAGCAATGGAAGCCAATGGCGGGGCTGATCCCCCACAAAGCAGCGTAAGTACTGCTCTAGACACCTGTTCACTACTTCAGTTTGGCCGTCCGTATAGGGGGGATATGCCGTACTCATATGAAGCTCCGCCCCCTAATACATCCACCGATATTTTACTGGACCACATAGCAGCGCCTTTGATGCAAGATGTATAGGCAAGTAAACCATAACATCAAATTCCTAATTTCTGTTGAAATTCTTCACAAGAGCTTTATATCTGTATATTTTTTCTTATTTCTATTATCAGTGGGTTTTTAGCATCCTACTGGGTATTTCTTTCGGAATACTCATGCATCCTCTAAAAGAGAGTGAAGCTGAGTAGGTAAAGATTGTTGGAGCTGCTATGGACGGTTGAAGCTTGGATTAGAAGACTCTTTCAAATTTTATTTATGATTGACTTTTATTTCGTTGGCATGTGAGCCTAGAACTTGATCCTGTTTGATTATTGAAGAATCTGAATTGCTGTAATGGACTAAGTAGTTTTCTTTATTGGTAATGTTAAGTTAAGATTGAATACTTGAATATTGTTCAGTCGTATCGATTATGTTTCTCTACTTTTCTGGTGATTGTGAGGAGGTCGATCGAGTATTCGGTCACTCCCCGAGTTTCAGACATCCTGACTGTATTTGAATGGTTGCCTCTGTACTCTTATCGAGGTTTGAAATTTTGGGGCGTGACAATATCGATGGTCAAAAACTAGTTTTTACCATATATTTTCACAATCTAACTTCTAAAATGAGTTATACTAATTTAGACAAAGTATAGATTTCAAAATACGCATAAAAATTCATATTAGGATGGGAAACAAATGGGAAAGTTTTTTTTCCCTTTTTTTAAAAAAAATTGTTCTCAATTTTTTTTAAAACGTTTTTTTTTAAATGGCGATAAACCGATATATCGGCGATATTTTAAAAAAATTGAAAATGATATTAGTCTGTATCGTTTTATCAGGTGGGGCCCAATATCGATATATTGGTGATATATCAGCAATACAACATTCCACGGAAGAGATCCCTCGAAACTCTAGAAAGATTCCCGGCCGGCCAGGGCAGGGCCACCTAGAAACAATGCTCTTTGGGCTCTGTCGCACAAAACCCTATGAACTACTTTTTTTCATAAAAAACAAATGGAATTATTGATATGGGGCTTTGGGAGGAGTATCAATCAAATAGTAAAATTCATCTGAACAAAGTTAGAGCTTCAATTACATTAACAAAAACGTGGGAAAGAGTGTGATGTGGAAATCTTATCTTTTTAATAAGATTAGCAAATAGAATTTCTACTTATATCATCATGACCAAGCGTCTTACTTAATATTTACTAAAGTTGAAAAATGAAGAAAAACATTTTTTCATCAATTGCATATGTAGAAGGAACAGAGGTTTTCATACTATCCTTGAAACTCAAGATTCAACCATTAGAACCTTAGAGTAAGAAACAAATTATCAACACAATGAAACCTGAATTCCAAAAGCTTGAACTGTTAAGGACCCACCAGTGCATATCAAGCCTAGACCTGCTCATACTCATAAGTACGTCTAATTGCAAACGATCAATTTGAGTTGCCCCAAGATGTTGATCAGGTGTCATATTGTAGTCCCCAGTGTACCCCATAGTACTCTCTCCTACCTTTGAATAGAACATTGCCGCCCCAATAACCTTGAAAATTAATTTACATTCAAAAAGATCTGATATAAGATACCTTTAAAATAAAAAAGTATGATCTCATACTCTAAAAGCTTCATAGACTATAACAATATGTAATACATTGAATTTCTTCTTTTTAAGAAATGCTGGCAAATAAACTTTCCCAGCAGTGTTTCTAGTTTGATTAATTTGAGCACTAATAGATCAACAGGTTCATCCTCTAGCAAAAAATGCAGTAATAATATAGAACCAAAAGCATTAAACTAAAGCATATAGACATCAATACAAAACATATAGACACCACTAATATCATCATCATAAGCCTTTCCCAGGGTTGATCTCATTAGATGAATGAAGCCAGACCAATGTGAATGTGGTGACCACCTTGTAAGAAAAAAACAAATTGCTTTCTGCATACAGTCGGGTATTAGCCTTGTGGTTGCAAATTACAAAGTCATTGTTAACAATATGCACTTTTTTTCGCTGCCTTATAGGCTAACCAGGACTAATAGCCATATATTGTCCAGGGCTTCTCAGCAAATACAAGAAATCAGTTCACCATTCACATCGTCCACAAGGAGCTTCTCAGCTTCAACACTATAAATAGTGATTCCACAGTTGCTAATATTCTTATTTATTTCAATGAGACCCTTTTTTTCACGACTGCGCATAAAAAAAAACCATTTAAAAGTTCAAACAAATACTTCAAAATCTGGATCGAGGCAAATGCTTGGGCAGGTCAGCCTGACATGGAACAGGTGACATTCATTATGCATCAAGCAATTCGTGATCAAGAAATTACTGGTTGACGGCGAAACTGTTTGAACAGGTGTAATAACCTATATGGACTGTCCTAGTTGCACTCCTGGACTAAGTTTTCAATTAGGTCTCTGTTTATAGGAATTTAAACTAAGATGATTATATAGTACAAATCACAAGACGAAGAATATAGCAGAATGAAGTAAAAGGGAGGAAAACAGATCAGGAATTTCCCCAGGGATTTTCTAATTTTCAGAAAAGCAAGTAAAATTATCTCCAGAAAGGAATGTCAAGCCATATATAGTTAATTTGTAGTTTCAGATTCCAGAACAGTTCAAATTCGTTCTCTTTAGCTGCTCTATGATTTAGTACATGCCATTTACGAAAGCCAATTTTTCTAACTACTTTCAAGTCTAATTTAAGTCATTAAACTTGGCGGTATGCTAGAATGGATTTAATTCTTATAGAAGTGAAAGTTGCCTTTCAGTAAAATACTTAGTTTATGAGTCAGCTAAATCCGTTATACAACAGCGCTTTTGCCAGTTAAATACTTTAGTTCTGATAAATCAAACCTTAAATGTCCTCCTTTACTCTTTTTAACTAGTGCCGTAAAAGGCAAAGGCCTGCGACAATGCATTACACCTTTGAAAAGGTGAGGCATAAGTCTCAAGGCATGAGGCCTTAGCCCCATATTTAATTAAAATTTCAAGCATAAGCACTGCAAACAAATCAAAATAGATAGAAAATAAACACAACTAAAATTTCTTATAACAAACAGAATCTAATTGCACTGGCCACTGAGGCAAGCCCGATCTCTAAAAAAGTATCTTAAATCGCCCAGAATATTTTTTAAACCTAGCTTGATGAGGCAAACCCATTGGGCGATTTATGCTATACCAACGCTTCTCATGTTTTCATCGATGCCTATATTTGTGAGACATCTCAAAACGTTGTTTAAAAACTGGTGCTACCATTGTTGAAATCTCTCTTTCTCTTATTTTTGTTTAAAAACATTGTTAAAAGTCTATCATAATTAAGTAGCGCATTGATTATGATTATGATTTTCCCAACAATTTGAGGAGAACACAACTACTGGTAAAAATATTTGCAAGCACTCATGAAATATAAAATGAAAATAAGAAAGGTTGTACAGAGCATGAGGCTCTTAGAGAAGACAATCATGATCATAATCAAGTAGCTAAATGGCCACTAGCTTCAATTTCCTCATTTAGGCTGAATTCACATCGGTCAGCCCAAACCCAAAATTTAGTTTTGCTAAATTAAATTTCCGGACTTTCTCTCCTCACTCGAAGCCAGTGAAAAAGGAATAAGACCTCCAATATACTAGCAATCAATTTCCTTGTAGCATGAACAATGCCAGTACCAAAACGAACAAAAGACATCAAGATATCTCAAAAATGGACAACTTTAAGCAGCATCAACCATCAGGACCATCAAAATAACTCAAATTAGCGCAAATGAAGACGTTACCCACATATAAATGGGGCCACGGTATCTGCAGACCTCCGTGAAAGATCAATGCTCCCACATGATCCAAATGGCTCAAACATACCAATCAATCTCCCAAATTTCAAAACCCCAAACTGTAAAAGTAATGATCCCTCCATCCAATTTTGCTCATTTGGATTAGGAAACCAATCCATCAAACAGGTAATATTGGACGGAGGGAGTAACTTTAAGAAGAATTACACCCTCCGTCTGAAAAGGGTAGACACAGTGTAAAGAAGTCAATTTCTTAAGCTACAATTAAGACCAATTGCATTGACCCTTTTCCGGCACAGAAAAAAGGGAAAGGTATCCATCCACCTTTTTCGGACGGATGAAGTAACATGAAAGTGCTCTTAAGTCCTAGAGGGGGGATGAATAGGACAACCACTTAAAAGCTCTCACTCTATTTTACTAAGAGATAATGTTAATTTAAATAATTATTCAATATAACATTCTCTTATTAGCAAGTAATTAGAAGCGCATAAGTGAGAGAGACTTAAGAGTAGAATGTGTGTGTGCGTGTATGTGTAACAATATGCAAGATGAGCAAACACAAGCAATCACACAAAGATTTATAGTGGTTCGCCGCCAAGCAACTCACTTCAACGGGTACGTCCACTCATAGCACCTAATCCAAGGAATCTCCGACATCCACTAAGTGAGGGTTTATAGTTCACCCACAACTTCTTACAAAGGTTTTCTTTGTTCGCCTATAACAAGAGATTTTCATGGTTAATCTTAAACCAAGAGTTTTACTCACAGGGTCACCCCAAACAAAGGACTTAATGGTATGTCCCGAGCAAGGGTTTTATGCGGAGGCTAACCCCAAACCACCGGATTTTATGATTTATCCTGAACCAAAGGTTTTACACAAAGGTTAACCTCAAACCTCTCATAGTGAGTATACTCCTACTCACTATGGGTTATAAGAACCCGTCTCTGTCATGCCCTAAAATCCCTGACCTCGATCAGAGTGCGGAAGTCTTAAAAATACCATCTTTGGTGAGGTAGGTACTCTGGGACGCGATACAGATAGTCGAACCAATCAGCCAATTACATCATCACAAAAGGATGTGCAATCAACATTACCAGGAACTCTCATGAACAAGGAAACTCATCATCCAATCTCAAAATAAAACCTTGTAAATGTATCGAATCAATCTTATTTAGTTTCTATTACAACAAAGAATATAAATTGCCAATCAAAAGAAATCATTAAAAACTATGGCACACAACGGCCAGTAATGACATCAAGTTATCAAACTAAGCAAGTAATTGAAAACTCTCAAATCATCCTCGAGCTTCTGTATCACCTTCCTGCTCCTGCACTCGTCCTATCTTAGTTATCTTTCACGCCTGCATTAGAGGATGCATGAGTATTTCATAGAAACACTCAGTAGGATGTAAATACCCACTGAAGATGAATCAAGCAGAATGAAGAGAAATATATAACAAAGAAATATTGATATTCAATAACATTTGGATTGAACCTAAGGCCTATACACCTAAAAAGAAAGGTCAGTCAACAACGGTTCTTCACTCTCAAGTATAGAGCAAGGACAATAAATTATACGACTCCAAACAAATACCGGTGTAAGGAGAGAATGGTCAAAATACCAAAGGCTCCAGGCATCCATAGTACGAGGAGTTACAATTTCTGCTCGTTGAATTTACCGATCGCAAAAGGTAAATATACCAGAATATCCTAGAGGTTCTCCCTTCGGAACCCGGCCATGCGTCTAGGGATGCTGGCCCCATCTGTGCTTACGGGCACAATAAGCTGAGACTGCAGACCTTCCGTAATGTTATACAGCCTAAATGTACGTATGTGCCTCTTTTTGGGCAGTAAGGAATCGCAACTCCCTAAATATAGAAGATCTCGCAAGATCTAGCAATGGCTCGTGAGCATACTATGAATCCACTTTGGAAAGAGTCTCGCAAGATCTCTAGTGGAGAAAGCAGTCATGTGACAATATAGGTAATATTTCAAAGAATAGAGATCGCAATACTCTAAGATCATAAGGTATCTTTTACTAGAATAGACTCCGAGGTCTCAACTTTCTGAGAATAGAGTAACTCTTACCACAATGACTCACTCTCTAGAGTTTGAGTAGAATAGCAAAGTCTCTCAAAGACATATGACTCACTTTCTGGAGTATGAATAGAATAATGAGGACTCTCAACAACATATGACTCACTTTCTAGAATAACAAAGAGATTCACATCTCAGATGATAACAAACTCACCATAGGACTAGAAATCAAAGAACCAATACCTTGAGACACATATGTTCATGCATAGCCTTAGATAGGAACATTCTAGAAAACAATTGGGTTTATAATATGAATACATATCCAAAGTCAAGATTTAAGGATAGGTCCTTGATGATTTGATTTCCAAGTGGAATTTCAAACCGACACAAACGCTTGTCTGAAAAATAGAAATCTTGGCTTATTTACTCACTCAGACTTACCCCATATGATTAGTCTTTTTAATTATCCAACTTTTTTGTGATAATCCATATTAAGAAATATACTGAATAGTAATGACACTTTTTGGTTCATACTACACAATATCAGTAGTGCTAATAACTATTAGTGCATAGTCTTAATTATACACCACCTGTGTCCAAGAAACACTTATTCAAACTCAATATCAGAATACAGACAGATAGGGTTGAGAATTGCATACTCCAATTAGAGACTCAAACCGAATCAACACACAAACAAGGTACTAAAGACATTTGGATTCTCAAGACACTATGAATTATATACTCGATATTAATCCTCAACTGAGTTATGACACACTGGGTCTAGACTTCAACAAATCACTATTTTAGAAGATGAAAAATGATGATTCGACTTCCAATTGGAAAGTCGAATCGAGTCGACACTATAAGTGAAGCACATGACTTATCAAATACCAAACCACCCTTCATTAGCCGATGATATTAATTCTTATACATAGTCCATTCTACTGCAATAGTTACAAAAAAATCTTGTATGATATATATAAAGTTCTTAGTATACTTATTATAGCATATGCTATTGCTTTGATAATGTTTTCCTAACTTTTACCTTAATTACAATGTTCTGTTTTTACATAACAGTTGATTTCCAACGCTTCTCAGTATTAGCACAGATTGAATTTAATCTTGAAACTTTTACTAAGATAGTCCTTTGAGTCTAGTTTCTAACCCCACTGATTTTATATTTTTTCAATTTTATTTTAATTAGTTATGAATTATTTACTACAGACTACCAGCACATAAACAGTTCTAGCCGAGATTAAGATTCTTAATTAAACTCGATTATCTTCCTTAATAACACTTTATAGATGATAATACATTATTAACAGACATTATTACTCCCCTTCTAAACCAATTACAGACCTTAGGATTGTCTGGAATTACTAAAGTACCTCCTTTTATCATGTCTTTTACCATACCTAGCAGTTTTAAGTAACTACCCTTTGGAATATGGACAATTAAATTAGGACAGCACTTGCGACTACTTAAACCAACGAAATTAAGGAACTAACAGAGAAAGATTAGAACTTTAGACCTCAATACAATCAGTAGATATCAAACACTGATAATATTCCCATTTAAGAACATAGTATGGATATAGCATGAACATAGTGAAGAACATAACCAACAATAAGATTAATATAACCAATCGTGAATCAAATTCCATCTAAATCAGTATATATATCAATGATAAAAATGAATGAATCAATATTCATAGATGAGAAGAAAAAGAATAGGAATAGAATAGGGAAAAACCATCCTACTCTTAATTCACCGAAAATTCCTCTTTTTACGCATTGTTCGTCTCCTCCACTTCTTCCAAAGCTCCCGCTTCAAGCACATGCAAATCTCCCACAAAAAGAAACCTTATAGGAGAAAGGTGAACATGAGAAGGAGAAGAAAAAGGTCTCTAGACGTTCTAGGGCTAGGGTTTCAATAGCACAAGCCAACACTACAAAGGTTTATATAGAGTTTAGAGAAATCTCTTCTAAAAATATTCCTCCTAAATTATGGACTCTTTCCACCAATAAAAATACTCTAAAATCCTCCAAAATCCTTAGATAAACGTCCTCTCTAAGTTTGGTTAAGATTGGTATCTTTTTCCCTAAGAAAATCCACTCAAAATCGCAATTTCTGTATTCAATCTCGGCCATTGCGATCGATCGCGTACCCCGGCAATCAATCGAACCCGTCCGATCGATCGCGTACCCCAGCGATCGATCGCGTACGAAACTTCAAAATAGCATAACTTTTTACTCCGAACTCTGAATTGAGCACCGTCGGTGGCATTTGAAAGCTCTCTTCATGATCTTTAGTATACCAAAATAAAATAAAAACAAGAATCAAAATTTTATACTTTTAGATCAATATCAATTTTAATAAGCACACAAATTTTTCGGGTGTTACAGTCTCTCTCACACGTGACTAAACCCTACGGTTTACTATACTCAACCAAGCATAGAGAGAGGATAATAGTATTATTCTAATTAAGAGGTTAAGTTAGAGTACATACTCTTGTCAGGAGGATGTTAAATATCCTACCTGATTTGCTCAACTAGTATTGAGTTAAATGGCCTTCCATTGTCCACCCTTGGATTCAACTAATGATGCTCCGAAATTGTAGAGGTCTTTTGGACAAGGGATTGGTTTTTCTAAGAATTTTTCTATGGGATTAAGTGAAACCATAGCCAAAGGTACTTTAAACTACTCTTAAGGGTCAATGGTATGAACCCATCGAATCACTAATGAGGGACCGGAGAGTAGATCAAAGTAACCAAGACCTTTGAGAGGATATGGAAGTATTTGGTTCAAAGATGACTTGATTATTCTTCCTCTCCTTTCTTTGTAAGGAGTTCAAGATCTTGAACCCCTTTCAAAGAAAGGAGAGGAAGAATAATCAAGAGCATCAATGCTCTATAGGACTTGAATCTCTTCCTAAGATCTCATAACAAGAACTTGAACCCCTTTCAAAGAAAGGAGAGGAAGAATAATCAAGAGCATCAAGGCTCTACAGGACTTGAATCTCTTCCTAAAATCTCATAACAAGATCTTGAACCCTTTCAAAGAAAGGAGAGGAAGAATAATCAATAACCCTCAAGGCTCTAGATGATTGGCAAAGAATAAGGCTAAGAGGTTTTTGGGGAGATGGCTTGCCCATCTTTTCCTCTCCAAGAGAGGGGTATTTATAGAGGGAGAGGGAAGTGTGTATCAACCCATCCTTGGGTGGATTCCTCATATCCACTCACCCAATCCACCCACCCATTAGCGGTTCTCTTATGTGGGTTGGGTTATATTAACCTATTTATTGGTAGTTCCTTTAGCCCATGAGCCCATTTCACAAATGGGCTTTTTCTAGGTGTCTTTTCCTAAGGATCTTAGGTGGGCCTTGGAAGAAGCTTTGGATCACTTTGGTTAGTGGGTTTTTCTTGGAATATTTTTGAACCCAACAAATTTTATCCAAAAGCTATGGGCCTAGAGGACAACTATGGATGATCTAATGGTTGTGAGTTGATCCTCTAGAAAATATGCACTCCTCTTGTATGTCTTCATGTTGGGCCTTCAATAGGTTGCTTTTAAGTAGTGTCTTGGCCATGGGCTTTGTGGTGTGCTCCCACATTGTCTTACGCTTTTGCAATCTTCATTTTCCTTGAGCTTCACCTTGGAGTGCCTTCCTCACCTTGGTGGCTTCATCTTGTGGTGGCTTTCTCTTCAAGATCCACTTTGTGTTGGCTTCATCTTCAGATTGTCTCCTCTCAATCTCTTCATATAGCCCAATTTATACATGTACCCAAATTTGTACATATACCCTATTTTTCCTAGGGGAGCGACTCTCTCTGCTGGGGGTACTGAAAAACCCTCCTAAAAAGTCTGGCGCGAAGTTGGGCTTTGGGAATTGTGAGTAGACTAGGCCATTTGGGGCAGGAAAAATCAGCACCATCAAGCTGAAAAATTCCAGTTGGTTAGGATTTTTGGGATAATCCACTAACAGTAGTGGATTATCCCAAAAATCCACTAACCAGGTAGATTTTTTGGAGTGGATGAAACTGATTTTTCATGCCCCAAACAATTTAAGTGTTAAAGCCTACTCGAAAGCTCGAAGTCGGTCAAGCCGAACTCCTACACTTGAGCTCGAGAAAGCTAGAAATCACTATTTTTATACTCACTTCGTTCCGAATTAGGGGAATTTATTAAATAATACTTAAAATAATTACCGATCGAAAATATCATCAAAGATAATTCCTGATCCGGTTATCAAATCAACCTGCATGGTTTTTTTTTTAAATGCTAACCTGAAAGGCGTCGGTTGACTGATGCCTTTAAGCCATTGTCTTTTTTTTTTCATTTTGTCTCAATGCTTTTCACCTGAGATAGAATCGACGCCTCTCATTATAACCGAACTCCCATAGCAATTTTTCCTCCATCTTTTCTCCATCATTTATTTAAGTAAAGGTGTCAGTTAAACTGACACCTCTCTACTTAAAGAGAGAGAGGCGTTGCTTAAACCGATGCCTTCTCTTACAACTTTACAAAAATGAAAAATGTAATGGGAAATACAAATTTTTAATACATGATAACACAATAACAAGTTTAACTAAATAATCTCAAATGTAATGGGAAATACATATAAATAAATTAATGCATCTATTATAAGGTTAAAATATAATATAATACAAATCCTCATAAAAATACAATTGTTCAATCAACTCTCCTTCCACTATTCCTACCCTGTCCTCGTGCTCGAGCTGGAATCTGGCTGAGGTGAGGCAGTGGCCGGAGGAGCTGGCGGGGGCGAGCGATGGGGGAGGAAGAGCTGGCCGAGGTGAGGAGGTGGTCGGGGCGAGTGCGGGTAGAGGAGGGGCTGGCCAGAGGTGAATCGCCGCCGAAGAAGAGAGGCGAACGTATAGATCCCGAGCGGGCGGCTGTATAAAAACGAAACGAAAGGCATCGGTTGACGCCTTTCAATTATAATGAGAGGCATCGGTTAAGTCGATGCCTGCGTCTAAGAAGTGAAAAGCGAGAAAATGGAACAAGGAGCTTAA
This sequence comes from Houttuynia cordata, assembly GCA_039654745.1. NCBI lineage: Eukaryota > Viridiplantae > Streptophyta > Magnoliopsida > Piperales > Saururaceae > Houttuynia > Houttuynia cordata. Next base: position 55,455,508 of record CM077503.1, read on the forward strand.
AGGCGTCAGTTCTAAATTTGTGAAGGAGAGGCATCGGTTGAAACCAATGTCTTTCGGGTCAGCTTTTAAAAAAAAACCATGCATGTTGGTGCCTACGTGGCTGGTCAGATAACCAGTTTGAGAATTATTTTTATAATGTTCCTGATAGGTAATTATTTTTTTAAGTATTATTTAATAAAATCCCCTCCGAATTACTGCACTTATTGGGTTGTGAAGCCATAAAAAGTCAATTGATCTCCTCCTTTGCTATAATATTGTCATGGATATTTGCACTTGCCTCCTAGGACCCTCCCCTTTCCCCTCAACGCCCCCCTCCACTCCCACTTATCCGGAATCATAGTAAAGAGGCCGATGGGAAGGCAAAAGATTGAGATGAAGAAGATCGAGAATGACGATGCTCGGTACATCTGCATCTCCAAGTGCCGCTCCGTCCTCTTCAAGAAGGCCTTCGAGCTCGCCCTCCTCTGCAATGCCATATCACCATCCTCGTCCCCCTCCCCTATTGGCAAGCTCTTCTCCTTCACCCACCCCTCCCTTGACCCTGTCCTCCATAGCTTCCTCTCCTCCGCCGCACTGGACCAAGAGCTGGAGGAGCTCAAGAGGTAGCACGAGGAGTTGCTCATCCGGGTGGAGGCAACGTAGAAGAGGAAGGCGGTGACTGGCACCGGCGCCTATGCTAGAATTGGGCGGTGGGATGTAGAGGTGCTGGAGGAGCTAAGAGATAGGAAATTGCGTGACTTGGGCTAAATGTACACACTATGGAATAGAGATAATTTCCAAATGTACACAGTATTTTGGAATGGAGGGAGTATTATTTTCACATATGTGCATGCTTATATTACACTCTGTCTATGAATTTCATGTCAATTAAAGTCTCAACTTTTATTATATCTTATGTTATTTTTTATATATAATTAACTCTTATATTTGAAAGAGTTTGGTAATATGTCTTGTGAGAATTAAGACCATTTATAATTGTAATACCCGAAAAATTGGTACGTTAACTAAAAGTTTCTATTTTAAGAAATAGTTCTAAAATAGGAAAGTTGTGTTGCCTGATGTGATTTTTGGTTGTGTGTTATGCTTTAATGTGTTACTTGACTTTTATGATGTGAAATAACTTGATAATCGCATGGCTATTAGTAGTAGAAAACCAGGACGCGAGGGTTGGTCCTAGCGCTGAGGCCAGTCTGGCGCCAGGGTTTGAGAACACCTGACGCCAGGAGTGGGGCCAAGCGCCAGGGCATGTGTTCAGTGGATTACTCTTAGTTGGTAAATTGGATTTGGTTTTGATGTGTGGTTCGTGGTGTACGCAAGTTAGTGTATTGAGTTGTGCAACCTTATGAACGTGGGTGACTTGTCATAAGGGGATCTTCAGATGGTTGGAGTGATATCGAGTTGATTGGAGTGAATCTTGGTACAAATCTACAGTTTGACCTAATCATGGTGGATAAGGTAAGTACTGCGGTAAATCGGAAGGTTATCTTTTCAGCTGTGATAATTATGAAGATAAATATTAATTAAAAAAAGTGATTAGAGCATCTTTATTAGCCAATAGGAAGGGGACGCCATGTGCAAGGGGCATCCAATTGGTTGGCTTAGATTTGGTAGTTTCCTAGTTGTAGTAGGAGTGGTCTTGATAAGATTGAAATCCTAAAAAATTGGGAGATCTCTATTGTTGGATGTCTTGACCTATTTGTTGAAGGCTTTTTATTGGTAAGTTGGGATTTGGGATTAGGAAGGATCTAATTAGGATATATCCTAGTTGAAGGAGGCATTGGCTATAAAAGCCAAGGAGGAGGCCGGCCCATGCCATTGCACGCCAAGCATTTGGACGACTTGTGCAAACCCTAGTTTTTCCTTCTTCTTTCCCATCAACTCCAGCAACCTTTCATCTCTTCTTTCACCCATATCTCACGTTGGAACAAAGGAGTAAAGGCATCGTCGCGGAGAAGAGCAAAGGAGCTACACGTTGGAGTGCATTGTGCATATATTGTGTTGGTAGAATAGTTTTTCCTAACCAATCTGATTTAAACTCTTTTGCTTCTTTCTTATCATGATTATTTGCTGATCTTATTGATATTATCTTAGTGGTAGAGGTTGTATTAATGTTGATTCATGAGAGATTCTTTGTTGTTTATCAAATAAGAGTTTGCATGTTGATATGCCTTGTTTATGCTTCGTGCTACTGCATACATGCTTACCTTTGATAGAAATATATATACGGTCATGTCTCTTGAACGTTGGGTCATAAAGTTCTCTTCTTTATTCTATAATATTATGTTTTAATCGTCCAATATGGTTAAAGGATGTATTAATGATATTAAAAGCTTCATTAGAGCAAGTGTGACTTGGGTCTAGCTTAAGGATTTAACAGTAACTGAAGTCATGAAATCATTAAATCCAGAACATGCCAGCATTTAGAATTACTCCAGGAGGGGAGTAATTAAGGGTATTAAGGTTATATTATCATGATTAATAAGTATTAATGCGAGATTACTTAATATAAGCAAGTAATGTCTTCTCGGCTAGGACTGTTACTGCGCCGACAGTGATCAGTATAAAAATCGTAATTAAATATAAAAAAATCATAAAAATACACCATCAATAAGGTTATAACATAGACTCATAGGACTATATGTTGTAAAAGTTTCAGAGTCAGATTCCTTCTGTGTTGACAGTGGGGTCAGTCGCAATTGGGCTGTATAGTATAGAACAATTTACTGGAATTAGAGTTTTAAAGCACTAATAAGTACTAATACATGATATGATGTAATCTGATCTAAATAATACTAATAAATTATGGTAAGACCTCTTATGTACTACTTTAGTAAGTAAGGAAGTCCAAGAAGTTAAGACTTTGGGAGGAGTCAGTGCACCTTGGAGTTAAGGCAATTATTGTTTCCTTTGTGAGTCAACCTTGGGTCAGACTTTGAAATCTAAGTTGTGTTCTTATGATGATCTTTATGCTACTAAGAGCGATTATATATTACAATCCAGAGAGTGAGTCATTCATTGTCAAGAGACTTGATATTCTATTCCATACTCCATGAGTGAGTCATTGTGGTAAGAGTTACCCTACTCTCAGAAAAAGTTGAGACTTTTGCTTTTGTTGAATCATTGTCTAGTTTGACATTGACCTATTTCTCCACAAGAGTTCTTTTTGAAGATCTCCTAGTGGACTCATAGTGTGCTTACGAGCCATTGCTAGATCCGTAGTGATCTCCGATATTTATGGAACCTAGGTTCCTTACTACCCAGGCACATACGTATGTTTAGACTGGTTGACATTACGGAAGGTCTTCAGTCTCCGACCATAGTGTCCGTAAACACTGATGGGGCTAGCATCCTAGACGCGTGGCCGGGTTCCGAACGGAGAACCTCTAGGATGAGACTAGTCAATAGCAGAAATTGTAACTCCTTGCACTATGGATGCCTGGAGCCTTTGGTATTTTGACCATTATCTCCTTACACCGATATTTGTTTGGAGTCTTGTTGAGATTATTTTTTCCCTACATTTGTGCTTTGGGACTGTTATTATTTGACCTTTCTGTTCAGGTAAAGTAAACATTTGATTGGTCTTTCAGAGAGTATATTCTTGATTATCTGAGTGATCTATTCTTCATATCCTATTTTGTCTTCCTGGTGGGTTTTTACATCCTACTGGGTATTTCTATGAAATACTCATGTATCCTATGATGCAGGCTTTAAAGATCAGTAAGCCAGGACCTTGCAGCTCGAAAAGGCGCAGCAGATGCGTGGAGGACATTTTTGAAGAAT